>CM062810.1:436074184-437274184 GCA_031772625.1 Pinus tabuliformis | reverse complement strand
GGATAGATTCTTTGTGCATAGCTCCTTTCTTTTTCTTGGTCTAGACGCTAGCATGCACATTCTTCCATGTAGCACCTCTGATCATAAGCCAATCAAACTAACCCTTCGAGCTCACACCGATCTTGGTCCCATTCCCTTCAAGTTTAGTCCTTTGTGGATCAAGGAACCCAGCTTCTTGCAGATTGTCAAAGAAAGCTGGTCCCAGCCAGTCAACGGATCTCCATTTTATATTTGGGAAGAAAAACTCAGGAGATTGAAAGCAACCCTAAAGTGCTGGGCCAAATCTCTTGCCAATCCAGCTGCTGAAAGGAAAAATATCCAAAATCAGCTTGACGCCCATCAACTGATCATGGAAGAGGCATATATGTCTAGAGAAATCTTAGAGAAAAAGGTACATCTCCAAAATCAGTATCATAAAACATTCCTGGCCGAAGAGGAAACGTGGAGGATCAAATCGCGTTGTCTCTGGCTAAAGGCAGGCGACATAAATACCTCTTTTTTTCACAAACAAGCTAAAGCCAGGAAAGGTTTCAACTCCATAACTGAAATTAAAGAAGCCGCTATCACACACAAAGACTTTGCAAGTATTAAACATGCAACCCATCAACATTTCAAATGCCTGTATAGTGAAGAGACAAACAATCACCAGAACTTTCGTTTGCTGGACGGGGTTCCCACTTCAATATCTGCCGAGATGAATCATCATCTAGAAAACAAAGTCACAATGGAAGAACTCAAAAGTGCCCTCTATACTATGGACCCAGATAAATCCCCAGGCCCTGATGGTTTTTCCGCCTCTTTTCTCCAATCCTGTTGGCACATAGTGGGGAAAGATTTATATAAAATGGTTCAAAAATCGCAGGCTTGCCAGAAATTAGGAGGAAGTACTAACTCCTCTTTCCTTGCTCTCATTCCCAAGGAAAAGGGAGCCAACTCCTTTAATAGGTTTCGCCCCATATCCCTGTGTAACATTGGCTACAAGCTGATCACAAAAATTATTGCTAACAGGTTGAAGCATATTCTTCCTAAAATCATTCCAGAGAACCAAGGAGGCTTCATCCACGGAAGGCATTTGGTGGACAACTTCATTCTAGTCCAAGAGGCAATTCTGTCAAGTCAGCAGCGCAAAGAACAAGGTATGGCTATCAAACTAGATCTAGCAAATGCCTTTGACTGAGTTAATCATAGCTTTCTTTTGAATGTTTTGAAAAAATTTGGTTTTGGGGTGAGGTTTATCAATTGGATCCAGGCTTGTATCTCGAAACCATGGATCGCTCCTTTAGTCAACGGTAGATCTGCAGGTTTCTTTAAAGCTACAAGAGGACTAAGACAGGGCTGTCCCATGTCTCCTCTGCTGTTTGTTATTCAAGCCTCAGTTCTCAGTTTCCGCCTAAACAAAAAAATGAGAGCAGGAGTTCAGGGATATCCATAGCGAGGGTGGTCCAAAACATAAACCACGCCCTATTTGCAGATGATACTCTACTTCTTGGGGCAGCTTCGATCCATTCAGCCAGAAGATTTAAATAGACGCTTGATGAGTATTGTATGGAGTCTGGAAGTAGCCTCAACAAGGGTAAGTGTCATACTTACTGTTGGAACACTTTGCCCTCACTGCTCAATAACATCACCAGATGCCTAGGATTTGCAGCCTCCTCAGAATGGACATCGTTCAAGTATCTGGGTCTACCTATTTTCCTCAAGCGCGCCTATAGCAGGGATTGGTCTCCACAGGTAGAAAAAATCAAAAGCAAACTCCAGACATGGGAAATTAATTGGCTAAATATGGCAGGCAAAACAGTTCTCATTAAATCCGTCCTTAGCAGCCTCCCGTTATACCAGTTCTTAGTGCTTCTTGCGCCCACTGGTATACTCCAGAAAATGGAGCAATATATCAGAAATTTCTTTTGGAAAGGGGGTAAACACAATGAGAGAAGATTCCCGCTGGTTAAATGGGAGACTGTCCTCAAAACTAAGATGGAGTGCGGGCTCAATTTTAAGAAGCTCCCTCTGCAGAACATAGCAATGGGATCCAAGCTCCTCTGGAGATTAATTGCGCCTAAACCGAGCTGGGCACAGACAAAACTCTGGAGAAAACACTTCAAAGGCACGAGTTTGAGATGTTTAGATGGACCTTTGCCTCAAGGAGCCTCGCCTTTCGTCAGCCTCTGCTCCAAAGCTGCCCCGTTGATTCAATCCAAAGCCTACTGGATTCCCGGAAATGGGAAAAAAATAAGCATATGGAATGATCGTATTATGGATCGTGAGCCCATAGGAGATTGCCCAAAGGTGAAAGCGTTGAAAGAATGGTTGACAGCAATTGGAAAAATAAAACTGTGGGACATATCCTCATGGAATGGAACGAAATGGGCGGGCTGGAGTCTGCCGGATCCGCCTTCAGACCTCCATCAAGAGTTCATCCACCTCCGCGAGCTTCTGAACGGGATAGCACCCACGCACATCAGCAGGAAAGATAGGCGAGGCTGGGGCAATCAGTCGGCCGGCTATTCTGTTGCCCAGGGATATGCGCACCTTGCTGCAATCCCAAACGTGCCTCCAGACCCGGCCCCGTGGAAGGCTGTCTGGGGTATCTCTTCGTTGCCAAAAATTGATATTTTTTGTTGGCTTTTATGCCATAGAAAAATTTTAACTGAGGACAAACTCCAGAGGCGTGGCTTCCACGGTCCGTCCAGGTGCTCCTTGTGCAAAGAATCTGAGGAATGTGCCACGCATCTGGTCCTCAATTGCAAGTTCTCCATACAGGTCTGGAGAGAACTGATGGACTATTGGAACCCCAGATTAGAGCTCCCTGCCTCCATAATAGATCTGTTCGCCACTTGGAAAATCTGCTATCCTGGACCCTCTCCTAAAAACAAAGTGATCAAAGCGACCTGGTTATCACTGCTTAAAATTTGCTGCTGGCAGCTATGGTTAGAGCGCAACAGCAAAATCTTCAAAAACATTCGGCATAATGCCAAGACGGTGGCGGCCAAGGTAAAAATTCAATTAAAATAATGTTTGGGAGAACAAAAAGACGACTCAAACCTTAGCCAGCTAGACAGAGATTGGGGGACCTCCTTGAACCTGCAATTCCACCAAAATATCAGAAGCATGGCTCCTCCTGAGGAATGGAAAATAAGGGGAAAAAATAGCGAGGATTTTCAAAACTGGATCCTCAAGCAAAAGGTGCACTCCCTCTTCTTCGACGGGGCAGCAAAAGGTAATCCGGGCAACGCTGGAGCAGGAGGAGTTATTAAAAACATTGAAGGTACATCGATCCTCCAGTTTGCTTGGGGTCTAGGAATCAATTCCAGCATCCAAGCTGAGGCATTTTCCCTCTACCAAGGACTCAAGCTGCTCTTGAATCTGGAAATCAAGGAGGCCAATATTTTTGGGGATTCCGAAGTGATCATAAAACTCATGGTGACTAATTCTACACCAAGGGATTTAAGATTAGCAAGGCTGATCCAAAGAATCAGAAGCATGACGAAGCTGTTCCAAAATCTGAAATACTTTCACGTGCTGAGAGACAATAACAAAGAGGCAGATCTTGAAGCCAATAAAGCTGCACATCTATCGGCCAGGGCAATGAAAAGAGATGGGGAAGAAACATGGGTCCCAATTCCTTAAATCATTTCAGCAGATATGTTTTTTTGTTTAATTCTGAAGCTGTTTGTTTGTATATTTAAACTTGGGAAAATTGCAGAAATAAGCTCAATTGCTGATCCCAAAAGGAGCTGGAAGTGGAAAGCAAACCTCATAGTTTCTCAGAAGGACAAATCCATTTGGATCGTGCCCACTCCTATTGTAATCAGAATATTGGTATTTAGACCGACCCATTAATACAATCCATAACCGTTCTTGTAAAAAATATATATATAAAACAAGGTTATAAGGTTCTAAATGACATGGATCAAGCCAAATCTAATATTATCCATTGGTTAGAGATGTAATCTCGGTTGTTGAAGGACGAACATGAAAAGTATAAGAGGAGGCTTGAGGGTCAGTTAGAGAATACACCAAAGTGATTAGTCATTTGATTTTTTAGAGCGGGGTTTGCTAAGAGAAGTCGAATCAGTGATCAATTGTAGCAAGGGGAAGTGAGTACAAGATAGAGAGGCAGAGATAGTGCTAAGAGACCAGCGCAAAAGCAGAGAGAGACAGACGTTGAGCCAGAGGGAGCCATGCAGAGGCAGAAGCGACTACGTATAGGCGAGAAGGGAATGCAACATCCACGCAGAGGTTGCAGGAGTGACGCAGAGGGTCGTAGAGGCTACGCAGAGCCTCAGAGGGCTAACGCAGAGGCCAGGAGTGTTGATGCTGAGCTTCATATTGTGCTAGAGAGGGTTTCGTGGGGCAGACTTTCCGAATATCTTCTTCCAAATAGAGATGTATTACTACCGGATTATTTTCTCTGTCGGGTGAGATATTTTGGCACCCAGTTGTACTCAAAAAGACTGCATGATATATAACCCTCAGAATTGCTGCATCGATTTTTTCAAGTTGGGTTTTTCCAAGTTGAATTTTGGTGCGAGGCAAGGTTTTGGATGCATCATTGGTTTCGTTGTTATATTATGCATTTTGTTTTTGCTTTAATTTTGGTGTCGGTGGCCTTTGTCCCACATGCTAGGCAAATAGAATGGCTGTGATATAAGTTTACCATGAGTCAATGAGCCAACTTAGTTTGTTGGATAATGGTTACTGGTATGCACGCTAGAGTTCAATGTTCGGGCTCATGGTGAAAGGCAAGTGGCTTCTGGAAAATTTTGAAAAGCTGAAGTTCCTTGGTGTAAGGCCCCTTCCCTGTTGAAAGGCAAAAGGTTACAGGTGTGAATTATAGTTTTATATTATATTAGTTTTGTACATGAAAATTGTCTTATAATATATACAATATATATGAAATTTCTATATATTACAATATCAAAATTATGCAGGTGAAGTGTTATATATTATATATATTTTGATTCCTATTGTTTTGTTTTTCCATTTAGTTTTTTATAATATATATACATAATGGGCATATATAATATAATATATACTTAACATAATATAATATATACATAACAGTATAAATTGTTAACAAAGATTACATTATATACAATATGATTTGTAATTTTTATATTACAATTAATAAATTAAATGATTAAGAATATATTTACAAGTTTATTAAGTTTTAATTAATTAAAATTATAAATTATAAAGAAAATGATTAAAATAAAAAATAATTGAATTAAGTAACATACATATAAATTTAATTAACTAATATAATTGATCTCTACATATTTTACAAATTTCTAAAATAAAAGTTTTATATATATATATATATATATATATATATATATATATATATATATATATATATATATTTACATGATTTATGCCCTTATTTTGATGTAGGTACGCGCCAAATCAAGCAGTAGAAGGGGACCAAGCAACAATCGATCATGCAAGACCTTAGGCTGCAACATGAAGTGATGTGGCAATTGATGTGGAGAAGACATTGATCGAGCAAAAACAAAAGCAAGACATAATGTGATGTGGCAACCGAAGGTGCTACATTGCCTTCTCAAGGCCACTGAAAGAACATCGTCATGAATGTGAAGGATGGAGAAGAGAGAAAAACAATCCAGCAAGCAACATGAAAATCATAATGACCATTACGAAGGATATGTCAAAAGTTCAAAAGGAAAGTGATAAAGACCAAAGGAATCACAAGTCATCACAATGTCAAAGAAGGGAGATTTACAAAACTAGAGGGTTCCCATATTTTGTGTAAAAATATTATGGGGGGTTGTGGCCACAACATAACCTCACCCCTGAGAGAGAACCTCTAGGAGTTAGGTGCTATGTACACCCCTTTTATAAACATAGGTTAATTGAGGGGATTTGAACCTCGAACCTCAGAGTTTACATAATACTTAATAACATAGTCATTGCCAATAAAGTTTCCCTTAGCTGTAAAATTTTCCAATCTACATAAGTATTATTTGAATGTATAGATTAACATAAATTTATAGCATTTTTTTCCTTAACAAAATTGGGCAAACAACATGACATACGTTCACTTCAAAGTTTGTGGAGTTTTTCAAATTCTTCGGCATTTGAATCTCCTCTTCACCATCCACATCATAAAGCTATGATACCACTATGATGATGATGCATTCTTATATAAAGCGTTAATTAATCAAGTTAAATAAAATTTACATTATTCATACAAGAGCTTACAAACTCAACATGACTCTCACATAAGAAGAAGATCGCATAAATAAGCTCATCTTTCTAGTTTCCTACACTAAATTTGATATGGACATTTTAATGCATAATCATGTGAATATGACAAGTCTTCATGTATAATAAATGATGAATCTATATACTCTTCTAATTATTTATCTTAAGAGATTAGATGTATCATGTAATTTAAAAATATTTATTTTAGAAGACTAAGTATATATCTACTACATAAACTATAATCCTAGACTAAGTTCTTTAGGATCCTTATGTCTAACGACACTATGATGGATAAAAAAGATTGAGATGCTAATCTCTCAGTGCATAAAAAATTGCTATTAAAATATCATATATATATATATATATATATATATATATATATATGGCCTAACAAGACACCAAATTGATGTATGAGACCCTTGTTTATGGGACAAAGGTCCCCCTCCATACAATTATTTGATTACTTAAATCTATATATTGTAGATTTATACTATTTTTTTAATATTAATTTGGAATAACTTATTTCATATGCCATATCACTTTTAAACATGGACATTAAACATCGCTCTCATACTGAATTGTAAAATGCACTTGCTTTAAGTCAATCAAAATATACCCTTAAAAATGTCAAGATATTTCAAAACCTTGAGATATTTTAGTTTGGGTTATAGGGTATACCCTTAGAAATGTCAAAATACTTTTGAAACGTCGAGATATTTTGGTTTGAGTTATATGGTTCCTTGTATGCAAAGTTGTTGCAATTATTATAACTTTCATAACTATGTTTGTTATTCAGAAAGATGAATAAAATTTGTATTCTTAAATTAGTCAATGTGTTATTTTGAGATTTAAATTTAAATTTAAATTTCTTTTATAAATACAATGTACATGAATGAATAATTAAGTAACTTTACTATGATAATTAAGTCTATATTACATTTATGATAGAAAATATTATTTTATTTTATTATAGTATATTTAGTTATTTAAATATATTAGTTGTAAATTAAATATAGCAGTGTTAAATTTGGTTTTAATCTTTATAATAATTTATTTGATGTAAATGTTACTATATTTCTTTTCAATTCATGAAAGTGAATGTCTATCATAACTTACTTTTCTATATTAAAAAAATCCATTACTTAAATCAGATTCTATAATATATAATTTTGCATCAATTAAAATGAATAATGACAAAGTACTACTTCATTTAAACAAATAAAAAATTAAAAATATAAAACATATTGTATTAAATATTAGTTAAGTTATGTGTGTGTTAAAAACATTGGATAGTCATAGTTCAAAATTAATTAAAAGAAATAAATTTGTCAATTTATTATCAGGATGTGTTTGTTTGCGCATATATGACTTTTTTTTTTTTAAATTGAGTGGAGAGATGCTCTCCAACCCTATTATGGTAGAGATATTGTAATGTTTAACGCTTTGTCTTGTTAAAAAGAAAATAAATATGCATTTTATTTTATTCTATTTTTATTTATTTTCACTAAGTGAAAACGTTAAACATTACAAACATTAGATAAATATGATTCAAAATTAATTTAAAAAATGTTAATCGACATCTTCATCAGGTCAGGGAATTGAACCAGCGACTTCACATTAAGGAGTGTCTTAACAAAGCACCTGACAAGACCCCGTGGACAATAAATATATAAATTTAAAATAAATAACAAAATATTATATAAATCATATATTAATTAAAAATTAGATTTTAGATGGAAAATATCCAACAACTTGTATCCTTTCACCGCATAGTCATATCCAACAAAGACATAACATTTTTCTTCTGGGTCTAACTTAGAACATTGATTATTTGGAATAAGAGCATAGGTATCACAGCCAAGAATTCTTAAATGTGAAAAATCAAAAGACTTACCCAACCAAACTTCTTCAGGAATCTTACAATTAATGGCAACTAAACGTGATATGTTTACCAAATAATAAGCAGTAGATATTGCTTCTGCCCACAACTCCTTTTGCAGGTTATCATTATTAATAATGCTTCTGGATCTTTCCATAAGAGTCTAATTCATACATTTAGCAATGTCATTTTGCTAAGGAGTATAAACAACAGTTTTATGTATAGCAATCCCTTCATCCTTGCAATATTGTTCAAATTCTAAGTAAATTCACCGTCATTGTCAATTCTTAAACATTTAATTGATTTGCCTATTTTCTTTTCAACCATAGCTTTAAACTATTTAAAGACATTAAATACATCAACTCTTCTTTTTACATATAGACCCAGACTTTCCTCGAGTAATCATTAATAAATGTTACGAAGTAAGATGCACCTCCATAAGATAATGTAGGAGATGGTCCCCAAAGATCATAATGAATATAGTCCAAAATTCCTTTACTATTATGACTTACGGTTTTAAATTTCTATTTACATTTTTTTCCATATACACAATGTTTGCAGAATTCCAAACTCAACGATTTCAAATTTGGAAGCAATTTGTGATTCACCAGTACCTGAAGGCCTTTTTCGCTCATGTGGCCTAACCACTGATGCCATAGGTGAGTATCTTCTTATTCCTTCTTAGATACATTTGTTGCCTCATTGACCTGAGTACTTCCTTTAAGTCATAAAGATTTCCGATATTTTCTTCCTTCATAACAACTAGAGCCCCGTTTGAAACTTTTAGCACTCCACCTTGACCTGTAAACTTATAACCTTCCGAGTCCAATACTCCCAAATAAATCAAATTCTTTTTCAACTCAGGTACATGTCTATAATTAGTTAATGTTCTAACTATATCATCATACATTTTAATTATGACATTTCCCATCCCAACAGTCTGACAAGATACATTATTACCCATAAATAAAAAACTACCATTTACAACTCGATATGAAGTGAACCAAATTCTGTGTGGAATCATGTGATGAGAAGCCCCAAAATATAGAAACCAATTTTCATAATGATGAGAAACATTGCAAATAGGCATAGATTTATCTACCATACCTAATTCAACAGATAAAACTTCATCAATCATACCTGACTCAACTTGATTTGCTTCCTTCTTTGGGTTTTCAACAGAAACCTTACTTTTCCAACAATATTTATTGAGACGTACTATTTTTTTGCAGTACCAGCATTTGGCTTTACACTTTTTGCCTTTTGACTTTCATATGGAATAACTTCTTGCTTTCCGTCCTCTTTCCTTGGACCAATCTTTGGCTACCATGGCTTCTGGCGCGGAAGTTTCAATGTTGTACTTCCTTCGTAATTCTTCAGATAATAGAGCTCCCACAACATAATCAAATTCTAAAGATTCGGTTGTGCTCAAACTTATAGAAGCCACAAAATGATCCCAAGACTCGGGTAAGGAACACAACAAGGTAATAAATTTATCTTCTTCCTCAAATTTAACATCCATATCTGACAACTGGAAAATAATTGTATTAAATATATTTAAGTGTTATGTAATTTTAGTACCCTCCTTCATCTGAAGGCTATACAATTGCCTCTTCAAATAAATTTTATTGGTTAAATATTTGGTCATATACAGTGTTTCCAACTTCCCCCACAAACCTGCTATTAAGGTTTCTTCAACAACGTTGAAGAGAACTTCATCTGCAAGGCACAATCGGATGGTACTGAGATCTCGAACATCCAAGTCTTCCCAATCGAAATTTGTCATGCCAACAAGCTTTCTTCTAACCCCATCTAAAGATTTGTGCAACCCTTGTTGCACCACCAAATTCTGTACCTTCAGTTTCCACAATGCAAAATTGTTCTTACCAGTGAAATTCTCCACCTCAAAATTAGCATTAGTCATTTTAGCCATTTTCTTCCTACACGGGCTCTTTCAAATAATTTTATTAATGACAAAATTTTGTTGAGTCCTCCAACTAAGGTTTTCCCTTTTTAATTTTGCCTTTAACGAGGATTTTTCTCATTTTCTTTCTTCTGGTTTCTTTCACTAAGGTTTCTCTTTTTAATAACATATTCCATTTTTTAAAAAAAACTTCAAACCCCCTACTCAATTTTTCTTTCAAGAAACCAAAAATTTAAGAATCTTCTGAGATAATTTTTCAAAACCCTACTTTTATTTAGAAAACCCAACTTAATTCTTCAGAATTGAAAGTTCTTCAACAAGCAATTTTTTTTTTTGCTACAAAAAAAAAAATAGTTGGGCTAATGAATTGCTTCTGCCGATTTCACCAATTCATGATTCCTTTAGCTTTGGCTGCTACAACCTTTAATGGATGGTGGCTCATACGGCTCCCAATTAATACAGCTCCTTCAAACAATGACTTTCCTTGGAGGTTGGTAGCTCAATCAAAGCAGACAACTCCCAAATTCCTTTAGCACTTGGTTGCAACGCCGTTTTTTTGCACCAGACTACTCCTCAAGAGATTAATCACACCAAATTAATCAAGTCAACACTCCTCGACAATATTTGGTGGTGGAGATGGCTTGATTGGTTGCTTTCTTTTTGCAGATTTCTTTCAGCGGTGACTTCGCTTACTCGTTCGGACACCAAATAAATTCTAACGACCCTTGCCAGACTTTTGAAACTTCACCTCATGGGCTAGACTTCAACAAGAGTAGGAAAAATGACATTGCATGAAACTTAAAAAAAAATTTCCCTTGCCTTGGCTCGTTATGTTTTGAACTCTACTCAGCTCGTCTTGTTTGAGACTCCTTTTTAAATCGGCGGCTCTACTTTTTTCAATGACGACTCCCAATCGATGTCTAGCTAAACAAGGTGGATTCTTATTGTCTGCAAACTCTTTCGGTTTGCAGTCTGCATTTCATTTTTCAGTCAGTATTTGTGGTGAGAGAATTATACAACTCTTGCTTTAGACTTCAAATTTTTCTTTACAACTGCCTCACGACCCTCACAACTTTAAACTCTGATACCACTTGTTGGTATTTTGAGCCCATTAACATTTAAACAAGAAATAAATGCACAAGAAATTCGAAATTGAATCACACAAGAAAACACAAAGAAATTATTTCGTAAAATCCTGATAGTGTGTCAAGAAAACCTCCACGGGGCAAGCGATTGGGATTCTTATTGCTCCAGGTCAAAAGTGACTCTCCAGAATAGCATGATGTCGTCAACAAATTGCTGGTGTGTGATCGGTAGATCATTCCCCCAAATCCGGAGCCCTTTGATTTTCCTTTCCTGCAATTCTTTTTAATATATCTCCCCAACCCTTCCGCCGCTATGATGAAAAGGAAGGGAGATAGAGGATCCCCCTGCCTTAATCCTCTAGAGGCATTGAAGGTGGTGGTTGGCATACCATTTAAGAGAATGGAAAAATTCAGGGTGGAGATCATATCCGAGACCCAAGCAATCCATCTGTTATAGAAACCAAAGGCAACTAGCACTGATTTAAGGTATTCCCAATTCAGACGATCGTACGCCTTAGAGAGGTCTAGTTTGATCATCATCCCTGTTTCTTTTTTGGATTTCAGAGAGTGCACCACTTCTTGTGATGCTATCAAACCATCAAGAATTTGACGACCTTCCACAAATCTTGTTTTTTCAGGGGAAATAATACTGGAAAGGATGGGCTTAAGTCTTTTGGCCATAAGGGTTGCAATAATTTTATAGATCACATTACAAAGGGCAATAGTTCTAAAACCTTGGGGATCTTTAGACTTAGCAGTTTTAGGAATAAGTGACAGAATAATAGAGTTAAAGTTGGGACATACCTTCTGGTTTCTTCGATATTCTTCAACCACATCCAGAATGTCTTGCCCCAAGAATTTCCAGCCCGCTTGATAGAATTCTGCAGTGAAACCATCTGGTCCTGGAGCTTTATTCTTCTTCATCCCTTTCACGATCTCTTCAACTTCCTCCATGGTAGCTGCCCTCATAAGAGCTAGGTTTTGATCTCTGGTAATCATGCTGGGAATCTCATTGCATATTCTCCCAATAGCTTCTCGTCGATCCTCTTGGGGTTCCGTGAGGAGGTTTTTAAAGTGGCTGACCAATGTATGTTCCATCTCTTCATGCTGAGTTAGGCGAGTTCCTTCTGCGTTCTTTATAGAGAAGATTTTATTTCTCTGTCTCTGCTGAATCATAGCCTGATGGAAGAACTTTGTATTCCTCTCTCCCTCTTTTAACCAATTCACTCTTGATTTTTGTTTCCATAGAATCTCTTCCTGTTTCCTTCTTTCTTCAATTTGACTTATCAGAACCCCTTCCTCTCTAGCTAGATCCTCGCTTCTACCTGTTGTTATGATTTCTTGTTGGATTCTCCTCATTCTCTGGGCTAATTGCTGCTGATCCTTAAAGATATTCCCGAATTCCTCTTTGTTCCATTTTTTTATTTTCTCTTTTATTTCCTTTAATTTCAATTGGAAGGTCTGCATTCTGCTCCTTCCCCTCTGCTGACTTTGTCTCCACCATTCCTCTACTTTCGTCATGAACTTCTGGTCTCTGAGCCAGAAGGCCTCAAACCTGAAAGGGCGCTTATTGGGGCTAGCTTTGAGGTCAATTTCGAGTTTGATCGGCTAGTGGTCAGAACCCATTCCCGGGAGGATCATGGCCTCAATGAAAATATCCCGGTTTATTACCTGTTCTGATATAAGGAATCTATCTAACCGCGAGGCGATTTGGTGGGTGCCTCCTCTTCTGTTGTTCCATGTGTGTGTCCCATTTATCGTTGGGATATCCACCAATCTTTGTTCATTGATCATATCCCCAAAAGCTTCCATATCCATATCCGACCTTCTGAGACCTCCTCTTTTTTCACTTAGTGATGTGATCATGTTGAAGTCACCTCCTACAATCCATGGATTTTCTGGGAAGAGACTCCGTGTTTTTTCCAAGTTCTGAAGGAAAATCCTGTGTTCTCTGGGTATAGGTGGTCCATACACTCCTGTGAGGAGAACCCATTCCTTGGATCCAATGTTCCTAAATTTCCCGGATAGAATTCTAGGTAAACTTACCCAGTCTTCAAATTGAACCTCCTCTGGGTTCCAGAGTATTGCCAAGCCCCCAGCACTTCCTATGGCATCCTGGCCTATTATCTTGTAATGCGGTTTAAACTTGTCCATAATGTCTTTCAATTTCTGTTCACTGATCTTCGTTTCCTGGATTATCATTATATTAGGTTTATCTCTCCTAAGTCTCTCCTTCAGGTATCTTTGTTTCCCCTTACTGTTCAGTCCTCTAATATTCCAAGTTGTAATTATCATTTCAACAATTTGAGGGGTTGTTGGAATACCTCTAACAGAGGTACGACTCTTCCCAAATTCACCAACATTTCGCCTACCATTTGAATGGATTCGCTCATGGATCTTCTTCCCTGTTTTCTTCCCCCTTTCCCTGTATTACCTGTTTCTGTGTTTTGTCCCCCTTGCGATCCTAGGTGTTCTGGTTGACTAACTATGATTGCCCCTCATTTCTCCTTGTAACGTTGGAACATGTCTTTGTATAGTTGTTTCTGATCTTCTGGGATGAACCTCTCATCCAGATGTCTCCATTCTTGTAGTAGTCTCTTCATGACCTGTTCTTATTCACTACCTTTGTCTTTCTAGGGGTCTATCTCCATTTGGATCTACTCTTGTTGGGATTCTATCCTTTCTCCTTCCTTTTCCAGCCCTGTCTTGGCTTGTGCCTTACTTTTCCCTTTGTCTATCTTTATAGGTTCTGTTGCTTCTTCACCACTGTCCTCGTCGACTTCTTCCATTTCCTCTTCTTGTAGAGCCGCAAACTTATTTTGATTTACCTGAGTTGATTCCTTGGAAGGTGGTTTAAGATTTGTCGATCCTTTTTTGAGGTTTTTTCCGGCGATGCACTTCTGTAAAACCATCATCTCCATCCTTGCCTGATTCTTCCTCCTTCCTCGATTCTTCCTCCTTCCTAGTGTCCGGTGATGCCCCCGCTGCATTCAAGGGGCAGGATCTGAAGAGGTGACCGTATTCGTGACATCTTCTGCAGTGAAATGGAATGTGCTCGTAATCCACTGGTTGCTGCCATACCTCATCATGATACTCCACCTCAATACAGTCAGGAAGCGGTTCTGTGATATTCATGTAAATGCAAATCCTTGCATAGGATGTATATCTGCCTTTCCTGGTGGTGTCTGCTACTTTGACAAAGGTCCCAATTGAGTTCCCAATACCTTCCAGGATTTCTGGATCCCAAAACTCAATTGGGAGTCTGAACAGTTGGACCCATATTGGTGCCGCTAACATTCTCTCCTTATCTGGGTTGTAGCACTCTTCCCAGTGCCTCATAAAGAGACCTGCATTGTTGAAGAAATAGGGTCCATTTTCGAAAACCCTCTCCTTATCTTCCAGGTTAGAGAAAATGACCGAGAAGAAGCCCTTAGCGCCTAATTTTAGGTCAATATGTCCTTTAGGTTGCCATCTCTGTTGTATCCATTTTGCCAGTTCTCTCTCTGACGGCCACGACCCTACAAACTTGTAGATCAGAGCATGGTCTTTCATATATCCTCTGTATTCTTCTAGTTTGTTATTTGAGACTACAAACCTGGGTTTTTCGTTGCCCGAGGCAAACATTTGTTTCCCAGCCCAGCTTTCCATCGAGCCCCCATGACTAACGTGTCCTTACTTCGTTTCCCTGCGAATCTGGTCATTCCATTCCTGCTTGCCTCACCTGCCGTTACGTTTTTGTAGGAGGGGATCGCTCCCCACCCCCATCCGGTTCTATCATTTCTTTGTCAGCCCAGCCTGAGGCCTGTCCTCCTACCCCAACGGCCCGTGACTCTTCCTTGTCCTGATCTGGTGCAGGTGGCTACAGACTTTACCTGCGCCCTGCCCAAATCTCAGGTCTGCCAGAGGCAAACCCTACGGTAAACCCTAACCCTATCTGCTGAACATCATCGCTTCCCTCCGTCACCACCAACACCTCGACCGATTTCATTTTTTTATAATAGAAAATATTATTTTATTTTATTTTAGTATATTTAGTTAATTAAATATATTAGTTGAAAATTAAATATAGCATTGTTAAATTTGGTTTTAATGTTTATAATAATTTATTTGATCTAAATATTACTATATTGCTTTTCAATTCATGAAAGTGAATGTCTATCATAACTTACTTTTCTATATTAAAAAAATCCATTACTTAAATCAGATTTTGTAATATATAATTTTGCATCAATTAAAATGAATAATGACAAAGTAATACTTCATTTAAACAAATAAAGAATTAAAAATATAAAACATATTGTATCAAATATTAGTTAAGTTATGTGTTTGTTAAAAACATTGGATAGTCATAGTTCAAAATTAATTAAAAGAAATAAATTTGTTAATTTATTATCAAGATGTGTTTGTTTGTACATATATGACTTTTTTTTTTAAATTGAGTGGAGAGATGCTCTCCAGCCCCATTATGGTAGAGATATTGTAATGTTTAACACTTTGTCTTGTTCAAAATAACATAAATATGTATTTTATTTTATTTTTATTTTTATTTTTTTCACTAAGTGAAAACGTTAAACATTACAAACATTAGATAAATATGGTTCAAAATTAATTAAAAAAAAATTAATCTACATCTTCATCATGTTAGGGAATTGAACCGGTGACTTCACATTAAGGAGTGCCTTAACAAAGCACCTGACAAGATCTCGTGGACAATAAATATATAAATTTAAAATAAATAACAAAATATTATATAAATCATATGTTAATTAAAAATTATGATTTTAAATGAAAAATATCCAACAACCTGTATCCTTTCACTGCATAGTCATATCCAACAAAGACATAACATTTTTCTTCTGGGTCTAACTTAGAACATTGATTATTTGGAATAAGAGCATAGGTATCACAGCCAAGAATTCTTAAATGTGAAAAATCACAAGACTTACTCGACCAAACTTCTTCAGGAATTTTACAATTAATGGCAACTGAAGGTGATATGTTTACCAAATAACAAGCAGTAGATATTGCTTCTGCCCACAACTCCTTCTGCAGGTTATCATTATTAATAATGCTTCTGGATCTTTCCATAAGAGTCTAATTCATACGTTCAACAATGCCATTTTGCTAAGGAGTATAGACAATTGTTTTATGTATAACAACCTCTTCATCCTTGCAATATTGTTCAAATTCTAAGGAAGTAAATTCACCGTCATTGTCATTTCTTAAACATTTAATTGATTTGCCTATTTTATTTTCAACCATATCTTTAAACTGTTTAAAGACATTAAATACATCAACTTTTCTTTTTAACATATAGACCCAAACTTTCCTAGAGTAATCATCAATAAATGTTACGAAGTAAGATGCACCTCCATAAGATAATGTAGGAGATGGTCCCCAAAGATCATAATGAATATAGTCCAAAATTCCTTTACTATTATGACTTATGGTTTTAAATTTATATTTACATTGCTTTCCATATACACAATGTTTGCAAAAATCCAAACTCAAGGATTTCAAATTTGGAAGCAATTTGTGATTCACCAATACCTGAAGGCCCTTTTCACTCATGTGGCCTAACCACTGATGCCATAGGTGAGTATCTTCTTATTCCTTCTCAGATACATTCGTTGCCTCACTGACTTGATTAAGTCCATAATGGTTTCTGATATTTTCTTCCTTCATAACAACCAAAGCCCCCTTTGAAACTTTTAGCACTCCACCTTGACCTGTAAACTTATAACCTTCTGAGTCCAATACTCCCGAATAAATCGAATTCTTTCTCAACTCAAGTACATTTCTATAATTAGTTAATGTTTTAACTATATCATCATACATTTTAATTATGACATTTCCCATCCCAACAGTTTGACAAGATACATTATTACCCATAAACACAAAACTACCATTTACAACTTGATATGAAGTGAACCAAATTCTGTGTGGAATCATGTGATGAGAAGCACTAGAATCTAGAAACCGATTTTCATAATGATGAGAAACATTGCAAACAGGCATAGATTCATCTACCATACCTAATTCAGCAGATAAAACTTCATCAATCATACCTGACTCAACTTGATTTTCTTCCTTCTTTGGGTTTTCAACAGACACGTTACTTTTCCAACAGTATTTATTGTGATGTACTATTTTTTTGCAGTACCGGCATTTGCCGTTACACTTCTTGCCTTTTGAATTTCATATGGAATAACTTCTTGCTTTCTTTCCTCTTTCCTTGGACCAACCTTTGGCTACCATGGCTTCTGGCACAGAAGTTTCAATGTTGTACTTCCTTCGTACTTCTTCAGATAATAGAGCTCCCACAACATAATCAAATTCTAAAGATTCGGTTGTGCTCAAACTAATAGAAGTCACAAAGTGATCCCAAGACTCGGGCAAGGAACACAACAAGGTAATAACTTTATCTTCTTCTTCAAATTTAACATCCATATCTGACAACTGGAAAATAATTGTATTAAATACATTTAAGTGTTCTGTAATTTTAGTACCCTCTTTCATCCGAAGGCTATACAATTTCCTCTTCAAATAAATTCTATTGGTTAAATATTTGGTCATATACAATGTTTCCAACTTCCCCCACAAACTTGCTGCTGAGGTTTCTTCAACAATGTTGAAGAGAACTTCATCTGAAAGGCACAACCAGATGGTACTGATATCTCGAACATCTAAGTCTTCCCAATCCAAATTTGTCATGTCAATAGGCTTTCTTCTAACCCCATCTAAAGATTTGTGCAACCCTTGTTGCACCAGCAAATTATGTACCTTCAGTTTCCACAATGAAAAATTGTTCTTACCGGTGAAATTCTCCACCTCAAAATTAGCATTGCTCATTTTAGCCATTTTCTTCCTACACGAGCTCTTTCAAATAATTTTATTAATGACAAAATTTTGTTGAGTCCTCCAACTAAGGTTTTCCCTTTTTAATTTTGCCTTCAACTAGGGTTTTTCTCAATTTCTTTCTTCTAGTTTCTTTCACTAGGGTTTCTCTTTTTAATAACGGATACCACTTTAAAAAAAAAACTTCAAACCCCCTACTCAATTTTTCTTTCAAGAAACCAAAAATTTAAGAATCTTCTGAGATAATTTTTCAAAACCCTACTTTTATTTAGAAAACCCAACTTAATTCTTCTGAATTAAAAGTTCTTCAACAAGCATTTTTTTTTTGCTACCAAAATAAAAATACTTGGGGTAATCGATTACTTCTGTCGGTTTCACCAATTCATGATGCCCTTGGCTTCGGCTGCTACAAGCTTTAATGGATGGTGGCTCATACGGCTCCCAATCAATACAACTCCTTCAAACAATGACTTTCCTTGGAGGTTGGTAGCTCAATCAAAGTAGACGACTCCCAAATTCCTTTAGCACTTGGTTGCAGTGCCTTTTTTTTGCACCAAACTACTCCTCAAGAGATTAATCACACCAGATTAATCAAGTCGACACTCCTCGACAATCTTTGGTGGTGGAGATGGCTTGAGTGGTTGCTTTCTTTTTGCAGATTTATTTCAGCGGTGTCTTCGCTTATTCATGCGGACTCCAGATAACTTCTAACGACCCCTGCCAGACTTTTGAAACTTCACCTCGTGGGCTAGACTTTAACGAGAGTAGGAAAAACAACATTGCACGAATCTTAAAAAAAAATTGCCCTTGTCTTGGCTCGTTATGTTTTGACCTCTACTCGGCTCGTCTTGTTTGAGACTCCTTTTTAAATTAGTGGCTCTGCTTTTGTCAATGACCACTCCCAATCGATGTCTAGCTAAACAAGGTGGATTCTTATTGTCTGCATACTCTTTCGGTTTGCAGTCTGCGTTTCATTTTTAAGTCAGTATTTGTAGTGACAGAATTATACAACTCTTGCTTTAGACTTCAAATTTTTCTTTACAACTACCTCACGACCCTCACAACTTTAAACTCTGATACCACTTGTTGGTATTTTGATCCCATTAACATTTAAACAAGAAATAAATGCACAAGAAATTGGAAATTGAATCACACAAGAAAACACAAAGAAATTATTTCGTAAAATCTTGATAGTGTGTCAAGAAAACCTCCACGGGGCAAGCGATTGGGATTCTTATTGCTCCAGGTCAAAAGTGACTCTCCAAACATTACATCAAGCCTCTATGGAAATCACAATTTAATATGGACTATTTCATTATGTAACTTCCTATAGTTACAAAATTGACTGAACAGTAACTCATTTGTACTAATTACATCAATAAATTTAGTGATAGGTTGTTGTCATTTCTAACAGGAAATAGTGAGCCAAAGAAATAAGTCATCTCTGAAGAGATTTCTCACCTTTTGACTGGTGAAGACTCTCCTGAGGAGGGTTTTTCCTACTCCACCTTTTCCAACTACCCCGATGGAGGCTCAGTTTTGCAGAGATCTCTATGGGGCAAGGTAGGCAAATGATTAGGTACTTCAAATTGAATGAAATGGAGAGCTTTAGACAGGTGAGGAGTTGAAGAGGGAAAGAAAGTCTCAGAGATCCTCTTCAAATAGCTGAAAACATAAATAACTAAGCAAACCCTAGGTAGAGCACTGCAATTTCAATGGATTCTACCTTTATTCTTGTTTGATTTAGTTAAGATGAAGCAAAGAGAGATGATGGCATAAATAAAACACATGTAAACTTACAATTACAGGAGGAAACACAATACCAAAGCAAGATGCCACATGAATCCCATAAAGTGCTGCAAACCCTTATCTATTCCTTAGCCAAACTGCTGAAATGTGTATACAATGAAGCTCCAAGCTTTCCCAAAATTCCAACCCTTGCTAATGACTGAAAAATCACAAGATATAGGCAAAAAACAACTCATCCTAGCCTCTAGGGGTCGAGCTCATGAGTTTAGGAGATGTTCCAACAAACTCTAAACTGAGAAGTAAAAATTAGGCAGTGGAACAGCTTGCCTCTAAAAACTAGGGCACTGATTCATTCAGTTGCAAACTACTTTTTCATGGATGAATCTACCTCTATGAGTGAAAATTTAGCATAATTACATCAAGATCCATCAAATTACATTAAATTACATCATGAGTTTGACATTTAGAAGAAGAAAAGTCAAACTGTCAAGAAACTAGCGAAAAACAGAGCATTTTTTGTCAAACTGAGCAAAATTTCCCTAATGCGTTGCGCTGATTTCCCTATGCATTGCGCCTTTTTGTAGCTGCTTTTGGGGGCCTTCCCGGTGTCCAAATTTGCTCCAAGTGTGCTTGTTGGAAAGGTCTTCCTGTCTACTTTCCAGAAAAGGTGGAATTTTTTAATTTTGCCTCCATTTGCCCCTCCAAATTGAGTTCTCCCTACACTGCTACCTGTGTATCCAAAAAGGGGCAGAAAGGTCATTTTTGGGTTGTTTTTGACCTTATTGGGGGCTCAAAACCTGTCAAAATTTCTTGGCCATTTGTGAGAATGCATATTTTTTCATGAAAAATCCAAAAATGCTAAGTTTTCATCAAAAGGAGACCCCCATCAAAAGCGAGCACCAAGTGGCGCGGCGCATTGGGCAGAAAAACATGTGTTTTGGCCCAAAATTTCCAAAATTGCAAAAAGTGTCCCAAATCTTTTGAAATTTGGGCTGAGTGTTCTCCATCAAGTGCTGTGTTGGGCCAAGGAAGCCTCAGCCAATATCTGAAGTCTATCTTGCTCTTTTCTCTTCCTCGATGTTTTCTTCAACTTAGCCTTCAAGTTCCTGATTCTTGCCTTGCAACTTTTGTTTCTCACCAAGTAATGGTAGGCCATATGCCTCAACATAGTTTTCTCATTGTTGGCCTTCTCTATCATCATTTCCCAAGTGCAAGTTTGTTCTCTCAAGCCAAGATTCCCAGTCATGTTCAATCTCTTGCTCATACCCATGATCACTCTCTTTCCATTGTTTTCCTTGGGTTTTGAAAAATGTGGTTGTATATGGATGGTTTTGTGGATAACAATGTGAAAATATGGTGGAGGAATGAAATGGGTAGAGTGTATGGAAGAGTGTGTAAAAATGTATGTGTGAACAGAGTTTAAGGATGGGAGTAAGAGTTTTAGGGATGTGAGTAGGGTTTAGGGATATGGATAGGGTTGGGGAGTGTAGCGTTTGGGAAATTATATGTGGAGAATGGGATTAAGGGTAAAATGTATGAGGGGATTGGGATTAAGGGGATAGGGTATACAACCATTAGTGTAATGAAGAAAAGTAGGGTTTCAGCCTAGAAGCTAGGGTTTTAGGGTTTTGGGGATAGGGGAGTAGGATGAGTGGAAATGAGAGGGGAAATGGGAAATGAAAGTGAAGGAGATGTGAAAGTGGTAGAGGGGAATAAGACAACAAAAAATGGCAATTTTTCAATCCCTAGGCAGATTTTCAATGAAACTGTGCAAGGAGCTAGGGTTTTAATATTTCCCTATTAAAATCACCAAGAGAACTAAGACAAACTCATGCATTGAGCACATTGGAGTGTGAACTTACTTGGGAAATGAGGAATTTACAATTTTGGGAGCTTTGGTGGAAGAATTTGAATGGATTTCAGGCTTTGTATCCCAATGCGCCGCGCTGCCCCAATGCGTAGTGCCAGTTATAAAATTACACTGTAAATCACTGCCCAATGCGTAGCGCCAGCTCAATGCATAGCGCTTTTTTACAGGAGACTTTTGGAGGCCTTCCTGGTGTCCAAATTGGGCGCAGGATAGCTCGTTGGAAATATTATTGAGTCTAATTTCCAACCCAACTAGAATTTTTCAATTTGGAGTTCATTTTCCCTATCAAAAATTAAATCTCCCAAGACTGGTCAAAATGTGAAAAATGAGGCTGCCTAAAGGCAGAGTGCTGTTGCAGTCAACTTTTGAAGGTCTTCCTCAACCCCAAATTGAGCTCATGATAGCTCATTGGAAAGATATTTGTGTCTAGTTATCATTTGACTCATCAAGAAAGTCATTAGGCCAACCAAGCTAGGAGAAATCTTGATTTTCCCAAGGTCACTTTATAGGTGCATCAATTCTCCTAAGGCAACTGTATTTTTGACATTTCTCTAAAACCATGACACATGTGTAAAAAGTGAAGGAGGTTTTTCTTCCTTGGCCTATTTTGGACAAAAACCTCTCTCAGTTTTCCCAAATTCATCTTTTCTTGCTCAGAAATATCATTGGAGTAAAACCTATCCCGATGTGTGGAACAGGGGATTTGTCGAAATGAAGTGAAATGAAGGGGATAAGGGGCTTCTAAATTCTTGAGAAAATTTTTGGAAGTAGGGAGGGATGTTAGGAAGTAGGGGAAAGTGGAATTTCAAAGATTGAGTGAGGGGAAGGGGTCCAAAAGGGCAAAACACAGACCTAGCCTACAAATTGTCAAGTTGTAGCAAGAAACTAGGGTTTGTGCAAAAATGAGGAATTTGGGGGATCTCAGTGATGGGAAGTGTTTAATAAGGTACATTAAGGATAGGGGAAGGTGTATGAACATCAGGATACAAGTTTTGCTGATGATTTGACCATCCAAGAGAAATTACCTTCAAAACCCTAGGAGAGGGAAATGAACCTTACCTAAGCACAACTGAAGCATGAACAAGGTGTAAAATGACCCATTGGAACTTGACATGATGATGAAAACCCTCTGAATGATGGTACACTCAGCTGAATGGTGACATGGACCGACATTTGGACAACTTTGAAAGGAGTAAAAGCAAACCCTAGACCTAATACCTAGTGACCAAATTTTGTTTGAAGACTCACTGAAATGACAAAATTTGACCTTGAAACCTTAAAATCACTTTGTAAGAGCATGTTTGATCACTGGAGGAAGGTTGTAAAGGCTAACACTAACATTGGCTCCAATGAGGATGGTAGCTCCTTGGAGGTGCCAAGAGCAGAAGATCTTTGGGAGAGCAGACCAATGCCTTATCCATTGGGCAATGGAGTCAAAAACTCAAGTTGAAATGCATGACTGAAAACTGACGACTTGACGACACAAACTAACTCTCACTCAACTAAAAACTGACTCGATAATTAAACACAACCGAAGAACTAGAAATGATGCTCAAAATAGAGCTTATTCATCAAAACCTACTCTAACAGTTCCATTCATCACCTGATCAAGTGAAATGAAACAACCAATGCAACCAAGTAAGTATTCCGACTGCTGTTTTAATTCTCCACAAGTGTTTGCTTATGAACAACAAGAGAGAACTACTGAAAGGAAACTCCCATGAAAACTTGTAAACATATCTGTTGAATAATATGGATTCTCTATCTAACTCCAAAAACACTGCATAAGGATCTCGAAATTCATACACACTGGGACTTAGCTCATCCAATGGATTACTTCTCTTCTCTTCATACCATGAATGCAAACTTTGATCTGAGCTTTGTGATGAGACTCCTGCTGAAAATGACAAAGAAACCGGCTGTCGGATCAAGTTTGTATCAATACTTTTGTCAAGATCACAGATAGGACAAGGACTTTGACTACAGACATTATCCAAAACATCAGCTATTGGATCATGAAAAACTTGAAAAGATTGTTGCAACCGATTTTCTATTGGTTCCGATGAGATTGCATGACTTTCTACAGGCTGCTCATTTGAAGATATACTATGCAGTTTTCCCTTCAGAAATTGAAATGATTCAAAACAGAAAGGTACAGAATCATCTTGCATCATTTGATCATATGGTCCAGCTTCCAAGTTTTCATCAAAAACTTCATAATCGATGGCATTCGGAGGCTGCAACTCTGGATAAGAAAAGTCTTGAACAAGGTTTTCATTGCCCTCAAGATGGTCCAGATCAAGACTTGTCGACAATTGATTTCTAATTGCATGAAAGTTGTCTCTGATAAACTGAAACGAAGCAAAACAAAAAGGCAAAGATCCTTCACTTACTTCAAAATTTGTTGCACTTTCCTCCTCACTTCCATAGCTGATATGCAATGGCTGATCATTGTATTTGAACTGTTGAAAGTGAACTTCCTCCTCCCACAAACCAGCTGCTGATTTGTCTGCAATATTAGCTTCTATTTGGAGAACATAATCATCGTCATACTGATCAAACTGAGGCAAATCATCAGTATAAAAGACATCATCAAGCATACATGTCATATCAACAGATCTCTCTTCTCCAAGATGATCTATAAAACAATCATTATCAGATCTATGACAACTGGGATAAGAAAGAAGATGTTTTGGATCAGCAACTTGTTCTTCTTCAATCAGCGAGCCATGGGCTTGAACATTATACTCATTCCTTGTGGTGATCCTTTGCATCATCTCTTCCACTGCACTTACCAAAATGTCAAGCTTTACCTCTAGAGATGTCGATTCCTCCGGATCTATGTTTTTCATCTCTTCTTCCTTCAACTTTGCCCTTCGGATCAGCAAATGAGCCTCTACATCTACTGCATTGTTCTGCATCTCTTCAAGTGTTGCAAGGTTCCTTTCCCTCAGCTGAAACTCCATTTCCGGATCAAAGGCACCCGGGTAGTGCAAGAGAGCGGATCCAGGAGGAGGTCTTATATTAACAGGCATCGAATAATAAACTTGGTTAAATCTAGCAGAAAACTGTTGTACTGTCTCTCCTGGTTGTCTTTTCAGCTGGTTATACTCTTCTATAATCAAGAAAGGGTTCTGTCTTACCACCCACCTATCGAGGAAAACTTTGACGAACTGCTGGAAATCTAAGATGCTCGCATCAGGCAGGGTTTTGAACCAACTCTTGACTTTGCCTTGCAAAGAAAGAGCAAAAAGCCTAATTTTGACATCCTCTTCATCAACTTCAAAAAGATCGAGAAAAGACTCAAAATTCAATACATGTCTCTCAACAGTGATGTTGTCACGTTCACTATCAAATCTTGGTAGATATAGATCATGATTTTTTGGGAAAGCATGGGATATAGGAGGTAAAATCAAAGGCTTGTATCAATCTGGAATTTTACAAGGTAAAGGAGTATGTACAAAAGGTATAGAATCAGTTTTGGTCTCTTGAGGCTCATCAGTTTGAAGATGGTCATCACAAAATTCAGAAAAAGGGTCTTGATCAAGCTCAAAGACATGCAAATCTTTGGTATTTACAATCTTCAAAGGGAAGGAATCAAATGCAGGCCAAGGATCTCTTCTCAAACATAGTATACTTTGCAAAGCCTTCTTGACATTCTCGGGAAAAGAGAAGAAATAATTTAGAACAAAGAACAAAATGTCTTAGATGAAATTCCAACTTGAATACCTGATCTTTCCATATTTTCCTTTCATGTTTCTACTGGTCAGGTTCATCCTCCAGTGGAGTCCTTGGATCTGATCTTGAAACTGATTTGGAATCGCCAGATGAATGATTTCAGCCTTTCCAATGTCTGATTGTTGTCCACCATCAACAATCAGATCTAACTTGATACATGTTACTGGGGCAATTTGCAAGTCAGATGTTCAGCTTATAAGACTAGACCAGAGATTGACTGAAGCAGCTTTTATCTACTTATGCACTCACAAAGCAATGTGCAGTTCGAAGGTTTCTTGGTATAACTTCAGGCTCCGTCTGTAGTTTATAAAGCAAGAACACTAACAAACAACTAAGCTTTTCTTCCCCAGTATGGTCGCCACTATGTTAGTGCCTAAATCTACCTCAGGCTGAGAAAGGTAGGATATAGGACAACATCAAACCACACTTAACCTGGTAGCTAGCCCTATCAGGTCGGGAGAGGGCTCTCTCCTAGTCAATCTCAACAAAATATGATCGATGAGGGCTTGAGATGACTAATATAAATACTGATCTTAGGCTAGGTATGTGTTTAGAAAAGTTTGATTGGATTTGATGATGTTTTGTTGGCTCATATGGAAAGGCAGATTTGGGTTTGGAGAATGAGGCTCAGTTTTGCAGAGATCTCTATGGGGCAAGGTAGGCAAATGATTAGGTGCTTCAAAATGAATGAAATGGAGAGCTTTAGACAGGTGAGGAGTTGAAGAGGGCAAGAAAGTCTCAGGGATCCTCTTCAAACAGCTGAAAACATAAATAACTAAGCAAACCCTAGGTAGAGCACTGCAATTTCAATGGATTCTACCTTTATCCTTGTTTTATTTAGTTAAGATGAAGCAAAGAGAGATGATGGCATAAATAAAACACATGTAAACTTACAATTACAGGAGGAAACACAATACCAAAGCAAGATGCCACATGAATCCCATAAAGTGCTGCAAACCCTGGTCTATTCCTTAGCCAAACTACTGAAATGTGTATACAATGAAGCTCCAAGCTTTCCCAAAAGTCCAACCCTTGCTAATGACTGAAAAATCACAAGATATAGGCAAACAACAACTCATCCTAGCCTTTAGGGGTCGAACTCATAAGTTTAGGAGATGTTCCAACAAATTCTAAACTGAGAACTAAAAATTAGGCAGTGGAACAGCTTGCCTCTGAAAACTAGGGCACTGATTCATTCAGTTGCAAACTACTTTTTCATGGATGAATCTACCTATATGAGTTAAAATTTAGCATAATTACATCAAGATCCATCAAATTACATTAAATTACATCATGATTTTGACATTTAGAAGAAGAAAATTCAAACTGTCAAGAAACTAGGCGAAAAACACAACATTTTTGTCAAACTAAGCAAAATTTCCCCAATGCGTCGCGCTGATTTCCCTATGTGTAGCACCTTTTTGTAGATGCTTTTTGGGGCCTTCTAGGTGTCCAAATTTGTTCCAAGTGTGCTTGTTGGAAAGTTTTGCCTGTCTACTTTCCAGAACAAGTGGAATTTTTGAATTTGGCCTCCATTTGCCCCTCCAAAATTGAGTTCTCCCAACACTGCTTCTTGTGTGTCCAAAAAGGGGCAGAAAGGTCATTTTTGGGGTGTTTTTGACCTTTTTGGGGGCTCAAAACCTGTCAAAATTTCTTGGCCATTTGTGAGCATGCATATTTTTTCATGAAAAATCCAAAAATGCTAAGTTTTCATCAAAAAGAGACCCCCATCAAAAGCAAGCACCAGGTGGCACGGCGCATTGAGCAGAAAAACCTGTGTTTTGGCCCCAAAATTCCAAAATTGCAAAAAATGTCCCAAATCTTTTGAAATTTGGACTGAGTGTTCTCCATCAAGTGCTGTGTTGGGCCAAGGAAGCCTCAGCCAAGATCTGAAGTCTATCTTGCTCTTTTCGCTTCCTCGATGCTTTCTTCAACTTGGCCTTCAAGTTCCTGATTCTTGCCTTGCAACTTTTGTTTCTCGCCAAGTAATGGTAGGCCATATGCCTCAACATAGTTTTTTCATTGTTGGCCTTCTCTAGCATCCTTTCCCAAGTGCAAGTTTGTTCTCTCAAGCCAAGATTCCCAGTCATGTTCAATCTCTTGCTCATACCCATGATCACTGTCTCTTTCCATTGTTTTCCTTTGGTTTTGAAAAATGTGGTTGTATATGGATGGTTTTGTGGATAACAGTGTGAAAATATGGTGGAGGAATGAAATGGGTAGAGTGTATGGAAGAGAGTGTAAAAATGTATGTGTGAACAGAGTTTAGGGATGGGAGTAAGAGTTTTAGGGATGTGAGTAGGGTTTAGGGATATGGATAGGGTTGGGGAGCGTAACGTTTGGGAAATTATATGTGGAGAATGGGATTAAGGGGAAAATGTATGAGGGTAGTGGGATTAAGGGGATAGGGTATACAACCATTAGTGCAATGAAGAAAACTAGGGTTTCACCCTAGAAGCTAGGGTTTTAGGGTTTTGGGGATAGGGGAGTAGGATGAGTAGAAATGAGAGGGGAAATGGGAAATGAAAGTGAAGGGGATGTGAAAGTGGTAGAGAAGAATAAGACAGCAAGAAATGGCAATTTTTGAAACCCTAGGCATATTTTCAATGAAACTGTGCAAGGAGCTAGGGTTTTAATATTTCCCTATTAAATCACCAAGAGGACTGAAACAAACTCGTGCATTGAGCATATTGGAGTGTGAACTTACTTGGGCAATGAGAAATTTACAATTTTGGGAGCTTTGATGGAAGATTTGAATTGATTTCAGGCTTTGTAGCCCAATACGCCGCGCAGCCCCAATGCGTAGTGCCAGTGATAAAATTACACTATAAATCACTGCCCAATGCGTAGCACTGGCTCAATGCGTAGCGCCTTTTTAAAGGAAACTTTTGGAGGCCTTCCCTGTGTCCAAATTAGGCGCGGGATAGCTCGTTGGAAAGCTTATTTAGTCTACTTTCCAACCCAATTGGAATTGTTTAATTTAGAGTTAATTTTCCCTATCAAAAATCAAATCTCCAAAGACTGGTCAAAATGTGCAAAATGAGGTTGCCTAAAGGCAAAGTGTTGTTGCAGTCAACTTTTGAATTTCTTCCTCAACCCCAAATTGAGCTCATGATAGCTCATTGGAAAGCTCTTTGTGTCTAGTTATCATTTGACTCATCAAGCAAGTCATTAAGCCAACCAAGCTAGGAGAAATCTTGATTTTCCCAAGGTCATTTTATAGGTGCATCAATTCTCCTAAGACAACTGTATTTTTGACATTTCTCTAAAACATGACACCTGTGTAAAAAGTGAAGGAGGTTTTTCTTCCTTGGCCTATTTTGGACAAAAACCTTTCTCAGTTTTCCCAAATTCATCTTTTCTCGCTCAGAAACATCATTGGAGTAAAACCTATCCCGATGTGTGGAACAAGGGATTTGTCGAAATGAAATGAAATAAAAGGGATAAGGGGCTTCTAAATTCTTGAGAAAATTTTTGAAAGTAGGGAGGGATGTTAGAAAGTAGGGGAAAGTGGAATTTCAAATATTGAGTGAGGGGAAGGGGTCCAAAATGGCAAAACACAGGCCTAGCCTAGAAAATTGTCAAGTTGTAGCAAGAAACTAGGGTTTGTGCGAAAATGAGGAATTTGGGGGATCTCAGTGATGGGAAGTGTTTAATAAGGTACATTAAGGATAGGGGAAGGTGTATGAACATCAGGATACAAGTTTTGATGATGATTTGACCATCCAAGAGAAATTACCTTTAAAACCCTAAGAGAGGGAAATGAACCTTACCTAAGCACAACTGAAGCATGAACAAGGTGTAAAATAACCCATCGGAACTTGACATGACAATGACAACCCTCTGAATGATGGTACACTCCGCTGAATGGTGACATGGACCGACATTTGGACAACTTTGAAAGGAATAAAAGCAAACCCTAGACCTAATACCTAGTGACCAAATTTTGTTTGAAGACTCACTGAAATGACAAAATTTGACCTTGAAACCTTAAAATCACTTTGTAAGAGCATGTTTGATCACTGGAGAAAGGTTGTAAAGACTGACACTAACAGGGTATACCCCTAAAAATGTCAAAATACTTTTGAAACCTCGATATATTTTGGTTTGATTTATATGGTTCCTTATATACAAAGTTGTTGCAATTATTATAACTTTCATTACTATGTTTGTTATTAAGAAAGATGACACACATTTATATTTTTAAATTAGTCAACATGTTATTTTAAAATTTTAATTTTAATTTCAATCTTTGTTGTATATACAATGTAAATGAATGAATAATTAAGTGACTTAACTATGATAGTTAAGTCTATATTATTTTTATGATAGAAAATATAATTTTATTTTATTTTATTTTATTGTAGTATATTTAGTTATTTAAATATATTCATTGTAAATTAAATATAACATTATTAAATTTTGGTTTTAATGTTTATATTAATTTATTTGACGCAAAATGTTACTATATTAATTTTTCACTAATGAGAGTGAATACCCAGCAATAACTTACTTTTCTTATTAAAAAATCCATTATTTAAATAAGGTTCTATAATATATAATTTTGCATCCATTAATATGAATAATGACAAAGTAATACTTCATTTAAACAAATAAAAAATTAAAGATACAAAACATATTGTACCAAAATTGGTTAAATTAGGTGGCAGTTAAAAACATTGAATAAACATAGTTCAAAATTAATTAAAAATTTTGTTAATTTATTATTCTTATGAGTTTGTTCGTACATATACAAATTTTCTTTTAATTAAGTAGAAAGGTGTTCTTCAGTGCCACTATGGTAAAGATGTTATAATGTTGAAATGATGTAATGTTTAACACTTTGCCTCCTTTAAAGTAAAATAAATATGTATTTTATTTCATCTTTAATTTTATCTATTTTCATTGAGTAAAAATGTTAAACATTACCGACATTAGATAAATATGATTCAAAATTAATTAAATCTATTATTATTATTATGATTTTTCATGTAAATATTATTCTTTTATTTATTTTTTTATATAAATGATAGTGATATGCATGTTTATTTTATATTTCTTTATTATATAAAATTTTCAATTAACTAATAATAAATATATAAATTTAAAATAAATAACAAAATGTTATATAAGTCATATGTTAATTCAGAGTTATTATTTTAAATGAAAACTACGTGGAGAGTATTTGTATGAAATCCATAAAATCATGATACTATTCATTTCTTTTCTTTTTTTCAAAATATATTACTTTCTAAATTATTTCTAGGTTAATTATTACTAATCGTACAATTAATTAACAATTATACAATTAAATCCATGAGTAATTTTAATAAACTCAATGCATTTAGCACTTGGTTGATAGTATATATGATTGATTGATTAATTAATTAATATTAAATGTTGATACCCTGCATCTCCACCAAAAAGTATGCTTTTTCGTTCTGAAAAAATTAATATTAAATGTACAATTAATTAACAATTGTACAATTAAATCCATGAGTTATTATAATAAATTGAGTTCATCATGCACTTGGTTGATAGTATATATGATTGATTAATTAATACTAATTGTACAATTAAATCCATATAATTTCATAGTCCATGCATTTCTATACAATTATGTACCACAGTCATCTTATTCATCGAGACATTATGGAAAATTCAAGGAAATTGTTAATTTGTACAACAACTTAAATAAGTTTTTTTGGAAAACATCTTAACTAAGTTAATATCAATCATAAAAATGCTTCATTGGTTACTAGAAAAATTGGTACTGTACATTCATGGTTGAAGATATTAAAAGACTTTAAAAGAATAATAAGAGATGAATGATTAAAAAAATAAAAAACTTAAAAATGAATTTCAATAAAATATGACCAATTAAAAAACAAACCGTTGAAAATCATAATGAATTACATTAAAAGCAACATAAGATATAAATTATATATTTTGATAGGGAAAAATAAATCATCAAGTTTTATTTATAAAATTTAATGGAAACATAATTCATACAACTTTATTTATAAAGGTCTATTCCAATAGCTCATGAAATTGAAAAATTCATGACACCAAAATTCACCATAAGTCCAACCCTTTGGGGTGTCATATACTTGGGTATATTTTTCTAAAAAATTTGTGGCCTCAGTAGAAGACATTGTCACCACTTCTACCCTATTGTTCTCTATTTTGACTCTTTCTAAGTTCTCCAATACCATTGAACAACCAAACACTCTTATTTTTTGGAGTTTTTTGATAGTGAAGTAACTCTCTGGCAACATCTTCAAGGCTTCACACTGCATCATGGTAAATATTTTTAATGAGGGCATTGCACCCTCATATATTACAGGTAGTTCCTCTAATTCATCTAACCCAACTAGTGAAAGCATTTCCAATAAAGGAAATGCTCCAGGCTCACCAAATTCTTTGGGAAATTTCTTTATCTTGGAACCTCCACTGACTTCTAATTCTCTTAAACTTCCAAGTTTGTGTAGATCTGGAAGCTCTTCCAACATTAAACATCCAAATAATGTAATAAAACTCAAATTTTGAAATTTGAAAAAATTGCTCTCCATTTTAATGAGACTAGGGAACTCTAACTGGAGTTTTTTCAATTTTATCATTTCAGCCATGTCTTGTGGTAAGCTTGCCATATTTGTTACTGTCAAGTCAAGTGTTTCCATTTCAACCATATTTCCCAATGTTCCCTCTTGAAGTTGTTCTCCGTTGTTTTCTAAGACTAACTTCTTGAGGTGTGTTAAGCTGCCCAAATTGTGAATGGAAGCCACTTTTTTCCATCTGTTCTTTGGGTCAACTTTTGTCCACAACCTGCTGCATTGGTACATGTCCAAGCACTGCAAAGAGGTGAGCCTTGAGATGTTCCTGGGTAAATATTGCAAATCTGTACAGTTGCGAAGGTATAAATACTTGAGAGATCTCAACTTGTGTAGGGCAGGCGGTAACTCCATAATGCTAGAGTAAGAAAGATCGAGGGTTTCAAGGTTTACTAGATTTACAAGAGATGGAGGCAACCTTCTGATGGGCACACCCCTTAACCTTAGAGATGCCAGCTGTTTCAAACACCCCACGCTGTTAGGCAACGACGAAAGGGACGTTCCACTTAGATCCAGAACCCTAAGAGAGGTCATACTCCCAATCACCAGCTTTGGAATTTTGTTAAAATGTTCGTTTCCCTCCATAAGCCATGAGCATATTGCTGGACCTCTCAGTGATTCTGGAAGCGAACTCATTTGGTTGTAGCTCAACAACATCCGAGTGCGCCCCAACCACTCGTTCTCAGGCAATGCTGTCAAACCCGTGCCTACGCGGCAGTAGAAACCTTCTTCCCGCTCCGCAATTTGAATTCCCAAATTACGGATGACGTCGTGGATCCTGAAGCAGAACACGCGGCCATCGATGTCTCTCATCATGGGTTCGATGAGACAACGATCTGCGAGGAGCTCAACATAAATCCTTCCCATTTCCAATGGGTCGGACACTGCATCTTCTGGCTGCTTCTTCCTTCCAAGAAGCCCTTCCCCAGACCACAACGGAATTACTTCAGATTCCACCTGAATAATTTCGTCTTCTCGGAAGGCGGCAGCTGCATAGAGAAAGCACATTTGCAAGTTGACGCTGTGATTACCAAGTGCATCGTAACTCAACCGTAGGCGATCATACAATTGATGAGATGAGCCTGCCTGCTGGTGGCTGTCAGATATTGGCAACCTCTGGGCTGCCAATTCCCACTCCTGTGGATGAGTTGTGGCTGCCATTGCCCTCCCCACGACTTTAATAGCGAGCGGAAGCCCTCCACAGTTGGCACACACAACCTTTGCCGTTTTCTCATCTATATTTGCTGGCAGTTTTCCATTGTTATATGGAAAAGCATGAATAGAAAATAGCTGCCAGCTGTCCTCTTCTACCAAATCCCCCATTCTTATTACAGATGTCTCTGCAACTCCAATTTCTGACAGGACTCTGCGATCCCTTGAACTTACAACAACTCTGCAGTTGGAGCGGTGGGTTAGCAGCAGCAAACCCAATTCCTCCATCAGCTGGGAACCATCTTTCCAAACGTCATCCAGAAATAAAGCAAAGCTCTGAGTCTGCAACCTCTGACTCAACCACCTCTTTGCATATTCATCACCCTGGTTTCTATCTAAATCTATCTTTGTAAGCGTTGCTATGTGCATACACAGTTCATTTCTAAGATTTCTAAAAGATGGATTATTGGAAACAGTGAGCCAAAGCAATAAGTCATCTTTGAAGAGATTTCTCACCTTTGGACTGTTGAAGACTGTTCTGAGGAGGAGGGTTTTGCCTGCTCCACCCTTGCCAACCACCCCAATGCGAAAAAGAGAGCTACCCTCTTCCTCTGCTTCCACCACAAATCTCTCTAATACTGCAAAGGCATCCTCTTGTCCGACTATGAGGGGCTCTTCGATGAAAAAACCCTCTGCGCTTGGAGCAATGGCTTGCATGGAGGTAGATGCAGAGGAACTGGCTGAAGCTTGAACACTTTCCCTGAGCGTGGACAGCCGAAGAAGAACCTCCTGAGTAAGCCCCAACTGAATCATGGAAACCGACTTGAGATGGTTGTCAATATCTAACTTCAGATTGGCGATCTTAATGCTCGTCTGATAACGAGAAAAAATGTTAAAGCTGGATATTGTGCACTGTTCCGCCATTTGAGATGCTTGTAACAGAAGTGCATCCAGATTTTGTAGCCATAAATTAACAGCTGAAACATTATTGCCACTATGAGAAGTGGAAATACGTCTCCTTCTGTTTATTTCGAGGCGATATTGCTGGATGTTCCTGACGATAGGCTCGATCTCTCTTACCACATCTCTTAGAGCTGCCAACTCTTTCCTGCAGCGAACCGCAATGTTGATGTGGTGAAGAATTTGATCAACCGCCATTTGGATGCCGACACCAATAAATCCAGGGACGAAACCAGGATCAGCCATTATAGGATTTCCTTAACAACACGCTGATCCCTTTTAAGATAGGATAGCGATATAAGCAAAGCCTCAGGCAATAGTATGTAACAGTCAAAAAATAACCAGAAATGGGAGTGTGCAAAGAATGGAAGAGGATTTACAAACTGGTATCTCACACAAATCTCATAGCGACTGACTGCAGATTTATAGAATTGTGGGGTATCATTTGCCAATTTTCCGGGCATTTTCCAAAGATTTAAAGATTCTTTTGAAAAGAAATTCCATCTCGATTTTAATAAACGATGGTATATATTTATATAAAAAAAATTAAATAGGAACTCGAAGTTTTGGAAATTAGTGATTTAAAATTGGTTATCACTATTACAATTATATTAGAAATAGGTTTGTTATCTAAATTTATTAGATCAAGTAACAAATTGTTCTCCAAATATAAATCAATTGTTCATCAAATCATTCAAACTAAGATATGGTGAAAAATTCATCACTTTCCACCATTATATTCAATTTTTTGAAAATATTTATAAACAAAATTAAATAATAAAATTTGTGTAATTTTTTTTAAATATTACTAAACAAATACTCAAAATTATTAATAATAATTAATTAAATTAATTTCCTAAATAATATATACATATAATTATAATTTTAATGATTGTAAATAAGTAACTATAATTTATTATGGAAATTCACTATTTATTTTGTTGTATAATATATTTGTATTTAATAAGTTGATTATCAATAATGAAATATATGAGATTTAAAATTTAAAATATTTTTATTTTATTTTATTTTGATTTTAATGGTTTTATATTTTTTAAGTTCATAAAATTATGTTAAAATCAATTATATATATTTATAATAAATAATTGTTATACATAATAAAATATACTAAAATGAAAAGTTAAATAGATAAAATATTTTGAAGCGTGTAAATAAATATTATTGATATTAGTAGGGATGTTTATTATATTTTTGGGGCATTGATTATAAATAATAATTTAGGAAAATTTATGGTGTTTATCATACAATAACTACCTTAATTCAAACAGAAATCTCTCTCACACACATAAAATACAACTCAAGTCAATTGGGTTTACTTTGAGCAATGGGAGAAATATTGTTATCTTTTCTACCCAAGTTTCATTCTCTCATGTGATGTGTTGATCTCAAAATGGTCATTATTTATAATGGTTTTTGAGCCTTGTTGTCTAGGTTGAATCAAGGAATATATATATAAACAACTCAAAACAAGGAATGATCTAGTAGGCTAGCAACTCCATCATATTTCAAACTAACCAATCCCACCATAAATGAGGGCATGGTTGATATCAAAGATCACCAAAGGATATAAATTTTATCATAAATAAAAAAGCCCACAGATCCATCTATGGCTCAATTGAATTTTGATATCCTATGGGGTTTTTTTAATGGCAAAAGTATAAGTAGATCCTCAAGTATGTGGTGTTGGTTGTTGGTCAAATTAATTGCATCAATAATTCCAACATAAATTATCAACTGGGGGACGTAGGCTTCAAGACACTACACTATATGTGTGGAGGTACAAAACATCAACAGGTTTGCTATCCTATCGTTGCAATAGCAATTCGATATAAAATCCAAACAACTCATTGTTATAAGCCAATGGTTTTAATCACTGGACAACAAGTTTAAAGGTGCTTTTGTAAGGATTTGGAAGTTGCTACAAACTATCTATAAGTCTTGTCTTCAACTAGCTTGTACCCTTGCATCTAGCAACATTTTGGAAAAAGAAATGAATCCTATAGAAAAAGAGATACTTGTGTTAGAAAAATATTATTTATGACAGAGAAATGCAAGACATATAATATGCAGAAAAACACAAACACATAAAACTAGAGAAACATAGATATACGTGGTTCACCCAGTTTGGGCTACGTCCACCCCGAATAGCCAATCCTTCTTTTCTATTATCCAGCAAAATGAAGAGACACAACCTATAGCAGATCCGCTGTAATATCCTCTGTTTTCTGTCACAATCTCACCTCTCTATTTCTCGCTCGGAGAATACACAGCCTCAATACAATGCCCTCATACAAAGAGAGGGGTTGCCTTCTAGGGCAAAAAACCCTAAACTAAACATAAGTTCTACCGTCAGATCTTCCACCTAATGAACGGCCCAGATTGACTAGAAATTACTATACTTTTATAAGGCAATTTTACATTTGTTTTTAGCTTCGAGGGCGCTACCCCCGAAACCCCCGCAGGGGGACAGCTGGCCTCCAGACCCCCCAGTGATCCCCCTTGAACCCACGCAGGGGGGACAAGTCCCCCCTGCACACCCCCCACATGGAGGGGTGTACAATCTTCCTGGGGTATACATCCGGCTGAAACAAAGACCTCTAAATAATCATGCTCCACGCCCAACAACTTGACTGGGTACCTATTCCAAAGCCCTCGCATGTCACACTCTCTTCATTCTGCCTCTCAGCTCTCTCATCCAAGTATTACATGCAAAGTTACAAAGCATATCGATATCCTTTAATAGGCAAGTTTATTAACAAAAAGGGAAATCTTAATCTACTGTGATCATTGGGCATTCAATGCAGGGCCTTTCCCTTATTAACTGCAATCTTTCATACTCAAGAAAAGATTGTATTTCCATAGTCATGAAAGGTTGCAATGACTCAATATTATCCTTCAGTGACTAGTTTTGCTCCTGCAAACTTGAAGGCAATCTGGAACATAGCATAAGGAATCAGATAATTACGAAAAGAACAAAAATCTACCACACCATGCGCAGCGCTGCCATCACTCAATCAACAAACTATGATTCTATAAGATAGTTGTGTCTCTATTCTAGGCTATTCAATCCCATATCCACAAACTAAGGACTGGTGTATGCATAAACCATGTCATATGTCAACCAAGTATTCACCATTCAAATAGACAAGATCACCACATTATATATTAAATGGCATCACCACATAGTGGATCTATATATTATGGATAAAATGTAGACATTACAAAACATAGCCTTGCATTACATGTTAAACCCAATAATCACATAAGTGATCCACACATTATATATGTATCAAGGAGTTGGTATCGCAAAGAAAACCCACGCATCAAGTGTCCAGAAAAACCAGAAACTTGTAACAAAATTAAAATGAATGAAGCAATAACATAAACCCTTACTTACAAAACCTCAATGACATACCACAATTACATTAGAAATACGAAAATATAGAGAGGAAATATGTTGGCTTGTTGTTGATCCCTTTCCAACCAATAGTGTTTCCTTAAAAGAGATCAAGTTCACATAGAGACTCACCACACAATACACAAAATAGGCATCAATAACATTTTTTTATTGTTCATTCCACAAATTACATTGAAATCTAAATAAGCAGGAGTGCATCCAATGATCCAATAGGATCATTTCACATTATTAAAGCAAATATAGATCTCCTTAACCAGGCTCGAAGGCCTGGATATTGTCTTTTATACATTACAAAATGCAAAGAGATGTTTATGAAAACCATTGTTGTAGATCTAAATTGAGTAATCAACAGGTGATCCTACAGACCCTTGTGCAAATTTAGAATAGAGAAATAACAAATGTTTGGTTTGGTTTGTTTTGCTAACTAGTTGTTCAGTTCAGAGTGCAACTTGACAACGGTCATGACCATAGAAACACCCTAGAAAAAACCGTTCATGCCTCTCAAATCACACATATTTTAGAGAAATTTCTCATAGATCACCTAATTGATGATGTTCTAAATAGAACTAAATTCTCATATTTTCCATTTTCTTCTTCATTTTCTCATAAATCGCACCAAAAGTTAGTTGCTTGATTCTTCCTGCAAACTGTTATTTATTTTGACTAGACCTTTGACTATGAGCTAGAGGCTTGCATTTGTGACTTGGGGATGTTTGAATATGAGCCAAACCATCTCAACTTTCTCAGAAACAAGTCCCTTGTGTCAGATTTTGGATTGGAAGCCTGCACATATGCAAACCTTGGAAGTTGGTTATCAGAATTGTAAGGAGTTATAAGAACTGAATTAGACAAAACCATTATTAGTAAAACCAATCATAATCCTTCTTAATTCATCAAAAATAGAGGAAATAAATAATAATTACTACTTAACGTTTCTAGACATGTTGTAGTATATTCATGAAGCAATACAGTAGGAATGGCAATAAATGGTGAAAGGATGAGGTAAAATGATTAATGATGGGTGTTTTAAATGGTGGAAAAGACAACAAAATGGCGATTGGATATGATTGACATAAAGATGCCAAGCCTTGGCTAAATCATTGGAGGAAAGAGGAGGTTATTTCTGTGTGCAATATTGATACCATTATAAATAATATCACATCCAAATTCAAAGAGAAATCATGGTATCACAAAGAACAAAAATGGAGATTAAAGTAGTACAAAGATGTTATTAACACTAATCTAGAAGATTAAAAAAACTAATCAACATTGCTAAAATAAAGATGAACTTTTTTGAACTTCATGATGATACAAGGCATTAAAATTTTTCTTAAATACTATGGAATTTGTCATCTTTATGATATTAAGAAGATGAAGGATAAAAATATTTTCTCTTAAAATATCTCACACATATTCACATTAAATTTTAATTTCAAAATATTTGTAACAACAACAATACTAATTTAAAGCCCCAAGGGTTAGCTCAGTTGGTCAAAAACCGTGCCTCACCATCGGGAGGTCACAGGGTCGAATCCACCCGAAGCCCTTGGGGTCAGGTCTTGCAGTAGGCCGAGGGGCGATTTAGCCCAGCTATCGCCCAGATTTTTCTGTGGATGTAGCGATCACTCACTGACCAAGGTGCTCGTGAAACACATGAAAAAAAAACAACAACAACAACACTAATTTTCTTAATTTATTAATTCATCGAAATTCTTTAAAATATTAATTATTTCCTTATATTAGTTTTTTTAATTTCATATAACATAATTAATATAAAAAATAAAATATCACCAATATTTTATTAATAAAAAATTATAAATATATTACTAATAAATAAATGTTTTTATATAATATTATATATATTGCAGTTTAAATAAAAAAATTATTTAATTATTTGAATTTAATTCTTAACGTATCATTTAAGTTTCAATTAAACTAGTTATGGTAAGAACAGCATTATGAGTTTTACTTCATAAATTGAATTAGTTATCATTTATTTATTCATAGTGTTTCCTCGAACTATTTTGATATATTTATTTTATTTTATTTTCAAATTTTTAGTTATCATTTATATATAAAAATATTTATTCATAGTTTTTTTCAATATTTTTTAATATATTTATTTTATAAAAATATTTATTCGTAATTTTTTTAATATATTTATTTTATTTTATTTTAAAAAAATATACACTTATTGATTTAAAAATATACATTGTTATTATAAAATTACTTAAAAATTATAATAAAAATAATTATTATAGAAAATAAATAAAAATAAATATGTTTTTTAATAAGAATTTAAATTTTAATTAGGGTTAGCATTTAATTTTGTGTATGGGATTAAGATTAAATATTATTAAAAAACATCTAAAACAAAAGTTTTAGGGGTTGGATGGACAATTTGTTCTCCTCCACCCAAGTTCAATTCACACACATGACATTTTGGCCTACCATTATAAAGTTACAATAGTAGATTCTCTTTCATGAGTGGTGTCCTCATTGTGGGCGTGTCTTCGAACATCTCAACCCTTTCTAAATCATGAGTTTCTTACTAGGGGTTGGCGTGTAGATTGTTTACACTAGCCTAGGGGTTATAGTGACAACCAACTGGCTTTGAATCTAGGTATCACCTAGGTAATCCCAACGAGTGGCTAATTCATCTAGATTTTTTTTTAAATGACCTCTTGGAAGTAGTTTAGTGATGATCACGATAATGACTTTCTTCAATATTGCTAAGAGCCCATCTTCCTTAGATGTAAGGAAATAGGTTAATGACCCAATACCCAAAGGCATTTGGCAAGGGTGAGAGTCTACCCATTTACAGAGCACCAATGAATTATTTCAAGTGACTTGATTTTCAACTCATAGTAATGAATAATAACCAATAATGACTAGCTTATCATTTTTATGGACTTATTATGATTTACTTATTTATTCTAATTTTAGGTTGAGCTTAGGTTGGGGCCAACCCATATGTTGGATGGAAGGACAATCTATCCAACTACAAGATGTTGTCACCAAGATTGTGCAAGACTCAATTGAGCCTGGATGTCCCTTAAAATAGTTTTTATCGACCACGATTGATTCCTACCCTCAACCCTTCTCATAAAATTTGAATTTAAAATTTGACAAAGACTAAACCTCACACAAACCAAATAATTTATATCTAATAAATTATTTCGAATTTTTAAAATAAATCATGAATTTAAAAAACTAAAATAATCTTTTAAAAAAATATTTGCTTACCTTAAATAAATTAATTAATTAATTTATAATCCCTTTGAGAGAAATACACAACTGCCTTGCTCCGAGATGAAACGTTATTCTTCTCTCATAAGCGTTATATAAAGAAAAAGCTATTATGCAATCATTTTGGATTTGAGCTGAAAGCTGATTTGTACCTCCTCAACATTACATAAAGCAAAAACTCGTGGTTATTCCTATACGATTTTTAATATATAAAAAAACCGTGGAAGATTTGTGACCTTTGATAAGATATAAAAGCAAAAGGAAAAAGTGATGGATGTCTTAATCTTCGACCCAAGAGGTGATTTTCATCATTAAACAAAAACACAAAATAAGAAGTTAAGAATGTGGTAACTCAATCACGAAAGACATAAAAAGAATAACCTTTGATGACACACGCAAGAATTTCTTCCATAAATCACGAAAGACATGTTGAGGGGCCCGAAGTCGGGTCAACAACAAGGGGGATACCCACCCGGTCCGGAACCTGGTTGGCGGCTCCTTGCCCGTTTGGAGTAGCGGGTCCGACTGGGGGTAATGGGACCAGTTTCCCAATGTGATGGGTGTGTGTGTGTGCGTAGAGTCTGATGATATTAATCTAGAGGTTTTTCTAAACTAGTCTCGATTCTAACTACTAAACTAACTCTATGCTAATGTAATCTAATGAAGAGAAATACATCTGATCTATGCTAACCCGGGGTGTTTTTCTTTTGTTTATGCGATCTAGAAAGATTTCTAACAACAGCTGGTAATAAAGATCATTCCACTGATATCAGAATATAAACCAATAAAGATAAACCATTCTGCATAAGTTAGGCAGAATAGTTGTGAACAACATATCGCATAATCAGTCTTCTATATGTTAAGCATGATTAAATGATCCCACCGTACAGAAGTGCCAAATGGTAATGCAGACATTCATACAATAACATATAAAGAACTCAGCTACATATCACTTTAGGGATACTAGAAGAATCTAGTCAAGAGATAAAAGTACCATTTATGACTAACTTCACCAATAAACTTCAAGTAATAATGATTTATTTCTACTTGTTCTAACATCTGCTAAGAGTACAGAAGTGCAACATCAGCAACAGATATTAAAATGCAAACATAAATAAATCTTGATCCATCTATTCATCAAAAACCTCCTCTGAGGGTGCAGAAGTGCATGTTCTGAGGATAAGTTTTTTGACAGATTTCCGGACCCTTCTCCAAAAACCATGAGAAGGGTTAAATACTACTAACTAATCAATCTTAATTACATGAAATTAGGGAATCAGCTTCAAATGACCGCCCTTTTACTAAAAGCAACTTTATTTCTAAACTTAAAATCTAATTTATGACCGTTTCTGTATATTCTCTTTAGAGTTGTCAACAGTGCAACGTTTTCCTGGGAAGAGTCGGCTGGCCGCTTTCTTCTTTCACTCTGGAGATAAAAGTGGAAATAACAGGAGCTGGCACTTCCTTCCGGCAGACCAGAAGATATTTTCGAAAACCTTTCTCTAGCTGGGTGTATTCGCCACGTGTATACTTAGCATAACCCAGGTTCTTCTCGAACTGATTTTGTTGTTGCTGTTTTCGATTTCCGGTCGTGCGAATGACGAAGTGGGTTAGGAGTCGTGCTGTATGGACATCCCCCTGTTTTAAGAATTGTTTCCGTTCTTTGTTCCAGGTTTTCCTGAAGCGTCTTCCTTCTCATGCGCTTCTTTCTCTGCTTTACCAAGTCTGAGCTTCAGGATCTTTTCTGAACACGCTGCTTTTGTGCGCCTTTGACTCTGAGTCCTGAATAGTCTAATTTCATCAGTGCCGGTTGGCTGATAGTCTGGAATCCGCGGTTCTGCTGCATGCGGCATCCGTTTACGGAGGCATTCTCTCTTTACTATCTGATTGGCGCTTTCCTCTTTCCCTCAAATGTTTCCTGCATATAAACTTATATTAGTTGCGTGTCTTGCAGTCTACGCAAAGAATAAGGGAAATGAAAAGATTTGACGTGAAAGTATTAATCTCTAATGAATGCATAACCCTGACATTCATCATGACTTGACTCTTCGATAAATGTAATGCAATCATTCCTAGATACTCAAGCATGCGGTCATTAAATTCCTTCAAGGCGCGCACTTAATCCTGGGTTTATCGTGTGATAAGTCTTTTCAGATCGCAAATCGCAGATATCGCAAATTTTGTTTAATGGTTATGCCGTATAGCGCGATGCTTGCGATTTGCGATATCGCAAATCGGCGATCGGCATTTCTCGAAGGTCTTCTTTTAAAGGGGCGCGTGTGATGTATGCGACGCGATGAACTTCGCATCGCTCCTTCGCAGTCTTGATTTTCGCGCTCGAGCAATGCTTCGGCCTTTCTTTGCGATGTGATTTAAGCCTTAGGGAGAGAAATACAAAAACTTTAGAAAAATATTTTTTGGGATTTTTGTTCAGGGTCCCCTCTTTGCTTGACGTTATTGCTAATGTCAAGTGAAGAAGGGGGGTTGTTGGTGACCACAACAATGGCGATTCACTGTGAAGAACCAGTTATCTCTGCTTGTTCTATTGCATTTTCACTTCCAAAACAGAAAAGTTTTCTTATGCCTAAATTTTGTTATGGACAGATAGAGTATTACCTTTTATCCTGTCAATGATGCTTTGTCACAACTTCTTATTTCATTCTGATTGTTTGTTTCCTCTGGGTTATTTCTTGTATTCATACCTAGTCATTACTCAGTCTTTTCAAAGACAAAATAAGGTCTTCTCTGCGTACTGGCTTTTTAAAGTATGCTCCTTTGTCGTAGGTAGAGCCTGTGCTGCCCGCAAGCGTCCATAGCCTCGACAGGGTTACCATGTTATCCAGCAATGATCTTTTTTCCTGCTTGAGGTTATTTACAACATTCCAGAGAAAAACCCTTTTGACATTTTTTCTTTCTTTTTTAATTTTTTATTCTCTAAAGAACAATGTCTTGGTTTGGTGGCCAAATTATGACATAGTCATCCACTTGATTTACACTTTTGCTGAACAGGCTGGCTCGTGATGAGACCCCTTGTCTTTCGATTGCAACAATCTTGAGTCGTTGCCCTGTTTTGATAGACAGTAGTGGCAAAGTCAACAAGTTATAATATTTGTGATCATGATAAGCCGGCTCGCGATGAGACCTCTTATTCTTTGAGATATAGTGTTTTCTTGGATTGTTTCTCTGGATGCTGCGATTCTCCTTAGCAGGGAGGAAGTCATTGTTTTTCCTTAAGAAAGCTCTGGACGACAATAATAGAGTTTAAGAACAGCAGTTTTGCAGAGAATACTTATTTTGCTATCGATGATACTTTTCATTGCATTGGCATAAAACAATTTTTTGCTAAAAGTTACTTTCATCCCAGATTTCTTTGTAAAGTTGAAACTAACATCACATTCAGGCTAAAGTTAACTCTACCTGTCAATAATAAAAGTCAGATTTTTCGAAAAGTTTTGCTATTTATACAAGTGAAATCAAAATCTGATAGAGAAATGGTATGTTTCTTCATGAATACTATTTATGATCGTTCACAACCAACCCTATTTATGAAAAAAAAATGGAAAACTAACGTAAAAAAAAAAAATATAAAAAAAATAAAAAATAAAAAATAAAAAATTATCCTACAAAAACAGAAGGATGACCTTCTATGGGAAATACATTTTAAGGATTTGTCCGTTTATAGGCAGAGAATCTCTCCTGCCTGTCAAGTCCTGCAACACAAAAGTCGATGGGCCTATGACTTCTACGATTTGAAAAGGACCAAGCCATAGCTTCTGGAATTTCGTATGTTTGCCCTTTTCTTCGTGAGCCTTATCCCACTTCAAAACTAAATCACCCATCTGAAAGTTTTTTCTGGTCATTATGTTCGAATCAAAAGAGGATTTTATCAGCGCTTGGTGGTGAGCATGGGTTTTCTTGGCCTGCTCTCGTCGTTCTTCTAACTTGATTATTTCCATTTGCCTTAGTTGTAATGGAGAAGTAGGTACTTCATCAATGTATTGCACTAAGGACAAGGAGGGAATGAGTAAGTGAGTAGGAAGAACTGCTTCTCTCCCGTAAACCAAATTAAAGGGAGAAGTCCCAATAGAGGCTTTCTTGGTAATTTTGTCTGCCCATAAGGCGTTTACCAGCGCTTTGTGCCAATTCTTTTGGTTTTGGTCGACTGTCTTTTTGATGATCCTGATTAGGTTCTTGTTCGTTGATTCAGCCAACCCATTACCTTGCGGATAGTAGTTGGCGGAATACTTTAGTTTGAACCCTCTTTTGAGTGCGAACTCAGTCATGGTATTTCCAGAAAAATATGAAGCGTTATCAAATATTAAGGCCGTTGGCAATCCAAACCTAGTAATGATGAACTGATCTATGAATTCCACAATGTTTTCAGAATTAGTTGTCTTGAGAGGAACTGCCTCTACCCATTTAGTAAAATAGTCAATTGCAGTGAGGATATACCTATGTTGTTTAGAGGAGTGAGGAACGATCTCACCTATTATGTCCAGGCCCCATTGGCTGAACGACTGTTCGATGTTAACCGGCTGCAGTGGCATGGATGACTTCTTTTGTTTCCCTGCAGCCGTTTGGCAGACTTGGCATTTTCTTACGTGATTGTACGAGTCTTTGAACAGCGTGGGCCAGTAGTATCCTGCACGTAAGATTTTGTGTGCGGTGGCTTCTCCAGCATAGTGTCCACCTGCTAGTCCATCGTGGAGTTCGTGCAAAACCTTTTCGGCTTCAGTTTTCTCAAGACATCTAAGAAGCACAGAATCATAGTTTCTTTTAAACAAGACATCATCTACGAGCTGATATTGTTTAGCTTTCAACCTCAGGGCTCTCTTTTTGATGTGATCCAGGTGAAATGGAGCATATCCATTTTTCAGGAAATAAATGATGTCAGCATAAAATGATTCTGCGTCGTTTAGGCTTACCTCATACGTGTGTACCTCTTCAGGCGATTCTTCGGGGATCTGCGATGCTCCGGCTAACATCTTGCAGAAGCCTTGGCCTCTTACGATGTGTGCCGGCTTGATTTCCATGTCGTATTCTTGCAAGGCGGTGATCTAATTCGCTCTCTTTTCACCCACGTCTTTCTAAATCAGGAGGTTTCTTACCGCTGGGAATGGTACTATGACCTTGGTATGGGCCTTTAGCAAGAAGGGTCTGAAATATTTGACCACTTTGAAAACGGCATACGCCTGTTTCTATACGTCCGAATATTTCAGCTCAACACCTTATAAGTTTGAGCTAAAGAATGCGATTGGGGCTTCTGCCTTTTCTTGGTTTGCCTGGGTCAAGATCGCAGCATAAGAATTTTCTGAGGCAAACATGTATAAGATGAATGGTTCTGAAAAATTTGGGGTTGCTAGGGATGTAGCGTTGATGATGGCTTGTTTGATTAAGTTAAACGCTTCGTGCTCGTCTAAACCCCATTTAAAGTTTGAATTCTTTTTTATCATTTTTTGTAAAGGAGAAATAATACGTGAAAAATCTGGGACAAATCTTTTCACAAAATTGATCTGTCCTAGGAAAGATTGCATGGTGTTTTTGTTATGGGGCATGGATATCTCAGAAATTTCTTTGATTCTGTCAGGTTCAATGTGAATGCCCGATTTGGACACTATGAACCCTAGCAATTTTCCTTCACTCATCGCGAAAAAAGATTTCTTCGGGTTAAGCGAGATTCCATACCTTAAACATCTTTGAAAGATTTGCTTCAAATCTTTGAGATGGTCGCTTCGGTTCTTGGAGTACACAGTTATATCATCCAGATAAATCACTATTGATTTATTGACTAAACCTTTGAACGCAATGTCCATAGCTCTTTGAAAAGTAGCGCCGGCGTTGATCAGACCAAATGGCATCTTCCGATACGCGTAGGTACCCCATTTAGTTCGGAAGGTGGTTTTTAGCTGATCGTCTGGATGTACCAGCACTTGATTATATCCCGAAAATCCATCTAGGAAAGACATCAATTCTGAGCCTGCTACAGCCTGTAATATTTGGTCCATAGGTGGGAGGGGAAAATTGCCTTTCTGACAGGCTTTGTTGAGATTCCGGAAGTCGATGCAAATTCTAATATCTCCGTTTTTCTTCCTAACAGGTACCATATTGGATACCCATTTGGAATGTCTGACCGGGAAAATTATTCTGGCTCTCAACAACTTATTCAGCTCAGTTTTTATCTGATTTTCCAGGTTGGGGTGGATTTTCCTGAGCTTCTGTTGGACGGGTTTCTCGTTGTCAATCATAGGGATAGTGTGCTGAATGATAGAAGTGTTATAAGTTTTCAGCTCATCGTAGTTCCAAGCAAAGACGTTTTTGTACTGTCGTAGAAGACGGATGTATGCTGACTTTTCTTCAGGAGCCAGGCCTTGGCCTAGATTGACGTTTTGGGGTTTCTCTTCGGTTCCTAAGTTCACTGATTCGTAGTTCAGAGTTGAACTGTAAAGTTTGGCGTTAGCTGACCTTTTGAACCGACTTTTTAAGTCATAAAAATCTTCTAATTTGACCACTGATTTGGGTATAGCATTATCAGTGCCTTTTTGTTGTATTTGGTGGTCATGAAAGTCCTCGTCGATTATCTGGTTTGAGTAGGATCCTTCAGAGGTAAGGAAACTTATGATGTCTGGGTCGTCGTTGAATACTCTCAAGTTGGTGATGTTGTCAGGGATAGACGGTTTAAAAATTAATTCTATGGAAAACCTATCTGGACTAAAGTCTTCGGAGGGGATGAGTCTGGAGGCTACGTTTGCTAGCAGGTCTGCGCTTGCATTGTGAAGTTTTGGGATTGATGAAATATTGAATGCTGTAAAATGCGCAGTGAGATCTTGCACTAAAGATTGATAGTGCTTTAAATGACTAGACAAGCAGTGTATGGTGTTACGTACCTGTTTGACGACGATCTCGGAATCTCCAAAGACTTGAAGATATTTGACATTGCAGCCGATTGCTTTGTATAGGCCTTGCACCAAGGCTTCGTATTCCGCTGTGTTGTTCGTGCAATCGAACTCCAGCCTGCATGTGAGCATGGTCTTATTTCCGTCCGGGCTAATCAAGACGCATCCTGCTCCCGCTCCCTCATTGGACTTAGAGCCATCAAAATATAATTTCCAAAATAAAGAAGTATTTACAGGGTTATCTAAGAAACTAACACATTTTGAATCATCAGTCTGGGAAAAGTTTTCTACTTGGGACACGACTGAATTTTCTAAATATGGTGATATGTGAGCATTGAAATTTCCAAGGAAAGAGTCTACCGAGTAGTTGCCTATGATGTTGATGTTGTATGCTATGGCTTCGTTCTCTCCCTCCAAGTCCGTCACTATGTACTTTTGGTGCAGTTCTCGTTCAACCTTTATTTGATTTGGCTTCCCATTGAAGGGTAACCACATGTGTGACCAGTCAGTCGAAAAGTATCCGTGGAGCTTCTCGGACCAATCCCTGCTAAGAATTAGACCATAAAATTTAGGGATGTCAGCAACTAGAATATCGATGACCTGGCATACCTTGGGGTTGGACGACAGTCTTATGTTCACTTGATTAAGTTCGCCTATCACTTCGACTTGTGATCGATCAAGTTGAACTATGTGCACTGCGGATTTTTACGGTTGAACATTAAGTTTGGCACATATTGACTTGGGTAAAATATTGGTTGAAGCACCAGAATCAACCAAGCAGTTATGCACGTTTCTGTTAAAGATCTCATAAGTGAGGAGGAAAGGAGGAGTGTGAGATCTAGACCTCCCTCCAATCAAAGCGATGTCATTTGGATCGATTTTATTGATCGCGTTGATTGGGGGTCTTCCTATATTATGGGAAGCTATAGCTGTAGGTAGAGGTGCAGTAGGTACGGCGTGTAACTCTTTCATCATGATCTTCTGTTGGTGTTTCAATTTGCTCAACTCGTACAGGGTGATATTAGCCCTAGTCTTCTTCATGTCGTCGATGATGTTATACTCCATTTCATCCGACACTATTAGTGTCTTTGATGGAGGCGATTGCTCTGATTGGACTGGACTAAATGAGGTCGCTTTAGGGGTTGTCTTCTTTGTTGCGACCTTTTCTTTCGCTGGAGGGCTTGCACCCTTCTGTTTTGGGGTAGTCTGGGGAGGATCAAGTTGATTTCTGCTTCGTGTGCTAACCGGAAGTGCTTCTTGATCTTCCTCTTGTGGGAGGATGAAATCCCACATTCCTTGCAGTTCCACAACTTCTTCGTCGTCGGTCTGCATTTCGATGGTGCTCTCTTCTTCTTCTTCTTCAGATTCCACATTTGAGACCACGTTGGGTGGCTTCGTCTCCATAGGGGGATTTCTTTTGAAATTCCTAAAAGGCTTTCTTGGGAACGATTCTGCTACTTGCTTTCTTATGTCAATCATCTCATTAGACATGGCTTTCAAGACTTTTTGTAATCCTTCCATGTCGAAAGGATCCTTCGTTTGCTTCTTCTTGGTTTCTTCTTTCAAAGAGATTTTCTTAGATTTACGCTCTTCGATTGTAGATCTCTTTTCTAGGGCTACTACGCGTCTTTCGACTGCCAATGCCTCAGCCAAGTTTTCGACTAAGGTTGTCTTGCTTGCCCTATCTACGAAGATGGCCAAGTTTGAAGGTAAGGCCGTGATGTACCATTCGCATCTTACTTCCTCGCTGGGATGGGAAGCAGTGGGGATTTTATTGAGGATCTTGTTGAACCGTAAGTTAAAATCTTTAATGGGTTCCCTAGCCTCAGCTTTAAGATTGGACAGATCGTTGATCAGTGTCGCTGTCGATCTATCATCGCCGAATTCGGTGAGAAATTGATTTTGAAAAGTATCCCAGCTGGTGATAGATCCGGAGGGTAGTGAAAAGTACCATGACCCAGCTGTCCCTTGCATCGTATAGGGGAAGAGTCGGACCACGACATCTTCGTTGGTGACCCCGTTGAGATTAACAGAAAGCATGAAATTATTGATATGTTCTTCAGCTAGCATTCCAGTTTCTGGATTGAACTTTGGTAACCACTTCTCAGGATGGGCAGGTATTGGACTCAGGGGTGGAGGCATTAAAACCGCCCCAGGGTTGTTCCATGGAGATTGTGCCATCGCTGAGTTGCTGGTTAATAAAAGTGCAGAAGATGATCTTCGAGGTTGAGAAGATAGAGATGTTACGATCTTTGACGATTGTGGAGGAAGGGTTGCGGAAGATGGATGAGTGATTTGAGGTGGAGATGTGGGTGGTTGACTTCGCGGAGAGGGAGTTGAAATGGACGAGGTGGATGAAAGAGTCTCTCTGTCAGACTCTTGAAGTGCTTTCCTTGCTCTTTTCCTAGTGGGGAGAGGGATTTCAGTTGGCTGAATGTCGAACTTCTCACTCTTCAATCGGGTCAGGGGATGAGCAGGGTTGTATTGCGAAGTCAAGCTGCCTTTAGATTTATCAGATTTCTGGTTAAAAATAGAGAATCCCTGGAGTTTACGGATCAAGGTTTGAACTTCAGGGGGATCGACAATAAGTTTTTCTGATGTATCGGAATGTATAGCAGCGGTGGATTTCCGAGCGACTTCCAGTTCCGAGTTTAGTCGTACCGGGGAAGTCGGGGAAGTTGGTGAGGGTGATTTGCTCTTAGAATGGTATTTGAATTTTGAATTATGCGCCATTCATAGCTCAGGCCCTCCTTCTAGCGCCAGAAATGTTTAGGGGCCCGAAGTCGGGTCAACAACAAGGGGGATACCCACCCGGTCCGGAACCTGGTTGGCAGCTCCTTGCCCGTTTGGAGTAGCGGGTCCGACTGGGGGTAATGGGACCAGTTTCCCAATGTGATGGGTGTGTGTGTGTGCGTAGAGTCTGATGATATTAATCTAGAGGTTTTTCTAAACTAGTCTCGATTCTAACTACTAAACTAACTCTATGCTAATGTAATCTAATGAAGAGAAATACATCTGATCTATGCTAACCCGGGGTGTTTTTCTTTTGTTTATGTGATCTAGAAAGATTTCTAACAGCAGCTGGTAATAAAGATCATTCAACTGATATCAGAATATAAACCAATAAAGATAAACCATTCTGCATAAGAAGTTAGGCAGAATAGTTGTGAACAGCATATCGCATAATCAGTCTTTTATATGTTAAGCATGATTAAATGATCCCACCGTACAGAAGTGCCAAATGGTAATGCAGACATTCATACAGTAACATATAAAGAACTCAGCTACATATCACTTTAGGGATACTAGCAGAATCTAGTCAAGAGATAAAAGTACCATTTATGACTAACTTCACCAATAAACTTCAAGTAATAATGATTTATTTCTACTTGTTCTAACATCTGCTAAGAGTACAGAAGTGCAACATCAGTAACAGATATTAAAATGCAAACATAAATAAATCTTGATCCATCTATTCATCAAAAACCTCCTCTGAGGGTGCAGAAGTGCATGTTCTGAAGATAAGTTTTTTGACAGATTTCCGGACCCTTCTCCAAAAACCATGAGAAGGGTTAAATACTACTAACTAATCAATCTTAATTACATGAAATTAGGGAATCGGCTTCAAATGACCGCCCTTTTACTAAAAGCAACTTTATTTCTAAACTTAAAATCTAATTTCTGACCGTTTCTGTATATTCTCTTTAGTGCTGTCAACAGTGCAACGTTTTCCTGGGAAGAGTCGGTTGGCCGCTTTCTTCTTTCGCTTTGGAGATAAAAGTGGAAATAACAGGAGCTGGCACTTCCTTCCGGCAGACCAGAAGATATTTTCGAAAACCTTTCTCTAGCTGGGTGTATTCGCCATGTGTATACTTAGCATAACCCATGTTCTTCTCGAACTAATTTTTCTGTTGCTGTTTTCGGTTTCCGGTCGTGCGAATGACTGAGTGGGTCAGGAGTCGTGCTGTATGGACATCCTCCTGTTTTAAGAATTGTTTCCGTTCTTTGTTCCAGGTTTTCCTGAAGCGTCTTCCTTCTCATGCGCTTCTTTCTCTGCTTTACCAAGTCTGAGCTTCAGGATCTTTTCTGAACACGCTGCTTTTGTGCGCCTTTGACTCTGAGTCCTGAATAGTCTAATTTCATCAATGTCAGTTGGCTGATAGTCTGGAATCCGCGGTTCTGCTGCATGCGGCATCCGTTTGCGGAGGCATTCTCTCTTTACTATCTGATTGGCGCTTTCCTCTTTCCCTCAAATGTTTCCTGCATATAAACTTATATTAGTTGCGTGTCTTGCAGTCTACGCAAAGAAGAAGGGAAATGAAAAGATTTGACGTGAAAGTATTAATCTCTAATGAATGCATAACCCTGACATTCATCATGACTTGACTCTTCGATAAATGTAATGCAATCATTCCTAGATACTCAAGCATGCGGTCATTAAATTCCTTCAAGGTGCGCACTTAATCCTGGGTTTATCGTGTGATAAGTCTTTTCAGATCGCAGATCGCAAATCGCAAATTTTGTTTAATGGTTATGCCGTATAGCGCGATGCTTGCGATTTGCGATATCGCAAATCGGCGATCGGCATTTCTCGAAGGTCTTATTTTAAAGGGGCGCGTGTGATGTATGCGACGCGATGAACTTCGCATCGCTCCTTCGCAGTCTTGCTTTTCGCGCTCAAGCAATGCTTCGGCCTTTCTTTGCGATGCGATTTAAGCCTTAGGGAGAGAAATACAAAAACTTTAGAAAAATATTTTTTGGGATTTTTGTTCAGGGTCCCTTCTTTGCTTGACGTTATTGCTAATGTCAAGTGAAGAAGGGGGGTTGTTGGTGACCACAACAAGACATAAAAAGAATAACCTTTGATGAGACTCGCAAGAATTTCTTCCATAAATTTAAAGTGAAGGTTATGTCTTCACTTTAACCTTCACGTTTGATATTTATGGAATTTTTAAAAGGCTTTACAATTTGGTGTGGAAAATTATTTTCCGTAATATTATATTATAAAATTGGTTAATAATTAAAAATATAATAATATTAATTATAAATAAAAAGTTATATATATATATGTATGAGCTCTCACACTTAATAGAAAAGAGTCGAGATCTATTTCTATATATATATATATAATTTTAAACATACATATAATTTTGTTTAAAATTATTTTGTTTTTAAATATAAAGAAGATATATAAAAAAAATTACTATTTAATATGGAAGTGATATTTAAAATCTAAAATAAAATTTGATATTATAATTTAATATGAAGGTGAAGAAGATGTGTAATTTCTTCTTTACTCAATATAGAATTGGTCTATGGTTTTTCAAAAAATATGTGAATAACCAAAAAAATTGTGAAAGTCATAAATAAAATATTTTAATGTCCATATTATTTAACATAATTTCACAAAAAGATATCTACAACCTAGTGTTGGAGAGATGTTGTAGTAACATTAGTTGAGATGACCTATAAAGCATTAGAAAACATAGTGTAGACTCAATTAAAAAAATAAACAAATAGTAACAAAAATAATAAATGGATTCAATTTAATTTGTTATATTGTAAATTAAAATTTATTAATAAAATTACAAACAATTTCATGACCAAAAAAAAAATTATAATATAAATATCACATTGAAAGAAATTTAAATAATGATAATTCATATTAGTAACAATGATATGTTATAACTTCATATATATATATATAAAATAATTCATATGAATAAGCATGATATTTCAAAATATCATATTTAAATTTAATGAATATATATATATATATATATATATATATATATATATATATATATATATATATATATATATATATATATATATATATATATATATATATATACACTAAGTGTATATGTATGTAATTAAGAATGTCCATGTACCCAAGGGGTGGTTTTATTAGTGATTGTTGTGATATGAAGTCTTTATGAAGTATGTGGTTCGAGATTCAAATCCCTCTGACTAGCCATATGGACCATGTGTTGGGATGTGGATGGGTTCACCTAGAGGTATAGTGGTAGTGATATGAATTGACCTCATGTCATGTAAGTACAAGCCCAACCCAGTTTTCGATTCATCTAGATACGAAAAAAAAAAACAACAACAACAACTATATAGAGATGTGTGAATATTTATATATAATCTAAATAGCATTATTAGGAACTAACATAGATCCATCTTAACTCTTGATCTACCAAGCATCGATAGAAATAAAATCTTTTGAGGTGCAAACTTTCCCTCAAGTTTTCCACTCAAAAAGAAGTTTGCATCTTAAGAGATTTGATCCATCTCGGCACTTTGTTGATCCGCAGTTCAGATGGATCTACATTGGTATTATGAAACTAGTAATTCCACATTGGTGTTATTTAGCAATCACGTTTTAAAGTTTCATAAAGTCGATTTTGAATTATCAAAAAAAATGAAGAAGAAGTAAAGCTATATTTTTTAAATTAAAAACTTATTTTGAATCATTTCAAAATAAGTATTTCGAAAGCATCATAGTTTTGATCAGTTAAAAGGTTAAGAAAATATGCAAAACAAATATTTTGAAATTGAAATTTAATGTAGGTGTACATAGGATTGTTGATGTATTTTCATGTCACACATCAAATAGAGTGATTATGAAACAACAAGTTTTTAATTAGTCTTAATGTTAAAACTCTTCTTTGTACAAGGCCAACAACAATTGTTTATGCTTTTAAATAGGAAGAGGAAAATAAAAGACATCATTAAGGAATAAATTGTTTATGTTCATCTACTCATTGATGTTTCCCTCTTACCACATCTTTTGCATACCATTACTTGCGCACAACCCTAACTTTGTTTTGCCCTTATTTAATTTTACCTTTCACACTAGTTTAAATTATCTAGGGTTTACATTGAATCCAAACTACCACATGAAATAGGATTAGGAGTGGTAATTGGGGAAGGTTGAATCAAAAATTAATTTTTGGTGCAAAATTTGGTTATCCCATGGAGGTTGTTTGGTTCTAATTAATATTGTTATATAAGAACTTCTAGTATTTTGGCACTTGCTTGCATTCGTAAGGGAATCATGGTTGAGCTAGAATGATCTATTTTAATTACCCGTGGAGGGGAAGTGCTTAGTATAAAGGTATATATCTATTTAATTGGGAAAAAATCACTTGGTCAAAAGAAGTGAGTGGTTTGGGTCTTAAGAATGATATCATATTCAGAAAATCATTAGTTGCTAAGTCTTTGTGGCAATGTTTCAATTCAAGTGTTTGAAGTAGGCTGATAGAGAATAAATATATAGTTAATGATTTGATCTTGGATTGGTTTTGAACATGGAACAAAAACATCTATAATGTTTCTAATGATTAGAATTCTCTTGCGCCTTCCTTCCCAATTATAGAGAAGTATTTGGCTTGGAGTGTTGGGTCCAGGGTGGAAGTGAGGATTGGGGTTGATGGGATTATGAGATGCAATAATTTCTTCCAGAATGCTTAGTTCGTTATTTATAATAGAATGTTAAGACTAACTTTGGACATGATTGGTGATCTAATATCAACCTCTTTATTGAAACAATGATGACTTATAGTTCATTAGTTGGGAATTCCAAGGTAAAGGTCAAATCATTGGGAAAAAAATTCTTGGATGAACTTAATCATGGTCATATTATACTAATGGACAAATAGGTTGAAATTATATGAACATTTAATGATTTGAGGGGATCCTACTCTACAAAACTTAGATACAATTGGACACTTTTGTCATGATTCACAAAGAAGTTGATTTATAAAAATATAATAAGTGGGAAATTAAGTGACTTGTAACTTCAAATTTTTGATATCATGAGTGGATAAAGTTAACACATCATAAGATCTGATACTTATTTTGTTTTACATTGATAAAGAAGTATTCGCACATAAAGGATAGTTTGAGTATTGCCACACAAGTCATAAATGGATAGATTGAGAAGTCTATTTTGGTGCCTATGGCAAAGGTTATGAACAATTTCAAGTTAGTATTTGTAGAGGAGGTTGATCTCTCTCTCTCTCTCTCTCTCTCTCTCTCTCTCTCTCTCTCTCTCTCTTTATATATATATATATATATATATATGGATGGAATGTACATAATTTCTTATTGAAATAAAGATATTATTTTTTTCTTGGGGAAACAATAGTTTTATATTTGAAAAAATTAGAAAAAAAACTTTTCTAAATTTTGATAGTTTTGTTGAGGTAATAGGTTAAGAAATTTAGTAATTTTAAAAATATTGTGAAATTGAGACTTAATGTGAGCACATGTAGGACATTTCAAGAGAAAGTGTTTTTCAACCCTCATCTTTTTAGTATCATAAAAATGAAAAAATATTTCATCCCATGATGTTGTAGGAAATATCCGATGTTGTGTATCACTAAAAAGTTTATGTTCTTATTTTAATAATGTTGACTTTTTTCTTTAAGTTAGATATAACATAAAACTAGTTTTGATCTTCTAGATTAGAGTTAATGACCACTCTCTCAGTACCTTAATCTTCTTTTATTCTCTGCTTTTTTTATCACACAAACATTTCTCCTTGAATTTAGATGTGACATTATTTTCAATGTTATCAATATTATACAAAATACTCTCCTGCTCCATTATCCAATTGTTTAGCCAACACTAATATTCTTTTACCAACCTATATTAAATTGCAAGTGGTTTTGACTAAAATTTGAAGAAATCTTAAGCCTATTATCTTTCATATTAATTATGTTGTACTTGTATATTATAAATTTAGTCATAGCTATAATCTCATGGAAAACCAATATCTTAAAGAAAAAATAATAAAATATAAATACAAATACCATATAAATTTTCTTAATTTTCACTTTTTATTCATTAAAATAATTTTATTTACCAACGAAATGATGCTGTCCAGACTACAGGGTACAGACTTTCTGCAAGGGAGTTGTCTATAATGCGACTTTTTGGAGATTCCGGTGACGGAATCCGGCGGAAGAAATTGAGGTTAAATCTTGATTTGTTGCAGTTAAAATGGTTTCTTAACTGCATATTTGGATTCAGCACCCTCGAAAACCCCTGGGATGCTTTCATTGTGCAGAAACTAGCTATCAAACTTGCGATTCCAATAAATTCCTGCCGGATTTCGACCGGAAAAATCCACCAGAAAGACTTTCAAAAAGTCGCGTTATAAACAACTGCTTCTGCAAGTGGCTGTCCACGTTCTCCACTTTTATGCATTAAATGTCTTTTCACGACAGAGATAAGATGCTTTGCAATTTACGAAAAGCCACGACATTAATTTAATGTTGGACCTCAATTATTATTGCCAAGGACAAGTTTATCGCTCTGTTCAACGACCGAAACCCCACAAAAATGTCGAATCGGTAGAGGCACAGATATCCGTCTTTGTTTTTGTTACCACTCTTTCAATAACCTTTTTTTCATAAAATATATTTGAATCACTCTTCAAAGGTCCAAAAATCACCTATATATCTTAATAATAAAATATATTTAGTACTTGTGTTTCTATAGAGTTTTTAGAATTATAATTTAAATATTATTAATTATTGAGTAGATAACAGAAATTGAATTTTTATGAAATATTTTAAAGAGATTATAATAATATATACAAATTGAAAATTTTCTGAAGTAATTATGTCTTTATTTTGTCCAAGGGTCTTGTATATATAGTGATCTGGTGTCTTATTAAGGCACTCTTAGATGTTAAGTCATTAGTTCAATTCTCCACTTTATTTGGATGTTTCCTCACATCCAAAAAAAATATATCATTGTTTCTCTTTTAATTAAATTGATTAATGAAAAAAATGTCATATAAAGTGAATTACCTTTTTTTGTTTTTTTCCATGTGGTATTGATAAGCCACCATGGCCCATGGTATTGTAACAAAACCTATTTACATATTAAGAATCTCTATGGTAAACTAGAGGTAAATCTTTGTGTTTAAGAATCTTGTTCCACGTTTTTAAATGTATATATGTTTAGTTTATATATTAATTATTTTTAATAATAATAATAATAATAAAGGCATGAGAAAACTCTTATTATTCAAATGTGAAGGATTTCACAAACCCTAGCACCCTATGCATGTCGATGATTTTTCAACATAAGTTACAATGGTCGTAGGGGGTAGGGGCTCAGGCCCTCCCGGGGATGAGGAGGTTGCTTTCATGTGTTGATCTCCAACCTTAAGACTAATATGTGTTCAAAGGAATTTGCATACAAAATTCGTTAAAAAGTGGAGAATATACTTGTCATCATCCTTTCTCAAAGTTTCCACAAAACCTACCTGACCTTCCATGACAGAGCTCTAGTCGAGAATTTCATGGGCCTTTGGCCTTCTCCCAAGTCCATAGAGCAGTGGAAGAAAAAGAGTTGGAAGCCAATGATGAAGGGGCACCTCAATGCATATGAAGTGGGGAATGACTTCTTTGCTCTACTTTTCGAATGCAAGGAGGATTGCAATGTCGTTTTCAAAAACGAACCTTACTTCTTTCACTCCATAGGTATGTATCTTAACACATGGTCTCTTGATTCAACCCGGGCGATGATGTTCCTAAGGCGATGTGAGTGTGGGTCAATCTCCCTCGATTTCTGTTATCTTACTGGAGCAACAACTGCTTAAAAACAATATCAAATGGTGTTAGTCACTACCTTGACTGGGATGAGCCTAAAGGGCAACAATTTTCCTATGCAAAAAATATGTGTAGAAGTGGATTTAGAGAAGGGTCTACCCCATAAGATGGTAAATGAAAATACCAAAAGCGTCTCTCCACCAAAGGGAAAGGTGTCGCCAAGACTAACAAACCTTTTGGACAAAATATGGCCTCCACTTATGCTAACCCTTTTGACATCCTATTGCAGGAAGGGGTTGAGAAGGATGCTTTGGCCCCAGGCAATCTTGAGATTGTGCCCATGGAAGAAGTGGTAGTGGTAGAAGAAGAATATGGAGATCTCCAAGAAGCTGAGTTGGATTTGGTTGCAAGTCTAACTTAGTCAAAGCATCAATTTGTGGTTTCAAGTCCTCAAGCCCATAAAGGATTAAACAAAGGTCTTGAATCACGAGAGCAACTAGAAGAAGGAACTAGTAAGGTCCTCACAAGGAGCACCAAAAATGGATTGAACTGGAATAGTGACTCATCCATCCAAGAGATTGAGAACCATAAGGCAAAAGGGCGACCTATGAACAAAGATGTCAAAGAAGCCAAGGTAGAACAAAATATCAAGTTGGGAAACCAACCATAGATAATGTAACAAGCAACTACCAGGTCAAAAAGTGGTAAATCTAAAGCCTCCAAGTTTCAATGAAATCTATTTTAGAACATAAGGGGACCGGGAAACCCCTCGAGATCTTAGGCTGTAAAAGATCTCATGAGATCAAAAAAACCTTAAGAAAATTTTTCTTCAAGAAATGAAGTTAAAAGAGGAAGGCATGTCGATTTTAGCCAAATCATTCTAGAGTTCTAGCTCCTGAATCACCTAGAGTTCGTCTAGAGCCTCCAGAGGTCTTTGTACTCTCTAGATTGATTCTATGAACATGTTAAAAGGTAGTTGCAAATTCGGGTTCTGGATAGTTGTTAAACTAAAAGACAGAACTAGTGGAGAAGTGCCATTGTATATCAATATTTACTTTCTAGTTACCTATAGTGACAAAGAGGAATTTTGGGATTCGTTAATAAAGTTAAATGGGGACCAATGGCATAGTGACTCTATAGTGGGTGGTGACTTCAACAATGTTCTCTTCTCCATGGAGAAGCGAGGAGGATCTAATGTCAAAGATCTGTTTCAAGAGAGATTGGAGGATATCCTTAGTGAATGGGATGTCATGGATGTTGTGCCAAAAAAGGAAAAGTACACTAATAAAATAATTGGAAGCACTCACATTACGACCGAGCTCTAATCCAAAATAACTAGTTGGTTAGGGTCATTGATAGTTTTTTGTCAATTCTTGTAAGAGAAGAGTTTGATCACCGTCCCGTGGCTATCATAAGAAATCCACCAAAGGCTTTGGGGCCTATCCCATTTCACTTTAACCGAGGGTGGATGCTCAAAGAAGGGGTGAAAGACTTACATATTCAAGCCTTGTCTCTCTCAGTGAGTGGCTCTTCATCTTTCATGTGGGGATCTAAATTTAATAATGTTAAGAAGACTCTTTGTTCTTGGGTGAAATCTAATTTTAAACCAGCAAAACAAGAAAAAAATGATCTCCTCATTCACCTTGCATCGCATCAGGATCAGATGGAAGAGGAAGAGGTGTTAGAGGTTCTTATTGAAGAAGAAAAAAGGATATGCAAACAAATTGAAATCCTCGGGAGGCAAGAGGAAGAGTATTAGTGTCTCAAATCCAGAACCCTGTGGCTAAACATGGGTAATAGAAATACAACCTTCTTTCACAAGAAGGAATAGGAAAGAGAGTTCAGAAATTGAGTCAAGGAAATAGTCCCAGAAGGTCAAGCGAAGTTGAAATACTTTGAAGAGATAAAGCAGGAGGCCCATTATTTCTTTAGAAGTTTATACATAGAGAACAAGGAGAATGATCAAGATGAGGTCCATTCTTTTCTTTTTGTCTTGACTTCATTTTTTATGATATAGATAATTTCCAACTAACTATGCTGACATTGGAAGAGGAGGTAATCAATTCTAGCGAGTCTCTAGACCCTAACAAAGCCCCTAGCCCCGATGGCTTCCCCATTTGTTTTTTCATACTTTTCTCGGGGACTATAAAAAAATACCTAATAATAATGTAAAATTCCTCCATTATGAAATGAAGGCTAGGAGGCAATACAAATTCTTCATTTCTCACTTTAATCCCTAAACAAGCAAAGACAATATCCTTCTCTAGATTTAAACCAATTTCTCTTTATAATTCAACATTCAAAATTATGACAAAGATTATAGCCAATAGGACCAGAAAAATCCTTCCTAGACTTATTTTTGAAAATCAAGGAGGGTTCATAAGGCATAGATAAATCATTGACAATGTTATTTTGGTTCAAGAAGCTATTCACCCTAGAAAATTATGTGGAGAACCAGGTATGATAATAAATTTGGATATGGAAAATGAATTTGACAAAGTCTTACATTCCTCTTTATTTGATGTCAAGAAGAAATTGGGTTTCAATGAATATTTCATCAATTGGATTGCTACTTGTATTGGAAACCGTTGGATTACCCCCTTGATTAAAGAATGTTCCTATTCCTTCTTTCAAGCCTCCAAGGGTTTAAGACAAGGATTTCCCCTGTCTCCTCCTTTGTATATCCTAATGGCTAAATCTCTAAGCAGAAATTTGGCATTAGCCATGGTTGAAGCAAAACAAAAAGGCTTAAGTATAGCCCCAATACAAAAGATGCCAACTATTCCCAATTCGTCGGATGAAAAATTTTATTGGGTTTGACATCTAAGAAAATTGCTATGAGGTTCAAACATACCTTTCATTTTTACCTAAATTTTTCTAGAGGACTTATCAATAAGGGTAAGAGTCAATTTTTTGGATGGAATTGCTCTATCTCTACTCTTCAGGAGATTTAAAAAATTCTACAGTTTTCTCTTGCAGCTAATTGGAAATTCTTCAAATACCCAAGTGTTGGGAACGCTGAGTAGTGATAGTTGGGCTGATATGTTATCCAAATTCAAAACAACGATTCAATTATGGAGAGAAACCTAGTTGAATGTTGTCGATAAGGTTAATTTGGTTAAGTATGTGCTTTCCTCATTGTCGCTCTATATATGCTCTAGTATGATTGCCTAAAGTCAGTGTTGTCCCAAATGAGCATTACGTTATGGAAATATTATGGCAAAGGGGAAGAATTAAAAAAAATTCCATTTGGTCCAATGGAACATAGTCTGTTTAAAGAAAGAAAATGGTGATTAGTTGTCAAAGACCCTTTGTTCATGAATTCAGCAATGGGATCTAAAATAATTTGGACACTGATATCTGATTCAAAAGAGTGGTGGAAGATGACATTTATTCACAAATACTTTTGGAAGAATCAAATATTAAGAGTTGGAGAGGTTCAATGGACTGGCCCGAGTTCTCAAATTTGGAAGCTTTGTAAATATTTTCCCCCCTTAATTGTAAATCATCTCAGATTGAGATCTGGGAACGATGCTCACATCAAAATTTGGAAGGATGCATTATGTAATTATGGTTTATTGGGTTCCCATGAGGAATATAAGGAATTAGCTATATGGTCGTAAGAGAAAGGGATTAAAAATTTGACTAACAAAGTATCTTTAGGATGAATCAAGTCGTTGGAAGGGATGGTTTATGCCACCTCTTCCTGAAATTCTCCATCCACAATGGTATAAAATTATTCAATTATTAAAAGGAATGGCTCCAATCTCATCCTCTTTATTGGATCACCGTTCCTGGACCTTGAGCTTGACCCTCTCTTATTCTATAAGGCTTGGATACTCCCTATTAGTCAAAAATCTTTCCCATCCTCCTCCTAGTAGAAATTATTCGGTCTAAAATCTAGAACAATGAATGTATTCTAAAAATTAACATCTTTTGTTGGTCCCTAGTCCATCAAAAAATCCTTACGACTGAAACTTTTTAGAAAAGAAACATTCTTGGTCCCTCTAGATGTGCCCTATGCTTTTGCTCTAAGGATTCTATCCCCATCTCTTCCAACAATTCCCTTTTTCCCTTTGAGGCCTGGATAACCACGCTCTACCCAATTTTTTCCTTTATCACATCCTGGAATCATGGGTCGATATTTTTGAAAAATGGGGTCATTACCCTTAGAACTGGAAGGCCTCTTCCCTTCTAATTAGTTGTTGGATGGCCTTCCCAAAATTCATTTATTGGGTTATCTAGCTTACGCAAAATAAAGCAATATTAAAAAATGAGAGGTTGTCTCCCTCGATGGTGGCATCTGAAGACTCCTCCCTATTGTTTGAATAAATTTTTGTTTGTGGATTCAGCGACTGAGAATTAAAGAATCTAAATGAAGCAAAATGTACCTAGATAATTGTTGACAGGAAATTTTCTTTATCCGCGGTTGGCAAAGGCAAACCGATTAAGAATCAAGTATCTTGTCTCGAGCTAAGTGAAAAGGAAATCTTGAAATGGAGATGGGAGAAACCTTATTTATCCCTTTTATTTGATGGTGCATCTATAGGTAACCCACAAAGCCAAGCTGAGAGGGAGGGGTTCTCATGAGTCTCAATGAAAAAATATTGTCCAAATTTTCTTGGGGGTTAAGAATTGCTACGACGATTCAATTGAGTTTCTTTCACTTTGGAAAGGTTTGGAGGTGGCCATAAAAAGTAATATTCTTAATCTCTTAGTTTATGGAGACTCCTTGATCATCATTCAATAAATGACCAAGGCTAGATGATTGAGAAGTTCCACATGTCTCCCTATGGCTCAAAGAGTGATCAACGCTACCTCACAATTTTAAAAGATTGAATTTTATCATATACTGAGGGAGTTGAATGTGGGAGCGGATGAGTTAGTAAAAAAAAGGCTCCAAAATTGGGCAAGGGAAAATTGAATTGGACAAAATTGAATTTTTCTACCCTATTTCTTAGTATAAATTTTGAAATCTTTATGTAAAAGAGTGGGGACTTAGTTGTTCTCACGAGGCATAAATTTGATTTTTGGAAAATTTATAAACCAAGTCATAGAGTCACGATATATTCCACTTCCATTACAAGGATGGGCACATGGATGTCCATAAATCCCTCCCATTGTAGTGTGGTCAAAATCCTCAACTTTGATTTTCGTTGATTCTCAAAACCCACGGTTATTAATTCCTTGTTTTGTGTCATTAATTGGAATTGCAATTTGATGGGATTTTTTATCATTCCGAGACAAAGAGTCTAATCCATTTATGCCTCTCTTAGTGGAAGACCGTTTGTCTCTCCTAGGAAATGATGAGGAATGTTTCAAACAGGAACAAGAACTTATCGATGTCAATCGATGCCCTATCAATCCTTCATCCGACCAATCTTTTGGATTATGGAGTCAGATTTATGGTGGATGTCTGGCTCATGTGTTAGTAGATCTTCCTTCCATATTACAACCACCCAACCTTCCGGTAATGCAAAGGTGTCTCAAGTTGTTTCTAGCTTATCTATTCTTCCTCTCCTCTGTGTTGTTCAAGGAAATTTTGCGTCCCTTCACACTTCATCCATGGCTAACTCTCATGACCCTACAAAAATATTTAAGGTCGGCTTGGTCATAAATAATTTTTTGGATGCTATTCATATTATGCTTGTATCCATTTTGGAATTGGAGGACATGGTGTAGCATCAACACATGTACTTTTAGTTGTTTCTTAAGGTTAAATTGATATGTCAGCAAACATACATGGAGCAGACTGTGGACGATGTTTAAGAGGACATTTGTGCCATTGTAAAGCGTATAGCAGCTCTGGAGGTCACTAGGAGTAGTATTGTGCCAATGGAAGTGGGATTTGATGCTATCAGTGCTTCCATCAAAGGAAAGAAGTATTTTCTCTTCAGGGATGATGGCTCCAAGGGGAAAATGGTTCTGATTAAGGAATATCTTGCCACAAGGGAAAATGTTTCCTCATAGTTAACTCCCTCTACTTGTGAGAAGCCTTTCATCACAAATATGGTCATGTACTTCTTGATACTCCCATCAGTGGCATGCTTCACTTTGTAAATCCATTTGGAACCAACCACATACTTGCTCTTTGGTCTCGGCACCACCTCCCAATCACAGTTCTTCATGATAGAGTAAATAACTTGCAAATTTCATTGTCTTTAGTGATTTTAAAACATTTACATTTATGTATAAATTGATTGACATGATCTACAATAGAAATAGTGTCGCTCTCACCATCATATTGCAACTCAGATATGAATTCAAGTTATTTCTTTGACATACCTCTAGTACGCTTGTGTGAGCTCAAAGCATGACCCAAACTAGGAACGCATGTAGGAGCCATAGCTAGTTAAAAATGTTAAAACAAGATATCACACGGGCTATCTAGCTCAAGCCCTCCTTCTAGCGCCAAAAATGTTGTAGGTTCGAAATGTTTGCTTCAACATTGGGGGGGAAGCCACCCGGTCAGGACATTAGAGAAAATCCTTTTACATTTGATATGGTGGTTTCAATTGGTTATGAGTCCAGTTACCCTGCCACCTAAGGCTAGCCTAAAGGTTATCCTATCTTAAATTAAATTTTATTCTAATCTAATCGTACTAAGTTATATTAAGTATTGTTAGCTGGACGGGAAACACCCAAATATTGAGCCTTAGCCTCTCACCTTTAGCCAAGCCCACCCGAAGATAGAAGCCAATAGCCAATCATTGACAGAAGGTCATTCCCAGAAGGAGTAGCTACATAGCCCCACCCTACACATACAGAAACCTCGATCCTCAAATTGGAAATACAGCCCTCGACCTAGACCCTATTACATCGTTGCAACCATGGCCCTTGACCTAGACCCTTTAACTTGACCCAACCGTGGCCCTCGAACTTGAACCTCTCAAAATATGGAGCCTTGGTAATGTGGTTACCTGGGTGTACTAGATGGAGGAAATGACCCAGCGTTAGAAATTCTTATTCACAAGAAAGAGGTAGTTTCATACGCCAGTAAGGCCTAGCCGATGCCAAGAGGTTAGTGCGTGTGGTCACCCGATAGCCCCCCAGGAGGTGGCTGATGCTTTCTAGTAATTGATTGATCAAGTTCAGCAAACAGAGAACTTAATCTGATGATCGCTAGCCATTCGGAGCGGCGAGGGGGAAGTTAGTACCCATTCCCCAAACTACTCCAACCATTTTCTCATCGGGGCACTGAAAGTGAATTTCTTATTGCTTAGCTATACCCTTTGACAATGTCTCTCTATCATAGCTGATAGCCAATAGTCGATGCCAGGTGTCAATCCAGTTGATACGGGAGTCCATGCACTCGATCCAGGCGGGTCAGGTGTCGATTGATTATGTTATGGAATCGACGCCTTCTCTGAAATCCCCCTCTATGTGTGTTGTAACAGTCAGTACATGACGTTTAGTCCGTGCCAATTAGTCAATCATAGTCAAAAGGAGCCGATCATTGCCGATATACACACATAGCTGGTTCTATTTGCCTGATGGGCAGTGTTGCTTATAGTCCCTAGTCGTTTAACAACAATAGTTCGTACCCACTTCAAATATATACCATACATTCATACCTCATAGCTGCTCATATAGCATATGCTTCTTACTCTTCAACGTAGAAAATACTCTATATAAAGAGTACACGTGCATGGCGCGTTATCAGTTTCACTGTAGTCCCATGCCCTTCGCCCTGGTCCAATCAACCAATTCTTCGCTTACGCTCTGCTTTATAAGTGCCTCTTCCTTAGCCTCTCTCTATAAGCCACGGGTTCCTTATAAATAAGCCACGGGTGTAAAGCGAGTGAGAAACTTGCAGGGTGCGGGTTCCTTACCCACAGCTTCTATCAATCCTAACCCACCCACTGCTGATCTCAATCCTCTATCTTTAAGAAGAAATCCTCTATCCTACGGCTATGCTTCCTCTATCTGTCCTTTATCAATCCTAAATCAATCTATCTATCCAAACTCTTTCCTTACCAGAATGAACGAGTAAGGCAGGGTGCGGGTTCAGTGACTCAGGATAAACAGGCAGGGTGCGGGTTCAGTGATTTACCGGTAGGCAGGCTGTGAACGAGCTGGGGAATGACAGGGTGTGAACGAGCTGTTGCGATGTAGAGCCCTTCGGGTGTTCCTGACTTGGTGGTCCGTTGGGGTAGAATGGGAGGAGAGGCCCAAAACCTCGACCTATCTGCCAGAGCCAACACGCTTGCTTTCATATTACGTCATTATATATTTCATAATGAAAATGCCCCTTTTTCCCATTTCTTGGAGCCTCTTGACGGCCCATTCCCCTCTGCTTGGGGCACACTACAGGGATCGTACCAACTCACTACCTAGCTAGAGATTATTATTAGCCGCACAGTGCCAAGTGGATATACTACACCCATTCCAGGGTTCAGCCTATTAGGTACGATTAGATTTTGAGTCCAGCCAGGACAAGCACCCACCCTTTCACTTACTGGTACAAAACATGGTTACACGATAATCAGGTGTTTCCATTAGGTAGGTGTTTCCAATTATGAGGTGGAGGTTTTTTCCAATGAAGTGACACAATGTTGTGTGTTTTTTCGTTAGGTTAGGTTAGGTTAGTCAGTTAGTCAAGGTCATCCCAATAGCACCAAGCCCAGGTTTTCAACGTTACCTTTTCTCAATACCATGTGCCCCGTAAACGGTGATTTTATGTGTTTACCTATTATCTTTACCGCGTGCCCAGTGAGTGAGCTTAGTGAGCCAGTGAGTAAGTCATTCCCAATAGATATCATAAGCCCCATTGTTTCACGTTCACTTTTCTCTTTACCACGTGCTTTGTTAGTGAGGTGAGTTAAGCGGCAGTCCCGATAGCCCGTGAGAAGGATGGTGTTCTATGTGAGACCTTTTATCAAGACCCCGTGCCCTGGAGGTGTTCGTGCTTTACCAGTTCAGTTAGTGAACAGGATAGGAATAGGAGGAAGAGGAGGAGGAAGTATTATATACGTGCTTTTATCAATTCAACATGCCCTGGAGGTAGTGGTGATTCTAATGCTTTGAGCTTTAGCGCTTTTAGGCCTTATAATAGCTTTTACCCTTGACTTTCATACTTGAATCTTAGTAAGACCGTGGAATTGATGAATAGGTTTACCCACGTAACTTAGGTGTGGAAGATAGATAGATAGGATAGTCGAAATTCACTTTTGACTGGTGGAACAAAGCAGTCACATAAAACAACCCACATATTGACATCACGCTACGGCGCTATGGCACACAGTACGGGAACAAATTAGATCCTTACTTGGGCTGGACCGCATGGTTGGGCAATTGGTTGGACTTTGTTTGCGGCTACTCAACCGGGATACTCCGCTTTGATCCCCGGCTGTTCAGCTTGGCTTGGATAATGGACTTGACTCAGATACCGGGATTGGATTCCCTGGGCTCCTGGGATACTAGTAAGCTCATTGGTTGGGATCATTGGCCTGGATACTTGGCTTTTATACTCACTTGGGCTTGGTTGGGTTGCTCACTTTGATTACTCAGCTCAGATACATACTTAGGGCTGGTATACCCGGCTCGGGGCAAGCAATATGATATCTTGGAACTAAATTCACAAAAAAGCATCCCCCTTGTACCTCAGGAGAGGTCCTCATTCAACACTTTTGATTCAGAAAATAGACCCCTTTTTGGGGGCGAAGCATCACTCATTGGGGCACTCCAAGTATATTTTATTCTTAATGAAACATACCTTGCCTGAGGAAGGGATTCATCGCTTGCTCTTCCGAGAGCCCCCTCCTTTTTCTCCTCTGGTGGCTTCACATATTTTTAGGGCGTTTCCAAGGATAGATAGCCCAGATGGGAATCATTCGCCTGGCTACCGGGATACTAAACTTGCCTTGGTTACTCGCTACTCAACCGGGCTAGTGGCTGCTGCAACATTCCACTAGGATCGATGCTGTGCTATTTGACCGGGCTAATCAACTGGGATAGGATATTACACTGCGCTACTAAACTTGGCTTGGTTACTTTACTTGGATACCCATCAGAGAAAACAGTCTCATTCTACCTCAGCCTTGGAAACACCATACTCTTTGGAAAACTTTTCCTCTTTTCACGATACGCATTCTTTGAGCTTTATGTTTGCTTCCAGATAGGATAGGTCCCCTAGACCCATTTGTCAGCTTGAGCATAGGTTGGCCGCTAAGTCCGTATCATCGCCGCTTACTTTATGCTTTATGCCCATATTATGTCCGCTTTAATAACGTGTACATATGATGGATGTTCGCTCTATGGAATCCGCTTTATGGAACCCGTATAATTACTGATTAGGGTCGTTTTCAGTTTGTATGAGCCCCTATGTCCGCTTTAGGATTCCGTATGACACTATGTTAAGTTAATACTAATTGTTATTCTTATGTTAGATCAAATTGATTTGTATAAATTATCACCTAATGTTATAACCTATCATATACTACTAAATATTAACCTATTATATATACATATATTTGACTATATATTAATACTAAACTATATATAATATTAATTAACTACAAAACAACTATGTAATTCTAATATAATATGGTAGTATTGTACTAACATAAAGTCAATAATTCATTCTAAGTCAATGTTGTTGCTATTGATTTGGGGTAGCATCGGATGTGCTCTAGCCATGAAAATTAGTGGAGAGGCTAAAGCACATGAGATCTCCAAGACCCAGAAATGGTTTGGGTAGATTCTACCTGGTTTAGGAGATATTAAAATAATTAATATTTTTAACGGAGTTCCTAACTCTAAACTTAGGCAAAATAAAATATTAATGAGTATTAATATAAAACTGGGTTAGAAGGTTTTAAATGACATGGATCAAGCCAAATATAATCTTAGTCATTTGTTAGAGATGTAATCTTGGCTGTTGAAGGACCAACATGAAATGTATAAGTGGAGGCTTGAGCATCAGTTGGAGAAAACACTAGAGTGATCAATCATTTGATTTTTTAGAGCGGGTTTTGCTAAGAGAAATCGAATCAGTGATCAGTTGCAGCGAGGGGCAGTGAGTACGAGACAAAGAGGGAGAAACAGTGTTGAGATACCAACACAGAAACAGAGAGAGGCAGACGCTGAGCCAGAGGGAGCCACGCAGAGGCAGAAGCGACTGCACAGAAGCTAGAAGGGCCTGCGTCACCCACATAGAGGTTGCAAGAGTGACGTAGAGGGTCGTAGAGGCTACGTAGAGCCTCTGAGGGCTGATGCAGAGGCTAGGAGGGCTGATGTCGAGCTTCAGATTGTGCTGGAGAGGGTTTCGTGGGGAAAACTTTCCGAATATCTGCTTTGGAATAGAGAGGTATTACTGCCATCTTATTTTCTCTGTCGGGTGAGCCAGTTTGGCACCCAGTTGTACTCAGAAAGACTGCATAATAATATAACCCTTAGAATTGCTGCATCGTTTTCCCAAATTGGGTTTTTCCGTGGACACGTTTTCCAAAAACAACGGTGTCACTTGTGTGCTTTCTATTTTTTCAGCTGTTGATCTGTATATGGTTGAGACTGTATTGTGTTTAGTTTAGTATTTATATGATTAAATAAATTTTTTGTAATTAACAAGTAGGAGAAATAACCCAAAGAGTACAGATAAAATTTCTAATGGGTAATACATAGAAATTTCAACATGGTATCAGAGCGTTGCAGAAATTTCTAATTGATTTTGCTCTAAGGAATCTATCCCCATCTCTTCCAACAATTCCATTTTTCCCTTTGAGGCCTGGAGAACCACGCTCAACCCAATTTTTTCCTTTATCACATCCTGGAATCATGGATCGATATTTTTGAAAAATGGGGTCATTACCCTCTGGAAGGCCTCTTCCCTTCTAATTAGTTGTTGGATGGCCTTCCCAAAATTCATTTATTGGGTTATCTAGCTTACGCGAAATAAAGCAATATTAAAAAATGAGAGGTTGTCTCCCTCAATGGTGGCATCTGAAGACTCCTCCCTATTGTTTGAATCAATTTTTGTTTGTGGATTCAGTGAGTCAGAATTAAAGAATCTAAATGAAGCAAAATGTGCCTAGATAATTGTTGACAAGAAATTTTCTTTATCCGCAGTCGGCAAAGGCAAACCGATTAAGAATCAAGTATCTTGTCTCGAGCTAAGTCAAAAGGAAATCTTGAAATGGAGATTGGAGAAACCTTAGTTCTCCCTTTTATTTGATGGTGCATCTATAGGTAACCCACAGAGGCAAGCTGAGAGGGAGGGGTTCTCATGAGCCTCAATGAAAAAATATTGTCCAAATTTTCTTGGGGGTTAGGAACTGCTACGACGATTCAACTGAGTTTCTTTCACTTTGGAAAGGTTTGGAGGTGGCCATAGAAAGTAATATTCTTAATCTCTCAGTTTATGGAGACTCCTTGATCATCATTCGATAAATGACCAAGGCCAGATGACTGAGAAGTTCCACATGTCTCCCTATGGCTCAAATAGTGATCACGCTACCTCACAATTTTAAAAGATTGAATTTTATCATATACTGAGGGAGTTGAATGTGGGAGCGGATGAGTTAGTAAAAAAAGGCTCCAACATTGGGCAAGGGAAAATTGAATTGGACAAAATTGAATTTTTCTACCCTATTTCTTAGTATAAATTTTGAAATCTTTATGTAAAAGAGAGGGGACTTAGTTGTTCTCATGAGGCATAAATTTGATTTGTGGAAAATTTATAAACCAAGTCATAGAGTCACGATATATTCCACTTCCATTACAAGGATGGGCACATGGATGCCCATAAATCCCTCCCGTTATAGCGTGGTCAAAATCCTCAACTTTGATTTTCGTTGATTCTCAAAACCCACGGTTATTAATTCCTTGTTTTGTGTCATTAATTGGAATTGCAATTTGATGGGATTTTTTATCATTCTGAGACAGTGGAGTCTAATCCATTTATGCCTCTCTTGGTGGAAGACCATTTGTCTCTCCTAGGAAATGATGAGGAATGTTTCAAACAGGAACAAGAATTTATGGATGCCAATCGATGCCCTATCAATCCTTCGTCTGACCAATCTTTTGGATTTTGAAGTCAGATTTATGGTGGATGTCTGGCTCCTGTGTTAGTAGATCTTCCTTCCATATTACAACCACCCAACCTTTCGGTAATGCAAAGTTGTCTCAAGTTGTTTCTAGCTTATCTATTCTTCCTCTCCTCTGTGTTGTTCAAGGAAATTGTGCGTCCCTTCACACTTCATCCATGGCTAACTCTCATGACCCTACAAAAATATTTGAGGTCGGCTTGGTCATAGATAATTTGTTGGATGCTACGCATATTATGCTTGTATCCATTTTGAAACTAGAGGACATGGTGTAGCATCAACGCATGTAATTTTAGTTGTTTCTTAAGGTTAAATTGCTATGTCAACAAACATACATGGAGCAGACTGTGGACGATGTTTAAGAGGACATTTGTGCCATTGGAAAGTGTATAGAAGCTCTGGAGGTCACTAAGAGTGGTATTGTGCCGATGGAAGTGGGATTTGATGGTATCAGTGCTTCCATCAAAGGAAAGAAGTATTTTCTCTTTAGGGATGATGGCTCCAAGGGGAAAATGGTTCTGATTAAGGAATATCTTGCCACAGGGGAAAATGTTTCCTCAAAGTTAACTCCCTCTACTTGTGATAAGCCTTTCACCACAAATATGGTCATGTACTTCTTGATACTCCCATCAGTTTCATGCTTCACTTTGTAAATCCATTTGGAACCAACCATATACTTGCTCTTTGGTCTCGGCACCACCTCCCATACATAGTTCTTCATGATAGAGTAAATAACCTGCAAATTTCATTGTCTTTAGTGATTTTAAAACATTTACATTTACGTATAAATTGGTTGACATGATCTACAATAGAAATAGTGTCGCTCTCACCATCATATTGAAACTCAGATATGGATTCAAGTTATTTCTTTGACATACCTCTAGTACGCTTGTATGAGCTAAAAGCGTGACCCAAACTAGGAACGCATGTAGGAGCCATAGCTAGTTAAAAATGTTAAAACAAGAATTCACGCGGCCTAACTAGCTCAAGCACTCCTTCTAGAACCAAAAATGTTGTAGGAACCCTTCTCTACCGCTTTCTGCAAGGAACAACTTTTGTCACTCGAGATAGTTGTTTCTGCTGCAAATTCTCTACTTCAGCTGGTTCCTTCAGCTCTCCTGTGATCTACAACACTCTAATACCATGTTGAAATTTCTAAGTATTACCCGTTAGAAATTTTATCTATATTCTCTAGGTTATTTCTCCTACTTGTTAATTACAAACAAGTTATTTAATCATATAAATATTGAAATAAACACAATACAGTCTCAACCATCTACAGATCAACAACTGAAAGAAATAGAAAACACACAAGTGACACCGTTTTTTTTGGATAACTCGTCCCCGGAAAAACCCAATTTGGGAAAACGGTGCAGCAATTCTGAGGGTTATATTATTCTACAGTCTTTCTGAGTACATCTGGGTTCCAAACTAGCTCACCCGACAGAGAAAATAAGATGGCAGTAATACCTCTCTATTCCGAAGCAGATATTTGGAAATTCTACCCCACGAAACCCTCTCCAGCACAATCTGAAGCTCAACATCAGCCCTCCTGGCCTCTGCATCAGCCCTCAGAGGCTTTGCGCAGCCTCTACGACCCTCTACGTCACTCCTGGAGCCTCTATGTGGATGACGCGGGCCCTTCTGGCTTCTGTGTAGTCACTTCTACCTCTGCGTGGCTCCCTCTGGCTCAGCGTTTGCCTCTCTCTATTTCTGTGTTGGTATCTTGGCACTGTCTCTCCCTCTTTGTCTCGTACTCACTGTTATAGACATTTTTGGGCACTGCAACCCCAATCAAACATGTCCATAAACCAAGGGCTCCTAAGTCCCTAAAAGTGTTGTTCAATACCCTAAAAGAACAAGGTCAGCTGATTACATCATCTCCCAGAAGTTCTCCATGAAAAACTGCTCAGAACTGGTCAAAACTAGACAATCTCACTTGCTCCATGGTCAAAGTACGATGCATCCCACCTAATGCACATGGGAGGTGCGATGCATACTGAAAATCCCTTCTATGGGGTGCGATGGGCAAGAGTGGACAAATGGCAGAGACAGTTTGCGAGGTGGATGATCATGGAATCTTCCAGAAACTTCTCCTGTGACACTTGCCTCTCTGAATTCACCCAGGGATGAGTAAGAGATCATCAATCTCCAAGTGGAATCAAGAACTATCAGAGAGACGACACTAATCAGAATCCCAGAAGCTGACTCACCCCCCTGCAATCATCTATATATGGATCCCTCATCCCAGAGATCCAGAGGCTGGAATTTTGTATCTTGTAAGGAAGTGTTGTTGGTTTCTTGTTGGAATATCATAGTGTTGGGTGATCTAAGCTTTTCATGAGGTGAAAGAAGGGCTTTCATGCTGGAGGATGACGCTGGGTCAGAACAATTGGTTGTAATCCTCTTTGCTATTCTTGATTATTAATAAAGCTATCCAAGTTTTCCTCCATATTCTTGTATGTTTGATGATATATGCATTTGTGTGGTCAATATACATCTAGTCCTATATTGTTTATGATTGTAGATCTCTGTTCTTCGATAGCATTGTGCTGCTTTGATTCCACAGGTGCTCTTTGAAGCTGGGTAGACGAAGGAGAAGTGACAAAGATCTGTCAGAAGGGAGAGGAACCGAACAAGGAACCAAGCGCAAGACTGAGGTTGGTGTCCTTCATTCCCCTCTTATCTATTTCTCATAAAGGAAAACGGAAGTGGTTTTAGTTTGTTTGTTTCTAAGATAGCTACCAGTCTTAGTGGGACTAGCAGCTCCGAGTGGACACTAGATTTCCCGATAACAAAATGACGACTCCACTGGGGAGCGAATAGATTGTTTGTTTGTCCATATTTGTTTGTTTTATAAACTTACAGATGGAGCCTGAATTCAAGCCAGCTAGCCTTCGAACTGCATTTGCTATGCAAATGCAAAGTAGATCAATGTTGCTTCAGTCTATCTCGAGGTTTTGTTTATAAACTGAACAATCGATTTGAAAATTTTCTAATTTCCCTAGTGGTGGCTCTAATAACCTCATTAGATCAACCCCTGTGATTTCTATTTGTTGTACATCATTTGCTCGGCCTAAACCCCTGAATTGAGCTGCAAACTGTTACCAAGAGCCAAGTAAAGTCTCGTCCTGGTACCATCGCACCCTCTCTTCAAGGAAACTAGTATGCATCGCACCTCCCATGTGCAGTAGGTGGGATGCATCCCTGTTTCCCTGTGTTACAGGTGCAATGATTAGAAAAGGCTAATTTTGCCTCCAGGTCTTGGTTTTTCTTCACTCTTTTCAGCTCTATTATGGAGTTTTTCTGTCTGTGATCAGTATACCACTGTGGAAACCCCCTTCCTTTCCATCATTCCGCCTCCATTGTGCAAAGAACTGTGAATGTTTTTATGTATTTTCCACCATTTTCAGTTCTCTTTTGCAAAGTAGTAGCATAGTCATACTGTCGTATTTTGATTTGAAAGTGTCGCAAGTGTCGTTTTCAGTCAAAGAAAAGAATTCCATTGTTCTTGATGGTCGATTATACAATTACTCTTGTATTTGATTTGAATTAGTAGTTTTTCAAGTGTCGAAAGCAATTTTCAATTCAAAATAGTAAAGTGTCGTCATTATCTTCCTTTTGTTTTTGAAGAGAAATCGGTTAGTATTGTCGCTTTGAAAAGATAATTCGGATTTGTACTTAGCATTCTTCTTGTCATTCACACATTAAGAAAGCTAAAAAAAAAATACATGCATGTGCATTTGCATTTAGACTACTTGTTGGTTTGATTTAGGACAGTGCATCTAGTGTGTGCTCTCTGCTCTATGTTGAAAGAATATCGTCTCTCTTTCTTTAGTAGCTAGGATTTTCATTGCAAAAAGAAGATTAAACGATTGTTTATCATCTTAGATTGCATTTTAGGAATTGTACATCTACATCATGCGGTGAACCTGAAAGGAAAATTTCTTAAGAAATATCAACTGTAAAATAAATTTAATGAACCTAAAAATGCTTTGGAACCTAACGCACAACATCTAGAAGTCTAGGCTAGAGACGTATTCCAGCGTCGTAAAGCCTGGTAACTGTCGCTTTCACTGTTGGTTGGGTGATTCCTCCTCTTTGAGACGACAACTGCCAATACGGAATTGTGCTCCCATGTGCTGTCGAGTATATATTGGGAGACCACAATAGGCTATATCCTTTATCCATAGGAAGCCGTGTCTGCCGCCCTGTCGATCACAATGCACTGAACACAGTATTCGGGAAGATTGACTGTCGTACCATAAAAAGTATTCTGCAGTTTTGCGATTAGTTTGGTAATCCCTCTGTCTAGATTTCCAGAGTAGCCTCTTTCGTTCCTTTTCATACTCCTTAAAGGAAAAGGTCCATCTGAGCACTTGTCACTTCAGGCTCATTAAAAATCGAAGGCGACTAGAGTCATCTTTTGTTTTTTCTCGACTCTTAAAAATTGAAAAAACAAGTTGTGTCAAAGCGTCTAAAATTTATTTTAATCAGAATAATATCACCATTCCCGCGTTGGTCTTAGGTTGAAGAAAATTGAGTCCAACAACCAAGGAGTTCCCCTTGGAGGAAATCCTAGTCCTTTATCCTCTTAGGGAGATGTTGGTGCACCTCATATGGCCACATTGTCACTTCCAGGATTGACGATCGGCTTGCCAATATGCTCTTCTCGACCTCCGTCATTCAGAACACCGTAATTCCTAAACAATCAAGTCAACAACTAGATGATACTGAACTTACCCCCCAACCTTCTACTTCATCTGATTCTCCCTCTCCTCCTTCCTCTTCGCTTGATAAAGCCGGTAAGGCCCAAAACCAAGTAACTAAGAATAAGAAGGATAAGAAGAAGAAAGAGAAGAAGAAGAAGGAGCCAAAGACGAAAGGGGGCAACCATGCATTGTCTAGCGAAAATCCACACACTGCACCGTCCAGGCCTAAATCACCATGTGTCATTTTCAAAGGAGACCACTACCACCGAGATTGTCCCTGCATCCCTCGGATCTTAAGGGACTGGTCTCCCCGTTTGCACAATCCGGTGTCATCGACCTCTGAAGATCATGTTGAGAGCACACCATCAACTAGTGAAAATGAAGCCCCTGGAAAAAAAAGAAAATGTAAATTTCCTTGTAGACTGTGTGAAGGAAATCATGCCCTCCACCGTTGTCCCTTCCTGGACGAAGCTAAAAAAGTTTTGGATGACCGTCCAGCTTCACCGTTACGGCTTCCTCCTGGATATAAGAAACTCTTGCCAAGTCCATCACTAGTTGAAAATCCGACCGACACGCCATTGTGTTCGGTCGAAGCATCTGTCATTGAAGATAAACCCACTGAACCCATACCAGACGAAAGTCAAAAGGTTGAGGCGACAGTCAACCCGGTCTTGTCTTCAGAAGTTCCATCTTCAGATGAAACAATCACCGAAGAGAATGAGAATGACACCGTCCAAATTCTTTTCGTAAACACAGACTCCGATGAACATGGGGGCAGTCTACCCGTTCCTTTACCGCAGGAAGGAAGTTCGTCAGAGTCATATCCGGTCGTCTATTCGGTCCCACCTCCAAGCAACCTAGTCGTTTCTTTCAATTGGAATCTACTAGGCAGACCCCGGGTACCGGCCAATGTACCATTCCAAATCATTGTACAAGCTTACAAAATGATCATGGTCGGTACCATCATAGATGAAGGGGCTTCTGTGAGTATCATTTCCTCAATTGCTTGGGAAGCACTTGGCTCGCCATCGCTTCTGCCTAAGATGAGAAATTTGATAGGCTTCGAAAAAGGAACCAGTCGACCGTTAGGGATCCTTACCAATGTGCCCATAACGTTGAGAAGGAAAATTGTTTACATGAATGTAATGGTAGTCCGAGGACCTCTAGATTATAATATACTCCTTGGACACGACTATGTTTATAGCATGGGAGCCATTGTCTCCTCACTCCTTAGAGTATTGTGTTTTCCGCATGAAGGCAGAGTGGTCAAGCTCGTAGACTAGCTGTCGTTTCCCGGTTCACACATAGCTAATAGTCAAATACCATCCCTAAATGGTCTTTTCACGCAAGGAATGTCTCATCAATCTCTAGTCCATCCACCTGATGAGCGCGAGTGATTCGGGAGGACATGACTGAATCCCAGGGGGCATGCACCCTAGTCTGTTTCGATAGGAAAACCTTGGGTATAGGGAAGGTTTCCGCGGAGGATATATGACTAGTCTGACACACCCGTCCATTTAGGAAAATGGTATTAGACTGGAATAAGATTCCTTCGTCAAGGTTAGGAGGTTGGGATTTAGAACCACCCTAGTCCAGATGGACTAAGCCAAGAAGTGTTTCTATCTGCGCTGTGGATGGAAACTATCTTGCGAAAGCAGGAACTTCTATATGGTAACCTGGAAATTTTTCACTATACCTGGGGATATGCAAACCTTTTTGCATGCAAATGAAGAGCGACCATTTATTTTCTTAGTTTTTAGATTCTCAAGCCCTTTAAACTCGTAGGATTGGTCGTTCCTAACTTGCATAAAGCAAGGATCCGGGACAAAGCTTTGTAAGGTGCAAGCTCCATAAAAAATGGCATCTTAGATGAGATATCCTTATTATACGACTGGTACGAGCAATTTTTATGTGGAGTTCAAGCTCGTTAAAAATTAAACATAAGCAATGAGCAAACTTTCCCCCAGAGTTTAAGCTCATTAAAAAATGAACCAATTTCCGGTAAATAACCATTGTAAATGCATTATCATCAGCTTTTGAGCCTTGGTCGTGTTCTCATCATCACCTCCACTCTGTTTTAGCCGATCATTCACCTCCATTTGATTGATTACCCCTTTTGAGGAACATCTGCAAAGATTGATCTTGTTAGCCATCCCTGTGACACTGTCGTGATTGAAAAATTCCAAACCTTACCTGGAATTAGTTGCTACCTGTTGTGGCCAGCAACAACCCCCCCTTGTTCATTTAAGTGTTGTCCAAAATACTAAATGAATGGGGACCCTTAGTTAAATTTTAAAAGAAAAAAAGCAAGAGTTTCCTTTCTTCAAAAATAAGGTTACCATCGTAAGCTTAGAAAAGTTTTTTGAATATTGTTAACCTAAGTCTACGATGAGGGAAATATCTTTAAAACCGCGTTGCAAAATATATAGGAAATGCCTCCATTTCTCTATAATATCAGTATGCGCAAGACCCTCGTGTTAAGCATAACATCGCATCGCAATAAAGTAATACTCATAAGGAAAAAACTTAAAGATTTACTGATCTGCGATAACACCGATCGCAAGATCGCATATCGCAGAAATGAGTTGGCAAGATTTGGCAAACATCAAACTTCTGTGATCTGCGATGTTGCGATCGCTGCGATATTATATTTGCGCGATCTGCGATGTTACGTAAGCAAATCATAAATCACTTCAACACGAATCCTACGGGCACGCTATTTAAGAAAGTTCACTTACCATAATATGAATCAAGATCATGCGCTTTTAATGATAGTAAAGGGATTAGTTGTCAGCTATTAAATGAAATGTAGACGCGTGCTTTTGTAAAGAATTACTTCACGTAAGGTGGCATGTTTGATATATCTGCTGCATTTAAAACTCTCCCATCACCTTTCTTGATCAGTCATTTCCATTTCACTTTCGAGCTGCAGGAACGGAGAGCCAAAGACGATACACAGCCATACGCAGGAAGAAATGGGAAAGAAAAATAGAGCTCAGGGCTCTGAGGCTAAGGAAAAGACAAAGGAAATGGCGCCTTTGTATACAGACACAGCCTGTAACAAAGACGCAGGGATATTGACGTGGGAAAGCATGTACAGATTACTTGAAGAAGAGAATCCCATAATAATGAAGGTTACTACTATCGTGGGCTCACAACGCCCTTCCGAAGCGTCCTTAGAAGATCTAGCATGCTCATTTCTTCATCGGATAGCAGCAAGGCCCAAAATTCTACCATATACGGATATGATCAAGTGGATACTTGACAATGCAAACATGGACAACAGACAATTCAAGATTCAAGGGCAAGGGCTCATCGGATCATTCGCTGCATAAGATTTAAAGCTTATGTATCATCTTCCTGAACCGCAGGCGACTTACAATGCACAATTCGTTAAGAAATTTGTGGCAGAGAACCCAGACCTATCAAAGACCACCAAAGATTGGTCCAGAAAAGAGGAGCCGCTCAAAAAGGACAAAAACGGTATGTACAGCACTGGTTCCCTCACCTCTCCGTATTGTTTTGCTGCGGCCATGCTTTTTAGGTTATTTGGGATGTCGGATATTAATAAGTTTTCGTCTGAATGGTTACCATTAATCGATGCTGCCACAAACGCCGATATTATGGATTGGGCCAAGATCCTTTCTGATAATCTATACACGGCTGTTATCAATTACCAGTCTAAGAGATCCTTGTCTCAAAGGATCTATCCTCCTTTTTATCTATCCGCATATGTTATGGATTCTATTTGTTATGTGTCTAAATTTCCCATTATGGGTTGGAAATGGACTACCCAAGACCCATTACCTGTCCATGTTTATCATAAGGTACTGTGGGATTCTCAGTTCATCCCACATTTCTACCAGATTTGTCAAGGGCTCATTCTACCCTTGTATAGGATGATGTATGATGAAGACCCCCCGAGGTGCTCACCCGAGGCACAGATAGATATCACCCCCATCGCAAGATGGTTCGGGGAAGAATGGTTCACCTATATTAGATTGTTTGGAAGCACTGTACCTCCACATGTCCTACCTCTATATATCCCCGATAAACTTTTGGCTCGGGAAATTGCTTATCAAACCTGTTCAGAAGGCGGCCTGACCAAAGACCTAAAGGACAAAAAGAAGGCCATATGGCCTCAATTTCCTGTAGCTTGTGGGGCCTTCTCATTTTTCGATGTAGGACACACTTTCACCGAAGTGGAGAATGTGACGTGTCTATAATTATTTAAATTCCCAGCAAGGCCATTTGACCCAAATGATGTTGCCCAAGATTTCACAACGAACGTCAAAATAAAAGTATTTGTTGGAAAGAAAGATTTGTTTGATGATTTGTTTCAGAGTAGGAGCTCACTCCAGGAAATTTTGCGGGAAGCTCGGTCGAAGTTGTCTCCAGGTGACCTCCAAAGATTCATGTTATACATGGAAAGAAGGTTGGCCAGTGTTCCTCTAGAGAAGCTACGACTGCCTGCCAAAGAACCAACTCCAAGCGTTAGCCTCAGTGGAAACTCTAGCACTTCCAGATCTAAATCTAACACTGCGCAAGGAGTGCCTGAACATTCTAAAGGGTCTGGAAGCGACCACGAAAAAAACGAAGAAACAGCTAAAGATACAGCTCAGTCAAGTGCAATGTCGCAACAACAAGTTATCGCCTCCCCGCCAAGAGATGTCACCCCTCCTGTCATCGAAGCACCACTCGTCACAACAGAACTGGACAAAGAATGGGAAACCTTCAATGAGTTGATCAATCTTGAAGGGAAAGCCCCAAGAACACCTGTGAACAATACACAGGTAGCGCAAGAAGTGGTTTCGACCATAGTCAGCAGTGTCACAGAAACAGAGCACATTTCTATCACTCCACCTTCTGAGCTTCTACTTAATGTAGAATAAATTCCCCCACTGGATGTATTCTGTAGTCCCCAACATAAAGCAGTTGTAAGGAGACAGAGGAAGAAAAGAAAACTAGAAAATACACTGTCACAAGATGCTGAACATTTGGACGTCTTATGGAAAGACCCCAACAATAACCCAACCGAAAATCTCACTAAGTTGTCTCAGATCGCAGGAGCATATGCTTCTGCAACTATTGACAAGGCATCGGAAGTTCAACAACTGTTGAAAGAACAAGAAGATCAAATATAGCTACTACAACGACAATTGCAACAAGCCAACGCTAATATTGAAGCTTCCAGACAGCTCAAGAAGCTGCAGGAAGACTTTCAGCAAATGCAAATAGGCTATCAAAGAAGTCTAGACGAGAAAGGAAAACAATTGCAAACTTTACAAGAAATGCATAAAGATGAGCCTAAGCTGGCAGAATTTATTTCAGAATCTATTGGCTTAAATGAGCAACTACTGCAGCAACAGGAAGAGTTGGGACGTAAAATATCACAGTGGAGTCACTATTGCGAGCTGAGCGATAAAATCACCAATCAAGTGGTAGACTTGCGGAGTGACTATGATCAGAGTGACAGACGAGTGACAGAATACTTAACTTGGCAGGATGAAGATGAAGGGAAAAGAGCAGGTGCACCCAGAATAAATGAAAATCATAAAGAATTGCTCTTTAATAAATGGGACGATCAAATCAGGCAGGCGAAACGAGCAGCGGAGACAGTGGCCACACAAGCAAGCATTCTTATCGACTGTGTAAATGAGAATTTACACAGGGCCAATTTAATCACAGAGACCACTCCGGGGTACCTACCAAATAAGCTACAACTAGAAGCAAAATGGAAGCAGAAGGCACAGGCAAAGGAAAAGCGATCCAAGCATTAAACAGGTTGAATTGGGAATGTTACTGTACATACTTGGTCAAGCCGCATAGTCAATGGATGACTGTGAAATGCATCACAAACGCGGCCGAAAAAGTAGTGACAGCTCTCATAGATGCTGTTTTCGCAACCCAGCTCAGCACAGAAGTCAGCCAGCCGACTCTCCTCAAACCCATGATGAACACTTGCAGCTTTAAAGACCAAATTCAGAAGTAGCCTTATTTTAGAATGTTGTTTTTTCTTTTAAATTAGATTAGAAAAAGGACGGTCATTTGAAAACCGCATCCTAAATTTTGTAAAAACACTATTATTAGAATTAGGAAGTAGTATTTTAACCCTTCTCATGCATTTAGAGAAGGGTCCAGAAATTTGTCAAAAACTTGTCCTCGGAACATGCACTTCTGCACCCTCAGAGGAGGTTTTGATGAATGGATGGATCGAGATTTATTAATGTTTGCATTTGATGTCTGCTACAGATGTTGCACTTTTGTACTCTTAGTAGATGTTAGAACAAGTAGAGATAAATCGTTTTTGCTTGAAGCTTATGAGTAGGATTAGTCATAAATGGTACTTTTATCTCTTGACCATTTCTGCTTATATTCTTAAAGTGATATACAGTTTTCAGTTGTTTATATGTTACTGCATGAATGTATGAGTTACCATTTGGCACTTTTGTACGGTGGAGTCATTTATTTGTGTTTGATATATGAATAACTTATTATGCGATATGCTGTTCACAACTGTTTTGCTTAACTTTTTATGCAAAGTGGTTTATCTTAATTGATTTCTATTCCTATGATAGCTGAATGATTTTTATTACCAGTTATTGTTCGAAATCTCTTTAGATCGCATAATAGAAGAAGTACACCACGGGTTAGCATGAATTAGATGTGTTCTTTCTCATTAGATTACAATAGCATAGAGTTAGTTTAGAAGTTTGAATCAAATTAGCTTTAAGTACTCTTAGATCAACATCATCCGCCTCTACACACACACACACACCCTTAGATTGGGAAACTGGTCCCATTATCCCCAGTTGGACCCGCTATACCAAACAGATAAGGAGCTGCCAACCAAGGTCCGGACCGGGCGGGTATCCCCTGTTGTCGACCCGATTTTCGGGGCTTCAACACTACCTAAAATTATCACTCGTTCCTCAAAAAATGAGTCTCATTTAAGCTCTTTTCACCTTACTCGTAAAAAATGAAAAGATTGCCAAGCGATTGGCCTCTCCAACTCGTTAAAGTGACCGGAAGTGATATCACTCCTCTATAAATTAATCTTTTTGGACCTGAGGGATTATTACACAAAAAGATCGAGCGCTTGTCTTGTTCGGCTCGTTAAAATTACTGAAAATTCATCCCTTTCGTATTATTTTATACTTTTTCGGACTTAAGGGATTACATGATGAAAAAGGATTATTGGAGTTTCCTTTACGTCCCTTTCAGACTCTCTAAAATTGAAAAGGACCGAGTTATCTTTGTCGTTAAACTCGTTAAAACCGAATAGCGACAAACTTGTCCATACAGACAAGAACGAGTTTCACTGTCGCTAGGCTTGTTAAAATATAGCGACGGGTTTGCCCGAAGGGAAAATTATAGAACAAGCATATGTTATCCTCCTCAAGCTTAAAAAAAATAAAGAGGTACTGGTCAACAATGATTGGGGAAAAATTGGGAAGAAAACTTGAAGAAACTTTATTGGTAGCAAGTCGCTCTTGAACATGACACTTTCACTCCGCATCCGAGTCGGGTTGGGTTGTTCCATTCACTGGTCATATCACCATTGGTCCATCACACCATCCACATTTGGGGTTAATGCTACCAATCCATCATGTCAGTGTCGCCGGTATGTTCAAGAGAAGTCGCTCAGAGAATTCACCTGTGTCTCATCCGCTGCAATACATTCACGCTCCATTCTTTCATGACCGCCACCCTGAACCCTGTATCATCAGATCGTTTTCACCTCCAAAATAATTTACTTCGTTCTATGTCGTAGATGTGGGATTCATTAAGGCCCTCCTACAGCGAGTCGCTTCTTGTCGACATCAGCTCATTATCCAAGAAGTCGACTTAGGAACAACCCCTTCAGTACTTTGAAGCTTGCATGCCTCAATGGAAAGTTTCTCACTTCCGGCGACAGGTTTACATCAATGGCCTTCGACCGAAAGATTTTGCGTGGTGTTCGACGCCAAGTCCCTTATTCACACCACGCGAATTGTACTGTAGTACCTTGAGGGTCATCATCATTATCGGTGATTCCTCTCGCGCCTGTTAACAGCTTACATCATCTGCTGGTAATCAGGCGATGCCTTTCCATGTTCGACTCCAGAACATCTTTCACATGGATCAAATTGTACTCTGAGTGAAGATTGAACGAGTTTGAAGACCCCGGATCTAGTTTCATCCATCTGGGTTGCGATATATTTAGGAAAATAAAGACATCAAATGTACATTGTTGTTGCACAGATGATCATCCGAATCAAAGGATGATGACTCTATTAAAATCGTCAGTCTCCCGCACAGACGGTTGTCTTTCTTATGTACATGAAAATGAATTTATAAAGCTGAGCATGGGAATGCCCACCTCAGCTAGATCATGAAAAATATTATGAATATAATGTATTGTATTGTATCTTATTACAGGTCGCCTTCCAGCTCGAAAAAACTTCAGATCCTCATGATAAAGCATTTCACCCAACATCAAAGATTAACGACCTCATGCTTTAGGGGGCAACTGTTATAGACATTTTTGGGCACTGCAACCCCAATCAAACATGTCCATAAACTAAGGGCTCCTAAGTCCCTAAAAGTGTTGTTCAATACCCTAAAAGAACAAGGTCAGCTGATTACATCATCTCCTAGAAGTTCTCCATGAAAAACTGCGCAGAACTGATCAAAACTAGACCATCTCACCTGCTCCATGGTCAAAGTGTGATGCATCCCACCTAATGCACACGGGAGGTGCGATGTACTGAAAAGCCCTTCTATGGGGTGCGATGGGCGAGAGTGGACAAATCAGAGACAATTTTCGAGGTGGATGATCATGGAATCTTCCAAAAAATTCTCCTGTGACACTTGCCTCTCTGAATTCGCCCAAGGATGAGTAAGAGATCATCAATCTCCAAGTGGAATCAAGAACTATCAAAGAGAGGACACTAATCAGAATCCCAGAAGCTGACTCACCCCCCTGCAATCATCTATATATGGATCCCTCATCCCAGAGATCCAGAGGCTAGAATTTCGTATCTTGTAAGGAAGTGTTGTTGGTTTCTTGTTGGAACATCATAGTGTTGGGTGATCTAAGCTTTTCATGAGGTGAAATAAGGGCTTTCATGCTGGAGGATGACGCTAGGTCATAACAATTGGTTGTAATCCTCTTTGCTATTATTGATTATTAATAAATCTATTCAAGTTTTCCTCCATATTCTTGTATGTTTGATGATATATGCATTTGTGTGGTCAATATACATCTGGTCCTATATTGTTTATGATTGTAGATCTCTATTCTTCAATAGTATTGTGCTGCTTTGATTCCACAGGTGCTCTTTGAAGCTGGGTAGACGAAGGAGAAGCAGCAAAGATCTATCAGAAGGGAGAGGAACCGAGCAAGGAACCAAGTGCAACACTGAGGTTGGTGTCCTTCATTCCCCTCTTATCTATTTCTCATAAAGGAAAATGAAAGTGGTTTTAGTTTGTTTGTTTCTAAGATAGCTACCAGTCTTAGTGGGACTAGCAGCTCCGAGTGGGCACTAGATTTCCCGATAACACTCATTGCCCCTCGCTGCAACTGATCACTGATTCGATTTCTCTTAGCAAACTCCGCTCTAAAAAATCGAATGATTGATCACTCTAGTGTTTTCTCCAACTGATGCTCAAGCCTCCGTTTATACTTTTCCTGTTGTTCCTTCAACAGTCGAGATTACATCTCTAACCAACGACTAAGATTATATTTGGCTTGATCCATGTCATTTAAAACCTTCTAACCCAGTTTTATATTAATACTCATTAATATTTTATTTTTCCTATGTTTAGACTTAGGAACTCCGTTAAAAATATTAATTATTTTAATATCTCCTAAACCGGGTAGAATCTACCCAAACCATTTCTGGGGAGAAGCGTCTCTCCACCAAATGGAAAGGTGGCACCAAGACTAACAAACCTTTTGGACAAAATATGGCCTCCACTTATGCTAACCCTTTTGACATCCTATTGTAGGAAGGGGGTGAGAAGGATGCTTTGGCCCCAGGCAATTGTGTCCATGGAAGAAGTGGTAGTGGTAGAAGAAGAATATGGAGATCTCCAAGAAGCTGAGTTGGATTTGGTTGCAAGTATAACTTAGTCAAATTATCAATTTGTGGTTTCGAGTCCTAGAGCCCATAAAGGATTAAACAAAGGTCTTGAATCATGAGAGCAACTAGAAAAGAAACTAGTAAGGTCCTCACAAGGAGCACCAAAAATGGATTGAACTGGAATAGTGACTCATCTAGACAAGAGATTGAGAACCATAAGGCAAAAGGGCGACCTATGAAAAAATATGTCAAAGAAGCCAAGTGTTATAGAAATTTTTGGGCACTACAACCCCAAGCATAAATGTCCATAAACCAAGGGCTTCTAAGTCCCTAAAAGTGTTGTTTCGACCCCTAAAAGAACAAGGTCAACTGATTACATCTTCTCCCAGAAGTTCTCCATGAAAAACTACTCAGAACTGGTCAAAACTGGACCATTTCACCTACTCCATAGGCAAAGTGCATTGCATCCCACCTAAATACACTTAGTAGGTACCATGCATGTCAAAAATCCCTTCTATGGGGTGCGATGGGTGAGAAAGGACAAATGGCAGGGTCAATCCGCAAGGTGGAGAAGCATGGAATCTTCGAGAAACTTCTCCTGTGACACTTGCCTCTCTGAATTCGACCAGGGATGAGTAAGAGATCATCAATCTCCAAGTGGAATCAAGAACTATCAGAGAGAAGACACTAATCAAATCTCAAAAGCTGACTCACCCCCCTTGCAAACATCTATATATGGATCCCTCATCCCAGAGATCCAGAGGCTGGAATTTTGTATCTTGTAAGGAAGTGTTGCTGGTTTCTTGGTGCAATATCATAGTGTTGGGTGATCTAAGCTTTTCATGAGGTGAAGAAGGGCTTCTTGCTGAGAGGATGATGCTGGGTCAGAGCAATTGGTTGTAATGCTCTTGGCTCTTTCTTTATTATCAATAAAGCTATTCAAGTTTTCCTCCACATGTTTGTATGATTAATGTTTTATGCATTTGTGTGGTCAATGTAAATCTGATCCTATATTGTTTATGATAATAGATCTATGTTCTCGTATAGTGTTATGCTGCTTTGATTCTACAGGTACTCTATGAAGCTAGGTACACAAGAAAGCAAGTAGAAAAGGACTATCAAAAGAGAGAGGAATCGAGCAAGGAACCAAGTGCAAGATAGAGGTTGGTCTCCTTTATTCTTCTCTCATCTATCTCTCATAAAGGAAAACGAAAGTAGTTTTAGTTTGTTTGTTTCTAAGGTAGCTACCAGCCTTAGTGGGATTAGCAGTTCTGCATAGACACTATTCCCGGTAACACCAAGGCAGAACAAAATATCAAGTTGGGAAACCAACCATAGATAATGTAACAAGAAACTACTAGGTCAAAAAGTGGTAAATCTAAAGCCTCCAAGTTTCGATGAAATCTATTTTATGGAACATAAGGGGATAGGGAAACCCCTCGAGATCTTAGGCTATAAAAGATCTCATGAGATCGAAAAAAACCTTAAGAAATTTTTTCTTCAAGAAATGAAGTTAAAAGAGGAAGGCATGTCGGTTTTAGCCAAATCATTCTAGAGTTCTAGCTCCTGAATCACCTAGAGTTCGCCTAGAGCCTCCAGAGGTCTTTGCACTCTCTAGATTGATTCTATGAACATGTTAAAAGGTAGTTGCAAATTCGGGTTTTGGATAGTTGTTAAACTAAAAGACAGAACTAGTGGAGAAGTGCCATTGTATATCAATATTTACTTTCTAGTTACCTATAGTGACAAAGAGGAATTTTGGGATTCGTTAATAAAGTTAAATGAGGACCAATGGCATAGTGACTCTATAGTGGGTGGTGACTTCAACAATGTTCTCTTCTCCATGGAGAAACGAGGAGGATCTAATTTCAAAGATCTGTTTCAAGAGAGATTGGAGGATATCCTTAGTGAATGGGATCTCATGGATATTGTGCCAAAAAAGGAAAAGTACACTAATAAAATAATTGGAAGCACTCACATTACGACCGAGCTCTAATCCAAAATAACTGGTTGGTTAGGGTCATTGATAGTTTCTTTTCAATTCTTGTAAGACGAGATTTTGATCACCGTCCCTTGATCAATATGACCCGAACCAAAATAACTGGTTGGTTAGGGTCATTGATAGTTTCTTGTCAATTCTTGTAAGACGAGAGTTTTACGACGATTCAATTGAGTTTTTTTCACTTTGGAAAGGTTTGGAGGTGGCCATAGAAAGTAATATTCTTAATCCATTAGTTTATGGAGACTCCTTGATCATCATTCGATAAATGACCAAGACAAGATGATTGAGAAGTAACACATGTCTCCCTATGGCTCAAAGAGTGATCAACGCTACCTCACAATTTTAAAAGATTGAATTTTATTATATACAGAGGGAGTTGAATGTGGGAGTGGATGAGTTAGTCAAAAAAGGCTCCAACATTGGGCAAGGGAAAATTGAATTGGACAAAATTGAATTTTTCTACCCTATTTCTTAGTATAAATTTTGAAATCTTTTTGTAAAAGAGCGGGGACTTAGTTGTTCTCATGAGGCATAAATTTGATTTATGGAAAATTTATAAACCAAGTCATAGAGTCACGATATATTCCACTTCCATTACAAGGATGGGCACATGGATGTCCATAAATTCCTCCCATTGTAGTGTGGTCAAAACCCTCAACTTTGATTTTCGTTGATTCTCAAAATCCACAGTTATTAATTCCTTATTTTGTGTCATTAATTGGAATTGCAATTTGAAGGGATTTTTTATCATTCTGAGACAGAGGAGTCTAATCCATTTATGCCTCTCTTAGTGGAAGACCATTTGTCTCTCCTAGGAAATGATGAGGAATGTTTCAAATAGGAACAAGAATTTATGGATGCCAATCGATGCCCTATCAATCCTTCGTCCAACCAATCTTTTGGATTAAGGAGACAGATTTATGGTGGATGTCTGGCTCATGTGTTAGTAGATCTTCCTTCCATATTACAACCACCCAACCTTCCGGTAATGCAAAGGTGTCTGAAGTTGTTTCTAGCTTATCTGTTCTTCCTCTCCTCTGTGTTGTTCAAGGAAATTGTGCGTCCCTTCACACTTCATCCATGGCTAACTCTCATGACCCTACAAAAATATTTGAGGTCGGCTCGGTCATAGATAATTTGTTGGATGCTACTCAGATTATGCTTGTATCCATTTTGAAACTGGAGGGCATGGTGTAGCATCAACGCATGTACTTTTAGTTGTTTCTTAAGGTTAAATTGCTATGTCAGCAAACATACATGGAGCAGATTGTGGACGATGTTTAAGAGGACATTTGTGCCATTAGAAAGCATATAGAAACTCTGGAGGTCACTAGGAGTGGTATTGTGCCGATGGAAGTGGGATTTGATGGTATCAGTGCTTCCATCAAAGGAAAGAAGTATTTTCTCTTTAGGGATGATGGCTCCAAGGGGAAAATGGTTCTGATTAAGGAATATCTTACCACAGGGGAAAATGTTTCCTCATAGTTAACTCCCTCTACTTGTGAGAAGCCTTTCACCACAAATATGGTCATGTACTTCTTGATACTCCCATCAGTTCTTCATGATAGAATAAATAACTTGCAAATTTCGTTGTCTTTAGTGACTTTAAAACATTTACATTTATGTATAAATTGATTGACATGATCTACAATAGAAATAGTGTCGCTCTCACCATCATATTGCAACTCAGATATGGATTCAAGTTATTTCTTTGACATACCTCTAGTACGCTTGTGTGAGCTAAAAGCGTGACCCAAACTAGGAATGCAAGTAGGAGCCATAGCTAGTTAAAATTGTTAAAACAAGAATTCACACGGGCTAACTAGCTCAAGCCCTCCTTCTAGCACTATTGTAGGCTCGAAATGTTTGCTTCAACATTGGGGGGGAAGCCACCCGGTCAGGACATTAGAGCAAATCCTTTTCCATTTGATATGGTGGTTTCGACTGGTTATGAATCCAGTTACCCTGCCACCAAAGACTAGCCTAAAGGTTATCCTAGCTTAAATGAAATTTTATTCTAATCTAATCCTACTAAGTTATATTAAGTATTGTTAATGCTATCCTTATGACACTATGTTAAGTTAATACTAATTTTTATTCTTATGTTAGATCAAATTGATTTGTATAAATTATCACCTAATGTTATAACCTATCATATACTACTAAATATTAACCTATTATATATACATATATTTGACTATATATTAATACTAAACTATATACAATATTAATTAACTACAAAACAACTATGCAATTCTAATATAATATGGTAGTATTGTATTAACATAAAGCCAATAATTCATTCTAAGTCAATGTTGTTGTTGTTGATTTGGGGTAGCATCGTATGTGCTCTAGCCATGAAAATTGGTGGAGAGGCTAAAGCACATGAGATCTCCAAGACCTAAAAATGGTTTGGGCAGATTCTACCCGGTTTAGGAGATATTAAAATAATTAATATTTTTAACGGAGTTCCTAAGTCTAAACTTAGGAAAAATAAAATATTAATGAGTATTAATATAAAACTAGGTTAGAAGGTTTTAAATGACATGGATCAAGCTAAATATAATCTTAGTCGTTAGTTAGAGATGTAATCTCGGCTGTTGAAGTACCAACAGGAAAAGTATAAGTGGAGGCTTGAGCATCAGTTGGAGAAAACACTACAGTGATCAATCATTCAATTTTTTAGAGTGGGGTTTGCTAAGAGAAATTGAATCAGTGATCAGTTGCAGTGAGGGGCAGTGAGTATGAGACAAAGAGGGAGAGACAGTGCCGAGATACCAACACAGAAACAGAGAGAGGCAGACGCTGAGCCAGAGGGAGCCACGCAGAGACAAAAGCGACTGCACAGAAGCCAGAAGGGCCTGTGTCATCCACGGAGATGCTGCAGGAGGGACGTAGAGGGTTGTAGAGGTTGCACAGAGCCTCTAAGGGCTGATGTAGAGGCCAAGAGGGCTGATGTTGAGCTTCAGATTGTGCTGGAGAGGGTTTCGTGGGGTAGACTTTCTGAATATCTACTTCGGAATAGAGAGGTATTACTGCCATCTTATTTTCTCTGTCGAGTGAGCTAGTTTGGCACCCAGTTGTACTCAGAAAGACTGCACAATAATATAACCCTCAGAATTGCTGCACCGTTTTCCCAAGTTGGGTTTTTCTGGGGACGAGTTGTCCAAAAACAACGGTGTCACTTGTGTGTTTTCTATTTCTTTCAGCTGTTGATCTGTAGATGGTTGAGACTGTATTGTGTTTATTTCAGTATTTATATGATTAAATAACTTGTTTGTAATTAACAAGTAGGAGAAATAACCCAGAGAATACAGATAAAATTTCTAACGAGTAATACTTAGAAATTTCAACATGGTATCAGAGCGTTGCAGATCACAGGAGAGCTGAAGGAACCAGCTGAAGTAGAGCATTTGTAGCAGAAACAACTGTCTCGAGTGACAAAAGTTGTTCCTTGCAGAAAGCGGCATAGAAGTGTTGATGCAGAGGAACTCCATCATCAGTTAGGGCCAAAGAGAGGCAAAAGCAGAGGCTGAGGGTAGAAAAAGCTCACAAAGAGCCACAAATAGACCAGGAGGGTTGACGCAGTTGGCTAGGGGAGCATTTCAGCGAGTGTCGGGTTTGCGCAGAGCCTAGAGGCTTAGTCCTTCAGTTGCTGGGGCATAGGAAGCTGTGCGTAGATTGCGGGGAGTGAAGTTGGTGGGCTGTTGTTGCTGCGAGATAGAACAATATCTAATGGGGCAAAATCAAGGTAAAGGGAGTCTCTACCTAGGCGGATTTCTAGCTAAGAAATCAAAATCAGTGTTGCAGGTGCATATGAGATTGAAGAGGTGCGACTTGACGGTTGGTAGGTGGATTTCCAGGAGGGAAATCAAGACTCAGAGAGAGTCTAGTAGAGAAATTCCAGATGGGAAGTAGAGACTTAGAGGGAGTTGAAGAGAGAACTTCCAGAGGGAAGTAGAGAATTAGAGGAGTCGAAAGGAAGAGCAGAGAGATGGCCATGAATGGACTGAGCGATCAGGACAAGCTGGATGGGGAGTCCAACTTTGTCGTCTGGAAGGCTAGGATCCTGTCCATTCTAGATAGACATCGCATCAAGGCCTTTGCCTTGAGAACAATGGCTATCCTAGTTGACCCAACTGATAATGAAAAGTACAAGGAAGCAATGGCCAAGGCGAAATGCATAATCCTTGATGGGGTCAAGGATCATGTGGTCCAACATATTGTCGAGAAGGAGACGGAAAAGGAAATGTGGGACACCTTGAAGATGTTGTACTAGCAGACTTCCGTGCAGATGAAGATGTTACTAAAGAATCATCTGCAATCACACCAGATGTAGAAGGGGGAGCAGATAGATCACTTCCTCGATAGATTGAAGGAGATCCGGGACCAACTGACTTCCATAGGGGCCACGTCAGATTAGAAGTTGATGGTGAGGACCGCCCTAAATGCAGTCTCCAAGGAGTGGGAGACATTTGTCTAGAGTATTCTGGGCAGGGTGAATCTTCCAGATTGGGAAGAATTGTGGGTAGCTCTTCGCCAAGAAGAGATTAGAGGGTTTTCCAAGACGAAAAGTAGCAGCAAAGGAGTCTAGATTAAGAAAGAGGAGGAAGAGGATGTAGCTCTAGCATTTGCGAGGAAGCAAGACAAGAGGAAGAAAAATGACCTCTCCAAGATAAAGTGCTTCAACTGTGGGGAACTGGGGCATTATGCGAACCAGTTTCCGAGGAAGAAGAATAAGGGAGAGACGTCTGACTCCAAGGCAGTGCCAACGAAGGCAAAAATGGAGGTAGAAGAGGATGATGATTGTGCCATGAGTTCTCATGTACCTCTAGAGAAGAGGTGGGGAGACATCGAGCTGTAGTTAGGAAGACTACAGGCGATGATGGGTAGGATCCTTGAGGTACCCAAACTCTTGGATTATACCTGGCTACGAGAGCCCCGAAGTGAGAAGTAGGAGGATGGCGGATGTTGGTTGAAAGGGATGTGGATGGAGCTACAGAGAGTGCTACAGTGTAGTAATCCCGGGCAGCGCAGAGAAGTTTGTAGCAGTGCGAGAGGCATGGAGGAGATTGTAATAGTGCAGGATGGCACAGAGAGGTTTGCAGCGGTGCAAGAGGCAGGGAGTTGTTGCAGCAGTGCAGAGGTAGTAGAGGGAGCATGAGATAACGATAGAGAGAGCTTCAGCATCGGGAGTGTTTCTAGCTTGAAAGGGATGTCAGTAGTTGGGTGGATCAATTACTTCTTAGTAACTGAGTTGCAGTGCAATAGCGGTTAGCAGTAGCACGATGCAGCATGATGATAAGGGGTTGCAGTGCAGGTGTAGTGTTGGGAGAAAGGACCAACAACAGCACAGATGTATAGGGACCTGTTGTACAAATGTACCAATGGCAGTGGCAAGGCCATGGGCAACAGTACATGATGCAACAGTTCAAAGGATGTTGGGTGGGGAGGCCTAGCATCAGCACAAGTACCGGTGCCGTATAATCAAAGTGATGCTCAGTGTAGAGTATTACTAGAGCACAGTCCTCACTAAGCGGGAGTGTTGATTTAGGGTAGCATCGGATGTGCTCTAGCCATGAAAATTGGTGGAGAGGCTAAAGCACATGAGATCTCCAAGACCTAAAAATGGTTTGGGCAGATTCTACCCAGTTTAGATAGATATTAAAATAATTAATATTTTTAATGGAGTTCCTAAGTCCAAACTTAGGAAAAATAAAATATTAATGGGTATTAATATAAAACTGGGTTAGAAGGTTCTAAATGACATGGATCAAGCCAAATCTAATCTTAGCCATTGGTTAGAGATGTAATCTCGGCTGTTGAAGGACCAACGGGAAAATTATAAGAGGAGGCTTGAGGGTTAGTTGGAGAATACACCAGAGTGACCAGTCATTCGATTTTTTAGAGCAGGGTTTGCTAAGAGAAATCAAATCAGTGATCAATTGCAGCGAGGGGAAGTGAGTAAGAGATAGAGAGGCAAATATAGTGCCGAGAGACCAGCGTAGAAGCAAAGAGAGGCAGACGTTGAGCCAAAGGGAGCCACGTCGAGGCAAAAGCAATTGCGCAGAGGCCAGAAGGGCCTGCATCATCCAAACAGAGGTTGCAGGAGTGACACAAAGGGTCGTAGAGGCCACGCAAAGCCTCAAAGGGCTGACGCAGAGGCCAGGAGGGCTGACACTGAGCTTCAGATTGTGCTAGAGAGGGTTTCGTGGTGCAGACTTTCTGAATATCTACTTCCGAATATAGAGGTATTATTGCCAGATTATTTTCTCTGTCGGGAGAGCCAGTTTGGCACCTAGTTGTACTCAAAAAGACTGCATAATAATATAACCCTCTGAATTGTTGCACTGGTTTTCCCAAGTTGGGTTTTTCTCGCAACGAGTTGTCCAAAAACAATGGTGTCACTTGTGTGTTTACTATTTCTTTCGGCTGTAATTATCTAGGGTTTACATTGAATCCAAACTACCACATGAAATAGGATTAAGAGTGCTAATTGGGGAAGGTTGAATCAAAAATTAATTTTTGGTGCAAAAGTTGGTTATCCCATGGAGGTTGTTTGGTTCTAATTAATATTGTTATATAAGAACTTCTAGTATTTTGGCACTTGCTTGCATTCGTAAGGGAATCATGGTTGAGCTTGAATGATCTATTTTAATTACCCGTGGAGGGGAAGTGCTTAGTATAAAGGTATATATCTATTTAATTGGGAAAAAATCACTTGGTCAAAAGAAGTGAGTGGTTTGGGTCTTAAGAATGATATCATATTCGGAAAAGCATTAGTTGCTAAGTCTTTGTGGCAATGTTTCAATTCAAGTGTTTGAAGTAGGCTGATAGAGAATAAATATATAGTTAATGATTAGATCTTGGATTGGTTTTGAACATGGAACAAAAACATCTATAATGTTTCTAATGATTAGAATTCTCTTGCGCCTTCCTTCCCAATTCTAGAGAAGTATTTGGCTTGGAGTGTTGGGTCTAGGGTGGAAGTGAGGATTGGGGTTGATGGGATTATGAGATGCAATAATTTCTTCCAGAATGCTTAGTTCGTTATTTACAATAGAATGTTAAGACTAACTTTGGACATGATTGGTGATCTAATATCAACCTCTTTATTGAAACAATGATGACTTATAGTTCATTAGTTGGGAATTCCAAGGTAAAGGTCAAATCATTGGGAAAAAAATTCTTGGATGAACTTAATCATGGTCATATTATACTAATGGACAAATAGGTTGAAATTATATGAACATTTAATGATTTGAGGGGATCCTACTCTACAAAACTTAGATACAATTGGACACTTTTGTCATGATTCACAAAGAAGTTGATTTATAAAAATATAATAAGTGGGAAATTAAGTGACTTGTAACTTCAAATTTTTGATATCATGAGTGGATAAAGTTAACACATCATAAGATCTGATACTTATTTTGTTTTACATTGATAAAGAAGTATTCCCACATAAAGGATAGTTTGAGTATTGCAACACAAGTCATAAATGGATAGATTGAGAAGTCTATTTTGGTGCCTATGGCAAAGGTTATGAACAATTTCAAGTTAGTATTTGTAGAGGAGGTTGATCTCTCTCTCTCTCTCTCTCTCTCTCTCTCTCTCTATATATATATATATATATATGGATGGAATGTACATAATTTCTTATTGAAATAAAGATATTATTTTTTTCTTGGGGAAACAATAGTTTTATATTTGAAAAAATTAGAAAAAAACTTTTCTAAATTTTGATAGTTTTGTTGAGGTAATAGGTTAAGAAATTTAGTAATTTTAAAAATATTGTGAAATTGAGACTTAATGTGAGCACATGTAGGACATTTCAAGAGAAAGTGTTTTTCAACCCTCATCTTTTTAGTATCATAAAAATGAAAAATTCTTTCATCCCATGATGTTGTAGGAAATATCCGATGTTGTGTATCACTAAAAAGTTTATGTTCTTATTTTAATAATGTTGATTTTTTTCTTTAAGTTAGATATAACATAAAACTAGTTTTGATCTTCTAGATTAGAGTTAATGACCATTCTCTCAGTACCTTAATCTTCTTTTATTCTCTGCTTTTTTTATCACACAAACATTTCTCCTTGAATTTAGATGTGACATTATTTTCAATGTTATCAATATTCTACAAAATACTCTCCTGCTCCATTATCCAATTCTTTAGCCAACACTAATATTCTTTTACCAACCTATATTAAATTACAAGTGGTTTTGACTAAAATTTGAATAAAATTTGAAGAAATCTTAAGCCTATTATCTTTCATATTAATTATGTTGTACTTGTATATTATAAATTTAGTCATAGCTATAATCTCATGGAAAACCAATATCTTAAAGAAAAAATAATAAAATATAAATACAAATACCATATAAATTTTCTTAATTTTCACTTTTTATTCATTAAAATAATTTTATTTACCAACGAAATGCTGTCCAGACTACAGGGTACAGACTTTCTGCAAGGGAGTTGTCTATAATGCGACTTTTTGGAGATTCCGGTGACGGAATCCGGCAGAAGAAATTGAGGTTAAATCTTGATTTGTTGCAGTTAAAATGGTTTCTTAACTGCATATTTGGATTCAGCACCATCGAAAACCCTGGAACGCTTTCATTGTGCAGAAACTAACTATCAAACTTGCGATTCCAATAAATTCCTGCGGGATTTCGACCGAAAAAACCTGCCAAAAAAACTTTCAAAAAATCGCGTTATAGACCACTGCTTCTGCAAGTGACTGTCCACGTTCTCCACTTTTATGCATTAAATGTATTTTCACGACAGAGATAAGATGCTTTGCAATTTACGAAAAGCCAAGACATTAATTTAATGCTGGACCTCAATTATTATTGCCAAGGACAAGTTTATCGCTCTGTTCAACAAACGAAAAGATGCTCTGCAATTTACGAAAACCCAAGACATTAATTTAATGCTGGACCTCAATTATTATTTATTGCCAAGGACAAGTTTATCGCTCTGTTCAACGAACGAAACCCCACAAAGATGTCGAATCGGTAGAGGCATAGATATCCGTCTTTGTTTTTGTTACCACTCTTTCAATAACCTTTTTTTTCATAAAATATATTTGGATAACTCTTCAAAGGTCCGAAAATCACCTATATATTTTAATAATAAAATATATTTAGTACTTGTGTTTCTAGTTTTTAGAATTATAATTTAAATATTATTAATTATTGAGTAGATAACAGAAATTGAATTTTTATGAAATATTTTAAAGAGATTATAATAATATATACAAATTGAAAATTTTCTGAAGTAATTATGTTTTTATTTTGTCCAAGGGTCTTGTATACATAGTGATCTGGTGTCTTATTAAGGCACTCCTAGATGTTAAGTCATTAGTTCAATTCTCCACTCTATTTGGATGTTTCCTCACATCCAAAAAAAATATGTCATTGTTTCTCTTTTAATTAAATTGATTAATGAAAAAAATGTCATATAAAGTGAATTACTTTTTTTTGTTTTTTTCCATGTGGTATTGATAAGCCACCATGGCCCATGGTATTGTAAAAAAACCTATTTACATATTAAGAATCTCTATGGTAAAGTAGAGGTAAATCTTTGTGTTTAAGAATCTTGTTCCACGTTTTTCAATGTATATATGTTTAGTTTATATATTAATTATTTTTAATAATAATAATAATAATAAAGGCATGAGAAAACTCTTATTATTCAAATGTGAAGGATTTCACAAACCCTAGCACCCTACGCATGTCGATGATTTTTCAACATAAGTTACAATGGTCGTAGGGGGTAGGGGCTCAGGCCCTCCCGGGGATGAGGAGGTTGCTTTCATGTGTTGATCTCCAACCTTAAGACTAATATGTGTTCAAAGGAATTTGTATACAAAATTCGTTAAAAAAGTGGAGAATATACTTGTCATCATCCTTTCTCAAAGTTTCCACAAAACCTACCTGACCTTCCATGACAGAGCTCTAGTCGAGAATTTCATGGGCCTTTGGCCTTCTCCCAAGTCCATAGAGCAGTGGAAGAAAAAGAGTTGGAAGCCAATGATGAAGGGGCACCTCAATGCATATGAAGTGGGGAATGACTTCTTTGCTCTACTTTTCGAATGCAAGGAGGATTGCAATGTCGTTTTCAAAAACGAACCTTACTTCTTTCACTCCATTTTTATGTATCTTAACACATGGTCTCTTGATTCAACCTGGGCGATGATGTTCCTAAGGCGATGTGAGTGTGGGTCAATCTCCCTCGATTTCCGTTACCTTACTGGAGCAACAACTGCTTAAAAACAATACCAAATGGTGCTAGTCACTACCTTGACTGGGATGAGCCTAAAGGGCAACAATTTTCCTATGCAAAAAATATGTGTAGAAGTGGATTTAGAGAAGGGTCTACCCCATAAGATGGTCAATGAAAATACCAAAAGCGTCTCTCCACCAAAGGGAAAGGTGTCGCCAAGACTAACAAACCTTTTGGACAAAATATGACCTCCACTTATGCTAACCCTTTTGACATCCTATTGCAGGAAGGGGTTGAGAAGGATGCTTTAGCCTCAGGCAATTGTGCCCATGGAAGAAGTGGTAGTGGTAGAAGAAGAATATGGAGATCTCCAAGAAGCTGAGTTGGATTTGGTTGCAAGTCTGACTTAGTCAAAGGATCAATTTGTGGTTTCAAGTCCTCAAGCCCATAAAGGATTAAACAAAGGTCTTGAATCACGAGAGCAACTAGAAGAAGGAACTAGTAAGGTCCTCACAAGGAGCACCAAAAATGGATTGAACTGGAATAGTGACTCATCCAGCCAAGAGATTGAGAACCATAAGGCAAAAGGGCGACCTATGAACAAAGATGTCAAAGAAGCCAAGGTAGAACAAAATATCAAGTTGGGAAACCAACCATAGATAATGTAACAAGCAACTACCAGGTCAAAAAGTGGTAAATCTAAAGCCTCCAAGTTTCGATGAAATCTATTTTAGAACATAAGGGGACAGGGAAACCCCTCGAGATCTTAGGCTGTAAAAGATCTCATGAGATCGAAAAAACCTTAAGAAAATTTTTCTTCAAGAAATGAAGTTAAAAGAGGAAGGCATGTCGATTTTAGCCAAATCATTCTAGAGTTCTAGCTCCTGAATCACCTAGAGTTCGTCTAGAACCTCCAGAGGTCTTTGTACTCTCTAGATTGATTCTATGAACATGTTAAAAGGTAGTTGCAAATTCGAGTTCTAGATAGTTGTTAAACTAAAAGACAGAACTAGTGGAGAGTGCCATTGTATATCAATATTTACTTTCTAGTTACCTATAGTGACAAAGAGGAATTTTGGGATTCGTTAATAAAGTTAAATGAGGACCAATGGCATAGTGACTCTATAGTGGGTGGTGACTTCAACAATGTTATCTTCTCCATGGAGAAGCGAGGAGGATCTAATGTCAAAGATCTGTTTCAAGAGAGATTGGAGGATATCCTTAGTGAATGGGATCTCATGGATGTTGTGCCAAAAGAGGAAAAGTACACTAATAAAATAATTGGAAGCACTCACATTACGACCGAGCTCTAATCCAAAATAACTAGTTGGTTAGGGTCATTAAGAGTTTTTTGTCAATTCTTGTAAGACAAGAGTTTGATCACTGTCCCGTGGCTATCATAATAAATCCACCAGAGGATTTGGGGCTTATCCCATTTCACTTTAACCGAGGGTGGATGCTCAAAGAAGGGGTGAAAGACTTACATATTCAAGCCTTGTCTCTCTCGGTTAGTGGCTCTTCATCCTTCATGTGGGAATCTAAATTGAATAATGTTAAGAAGACTCTTTGTTCTTGGGTGAAATCTAATTTTAAACCAGCAAAACAAGAAAAAAATGATCTCCTCATTCACCTTGCATCGCATCAGGATCAGATGGAAGAGGAAGAGGTGTTAGAGGTTCTTATTGAAGAAGAAAAAAGGATATGCAAACAAATTGAAATCCTCGGGAGGCAAGAGGAAGAGTATTAATGTCTCAAATCCAAAAGCCTGTGGCTAAACGTGGGTAATAGAAATACAACCTTCTTTCACAAGAAGGAATAGGAAAGAGAGTTCAGAAATTGGGTCAAGGAAATAGTGCCAGAAGGTCAAGCGAAGTTGAAATCCTTTGAAGAGATAAAGCAGGAGGCCCATTATTTATTTAGAAGTTTATACATAGAGAACAAGGAGAATGATCAAGATGAGGTCCATTCTTTTCTTTTTGTCCTAACTTCATTTTTTGTGATATAGATAATTTCCAACTAACTATGCTGACATTGGAAGAGGAGGTAATCAATTCTAGCGGGTCTCTCGACCCTAACAAAGCCCCTAGCCCCGATGGCTTCCCCATTTGTTTTTTCATACTTTTCTCGGGGACTATCAAAAAATACCTAATAAGAATGTAAAATTCTTCCATTATGAAATGAAGGCTAGGAGGCAATACAAATTCTTCATTTCTCACTTTAATCCCTAAACAAGCAAAGACAATATCCTTCTCTAGATTTAAACCAATTTCTCTTTATAATTCAACATTCAAAATTATGACAAAGATTATAGCCAATAGGACCAGAAAAATCCTTCCTAGACTTATTTTTGAAAATCAAGGAGGGTTCATAAGGCATAGATAAATCATTGACAATGTTATTTTGGTTCAAGAAGCTATTCACCCTAGAAAATTATGTGGAGAACCAAGTATGATAATAAATTTGGATATGGAAAATGAATTTGACAAAGTCTTACATTCCTCTTTATTTGATGTCAAGAAGAAATTGGGTTTCAATGAATATTGCATCAATTGGATTGCTACTTGTATTGGAAACCATTGGATTACCCCCTTGATTAAATAATGTTCCTATTCCTTCTTTCAAGCCTCCAAGGGTTTAAGACAAGGATTTCCCCTGTCTCCTCCTTTGTATATCCTAATGGCTAAATCTCTAAGCAGAAATTTGGCATTAGCCGTGGTTGAAGGAAAACAAAAAGGCTTAAGTATAGCCCCAATACAAAAGATGCCAACTATTCCCAATTCGTCGGATGAAACCATTTTATTGGGTTTGACATCTAAGAAAATTGCTATGAGGTTCAAACATACCTTTCATTTTTACCTAAATTTTTCTAGAGGACTTATCAATAAGCGTAAGAGTCAATTTTTTGGATGGAATTTCTCTCTCTCTACTCTTCAGGAGATTTAAAAAATTCTACAGTTTTCTCTTGCAGCTAATTGGAAATTCTTCAAATACCCGAGTGTTGGGAACACTGAGTAGTGACAGTTGGGCTGATATGTTATCCAAATTCAAAAAAAAGATTCAATTATGGAGAGAAGCCTAGTTGAATGTTGTCGATAAGGTTAATTTGGTTAAGTATGTGCTTTCCTCATTGTCGCTCTATATATGCTTCTCTGGTATGATTGCCTAAAGTCAGTGTTGTCCCAAATGAGCATTATGTTATGGAAATATTATGGCAAAGGGGAAGAATGAAAAAAAATTCCATTTGGTCCAATGGAACATAGTCTGTTTAAAGAAAGAAAATGGTGATTAGTTGTCAAAGACCCTTTGTTCATGAATTCAGCAATGGGATCTAAAATAATTTGGACACTGATATCTGATTCAAAAGAGTGGTGGAAGATGACATTTATTCACAAATACTTTTGGAAGAATCAAATATTAAGAGTTGGAGAGGTTCAATGGACTGGCCCGAGTTCTCAAATTTGGAAGCTTTGTAAATATTTTTCCCCCTTAATTGTAAATCATCTCAGATTGAGATCTGGGAACGATGCTCACATCAAACTTTGGAAGGATGCATTATGTAATTATGGTTTATTGGGTTCCCATGAGGAATATAAGGAATTAGCTATATGGTCGTAAGAGAAAGGGATTAAAAATTTGACTAACAAAGTATCTTTAGGATGAATCAAGTCGTTGGAAGGGATGGTTTATGCCACCTCTTCCTGAAATTCTCCATCCACAATGGTATAAAATTATTCAATTATTAAAAGGAATGGATCCAATCTCATCCTCTTTATTGGATCACCGTTCCTGGACCTTGAGCCTGACCCTCTCTCATTCTATAAGGCTTGGATACTCCCTATTAGTCAAAAATCTTTCCCATCCTCCTCCTAGTAGAAATTATTCGGTCTAAAATCTAGAACAATGAATGTATTCTAAAAATTAACATCTTTTGTTGGTCCCTAGTCCATCAAAAAATCCTTACGACTGAAACTTTTTAGAAAAGAAACATTCTTGGTCCCTCTAGATGTACCCTGTGCTTTTGCTCTGAGGATTCTATCCCCATCTCTTCCAACAATTCCCTTTTTCCCTTTGAGGCCTGGAGAACCACGCTCAACCCAATTTTTTCCTTTATCACATCCTGGAATCATGGGTCGATATTTTTGAAAAATGGGGTCGTTACCCTTAGAACTGGAAGGCCTCTTCCCTTCTAATTAGTTGTTGGATGGCCTTCCCAAAATTCATTTATTGGGTTATCTAGCTTACGCAAAATAAAGCAATATTAAAAAATGAGAGGTTGTCTCCCTCGATGGTGGCATCTGAAGACTCCTCCCTATTATTTGAATCAATTTTTGTTTGTGGATTCGGCGACTGAGAATTAAAGAATCTAAATGAAGAAAAATGTACCTAGATAATTGTTAACAGGAAATTTTCTTTATCCGCGGTTGGCAAAGGCAAACCGATTAAGAATCAAGTATCTTGTCTCGAGCTAAGTGAAAAGGAAATCTTGAAATGGAGATTGGAGAAACCTTAGTTCTCCCTTTTATTTGATGGTGCATCTATAGGTAACCCACAAAGGCAAGCTGAGATGGAGGGGTTCTCATGAGTCTCAACGAAAAAATATTGTCCAAATTTTCTTGGGGGTTAAGAATTGCTACGACGATTCAATTGAGTTTCTTTCACTTTGGAAAGGTTTGGAGGTGGCCATAGAAAGTAATATTCTTAATCTCTCAGTTTATGGAGACTCCTTGATCATCATTCAATAAATGACCAAGGCCAGATGATTGAGAAGTTCCACATGTCTCCCTATGACTCAAAGAGTGATCAACACTACCTCACAATTTTAAAAGATTGAATTTTATCATATACTGAGGGAGTTGAATGTGGGAGCGGATGAGTTAGTAAAAAAAGGCTCCAGCATTGGGCAAGGGAAAATTGAATTGGACAAAATTGAATTTTTCTACCCTATTTCTTAGTATAAATTTTGAAATCTTTATGTAAAAGAGTGGGGACTTAGTTGTTCTCACGAGGCATAAATTTGATTTGTGGAAAATTTATAAACCAAGTCATAGAGTCACGATATATTCCACTTCCATTACAAGGATGGGCACATGGATGTCCATAAATCCCTCCCATTGTAGTGTGGTCAAAATCCTCAACTTTAATTTTCGTTGATTCTCAAAACCCACGGTTATTAATTCCTCGTTTTGTGTCATTAATTGGAATTGCAATTTGATGGGATTTTTTATCATTCCGAGACAAAGAGTCTAATCCATTTATGCCTCTCTTAGTGGAATACCGTTTGTCTCTCCTAGGAAATGATGAGGAATGTTTCAAACAAGAACAAGAACTTATCGATGTCAATCGATGCCCTATCAATCCTTCATCCGACCAATCTTTTGGATTATGGAGTCAGATTTATGGTGGATGTCTGGCTCATGTGTTAGTGGATCTTCCTTCCATATTACAACCACCCAACCTTCCGGTAATGCAAAGGTGTCTCAAGTTGTTTCTAGCTTATATATTCTTCCTCTCCTCTGTGTTGTTCAAGGAAATTTTGCGTCCCTTCACACTTCATCCATGGCTAACTCTCATGACCCTACAAAAATATTTGAGGTCGGCTTGGTCATAAATAATTTGTTGGATGCTATTCATATTATGCTTGTATCCATTTTGAAATTGGAGGACATGGTGTAGCATCAACACATGTACTTTTAGTTGTTTCTTAAGGTTAAATTGATATGCCATTGTATATCAATATTTACTTTCTAGTTACCTATAGTGACAAAGAGGAATTTTGGGATTCGTTAATAAAGTTAAATGAGGACCAATGGCATAGTGACTCTATAGTGGGTGGTGACTTCAACAATGTTCTCTTCTCCATGGAGAAGCGAGGAGGATCTAATGTCAAAGATCTGTTTCAAGAGAGATTGGAGGATATCCTTAGTGAATGGGATCTCATGGATGTTGTGCCAAAAAAGGAAAAGTACACTAATAAAATAATTGGAAGCACTCACATTACGATCGAGCTCTAATCCAAAATAACTAGTTGGTTAGGGTCATTGATAGTTTTTTGTCAATTCTTGTAAGACAAGAGTTTGATCACCGTCTCGTGGCTATCATAATAAATCCACCAGAGGCTTTGGGGCCTATCCCATTTCACTTTAACCGAGGGTGGATGCTCAAGGAAGGGGTGAAAGACTTACATATTCAAGCCTTGTCTCTCTCGGTGAGTGGCTCTTCATCTTTCATGTGGGAATCTAAATTGAATAATGTTAAGAAGACTCTTTGTTCTTGGGTGAAATCTAATTTTAAACCAGCAAAACAAGAAAAAAATGATCTCCTCATTCACCTTGCATCGCATCAGGATCAGATGGAAGAGGAAGAGGTGTTAGAGGTTCTTATTGAAGAAGAAAAAAGGATATGCAAACAAATTGAAATCCTCGGGAGGCAAGAGGAAGAGTATTAGTGTCTCAAATCCAGAAGCCTGTGGCTAAACGTGGGTAATAGAAATACAACCTTCTTTCACAAGAAGGAATAGGAAAGAGAGTTCTGAAATTGAGTCAAGGAAATAGTCCCAGAAGGTCAAGCGAAGTTGAAATACTTTGAAGAGATAAAGCAAGAGGCCCGTTATTTCTTTAGAAGTTTATACATAGAGAACAAGGAGAATGATCAAGATGAGGTCCATTCTTTTCTTTTTGTCCTGACTTCATTTTTTCTGATATAGATAATTTCCAACTAACTATGCTAACATTGGAAGAGGAGGTAATCAATTCTAGCGGGTCTCTCGACCCTAACAAAGCCCCTAGCCCCGATGGCTTCCCCATTTGTTTTTTCATACTTTTCTTGGGGACTATCAAAAAATACCTAATAAGAATGTAAAATTCCTCCATTATGAAATGAAGGCTAGGAGGCAATACAAATTCTTCATTTCTCACTTTAATCCCTAAACAAGCAAAGACAATATCCTTCTCTAGATTTAAACCAATTTCTCTTTATAATTCAACATTCAAAATTATGACAAAGACTATAGCTAATAGGACCAGAAAAATCATTCCTAGACTTATTTTTGAAAATCAAGGAGGGTTCATGAGGCATAGATAAATCATTGACAATGTTATTTTGGTTCAAGAAGCTATTCACCCTAGAAAATTATGTGGAGAACCAGGTATGATAATAAATTTGGATATGGAAAATGAATTTGACAAAGTCTTACATTCCTCTTTATTTGATGTCAAGAAGAAATTGGGTTTCAATGAATATTTCATCAATTGGATTGCTACTTGTATTGGAAACCGTTGGATTACCCCCTTGATTAAAGAATGTTCCTATTCCTTCTTTCAAGCCTCCAAGGGTTTAAGACAAGGATTTCCCCTGTCTCCTCCTTTGTATATCCTAATGGCTAAATCTCTAAGCAGAAATTTGGCATTAGCCATGGTTGAAGGAAAACAAAAAGGCTTGAGTATAGACCCAATACAAAAGATGCCAACTATTCCCAATTCGTTGGATGAAACCATTTTATTGGGTTTGACATCTAAGAAAATTGCTATGAGGTTCAAGCATACCTTTCATTTTTACCTAAATTTTTCTAGAGGACTTATCAATAAGGGTAAGAGTCAATTTTTTGGATGGAATTGCTCTATCTCTACTCTTCAGGAGATTTAAAAAATTCTACAGTTTTCTCTTGCAGCTAATTGGAAATTATTCAAATACCCGAGTGTTGGGAACGCTGAGTAGTGATAGTTGGGCTGATATGTTATCCAAATTCAAAAAAAAGATTCAATTATGGAGAGAAACCTAGTTGAATGTTGTCGATAAGGTTAATTTGGTTAAGTATGTGCTTTCCGCATTGTCGCTCTATATATGCTCTGGTATGATTGCCTAAAGTCAGTGTTGTCCCAAATGAGCATTATGTTATGGAAATATTATGGCAAAGGGGAAGAATGAAAAAAATTCCATTTGGTCCAATGGAACATAGTCTGTTTAAAGAAAGAAAATGGTGATTAGTTGTCAAAGACCCTTTGTTCATGAATTCAGCAATGGGATCTAAAATAATTTGGACACTGATATCTGATTCAAAAGAGTGGTGGAAGATGACATTTATTCACAAATACTTTTGGAAGAATCAAATATTAAGAGTTGGATAGGTTCAATGGACTGGCCCGAGTTCTCAAATTTGGAAGCTTTGTAAATATTTTTCCCCCTTAATTGTAAATCATCTCAGATTGAGATCTGGGAACGATGCTCACATCAAACTTTGGAAGGATGCATTATGTAATTATGGTTTATTGGGTTCCCATGAGGAATATAAGGAATTAGCTATATGGTCGTAAGAGAAAGGGATAAAAAATTTGACTAACAAAGTATCTTTAGGATGAATCAAGTCGTTGGAAGGGATGGTTTATGCCACCTCTTCCTGAAATTCTCCATCCACAATGGTATAAAATTATTCAATTATTAAAAGGAATGGCTCCAATCTCATCCTCTTTATTGGATCACCGTTCCTAGACCTTGAGCCTGACCCTCTCTTATTCTATAAGGCTTGGATACTCCCTATTAGTCAAAATTCTTTCCCATCCTCCTCCTAGTAGAAATTATTTGGTCTAAAATCTAGAACAATGAATGTATTCTAAAAATTAACATCTTTTGTTGGTCCCTAGTCCATCAAAAATTCCTTACGACTGAAACTTTTTAGAAAAGAAACATTCTTGGTCCCTCTAGATGTGCCCTGTGCTTTTGCTCTGAGGATTCTATCCCCATCTCTTCCAACAATTCCCTTTTTCCCTTTGAGGCCTGGAGAACCACGCTCAACCCAATTTTTTCCTTTATCACATCCTGGAATCATGGGTCGATATTTTTGAAAAATGGGGTCATTACCCTTAGAACTGAAAGGTCTCTTCCCTTCTAATTAGTTGTTGGATGGCCTTCCCAAATTTCATTTATTGGGTTATCTAGCTTACACAAAATAAAGCAATATTAAAAAATGAGAGGTTGTCTCCCTCGATGGTGGCATCTGAAGACTCCTCCCTATTGTTTGAATCAATTTTTGTTTGTGGATTCAGCGACTGAGAATTAAAGAATCTAAATGAGGCAAAATGTACCTAGATAATTGTTGACAGGAAATTTTCTTTATCCGCGGTTGGCAAAGGCAAACCGATTAAGAATCAAGTATCTTGTCTCGAGCTAAGTGAAAAGGAAATCTTGAAATGGAGATTGGAGAAACCTTAGTTCTCCCTTTTATTTGATGGTGCATCTATAGGTAACCCACAAAGCCAAGCTGAGAGGGAGGGGTTCTCATGAGTCTCAATGAAAAAATATTGTCCAAATTTTCTTGGGGGTTAAGAACTGCTACGACGATTCAATTGAGTTTCTTTCACTTTGGAAAGGTTTGGAGGTGGCCATAGAAAGTAATATTCTTAATCTCTTAGTTTATGGAGACTCCTTGATCATCATTCAATAAATGACCAAGGTCAGATGATTGAGAAGTTCCACATGTCTCCCTATGGCTCAAAGAGTGATCAACGCTACCTCACAATTTTAAAAGATTGAATTTTATCATATACTGAGGGAGTTGAATGTGGGAGCGGATGAGTTAGTAAAAAAAGGCTCCAAAATTGGGCAAGGGAAAATTGAATTGGACAAAATTGAATTTTTCTACCCTATTTCTTAGTATAAATTTTGAAATCTTTATGTAAAAGAGTGGGGACTTAGTTGTTCTCACGAGGCATAAATTTGATTTGTAGAAAATTTATAAACCAAGTCATAGAGTCACAATATATTCCACTTCCATTACAAGGATGGGCACATGGATGTCCATAAATCTCTCCCATTGTAGTGTTGTCAAAATCCTCAACTTTGATTTTCGTTGATTCTCAAAACCCACGGTTATTAATTCCTTGTTTTGTGTCATTAATTGGAATTGCAATTTGATGGGATTTTTTATCATTCCGAGACAAAGAGTCTAATCCATTTATGCCTCTCTTAGTGGAAGACCGTTTGTCTCTCCTAGGAAATGATGAGGAATGTTTCAAACAGGAACAAGAACTTATCGATGTCAATCGATGCCCTATCAATCCTTCATGCGTCCAATCTTTTGGATTATGGAGTCAGATTTATGGTGGATGTCTGGCTCATGTGTTGGTAGATCTTCCTTCCATATTACAACCACCCAACCTTCCGGTAATGCAAAGGTGTCTCAAGTTGTTTCTAGCTTCTCTATTCTTCCTCTCCTCTGTGTTGTTCAAGGAAATTTTGCGTCCCTTCACACTTCATCCATGGCTAACTCTCATGACCCTAAAAAAATATTTGAGGTCGGCTTGGTCATAAATAATTTGTTGGATACTATTCATATTATGCTTGTATCCATTTTGAAATTGGATGACATGGTGTAGCATCAACACATGTACTTTTAGTTGTTCCTTAAGGTTAAATTGATATGTCAGCAAACATACATGGAGCAGACTGTGGACGATGTTTAAGAGGACATTTGTGCCATTGTAAAGCGTATAGCAACTCTGGAGGTCACTAGGAGTAGTATTGTGCCAATGGAAGTGGGATTTGATGCTATCAGTGCTTCCATCAAAGGAAAGAAGTATTTTCTCTTCAGGGATGATGGCCCCAAGGGGAAAATGGTTCCGATTAAGAAATATCTTGCCACAAGGGAAAATGTTTCCTCATAGTTAACTCCCTCTACTTGTGAGAAGCCTTTCATCACAAATATGGTCATGTACTTCTTGATACTCCCATCAGTTGCATGCTTCACTTTGTAAATCCATTTGGAACCAACCACATACTTGCTCTTTGGTCTCGGCACCACCTCCCAATCACAGTTCTTCATGGTAGAGTAAATAACTTGCAAATTTCATTGTCTTTAGTGATTTTAAAACATTTACGTTTATGTATAAATTGATTGACATGATCTACAATAGAAATAGTGTCGCTCTCACCATCATATTGCAACTCAGATATGAATTCAAGTTATTTCTTTGACATACCTCTAGTACGCTTGTGTGAGCTAAAAGCGTGACCCAAACTAGGAACGCATGTAGGAGCCATAGCTAGTTAAAAATGTTAAAACAAGAATTCACACGGGCTAACTAGCTCAAGCCCTCCTTCTAGCGCCAAAAATTTTTGTAGGTTCGAAATGTTTGCTTCAACATTGGGGGCGAAGCCACCCGGTCGGGACATTAGAGAAAATCCTTTTCCATTTGATATGGTGGTTTCAATTGGTTATGAGTCCAGTTACCCTGCCACCTAAGGCTAGCCTAAAGGTTATCCTAGCTTAAATTAAATTTTATTCTAATCTAATCCTACTAAGTTATATTAAGTATTGTTAAGGCTAGCCTTATGACACTATGTTAAGTTAATACTAATTGCTATTCTTATGTTAGATCAAATTGATTTGTATAAATTATCACCTAATGTTATAACCTATCATATACTACTAAATATTAACCTATTATATATACATATATTTGACTATATATTAATACTAAACTATATATAATATTAATTAACTACAAAACAACTATGTAATTCTAATATAATATGGTAGTATTGTACTAACATAAAGTCAATAATTCATTCTAAGTCAATGTTGTTGCTATTGATTTGGGGTAGCATCGGATGTGCTCTAGCCATGAAAATTAGTGGAGAGGCTAAAGCACGTTAGATCTCCAAGACCCAGAAATGGTTTGGGCAGATTCTACCTGGTTTAGGAGATATTAAAATAATTAATATTTTTAACGGAGTTCCTAACTCTAAACTTAGGAAAAATAAAATATTAATGAGTATTAGTATAAAACTGGGTTAGAAGGTTTTAAATGACATGGATCAAGCCAAATATAATCTTAGTCATTTGTTAGAGATGTAATCTCGGCTGTTGAAGGACCAACATGAAATGTATAAGCGGAGGCTTGAGCATCAGTGGGAGAAAACACTAGAGTGATCAATCATTTGATTTTTTAGAGCGGGTTTTGCTAAGAGAAATCGAATCAGTGATCAGTTGCAGCGAGGGGCAGTGAGTACGAGACAAAGAGGGAGAAATAGTGCTGAGATACCAACACAGAAACAGAGAGAGGCAGACGCTGAGCCAGAGGGAGCCACGCAGAGGTAGAAGCAACTGCACAGAAGCTAGAAGGGCCTGTGTCATCCACACAGAGGCTGCAAGAGTGACGTAGAGGGTCGTAGAGGCTGCGTAGAGCCTCTGAGGGCTGATGCAGAGGCCAGGAGGGATGATGTTGAGCTTCAGATTGTGCTGGAGAGGGTTTCGTGGGGCAGACTTTCCAAATATCTGCTTTGGAATAGAGAGGTATTAATGCCATCTTATTTTCTCTGTCGGGTGAGCCAGTTTGGCACCCAGTTGTACTCAGAAAGACTGCATAATAATATAACCCTCAGAATTGCTGCACCGTTTTCCCAAATTGGGTTTTTCCGGGGACGAGTTTTCCAAAAACAACGGTGTCACTTGTGTGTTTTCTATTTCTTTCAATTATTGATCTGTATATGGTTGAGACTGTATTGTGTTTAGTTTAGTATTTATATGATTAAATAATTTTTTTGTAATTAACAAGTAGGAGAAATAACCCAGAGAGTACAGATAAAATTTCTAATGGGTAATACATAGAAATTTCAACATGGTATCAAAGCGTTGCAGAAATTTCTAAGTGATTTTGCTCTAAGGAATCTATCCCCATATCTTCCAACAATTCCCTTTTTCCCTTTGAGGCCTGGAGAACCAGGCTCAACCCAATTTTTTCCTTTATCACATCCTAGAATCATGGATCGATATTTTAGAAAAATGGGGTCATTACCCTTAGAACTGGAAGGACTCTTCCCTTCTAATTAGTTGTTGGATGGCCTTCCCAAAATTCATTTATTGGGTTATCTAGCTTACGCGAAATAAAGCAATATTAAAAAATGAGAGGTTGTCTCCCTCAATGGTGGCATCTGAAGACTCCTCCCTATTGTTTGAATCAATTTGTGTTTGTGGATTTAGTGAGTCAGAATTAAAGAATCTAAATGAAGCAAAATGTGCCTAGATAATTGTTGACAGGAAATTTTCTTTATCCACAATCGGCAAAGGCAAACCAATTAAGAATCAAGTATCTTGTCTCGAGCTAATTCAAAAGGAAATCTTGAAATGGAGATTGGAGAAACCTTAGTTCTCCCTTTTATTTGATGGTGCATCTATAGGTAACCCACAGAGGCAAGCTGAGAGGGAGGGGTTCTCATGAGCCTCAATGAAAAAATATTGTCCAAATTTTCTTGGGGGTTAGGAACTGCTACGACGATTCAACAGAGTTTCTTTCACTTTGGAAAGGTTTGGATGTGGCCATAGAAAGTAATATTCTTAATCTCTCAGTTTATGGAGACTCCTTGATCATCATTCAATAAATGACCAAGGCCAGATGATTGAGAAGTTCCACATGTCTCCCTATGGCTCAAATAGTGATCACGCTACCTCACAATTTTAAAAGATTGAATTTTATCATATACTGAGGGAGCTGAATGTGGGAGCGGATGAGTTAGTAAAAAAAGGCTCCAGCATTGGGAAAGGGAAAATTGAATTGGACAAAATTGAATTTTTCTACCCTATTTCTTAGTATAAATTTTGAAATCTTTATGTAAAAGAGAGGGGACTTAGTTGTTCTCATGAGGCATAAATTTGATTTGTGGAAAATTTATAAACCAAGTCATAGAGTCACGATATATTCCACTTCCATTACAAGGATGGGCACATGGATGTCCATAAATCCCTCCCATTATAGCGTGGTCAAAATCCTCAACTTTGATTTTCGTTGATTCTCAAAACCCACGGTTATTAATTCCTTGTTTTGTGTCATTAATTGGAATTGCAATTTGATGGGATTTTTTATCATTCCGAGACAGTGGAGTCTAATCCATTTATGCCTCTCTTAGTGGAAGACCATTTGTCTCTCCTAGGAAATGATAAGGAATGTTTCAAACAGGAACAAGAATTTATGGATGCCAATCGATGCCCTATCAATCCTTCGTCTGACCAATCTTTTGGATTATGGAGTCAGATTTATGGTGGATGTCTGGCTCATGTGTTAGTAGATCTTCCTTCCATATTACAACCACCCAACCTTCCGGTAATGCAAAGTTGTCTCAAGTTGTTTCTAGCTTATCTATTCTTCCTCTCCTCTGTGTTGTTCAAGGAAATTGTGCGTCCCTTCACACTTCATCCATGGCTAACTCTCATGACCCTACAAAAATATTTGAGGTCGGCTTGGTCATAGATAATTTGTTGGATGCTACTCATATTATGCTTGTATCCATTTTGAAACTAGAGGACATGGTGTAGCATCAACGCATGTAATTTTAGTTGTTTCTTAAGGTTAAATTGCTATGTCAACAAACATACATGGAGCAGACTGTGGACGATGTTTAAGAGGACATTTGTGCCATTGGAAAGTGTATAGAAGCTCTGGAGGTCACCAAGAGTGGTATTGTGCCAATGGAAGTGGGATTTGATTGTATCAGTGCTTCCACCAAAGGAAAGAAGTAGTTTCTCTTTAGGGATGATGGCTCCAAGGGGAAAATGGTTCTGATTAAGGAATATCTTGCCACAGGGGAAAATGTTTCCTCAAAGTTAACTCCCTCTACTTGTGATAAGCCTTTCTCCACAAATATGGTCATGTACTTCTTGATACTCCAATCAGTTGCATGCTTCACTTTGTAAATCCATTTGGAACCAACCATATACTTGCTCTTTGGTCTCGGCACCACCTCCCATACATAGTTCTTCATGATAGAGTAAATAACCTGCAAATTTCATTGTCTTTAGTGATTTTAAAACATTTACATTTACGTATAAATTGATTGACATGATCTACAATAGAAATAGTGTCGCTCTCACCATCATATTGAAACTCAGATATGGATTCAAGTTATTTCTTTGACATACCTCTAGTACGCTTGTGTGAGCTAAAAGCGTGACCCAAACTAGGAACACATGTAGGAGCCATAGCTAGTTAAAAATGTTAAAACAAGAATTCACGCGACCTAACTAGCTCAAGCACTCCTTCTAGCGCCAAAAATGTTGTAGGAACCCTTCTCTACCGCTTTCTGCAAGGAACAACTTTTGTCACTTGAGATAGTTGTTTCTGCTGCAAATTCTCTACTTCAGCTGGTTCCTTCAGCTCTCCTGTGATCTGCAACACTCTAATACCATGTTGAAATTTCTAAGTATTACCCGTTAGAAATTTTATCTATATTCTCTGGGTTATTTCTCCTACTTGTTAATTAAAAACAAGTTATTTAATCATATAAATATTGAAATAAACACAATACAATCTCAACCATATACAGATCAACAACTGAAAGAAATAGAAAACACACAAGTGACACCGTTGTTTTTGGATAACTCGTCCCCGGAAAAACCCAATTTGGGAAAACGATGCAGCAATTCTAAGGGTTATATTATTCTACAGTCTTTCTGAGTACATCTGGGTTCGAAACTAGCTCACCCGACAGAGAAAATAAGATGGCAGTAATACCTCTCTATTCCAAAGCAAATATTTGGAAATTCTACCCCACGAAACCCTCTCCAGCACAATCTGAAGCTCAACATCAGCCCTCCTGGCCTCTGCATCAGCCCTTAGAGGCTTTGTGCAGCCTCTACGACCCTCTACGTCACTCCTGGAGCCTCTATGTGGATGACACAGACCCTTCTGGCTTTTGTGCAGTCACTTCTACCTCTGCGTGGCTCCCTCTGGCTCAGCGTTTGCCTCTCTGTATTTCTGTGCTGGTATCTTGGCACTGTCTCTCCCTCTTTGTCTCATACTCACTGTTATAGACATTTTTGGGCACTACAACCCCAATCAAACATGTCCATAAACCAAGGGCTCCTAAGTCCCTAAAAGTGTTTTTCAATACCCTAAAAGAACAAGGTCCGTTGATTACATCATCTCCCAGAAGTTCTCCATGAAAAACTGCTCAGAACTGGTCAAAACTAGACAATCTCGCCTGCTCCATGGTCAAAGTGCGATGCATCCCACCTAATGCACACAGGAGGTGTGATGCATACTGAAAATCCCTTCTATGGGGTGCGATGGGCGAGAGTGGACAAATGGCAGAGACAGTTTGCGAGGTGGATGATCATGGAATCTTCCAGAAACTTCTCCTGTGACACTTGCCTCTCTAAATTCAGCCAGGGATGAGTAAGAGATCATCAATCTCCAAGTGGAATCAAGAACTATCAGAGAGAGGACACTAATCAGAATCCCAGAAGCTGACTCACCCCCCTGCAATCATCTATATATGGATCCCTCATCCCAGAGATCCAGAGGCTAGAATTTTGTATCTTGTAAGGAAGTGTTGTTGGTTTCTTGTTGGAATATCATAGTGTTGGGTGATCTAAGCTTTTCATGAGGTGAAAGAAGGGCTTTCATGCTGGAGGATGACGCTGGGTCAGAACAATTGGTTGTAATCCTCTTTGCTATTCTTGATTATTAATAAAGCTATTCAAGTTTTCCTCCATATTCTTGTATGTTTGATGATATATGCATTTGTGTGGTCAATATACATCTGGTCCTATATTGTTTATGATTGTAGATCTTTTTTCTTCGATAGCATTGTGCTTCTTTGATTCCACAGGTTCTCTTTGAAGCTGGGTAGACGAAGGAGAAGTGACAAAGATCTGTCAGAAGGGAGAGGAACCGAGCAAGGAACCAAGCGCAAGACTGAGGTTGGTGTCCTTCATTCCCCTCTTATCTATTTCTCATAAAGGAAAACGAAAGTGGTTTTAGTTTGTTTGTTTCTAAGATAACTACCAGTCTTAGTGGGACTAGCAGCTCCGAGTGGACACTAGATTTCCCGATAACAAAATGGCGACTCCACTGGGGAGCGAATAGATTGTTTGTTTGTTTTATAAACTTACAGATGGAGCCTGAAGTCAAGCCAGCTAGCCTTCGAACTGCATTTGCTATGCAAATTCAAAGTAGATCAATGTTGCTTCAGTCTATCTCTGGGTTTTGTTTATAAACTGAACAATCGATTTGCAAATTTTGTAATTTCCCTAGTGGTGGCTCTAATAACCTCATTAGATCAGCCCCTGTGATTTCTATTTGCTGTACATCATTTGCTCGGCCTAAACCCCTGAATTGAGCTGAAAACTATGACCAAGAGCCAAGTAAAGTCTCGTCCTGGTACCATCGCACCTTCTCTTCAAGGAAACCAATATGCATCGCACCTCCCGTGTGCAGTAGGTGGGATGCATCCCTGTTTCCCTTTGTTATAGGTGCGATGATTAGAAAAGGCTAATTTTGCCTCCAGGTCTTGGTTTTTCTTCACTCTTTTCAGCTCTATTATGGAGTTTTGCTGTCTGTGATCAGTATACCACTGTGGAAACCCCCTTCCTTTCCATCATTCCGCCTCCATTGTGCAAAGAACTGTGAATGTTTTTATGTATTTTCCGCCATTTTCATTTCTCTTTTGCAAAGTAGTAGCATAGTCATACTGTCGTCTTTTGATTTGAAAGTGTCGCAAGTGTCGTTTTCAGTCAAAGAAAAGAATTCCATTGTTCTTGATGGTCGATTATACAGTTACTCTTGTATTTGATTTGAATTAGTAGTTTTTCAAGTGTCGAAAGCAATTTTCAATTCAAAATAGTAAAGTGTCATCATTATCTTCCTTTCGTTCTTGAAGAGAAATCTGTTAGTACTGTCGCTTTGAAAAGGTAATTCGGATTTGTACTTAGCATTCTTCTTGTCATTCACACATTAAGAAAGCTAAAAACAAATACATGCATGTGCATTTGCATTTAGACTGCTTGTTGGTTTGATTTAGGACAGTGCATCTAGTGTGTGCTCTCTGCTCTATGTTGAAAGAATACCGTCTCTCTTTCTTTAGTAGCTAGGATTTTCATTGCAAAAAGAAGATTAAACGATTGTTTATCATCTTAGATTTCATTTTAGGAATTGTACATCTACATCACGTGGTGAACCTGAAAGGAAAATTTCTTAAGAAAGATCAACTGTAAAATAAATTTAATGAACCTAAAAACGCTTTGGAACCTAACGCACAACATCTAGAAGTCTAGGCTAGAGACGTATTCCAGCATCGTAAAGCCTGGTAACTGTCGCTTTCACTGTTGGTTGTGTGATTCCTCCTCTTTGAGACGACAACTGCCAGTACGGACTTGTGCTCCCATGTGCCGTCGAGTATATATTGGGAGACCACAATAGGCTATATCCTTTATCCATAGGAAGCCGTGTCTGCCGCCCTGTCGATCACAATGCACTGAACACAACATTCGGGAAGATTGACTGTCGTACCATAAAACGTATTCTGTATTTTTGCGATTAGTTTGGTACTCCCTCTGTCTAGATTTCCAGAGTAGTCTCTTTCGTTCCTTTTCAGACTCCTTAAAGGAAAGGGTCCATCTGAGCACTTGTCACTTCAAGCTCATTAAAAATCGAAGGCGACTAGAGTCATCTTTTGTTTTTTCTCGACTCTTAAAAATTGAAAAAACAAGTTGTGTCAAAGCGTCTAAAATTTATTTTAATCGGAATAATATCACCATTCCCGCGTTGGTCTTAGGTTGAAGAAAATGGAGTCCAACAACCAAGAAGTTTCCCTTGGAGGAAATCCTAGTCCTTTCTCCTCTTAGGGAGATGTTGGTGCACCTCATATGGCCACATTGTCACTTCCAAGATTGACGATCGGCTTGCCAATATGGCTCTTCTCGACCTCCGTCATTCAGAACACCGTAATTCCTGAACAATCAAGTCAACAACTAGATGATACTAAAGTTACCCCCCAACCTTCTACTTCATCGGATTCTCCCTCTCCTCCTTCCTCTTCGCTTGATAAAGCCGGTAAGACCCAAAACCAAGTAACTATGAATAAGAAGGAGAAGAAGAAGAAAGAGAAGAAGAATAAGGAGCCAAAGACGAAAGGGGGCAACCATGCATCGTCTAGCGAAAATCCACACACTGCACCGTCCAGGCCTAAATCACCATGTGTCATTTTCAAGGGAGACCACTACCACCGAGATTGTCCCTGCATCCCTCGGATCTTAAGGGACTGGTCTCCCCGTTTGCACAATCCGGTGTCATCGACCTCTGACGATCATGTTGAGAGCACACCATCAACTAGTGAAAATGAAGCCCCTGGACAAAAAAGAAAATGTAAATTTCCTTGTAGACTGTGTGAAGGAAATCATGCCCTCCACCGTTGTCCCTTCCTGGACGAAGCTAAAAAAGTTTTGGATGACCATCCAGCTTCACCGTTACGGCTTCCTCCTGGATATAAGAAACTCTTGCCAAGTCCATCACTAGTTGAAAATCCGACCGACACGCCATTGTGTTCGTTCGAAGCATCTGTCATTGAAGATAAACCCGCTGAACCCATATAAGACGAAAGTCAAAAGGTTGAGGCGACAGTCAACCCGGTCTTGTCTTCAGAAGGTCCATCTTCAGATGAAACAATCACCGAAGAGAATGAGAATGACACCGTCCAAATTCTTTTCGTAAACACAGACTCCGATGAACATGGGGGCAGTCTACCGGTTCCTTTACCGCAGGAAGGAAGTTCGTTAGAGTCATATCCGGTCATCTATTCGGTCCCACCTCCAAGCAACCTAGTCGTTTCTTTCGATTGGAATCTACTAGGCAGACCCCGGGTACCGGCCAATGTACTATTCCGAATCATTGTACAAGCTTACAAAATGATCATGGTCGGTACCATCATAGATGAAGGGGCTTTTGTGAGTATCATTTCCTCAATTTCTTGGGAAGCGCTTGGCTCGCCATCACTTCTGCCTGAGATGAGAAATCTGATAGGCTTCGAAAAAGGAACCAGTCGACCGTTAGGGATCCTTCCCAATGTGCCCATAACGTTGAGAAGGAAAACTGTTTACATGAACGTAATGGTAGTCCGAGGACCTCTAGATTATAATATACTCCTTGGACGCGACTATATTTATAGCATGGGAGCCATTGTCTCCTCACTCTTTAGAGTAATGTGTTTTCCGCATGAAGGCAGAGTGGTCAAGCTCGTAGACTAGCTGTCGTTTCCCGGCTCACACATAGCTAATAGTCAAATACCATCCCTAAATGGTCTTTTCACGCAAGGAATGTCTCATCAATCTCTAGTCCGTCCACCTGATGAGCGCGAGTGATTCGGGAGGACATGACTGAATCCCCGGGGGCATGCACCCTAGTCTGTTTCGATAGGAAAACCTTGGGTATAGGGAAGGTTTTTGCGGAGGATATATGACTAGTCTGACACACCCGTCCATTTAGGAAAATGGTATTAGACTGGAATAAGATTCCTTCGTCAAGGTTAGGAGGTTGGGATTTAGAACCACCCTGGTCCAGATGGACTAAGCCAGGAAGTGTTTCTATCTGCGGTGTGGATGGAAACTATCTTGCGAAAGCAGGAACTTCTATATGGTAACCTGGAAATTTTTCACTATACCTAGGGGCATGCAAACCTCTTTGCATGCAAATGAATAGCGACCATTTGTTTTCTTAGTTTGTAGATTCTCAAACCCTTTAAACTCGTAGGATTGGTCGTTCCTAACTTGCATAAAGAAAGGATCCGGGGCAAAGCTTTGTAAGGTGCAAGCTCCATAAAAAATGGCATCTTAGATGAGATATCCTTATTATACGACTGGTACGAGCAGTTTTTATGTGGAGTTCAAGCTCGTTAAAAATTAAACATAAGCAATGAGAAAACGTTCCCCCAGAGTTTAAGCTCATTAAAAAATGAACCAATTTCCGGTAAATAACCATTGTGAATGCATTATCATCAGCTTTTGAGCCTTGGTCGTGTTCTCATCATCACCTCCACTCTGTTTTAGCCGATCATTCACCTCCATTTGATTGTTTACCCCTTTTGAGGAACAGCTGCGAAGAGTGATCCTGTTAGCCATCCTTGTGACACTGTCGTGATTGGAAAATTCCAAACCTTACCTGGAATTAGTTGCTACCTAAAATTATCACTCGTTCCTCAAAAAACGAGTCTCATTTAAGCTCTTTTCACCTGACTCGTAAAAAATGAAAAGATAGCCAAGCGATTGGCCTCTCCAGCTCGTTAAAGTGACCGAAAGTGCTATCACTCCTCTAGAAATTAATCTTTCTGGACTTGAGGGATTATTACACAAAAAGATCGAGCGCTTGTCTTGTTCGACTCGTTAAAATTACCGAAAATTCATCCCTTTCGTATCATTTTATACGTTTTCGGACTTAAGGGATTACATGATGAAAAAGGATTATTGGAGTTTCCTTTACGTCCCTTTCAGACTCTCTAAAATTGAAAAGGACCAAGTTATCTTTGTCGTTAAACTCGTTAAAACCGAATAGCGACAAACTTGTCCATACAGACAAGAACGAGTTTCACTGTCGCTAGGCTTGTTAAAATATAGCGACGGGTTTGCCCGAAGGGAAAATTATAGAACAAGCATATGTTATCCTCCTCAAGCTTGAAAAAAATAAAGAGGTATTGGTCAGCAATGACTGGGGAAAAATTGGGAAGAAAACTTTAAGAAACTTTATTGGTAGCAAGTCGCTCTTGAACATGACACTTTCACTCCACATCCGAGTCGGGTTGGGTTGTTCCATTCACTGGTAATATCACCATTGGTCCATCACACCATCCACATTTGGGGTTAATGCTACCAATCCATCATTTCAGTGTCGCCGGTATGTTCAAGAGAAGTCTCTCAGAGAATTCACCTGTGTCTCATCCACTGCAATACATTCACGCTCCATTCTTTCATGACCGCCACCCTGAACCCTGTATCATCAGATCGTTTTCACCTCCAAAATCATTTACTCCGTTCTGTGCCGTAGATGTGGGATTCATTAAGGCCCTCCTACAGCGAGTCGCTTCTTGTCGACATCAGCTCATTATCAGAGAAGTCGAGTTAGGAACAACCCCTTCAGTACTTTGAAGCTTGCATGCCTCAATGGCAAGTTTCTCACTTCCGGCGACAGGTTTGCATCAATGGCCTTCGACCGAAAGATTTTGGGTGGTGTTCGACGCCAAGTCCCTTATTCACACCACGCGAATTGTATTGTAGTACTTTGAGGGTCATCATCATTATCGGTGATTCCTCTCGCGCCTGTTAACAGTTTACATCATCGGCTGATAATCAAGCGATGCCTTTCCATGTTCGACTCTAGAACATCTTTCACATGGATCGAATTGTACTCTGAGTGAAGATTGAACGAGTTTGAAGACCCCGGATCTAGTTTCATCCATCTGGGTTGCGATATATTTAGGAAAATAAAGACATCAAATGTACATTGTTGTTGCACAGATGATCATCCGAATCAAAGGATGATGACTCTATTAAAATCTTCAGTCTCCGCACAGACGGTTGTCTTTCTTATGTACATGAAAATGAATTTATAAAGCTGAGCATGGGAATGCCCGCCTCAGCTAGATCATGAAAAATATTATGAATATAATGTATTGTATTGTATCTTATTACAGGTCACCTTCCAGCTCGAAAAAACTTCAGATCCTCATGATAAAGCATTTCACCCAACATCAAAGATTAACGACCTCATGCTTTAGGGGGCAACTGTTATAGACATTTTTGGGCACTGCAACCCCAATCAAACATGTCCATAAACTAAGGGCTCCTAAGTCCCTAAAAGTGTTGTTCAATACCCTAAAAGAACAAGGTCAGCTGATTACATCATCCCCCAGAAGTTCTCCATGAAAAACTGCGCATAAGTGGTCAAAACTAGACCATCTCACCTGCTCCATGGTCAAAGTGTGATGCATCCCACCTAATGCACACGGGAGGTGCGATGTACTGAAAAGCCCTTCTATGGGGTGCGATGGGCGAGAGTGGACAAATCAGAGACAATTTGCGAGGTGGATGATCATGGAATCTTCCAAAAACTTCTCCTGTGACACTTGCCTCTCTGAATTCGCCTAGGGATGAGTAAGAGATCATAAATCTCCAAGTGGAATCAAGAACTATCAAAGAGAGGACACTAATCAGAATCCCAGAAGCTGACTCACCCCCCTGCAATCATCTATATATGGATCCCTCATCCCAAAGATCCAGAGGCTAGAATTTTGTATCTTGTAAGGAAGTGTTGTTGGTTTCTTGTTGGAATATCATAGTGTTGGGTGATCTAAGCTTTTCATGAGGTGAAATAAGGGCTTTCATGCTGGAGGATGACGCTGGGTCATAACAATTGGTTGTAATCATCTTTGCTATTATTGATTATTAATAAATCTATTCAAGTTTTCCTCCATATTCTTGTATGTTTGATGATATATGCATTTGTGTGGTCAATATACATCTGGTCCTATATTGTTTATGATTGTAGATCTCTATTCTTCAATAGTATTGTGCTGCTTTGATTCCACAGGTGCTCTTTGAAGCTGGGTAGACAAAGGAGAAGCGGCAAAGAACTATCAGAAGGGAGAGGAACCGAGCAAGGAACCAAGCACAACACTGAGGTTGGTGTCCTTCATTCCCCTCTTATCTATTTCTCATAAAGGAAAATGAAAGTGGTTTTAGTTTGTTTGTTTCTAAGATAGCTACCAGTCTTAGTGGGACTAGCAGCTCTGAGTGGACACTAGATTTCCCAATAACACTCACTGCCCCTCACTGCAACTGATCACTGATTCGATTTCTCTTAGCAAACCCCGCTCTAAAAAATCGAATGATTGATCACTCTAGTGTTTTCTCCAACTGATGCTCAAGCCTCCGCTTATACTTTTCCTGTTGGTCCTTCAACAGCCGAGATTACATCTCTAACCAACGACTAAGATTATATTTGGCTTGATCCATGTCATTTAAAACCTTCTAACCCAGTTTTATATTAATACTCATTAATATTTTATTTTTCCTATGTTTAGACTTAGGAACTCCGTTAAAAATATTAATTATTTTAATATCTCCTAAACCGGGTAGAATCTACCCAAACCATTTTTGGGGAGAAGTGTCTCTCCACCAAATGGAAAGGTGGCACCAAGACTAACAAACCTTTTGGACAAAATATGGCCTCCACTTATGTTAACCCTTTTGACATCCTATTGTAGGAAGGGGGTGAGAAGGATGGTTTGGCCCCAGGCAATTGTGTCCATGGAAGAAGTGGTAGTGGTAGAAGAAGAATATGGAGATCTCCAAGAAGCTGAGTTGGATTTGGTTGCAAGTCTAACTTACTCAAATTATCAATTTGTGGTTTCGAGTCCTCAAGCCCATAAAGGATTAAACAAAGGTCTTGAATCACAAGAGCAACTAGAAGAAGAAACTAGTAAGGTCCTCACAAGGAGCACCAAAAATGGATTGAATTGGAATAGTGACTCATCTAGACAAGAGATTGAGAACCATAAGGAAAAAGGGCGACCTATGAACAAAGATGTCAAAGAAGCCAAGTGTTTTAGACATTTTTTGGCACTACAACCCCAAGCATAAATGTCCATAAACCAAGGGCTCCTAAGTCCCTAAAAGTGTTGTTTCGACCCCTAAAAGAACAAGGTCAACTGATTACATCTTCTCCCAGAAGTTCTCCATGAAAACCTACTCAGAACTAGTCAAAACTGGACCATTTCACCTACTCCATAGGCAAAGTGAGTGTTGGTCGCTCTAATTGTTTTCACAATTCGAGCTCCTCATAAATTGTCAACCCGAGAAGGTCTTTTTATTTCAAAGATAATAACGCACTGGATATGCTCAATTTCAAAAGCGGAATCGATGTTGTAGTAAAAGAGAAATACACACTTGTTAAATTCATCAATCTACTAATTCACACTCTACTTAATCAGAGCTGAAGTCAATTAAATTATAGCAGAAACGATTTCTCTGTTACAGCAAAAGAAAATCAATCTATAAGGAAAGAAATCATTCAACCATAGCAGGAACAGGACCCTATTCCTTGGTGAGGAACTTCAGCACCTGCTGCCTGGCACTTAATCACACTGTAAGAAAAGTAACTTCAAGAGATCAAGACCCTATTCCCAGGAACAGGAACCTTCAGCACTTGTCCTCTTGTTTCTAATCACACTGCAGGCAAAGGAAAGCAATCAATGGGAGCAAGACCCTATTCCTTTATGCAGGAATCTTCAGCACATGCTCTCAACATCATTCATTCGTACATTCGATACGTGTAGCGCTAAGAAACAGAGTATTGGAAAACCGTGTAACTAGTGTTTCAACAACATAATTAAGGGAAGTGCAAACACATAAAGAAATAAACAAACTACAGGAACCAAAAGGGTGAATCTTGTGAGGAAGGCGGGCCCTTTCCTTCTCACAAGATTCCCCAGGAGAAAGAATTAAATTAGAACGCTCAAAAGAAGTTTTTATTCATCTGTCAAAGTAACTGATACATTACAGAAGGAGACTAGCTCCAGTTCTCACACAATACCCTCCTGTCACTTACAATTCAATCCCCCTCTAATGATGATGTCTCCTCTTTTTAAAGAGGAGACATCTTTTACAATTTACATGAGAGCGAATCTTCATCACCTCGGTTCTGTTTTCTTTTCCAAAACAGGACTATTATGTTCTTTCAAAAAGAGATACTGTTACAACCGAGACAACAAAAGCGCTATCTTCAGGATAATCCAGGTAACCGTATCTTTGTGCTGCTGCTACTATTCCACAAAAAGTTCTTCCAGAATCGCAAATTATGCATAACGGGATTTGCGTGCTTGATGGCTGTTTCAGCAACTGAGTCAGCTGTTTCAGCAACGGAGTCAGCTGTTTCAGCAACGGAGTCAGCTGTTTCAGCAACGGAGTCAGCTGTCTCAGCAACGGCCGCTCGTTCCCAACAAGGCATATAACTTATCTGCGATCTTTGACTTGTGTTAGCAACAATGCACTTCAATTAATGATAAAATATAAGAGTATTTTTGAATTAAATGTAAGACAGATTAAACATATAATAAAGAAGAGGTTTCTATATACCTTGGGATAAAGTGGATGAAAAAGACATTGAAGTTCATGGTTTAAGAGTAGAGTGGTGTCAAAATATATAGCAAAAATGATACATAGTGGAGTCCTAACATCCCCCCCAGCTAAAAATGTTGCATGTCCTCAGGCAACCCCTAGTCTGAATCAGAGTCTGAGTACTGGGACTGAGCATGCAAATTACTCAAGCAGTAGCTGGAGAAGGTGGCATCTGTAGGAGCTCGGAACCCGCTGTCGGTCTGCAAATGTTGCCATGCCAAGGCTTCCTCTCTGTCAGTCAACTGGTAATGACATTGATACTTGTCTGAAGGCAGCCATAAAATTGGAAAACGGAAATGATACCCGATCCAGTTTACTCCACAATGTTGAATGCAATCAATGTACTTAGGGACCCTGGATAATGCGGCTTGAAGATTGAGAGGGTTAAAAGGATGATAATCCTGTCTTTCCTTACATGACTGCTGCCAAAAGATATCATTGGCCTTCAATGCAGCAGTACCCTTCATTCTAATGTGTTGTTGACACTTAAAAAGTATTGAAGCCTGTAATTGTTGCATGTACTCGTTCATTCCTGGCTTCTGCAAGAATTCATAATATTGTGCTATAAACGTGGCTGGGCCTACAGGCTTTGGTCTAATCCACAGGAGTTTATTCTCCTCATTATGACTGCTTGCAGTGAACGCAGTCTGCCAAGTGAGCTGGTTAGACAAAAACGAAGCAAATGCCCTGATTTGTATATCTCCTGCAATTGGAATAAGATTAACTCTCCTATCTTCAGGAATGGCCTCATTATGAAGGTAGAGTTCGCACAGCAGATGCTGGTCACTTTCAGGGGCCTCCTTAAAGGTCTCAACAAATTTCTCTGAAGTCATTAATTCATATGGTCTGCCATTTGCTATTGCTTTTAATTGGAAATAAACTAATCGTTCAGAAAGAAAGAGAGAGTAGTTTACAGAGGGTTTGCGTGTAACCATCAATTTCCGCACTAATGAAAACATCAAGGCTATCTTTGCCTTAGACTCTCTGGCTTCCTTTTTATGGGTGGTGGGAGTGGGAATAATAGAAATAATGTGGGTATGGAGGGATATTGCTTTAGGAAAGAGGGTAAAATGATGGGAAGAAGCTTCTTGATTTAAAGCTTCAGATCTTCTCATGATGAATCTGTCCTCCTTATTGCTTTTTCCAGAATCTGCAAAATTCAATTGTAATATGCCAATCCTTGACAGGGATTATTAGTGCTAAATCTAATCTAATACTAAAAATATAGTGCAGAAAATTAAGTGCTGTGAGGAGCAGAAGACTCCCCTAGAAAAAGATAATGAATATCAGTCATGCAAGCAGTCTTGAAATCCTCTTTAGAAACAGGGCGCTTATATAGACGGAGCCTATGGCCATTGACTAGTAGAGGTGTTTTAGCATCATCAATTGTTACAAGCCTTACCGTTCCGTTTGGAAAAACATCATCTACTTCATATGGTCCAAGCCAACGTGTACGTAGCTTTCCCTGAAAATTTTCAAACCGAGAGTCATACAACAAGGCCCAATTACCTTTTTGGAACTGCTTGTGTTTGATAATTTTGTCATGCCACTTCATCCTTTGTTGCTGAATCATGTTTGTTTGATGAATGGCATCTAATCTCTTTTCATCCAACTCCAAAAGCTGCTGCAATCTAGCTGTCTGCACATCATTCAAATCAAGATTAACAGCTAAAGCAGTCCTTAAAGTTTTAATTTCAAATTCCACAGGAAAAACAACATTTTTACCATAAACCAATTCATAGGGAGAAAAACTTGTAGTGTTTCTCCAAGTAGTCCTGTAAGCCCATAATGCCTCAGGGAGCCTTTGGGACCAATCCTTTCGGTTGTCCTTCACTGTTTTAGTTAGAATGGCCTCTAAAACTTTGTTTGTGCTTTCCACCTGCCCATTGGGCTGGGGGTGGTATGGTGTAGTCATTCTATGTTGAATATGATATTTGTGAAGGGTAGATTTAAAACCATGAGAATTGAATGGAGGTCCTCCATCAGTGACTAGCTCTCTGGGAATTCCAAATCTAGTGAAAATCTCTTCAAATAAGAAGGCTAGAACAGCCTCTTCATTGGCTCTAATAAGTGCTTTGGCCTCCACCCACTTAGTCATATAGTCTATGCAGACTAATATATAGGTTCTTTGATTGGATGGAGGGTTAATGGGTCCTATGAAGTCCAAGGCCCATCTTTCAAATGGTTCAAAAACTACCTGGGGGTTTAATTGCATTTGGTCTCTATGATTGGGTTGACCCATTCTCTGGCAGCTGTCACAAGCCCTTACATACTTCTTTGCATCCTTGAATAATGAGGGCCAATAGTAACCCATCCTCAGAATTTTATGTGCTGTTCTTTTATCAGCAAAATGGCCTCCACAAGGGCCATCATGACAAGCTTTCAATATGTCATACACTTCATCTTCTCTAATGCATCTTCGGATCTCCTGATCAAGCCCAGTATAGAAGAGACACCCGCTTATCCAGTTGTACCTGGCACTTTGTTGAACAATTCTTCTCTTTTCTCTATATGACAGGTGTGCTGGTAGTTTTCCTGCAACCAAATAATTAGCAATATCTGCATACCATGGAGAATGAGCAGAAACTGCAAACAAATATTCGTCAGGAAAACTATCATCTACTGGAATATCATTGTCAGTTTTTAACCGTGAAAGAAAATCAGCCACCACATTTTCTTTACCAGGCCGATCTACAATTGTAATATCAAATTCCTGCAATAGTAATAGCCATCTGGTAACTCTAGCATTTGTGACAGATTTGTTCATTAAGTATTTAATAGCTGAATGATCAGTGTGCACAAAAGTAGGATAACCAGTGATATAGTGTCGGAATTTATTAATGGCATAGATTACTGCAAGGAACTCTTTCTCGGTAACTGTATAGTTAAGCTCAGCAGGGGTCATATTCTTACTGATAAAGTATATAGCATAAGGAAGATGATTTTCCTCTTGTCCCAAAACCGCTCCAATAGCAATGTCTGAAGCATCAGAAGATATGTGAAACGGGAGATTCCAGTCATGCCCCCTCAAAATAGGAGCAGTAGACAACTGATGCTTCAGCTCTTCAAAAGCTTTCTGACAAGAATTAGTCCACTTGAATTCAGCATTTTTCATAAGCAATACAAATAATGGAGAAGCTATTTTAGAGAAATCTTTAATAAATCTCCTGTAATAACCAGTATGTCCTAGAAAACTTCTCACATCAGTTTGAGTTTTAGGAACGGAAAGATTCTGAATGACCAATATTTTAGATGGATCTACCTGAATACCTTGAGATGAAATAAAATGTCCAAGCACTATTCCCTCACTCATCATCATATGGCATTTTTCGGTACTTAAGGAGAGGTGAGCTTGTATACATCTTTTAAGTACTTTCTCAAGGTTTTGTAATGCCTCTTCGAAAGACACACCATAAGGGGTAAAATCATCCATAAATATTTCCATACAATCATTCAGCATATCGGAAAAAATTCCTATAACAGCTCTTTGAAAAGTTGCTGGTGCATTGCACAACCCAAATGGAAGAACTCTATAGGCGAAAGTTCCCCAGGGGCTGGTGAAAGTGGTCTTGTCTTGATCTTGGGGTGCAATTCTTATCTGATTATACCCACTGAATCCATCTAGAAAAGAAAAGAATTTCTTCCCTGCAAGACTGTCCAACACCTGATCAATGAAAGGTAAGGGAAAGTGATCCTTTTGAGTAGCTTTTTTTAAAGCTCTATAGTCGACACATACCCTCCATTTCCCGTTTTTCTTAGGAACAATTACTAACGGGGAAACCCATTCACTGTCAGATATGGGGTATATAAATCCTGCGTTAAGCAATTTTTGAAGTTCTTCTTTAACAATTTCTCGTAAATTAGGATTCATTCGTCTTTGGGGTTGACAAACAGGTTGGCATCCCTCTTTAATGTAAATTCGGTGAGTACATAATTCAGAAGAAATACCTTTCATGTCCGTGTAATCCCAGGCAAATGCCTCCTTATATTCATGTAATAACTTCATTAGTTGCTGTGTTTCAGCATCTGTTAGATCAGGATTTATATTTAATGTCTTGCCGGGTTCAATTTCAACTGTTATGCTTTTAGATGAGATCGTGGTTAAAGTTTGAGATGAATCTTCAGGTTCAATCTTTTCTTGTGCATCAGTTTCAAAAATTGCAGTTAATTGATTGTGTGTTTCAGCAATGACAGAAGAAGGTTCACAAATAAAATTATTGATTATCTCATCCTCTGTATTGTCTTTAAGAGTTAAAGCTTGTCCTATAGTTAGAATAGGCTGAACAGCACTATCATCATAATCCATCCATATAGAATCTTCATTATTGACTACTGGCGTAGCGTGAGGATAAAGAGTTAATTGTTTTGTTTCATAACCATTAGAAATTGTCATTGAACCAGATCTGCAACTAATAAATGCATCAGCTGTGGCCAACCATGGCCTTCCTAGAATTAAGGGATGTCCCCCCAGCTTTGTTTTAGTCTGCAATACAACAAAATCAGCTGGATATTTCCAGGATTCAACTGAAATGAGTAGGTCTTCAACAATCCCTTCTGGTTTAATTGTGGAACGGTCAGCTAACTCTAAGATGGTGGGTGTATCTCTGATTGTGTTATTCAGCTGTAACAATTGTGAAGTTTCCAGAGTCATTATATTAATTGCTGCACCTAAGTCTACCAGAACTCGGGGAATCATTGTTTTACCAATCTGAACTGTGACAGTAGGATGGCCAGGATCACCATATTTTACAGGAGGAGTTTTTCCGGACATTAATGCAGACAAGTCTCCCATCACATGTACTGTAAGGGGATCCTTGGTTTTCCTACCAGGTTTCTTAACACAAATATCCCTTAATGTTCTGGCATAAATTGGTACATCTCTTAATGCTTGTAAAAGTGGAATTTTAATATACAAATTTTGCAATTCCCCCATAAAATTAAAAGCAGGTGTTTCAGCTGTTTTGGTTAAAACCAAACGCTCGGGGAATGGTGGTTCTGTTAATTCAACATTTTGTTAGGAGGTGTTTGAGCTTCTTTTTGTTTCTCGGTTTCATTTTTATCTGCATCAGTTATGTCATCAATAATAGGCTCTACTATTCTTCCAGATCTCAGATGAATATCATTACATTGCATAGTAGGAAATATAGACTGATTCTGAATATCAATGACTTGCACAACTTTATTATTAGGGTTAGGATTTGGTTGCACAGGTAGTTGGGGTCTCATTTGGTTGTTTGGCGGAGCATTTGATGGCAGAGGGAGTGATTGTTGGAATTGAGGCAATTGATTTGGGTACGGGAGTGATTGACTATTCCAATTTGGGTTCCAAGGATTGAAAGGAGGTGGCTGCTGTGGAGGCCAAGGAGTCCACATTGAAGGGTCAACAAAGGGAGGGTTTTGCATTTGCATGGGTGGGAAATTCATTTGATTGAAAAGTGGGTATTGCATTTGGTTGAAGGGGGGGTAACTTGTTTGGCCAAAAGCAGAATAATTGTTCCAACGATTAAATGGCATACCAGAGTTCGTACCTTGCCCTTTAGGTTGCCATTGTCTTCTTTGAGTTAGCAGGTAAACTGCTTCAGCTTCTTCTTCCGTTGGCTGCAACGCTGCTTTTATTCCTGGTAGAGATGGACACTGTTCTGTCTCGTGATCTTTCTCACAAAGGGTGCAAATTGGTATTTTATCTCTTGGGCATTCCCTTAGTGGATGTTTGTCTCTACATTTCGGGCAAAAGACAGCCAGAGTTGCTTCTGCTTCGGCCTGCTTCTTCTTAACCTGCAAAGTGTCAATCTGCGAAGCAAAAGAACTTAACATTTCGGTTTTAAATTCTTCAAGTAAATTACCTATTTCCGCTCTTGTTTCTCCTCCATTGGCTGATTTCTGCACCCTTGAATAGGTGGAATCTCTTATTCTATTTCTTGCAGCTCCCCTAGAGCACCTTTTAGCAAGTTCACAAATCTCATCATATGTTTCTTTAGATATATCTCCCTTAGCAAGCATATTTAACATATTTAAACAATCATCCCTTAAACCTCTAAGTAATATTGTTTTACGAATTTCCTTACTTATATCCGGATGATCGGATCTCTGTATGTTGTACTGCAGCCTTTCTATGTAGTCCTCCAGACTTTCATCCGACTTTTGTGCCATATTGAATAGTTCATCCTTCTTCTCTCTCGTCCGGCAGTAGTCTTGATATTTAAGCAGAAATTTTTGTTTCATCTGCTCCCATGTTGTGATTACCTGACTTCCAAGGCTCATGAACCACCTTAAAGCATTCCCTTTTAAGGTGGCTGGAAACAGCTTCAACTTTTGAGCATTAGTGACATAATCATAACTTCTGCATAAGATATCAAATTCAAAAAGAAATTCGTCAGGATCTTCAGTGGATAAACCATGAAAGTTAGGTAGAGCAGACAATGGAATATTTTTCATTGTTCCTGCAGGAAGATCACTGATGGGAAATCCCAAGGTAGAAAGGGAATTTTCATCCCTTCTTTCTTCTTCAGGACCTGCACGTCCTCCTCCAAAGAGGAATGCATCATTGTTATCTTCCATTGTTGGCCCTCCTACTGCACTTTCTCGGTCGTCAGAATCCTCTATTGGTTCTTCAATGTTTTCTACCGGTCGTCCAACGCTTTCTACTATTTCCTCAATGTGTTCTAATGATCTGCTAATACTTTCCTCTGACTCTTCAGCACTGACTGCTGGTTCTTCTATATTTTCAGGACCCACAACTTCCTCTGTTCTGTAATCTGACTGAGGGAAACGCTGAAATTTTGATTTCCGAGAACTTAATCTTTGTGATGATTCAGCCTTCAATACAATCTCGTCAATAAAAGTTTTTCGTCCTCCCCAGCCCTTGCCACCTGTGCGGTTATTTTTCTTCTGGTTTCCTCGTCCTCTCATACAATCTGCACATTAAAAGAAAAGATGAATGCTTTTGAAATCTATAATTACCTTCCCCGGCAACGGCGCCAAAATGTTGGTCGCTCTAATTGTTTTCACAATTCGAGCTCCTCATAAATTGTCAACCCGAGAAGGTCTTTTTATTTCAAAGATAATAACGCACTGGATATGCTCAATTTCAAAAGCGGAATCGATGTTGTAGTAAAAGAGAAATACACACTTGTTAAATTCATCAATCTACTAATTCACACTCTACTTAATCAGAGCTGAAGTCAATTAAATTATAGCAGAAACGATTTCTCTGTTACAGCAAAAGAAAATCAATCTATAAGGAAAGAAATCATTCAACCATAACAGGAACAGGACCCTATTCCTTGGTGAGGAACTTCAGCACCTGCTGCCTGGCACTTAATCACACTGTAAGAAAAGTAACTTCAAGAGATCAAGACCCTATTCCAGGAACAGGAACCTTCAGCACTTGTCCTCTTGTCTCTAATCACACTGCAGGCAAAGGAAAGCAATCAATGGGAGCAAGACCCTATTCCTTTATGCAGGAATCTTCAGCACATGCTCTCAACATCATTCATTCGTACATTCGATACGTGTAGCGCTAAGAAACAGAGTATTGGAAAACCGTGTAACTAGTGTTTCAACAACAGAATTAAGGGAAGTGCAAACACATAAAGAAATAAACAAACTACAGGAACCAAAAGGGTGAATCTTGTGAGGAAGGCGGGCCCTTTCCTTCTCACAAGATTCCCCAGGAGAAAGAATTAAATTAGAACGCTCAAAAGAAGTTTTTATTCATCTGTCAAAGTAACTGATACATTACAGAAGGAGACTAGCTCCAGTTCTCACACAATACCCTCCTGTCACTTACAATTCAATCCCCCTCTAATGATGATGTCTCCTCTTTTTAAAGAGGAGACATCTTTTACAATTTACATGAGAGCGAATCTTCATCACCTCGGTTCTGTTTTCTTTTCCAAAACAGGACTATTCTGTTCTTTCAAAAAGAGATACTGTTACAACCGAGACAACAAAAGTGCTATCTTCAGGATAATCCAGGTAACCGTATCTTCGTGCTGCTGCTACTATTCCACAAAAAGTTCTTCCAGAATCACAAATTACACATAACAGGATTTGCGTGCTTGACGGCTGTTTCAGCAACTGAGTCAGATGTTTCAGCAACGGAGTCAGCTGTTTCAGCAACGGAGTCAGCTGTTTCAGCAACGGAGTCAGCTGTCTCAGCAACGGCCGCTCGTTCCCAACAAGGCATATAACTTATCTGTGATCTTTGACTTGTGTTAGCAACAATGCACTTCAATTAATGATAAAATATAAGAGTATTGCGGAATTAAATGTAAGACAGATTAAACATATAATAAAGAAGAGGTTTCTATATACCTTGGGATAAAGTGGATGAAAAAGACATTGAAGTTCATGGTTTAAGAGTAGAGTGGTGTCAAAATATATAGCAAAAATGATACATAGTGGAGTCCTAACAGTGAGTTGAATCCCACCTAAATACACTTAGTAGGTGCCATGCATGTCAAAAATCCCTTCTATGGGGTGCGATGGGTGAGAAAGGACAAATGGCAGGGTCAATCCGGAAGGTGGAGAAGCATGGAATCTTCCATAAACTTCTCATGTGACACTTGCCTCTCTGAATTCGACCAGGGATGAGTAAGAGATCATCAATCTCCAAGTGGAGTCAAGAACTATCAGAGAGAAGACACTAATCAAATCTCAAAAGCTGACTCACCCCCTTGCAAACATCTATATATGGATCCCTCATCCCAGAGATCCAGAGGCTGGAATTTTGTATCTTGTAAGGAAGTGCTGTTGGTTTCTTGGTGCAATATCATAGTGTTGGGTGATCTAAGCTTTTCATGAGGTGAAGAAGGGCTTCTTGCTGAGAGGATGATGCTGGGTCAGAACAATTGGTTCTAATTCTCTTGGCTCTTTCTTTATTATGAATAAAGCTATTCAAATTTTCCTCCACATGTTTGTATGATTAATGTTTTATGCGTCTGTGTGGTCAATGTACATCTGATCCTATATTGTTTATGATAATAGATCTATGTTCTCGTATAGTGTTATGTTGCTTTGATTCTACAGGTACTCTGTAAAGCTAGGTACACAAGAAAGCAAGTAGCAAAGGACTATCAGAAGAGAGAGGAATCGAGCAAGGAACCAAGTGCAAGATAGAGGTTGGTCTCCTTTATTCTTCTCTCATCTATCTCTCATAAAGGAAAACGAAAGTAGTTTTAGTTTGTTTGTTTCTAAGGTAGCTACCAGCCTTAGTGGGATTAGCAGTTCTGCATAGACACTATTCCCGGTAACACCAAGGCAGAACAAAATATCAAGTTGGGAAACCAACCATAGATAATGTAACAAGCAACTACTAGGTCAAAAAGTGGTAAATCTAAAGCCTCCAAGTTTCGATGAAACCTATTTTATGGAACATAAGGGGACAGGGAAACCCCTCGAGATCTTAGGCTGTAAAAGATCTCATGAGATCGAAAAAAACCTTAAGAAATTTTTTCTTCAAGAAATGAAGTTAAAAGAGGAAGGCATGTCGGTTTTAGCCAAATCATTCTAGAGTTCTAGCTCCTGAATCACTAGAGTTCGTTTAGAGCCTCCAGAGGTCTTTGCACTCTCTAGATTGATTCTATGAACATGTTAAAAGGTAGTTGCAAATTCGGGTTTTGGATAGTTGTTAAACTAAAAGACAGAACTAGTGGAGAAGTGCCATTGTATATCAATATTTACTTTCTAGTTACCTATAGTGACAAAGAGGAATTTTGGGATTCGTTAATAAAGTTAAATGAGGACCAATGGCATAGTGACTCTATAGTGGGTGGTGACTTCAACAATGTTCTCTTCTCCATGGAGAAACGAAGAGGATCTAATGTCAAAGATCTGTTTCAAGAGAGATTGGAGGATATCCTTAGTGAATGGGATCTCATGGATATTGTGCCAAAAAAGGAAAAGTACACTAATAAAATGATTGGAAGCACTCACATTACAACCAAGCTCTAATCCAAAATAACTGGTTGGTTAGGGTCATTGATAGTTTCTTTTCAATTCTTGTAAGACGAGATTTTGATCACCGTCCCTTGATCAATATGACCCGAACCAAAATAACTGGTTGGTTAGGGTCATTGATAGTTTCTTGTCAATTCTTGTAAGACGAGAGTTGTACGACGATTCAATTGAGTTTCTTTCACTTTGGAAAGGTTTGGAGGTGGCCATAGAAAGTAATATTCTTAATCCCTTATTTTATGGAGACTCCTTGATCATCATTCGATAAATGACCAAGACAAGATGATTGAGAAGTAACACATGTCTCCCTATGGCTCAAAGAGTGATCAACGCTACCTCACAATTTTAAAAGATTGAATTTTATTATATACTGAGGGAGTTGAATGTGGGAGTGGATGAGTTAGTAAAAAAAGGCTCCAACATTGGGCAAGGGAAAATTGAATTGGACAAAATTGAATTTTTCTACCCTATTTCTTAGTATAAATTTTCAAATCTTTTTGTAAAGAGCGGGGACTTAGTTTTTCTCATGAGGCATAAATTTGATTTATGGAAAATTTATAAACCAAGTCATAGAGTCACGATATATTCCACTTCCATTACAAGGATGGGCACATGGATGTCCATAAATTCCTCCCATTGTAGTGTGGTCAAAATCCTCAACTTTGATTTTCGTTGATTCTCAAAATCCACAGTTATTAATTCCTTATTTTGTGTCATTAATTGGAATTGCAATTTGAAGGGATTTTTTATCATTCCGAGACAGAGAAGTCTAATCCATTTATGCCTCTCTTAGTGGAAGACCGTTTGTCTCTCCTAGGAAATGATGAGGAATGTTTCAAATAGGAACAAGAATTTATGGATGCCAATTGATGCCCTATCAATCCTTAGTCCAACCAATCTTTTGGATTAAGGAGTCAGATTTATGGTGGATGTCTGGCTCATGTGTTAGTAGATCTTCCTTCCATATTACAACCACCCAACCTTCCGGTAATGCAAAGGTGTCTCAAGTTGTTTCTAGCTTATCTGTTCTTCCTCTCCTCTGTGTTGTTCAAGGAAATTGTGCGTCCCTTCACACTTCATCCATGGCTAACTCTCATGACCCTACAAAAATATTTGAGGTCGGCTCGGTCATAGATAATTTGTTGGATGCTACTCATATTATGCTTGTATCCATTTTGAAACTGGAGGGCATGGTGTAGCATCAACGCATGTACTTTTAGTTGTTTCTTAAGGTTAAATTGCTATGTCAGCAAACATACATGGAGCAGACTGTGGACGATGTTTAAGAGGACATTTGTGCCATTAGAAAGCGTATAGCAACTCTGGAGTTCACTAGGAGTGGTATTGTGCCTATGGAAGTGGGATTTGATGGTGTCAGTGCTTCCATCAAAGGAAAGAAGTATTTTCTCTTTAGGGATGATGGCTCCAAGGGGAAAATGGTTTTGATTAAGGAATATCTTACCACAGGGGAAAATGTTTCATCATAGTTAACTCCCTCTACTTGTGAGAAACCTTTCACCACAAATATGGTCATGTACTTCTTGATACTCCCATCAGTTGCATGCTTCACTTTGTAAATCCATATGGAACCAACCACATACTTGCTCTTTGGTCTCGGCACCACCTCCCATACACAGTTCTTCATGATAGAATAAATAACCTGCAAATTTCGTTGTCTTTAGTGACTTTAAAACATTTACATTTATGTATAAATTGATTGACATGATCTACAATAGAAATAGTGTCGCTCTCACCATCATATTGCAACTCAGATATGGATTCAAGTTATTTCTTTGACATACCTCTAGTACGCTTGTGTGAGCTAAAAGCGTGACCCAAACTAGGAATGCATGTAGGAGCCATAGCTAGTTAAAATTGTTAAAACAAGAATTCACACGGGCTAACTAGCTCAAGCCCTCCTTCTAGCACTATTGTAGGCTCGAAATGTTTGCTTCAAAATTGGGGGGGAAGCCACCCGGTCAGGACATTAGAGCAAATCCTTTTCCATTTGATATGGTGGTTTCGACTGGTTATGAATCCAGTTACCCTGCCACCTAAGACTAGCCTAAAGGTTATCCTAGCTTAAATGAAATTTTATTCTAATCTAATCCTACTAAGTTATATTAAGTATTGTTAATGCTAGCCTTATGACACTATGTTAAGTTAATGCTAATTGTTATTCTTATGTTAGATCAAATTGATTTGTATAAATTATCACCTAATGTTATAACCTATCATATACTACTAAATATTAACCTATTATATATACATATATTTGACTATATATTAATACTAAACTATATACAATATTAATTAACTACAAAACAACTATGTAATTCTAATATAATATGGTAGTATTGTATTAACATAAAGCCAATAATTCATTCTAAGTCAATGTTGTTGTTGTTGATTTGGGGTAGCATCGGATGTGCTCTAGCCATGAAAATTGGTGGAAAGGCTAAAGCACATGAGATCTCCAAGACCTAGAAATGGTTTGGGCAGATTCTACCCGTTTTAGGAGATATTAAAATAATTAATATTTTTAACAGAGTTCCTAAGTCTAAACTTCGGAAAAAAAAAAATATTAATGAGTATTAATATAAAACTGGGTTAGAAGGTTTTAAATGACATGGATCAAGCCAAATATAATCTTAGTCGTTAGTTAGAGATGTAATCTCGGCTGTTGAAGTACCAACAGGAAAAGTATAAGTGGAGGCTTGAGCATCAGTTGGAGAAAACACTAGAGTGATCAATCATTCAATTTTTTAGAGTGGGGTTTGCTAAGAGAAATTGAATCAGTGATCAGTTGTAGTGAGGGGCAGTGAGTACAAGACAAAGAGGGAGAGACAGTACCGAGATACCAACACAGAAACAGAGAGAGGCAGGCGCTGAGCCAGAGGGAGCCACGCAGAGACAGAAGCGAGTGCACAGAAGCCAGAAGGGCCTGTGTCATCCACGGAGATGCTGCAAGAGTGACGTAGAGGGTTGTAGAGGTTGCACAGAGCCTCTAAGGGCTGATGTAGAGGCCAAGAGGACTGATGTTGAGCTTCAGATTGTGTTGGAGAGGGTTTCGTGGGGTAGACTTCCCGAATATCTGCTTCAGAATAGAGAGGTATTACTGCCATCTTATTTTCTCTGTCGAGTGAGCTAGTTTGGCACCCAGTTGTACTCAGAAAGACTGCACAATAATATAAACCTCAGAATTGTTGCAACGTTTTCCCAAGTTGGTTTTTTCCGGGGATGAGTTGTCCAAAAACAACGGTGTCACTTGTGTGTTTTCTATTTCTTTCAGCTGTTGATCTATAGATGGTTGAGACTGTATTGTGTTTATTTCAGTATTTATATGATTAAATAACTTGTTTGTAATTAACAAGTAGGAGAAATAACCCAGAGAATACAGATAAAATTTCTAACGTGTAATACTTAGAAATTTCAACATGGTATCAGAGCGTTGCAGATCACAGGAGAGCTGAAGGAACCAGCTGAAGTAGAGCATTTGTAGCAGAAACAACTGTCTCGAGTGACAAAAGTTGTTCCTTGTAGAAAGTGGCATAGAAGTGTTGATGCAGAGGAACTCCATCATCAGTTAGGGCCAAAGAGAGGCAAAAGCAGAGGTTGAGGGTAGAAAAAGCTCACAAATAGGCACACATAGACCAAGAGGGTTGACGCAGTTGGCTAGGGGAGCATTTCAGCCAGTGTCGGGTTTGCGCAGAGCCTAGAGGCTTAGTCCTTCAGTTGTTGGGGCATAGGAAGCTGTGCGTAGATTGCGGGGAGTGAAGTTGGTGGGCTGTTGTTGCTGCGAGATACAACAATATCTAATGGGGCAAAACCAAGGTAGAGGGAGTCTCTACCTAGGCGGATTTCTAGCTAAGAAATCAAAATCAGTGTTGCAGGTGCATAGGAGATTGAAGAGGTGCGAATTGACGGTTGGTAGGTGGATTTCCAGGAGGGAAATCAAGACTCAGAGGGAGTCTAGTAGAGAATTTCCAGACGGGAAGTAGAGACTTAGAGGGAGTTGAAGAGAGAACTTCCAGAGGGAAGTAGAGAATTAGACGAGTCGAAAGGAAGAGCAGAGAGATGGCCATGAATGGACTGAGCGATCAGGACAAGCTGGATGGGGAGTCCAACTTTGTCGTCTGGAAGGCCAGGATCTCATCCATTCTAGATAGACATCGCATCAAGGCCTTCGCCTTGAGAACAATGGCTATCCTAGTTGACCCAGCTGATAATGAAAAGTACGAGGAAGCAATGGCCAAGGCGAAATGCATAATCCTTGATGGGGTCAAGGATCATGTGGTCCAACATATTGTCGAGAAGGAGACGAAAAAGGAAATGTGGGACACCTTGAAGATGTTGTACTAGCAGACTTCCGTGCAGATGAAGATGTTACTAAAGAATCATCTGCAATCATACCAGATGTAGAAGGGGGAGCAGATAGATCACTTCCTCGATAGATTGAAGGAGATCCAGGACCAGCTGACTTCCATAGGGGCCACGTCGGATTAGAAGTTGATGGTGAGGACCGCCCTAAACGCAGTCTCCAAGGAGTGGGAGACATTTGTCTAGAGTATTCTGGGCAGGGCGAATCTTCCAGATTTGAAAGAATTGTGGGTAGCTCTTCGCCAAGAAGAGATTAGAGGGTTTTCCAAGATGAAAAGTAGCAGCAAAGGAGTCCAGATTAAGAAAGAGGAGGAAGAGGATGTAGCTCTAGCATCTGCGGGGAAGCAAGACAAGAGGAATAAAAATGACCTCTCCAAGATAAAGTGCTTCAACTGTGGGGAACTGGGGCATTATGCGAACCAGTTTCCGAGGAAGAAGAATAAGGGAGAGACGTCTGACTCCAAGGCAGTGCCAACGAAGGCAGAAAAGGAGGTAGAAGAGGATGATGATTGTGCCATGAGTTCTCATGTAACTCTAGAGAAGAGGTGGGGAGACATCGAGCTGTAGTTAGGAAGACTACAGGCGATGAGGGGTAGGATCCTTGAGGTACCCAAACTCTTGGATTATACCTGGCTACGGGAGCCCCGAAGTGAGAAGTAGGAGGATAGCGGATGTTGTTAGAAAGGGATGCGGATGGAGCTACAGAGAGTGCTACAGTGTAGTAATCCCGGGCAGTGCAGAGAAGTTTGTAGCAGTGCGAGAGGCATGGAGGAGATTGTAATAGTGCAGGATGGCACAAAGAGGTTTGCAGCGGTGCAAGAGGCAGGTAGTTGTTGCAGCAGTGCAGAGGTAGTAGAGGGAGCATGAGATAACGATAGAGAGAGCTTCAGCATCGGGAGTGTTTCTAGCTTGAAAGGGATGTCAGTAGTTGGGTGGATCAATTACTTCTTAGTAACTGAGTTGCAGTGCAGTAGCGGTTAGCAGTAGCACGATGCAGCATGATGAGAAGGGGTTGCAGTGCAGATGTAGTGTTGGGAGAAAGGACCAATAGAAGCACAGATGTATAGGGACCTGTTGTACAGATGTACCAATGGCAGTGGCAAGGCCATGGGCAACAGTACATGATGCAACAGTTCAGAGGATGTTGGGTGGGGAGGCCTAGCATCAGCACAAGTACCGGTGCCGTATAATCAAAGTGATGCTCAGTGTAGAGTATTACTAGAGCACAGTCCTCACTAAGCGGGAGTGTTGATTTAGGGTAGCATCGGATGTGCTCTAGCCATGAAAATTGGTGGAGAGGCTAAAGCACATGAGATCTCCAAGACCTAAAAATGGTTTGGGCAGATTCTACCCAGTTTAGAAGATATTAAAATAATTAATATTTTTAATGGAGTTCCTAAGTCCAAACTTAGGAAAAATAAAATATTAATGGGTATTAATATAAAACTGGGTTAGAAGGTTCTAAATGACATGGATCAAGCCAAATCTAATCTTAACCATTGGTTAGAGATGTAATCTCGGCTGTTGAAGGACCAACGGGGAAAGTATAAGAGGAGGCTTGAGGGTTAGTTGGAGAATACACCAGAGTGACCAGTCATTCGATTTTTTAGAGCAGGGTTTGCTAAGAGAAATCAAATCAGTGACCAATTGCAGCGAGGGGAAGTGAGTAAGAGATAGAGAGGCAAATATAGTGCCGAGAGACCAGCGTAGAAGCAAAGAGAGGCAGACGTTGAGCCAGAGGGAGCCACGTCGAGGCAGAAGCAATTGCGTAGAGGCCAGAAGGGCCTGCGTCATCCAAGCAGAGGTTGTAGGAGTGACGCAAAGGGTCGTAGAGGCCGCGCAAAGCCTAAAAGGGCTGACGCAGAGGCCAGGAGGGCTGACATTGAGCTTCAAATTGTGCTGGAGAGGGTTTCGTGGTGCAAAATTTCCGAATATCTACTTCCGAATATAGAGGTATTATTGCTAGATTATTTTCTCTGTCGGGAGAGCCAGTTTGGCACTTAGTTGTACTCAGAAAGACTGCATAATAATATAACCCTCTGAATTGTTGCACCGGTTTTCCAAAGTCAGGTTTTTCTCGCGACAAGTTGTCCAAAAACAATGGTGTCACTTGTGTGTTTACTATTTCTTTCAGCTGTAATTATCTAGGGTTTACATTGAATCCAAACTACCACATGAAATAGGATTAGGAGTGGTTATTGGAGAAGGTTGAATCAAAAATTAATTTTTGGTGCAAAATTTGGTTATCCCATGGAGGTTGTTTGGTTCTAATTAATATTGTTATATAAGAACTTCTAGTATTTTGGCACTTGCTTGCATTCATAAGGGAATCATGGTTGAGCTAGAATGATCTATTTTAATTACCCGTGGAGGGGAAGTGCTTAGTATAAAGGTATATATCTATTTAATTGGGAAAAAATCACTTGGTCAAAAGAAGTGAGTGGTTTGGGTCTTAAGAATGATATCATATTCGGAAAAGCATTAGTTGCTAAGTCTTTGTGGCAATGTTTCAATTCAAGTGTTTGAAGTAGGCTGATAGAGAATAAATATATAGTTAATGATTTGATCTTGGATTGGTTTTGAACATGGAACAAAAACATCTATAATGTTTCTAATGATTAGAATTCTCTTGCACCTTCCTTCCCAATTGTAGAGAAGTATTTGGCTTGGAGTGTTGGGTCCAGGGTGGAAGTGAGGATTGGGGTTGATGGGATTATGAGATGCAATAATTTCTTCCAGAATGCTTAGTTCGTTATTTACAATAGAATGTTAAGACTAACTTCGGACATGATTGGTGATCTAATATCAACCTCTTTATTGAAACAATGATGACTTATAGTTCATTAGTTGGGAATTCCAAGGTAAAGGTCAAATCATTGGGAAAAAGAATTCTTGGATGAACTTAATCATGGTCATATTATACTAATGGACAAATAGGTTGAAATTATATGAACATTTAATGATTTGAGGGGACCCTACTCTACAAAACTTAGATACAATTGGACACTTTTGTCATGATTCACAAAGAAGTTGATTTATAAAAATATAATAAGTGGGAAATTAAGTGACTTGTAACTTCAAATTTTTGATATCATGAGTGGATAAAGTTAACACGTCATAAGATCTGATACTTATTTTGTTTTACATTGATAAAGAAGTATTCCCACATAAAGGATAGTTTGAGTATTGCCACACAAGTCATAAATGGATAGATTGAGAAGTCTATTTTGGTGCCTATGGCAAAGGTTATGAACAATTTCATATATATATATATATATATATATATATATATATGGATGGAATGTACATAATTTCTTATTGAAATAAAGATATTATTTTTTTCTTGGGGAAACAATAGTTTTATATTTGAAAAAATTAGAAAAAAAAACTTTTCTAAATTTTGATAGTATTGTTGAGCTAATAGGTTAAGAAATTTAGTAATTTTAAAAATATTGTGAAATTGAGACTTAATGTGAGCACATGTAGGACATTTCAAGAGAAAGTGTTTTTCAACCCTCATCTTTTTAGTATCATAAAAATGAAAAATTCTTTCATCCCATGATGTTGTAAGAAATATCCGATGTTGTGTATCACTAAAAAGTTTATGTTCTTATTTTAATAATGTTGATTTTTTTCTTTAAGTTAGATATAACATAGAACTAGTTTTGATCTTCTAGATTAGAGTTAATGACCACTGTCTCGGTACCTTAATCTTCTTTTATTCTCTGCTTTTTTTATTACACAAACATTTCTCCTTGAATTTAGATGTGACATTATTTTCAATGCTATCAATATTCTACAAAATACTATCCTGCTCCATTATCCAATTGTTTAGCCAACACTAATATTCTTTTACCAACCTATATTAAAATTGCAAGTGGTTTTGCCTAAAATTTGAAGAAATCTTAAGCCTATTATCTTTCATATTAATTATGTTGTAGTTGTATATTATAAATTTAGTCATAGCTATAATCTCAAGGAAAACCAATATCTTAAAGAAAAGATGCTCTGTTCAACAAATGAAAAGATGCTCTACAATTTACGAAAACCCAAGACATCCACAATGGTATAAAATTATTCAATTATTAAAAGGAATGGCTCCAATCTCATCCTCTTTATTGGATCACCATTCCTGGACCTTGAGCCTGACCCTCTCTTATTCTATAAGGCTTGGATACTCCCTATTAGTCAAAAATCTTTCCCATCCTCCTCCTAGTAGAAATTATTCGGTCTAAAATCTAGAACAATGAATGTATTCTAAAAATTAACATCTTTTGTTGGTCCCTAGTCCATCAAAAAATCCTTACGACTGAAACTTTTTAGAAAAGAAACATTCTTGGTCCCTCTAGATGTGCCCTATGCTTTTGCTCTGAGGATTCTATCCCCATCTCTTCCAACAATTCCCTTTTTCCCTTTGAGGCTTGGAGAACCATGCTCAACCCAATTTTTTTGCTTTATCACATCCTGGAATCATGGGTCGATATTTTTGAAAAATGGGGTCCTCACCCTTAGAACTGGAAGGCCTCTTCCCTTCTAATTAGTTGTTGGATGGCCTTCCCAAAATTCATTTATTGGGTTATCTAGCTTACGCAAAATAAAGCAATATTAAAAAATGAGAGGTTGTCTCCCTCGATGGTGGCATCTGAAGACTCCTCCCTATTGTTTGAATCAATTTTTGTTTGTGGATTCAGCGACTGAGAATTAAAGAATCTAAATGAAGCAAAATGTACCTAGATAATTGTTGACAGGAAATTTTCTTTATCCGCGGTTGGCAAAGGCAAACCGATTAAGAATCAAGTATCTTGTCTCGAGCTAAGTGAAAAGGAAATCTTGAAATGGAGATTGGAGAAACCTTAGTTCTCACATCAAACTTTGGAAGGATGCATTATGTAATTATGGTTTACTGGGTTCCCATGAGGAATATAACGAATTAGCTATATGGTAGTAAGAGAAAGGGATTAAAAATTTGACTAACAAAGTATCTTTAGGATGAATCAAGTCGTTGGAAGGGATGGTTTATGCCACCTCTTCCTGAAATTCTCCATCCACAATGGTATAAAATTATTCAATTATTAAAAGGAATGGCTCCAATCTCATCCTCTTTATTGGATCACCGTTCCTGGACCTTGAGCCTGACCCTCTCTTATTCTATAAGGCTTGGATACTCCCTATTAGTCAAAAATCTTTCCCATCCTCCTCCTAGTAGAAATTATTCGGTCTAAAATCTAGAACAATGAATGTATTCTAAAAATTAACATCTTTTGTTGGTCCCTAGTCCATCAAAAAATCCTTATGACTGAAACTTTTTAGAAAAGAAGCATTCTTGGTCCCTCTAGATGTGCCCTATGCTTTTGCTCTGAGGATTCTATCCCCATCTCTTCCAACAATTCCCTTTTTCCCTTTGAGGCCTGGAGAACCACTCTCAACCCAATTTTTTCCTTTATCACATCCTGGAATCATGGGTCGATATTTTTGAAAAATGGGGTCATTACCCTTAGAACTAGAAGGCCTCTTTCCTTCTAATTAGTTGTTGGATGGCCTTCCCAAAATTCATTTATTAGGTTATCTAGCTTACGCAAAAAAAAGCAATATTAAAAAATGAGAGGTTGTCTCCCTCGATGGTGGCATCTGAAGACTCCTCCCTATTGTTTCAATCAATTTTTGTTTGTGGATTCAGCGACTGAGAATTAAAGAATCTAAATGAAGCAAAATGTACCTAGATAATCGTTGATAGGAAAGTTTCTTTATCCGCGGTTGGCAAAGGCAAACCGATTAAGAATCAAGTATCTTGTCTCGAGCTAAGTGAAAAGGAAATCTTGAAATGGAGATTGGAGAAACCTTAGTTCTCCCTTTTATTTGATGGTGCATCTATAGGTAACCCACAAAGGCAAGCTGAGAGGGAGGGGTTCTCATGAGTCTCAATGAAAAAATATTGTCCAAATTTTCTTGGGGGTTAAGAATTGCTACGACGATTCAATTGAGTTTCTTTCACTTTGGAAAGGTTTGGAGGTGGCCATAGAAAGTAATATTCTTAATCTCTCAGTTTATGGAGACTCCTTGATCATCATTCAATAAATGACCAAGGCCAGATGATTGAGAAGTTCCACATGTCTCCCTATGGCTCAAAGAGTGATCAACGCTACCTCACAATTTTAAAAGATTGAATTTTATCATATACTGGGGGAGTTGAATGTGGGAGCGGATGAGTTAGTAAAAAAAAGGCTCCAAAATTGGGCAAGGGAAAATTGAATTGGACAAAATTGAATTTTTCTACCCTATTTCTTAGTATAAATTTTGAAATCTTTATGTAAAAGAGTGGGGACTTAGTTGTTCTCACGAGGCATAAATTTGATTTGTGGAAAATTTATAAACCAAGTCATAGAGTCACCATATATTCCACTTCCATTACAAGGATGGGCACATGGATGTCCATAAATCCCTCCCATTATAGTGTGGTCAAAATCCTCAACTTTGATTTTCGTTGATTCTCAAAACCCACGGTTATTAATTCCTTGTTTTGTGTCATTAATTGGAATTGCAATTTGATGGGATTTTTTTATCATTCTGAGACAAAGAGTCTAATCCATTTATGCCTCTCTTAGTGGAAGACCGTTTGTCTCTCCTAGGAAATGATGAGGAATGTTTCAAACAGGAACAAGAACTTATCGATGTCAATCGATGCCCTATCAATCCTTCATCCGACCAATCTTTTGGATTATGGAGTCAGATTTATGGTGGATGTCTGGCTCATGTGTTAGAAGATCTTCCTTCCATATTACAACCACCCAACCTTCCGGTAATGCAAAGGTGTCTCAAGTTGTTTCTAGCTTATCTATTCTTCCTCTCCTCTGTGTTGTTCAAGGAAATTTTGTGTCCCTTCACACTTCATCCATGGCTAACTCTCATGACCCTACAAAAATATTTGAGGTCGGCTTGGTCATAAATAATTTGTTGGATGCTATTCATATTATGCTTGTATCCATTATGAAATTGGAGGACATGGTGTAGCATCAACACATGTACTTTTAGTTGTTTCTTAAGGTTAAATTGATATGTCAGCAAACATACATGGAGCAGACTGTCGACGATGTTTAAGAGGACATTTGTGCCATTGTAAAGCGTATAGCAGCTCTGGAGGTCACTAGGAGTAGTATTGTGCCAATGGAAGTGGGATTTGATGCTATCAGTGCTTCCATCAAAGGAAAGAAGTATTTTCTCTTCAGGGATGATGGCTCCAGGGGGAAAATGGCTCTGATTAAGGAATATCGTGCCACAAGGGAAAATGTTTCCTCATAGTTAACTCCCTCTACTTGTGAGAAGCCTTTCATCACAAATATGGTCATGTACTTCTTGATACTCCCATCAGTTGCATGCTTCACTTTGTAAATCCATTTGGAACCAACCACATACTTGCTCTTTGGTCTCGGCACCACCTCCCAATCACAGTTCTTCATGATAGAGTAAATAACTTGCAAATTTCATTGTCTTTAGTGATTTTAAAACATTTACATTTATGCATAAATTGATTGACATGATCTACAATAGAAATAGTGTCGCTCTCACCATCATATTGCAACTCAGATATGAATTCAAGTTATTTCGTTGGCATACCTCTAGTACGCTTGTGTGAGCTAAAAGCGTGACCCAAACAAGGAATGCATGTAGGAGCCATAGCTAGTTAAAAATGTTAAAACAAGAATTCACACGGGCTAACTAGCTCAAGCCCTCCTTCTAGTGCCAAAAATGTTGTAGGTTCGAAATGTTTGCTTCAACATTGGGGGGGAAGCCACCCGGTCGTGACATTAGAGAAAATCCTTTTCCATTTGATATGGTGGTTTCAATTGGTTATGAGTCCAGTTACCCTGCCACCTAAGGCTAGCCTAAAGGTTATCCTAGCTTAAATTAAATTTTATTCTAATCTAATCCTACTAAGTTATATTAAGTATTGTTAATGCTAGCCTTATGACACTATGTTAAGTTAATACTAATTGTTATTCTTATGTTAGATCAAATTGATTTGTATAAATTATCACCTAATGTTACAACCTATCATATACTACTAAATATTAACCTATTTTATATACATATATTTGACTATATATTAATACTAAACTATATATAATATTAATTAACTACAAAACAACTATGTAATTCTAATATAATATGGCAGTATTGTACTAACATAAAGTCAATAATTCATTCTAAGTCAATGTTGTTGCTATTGATTTGGGGTAGCATCGGATGTGCTCTAGCCATGAAAATTAGTGGAGAGGCTAAAGCACATGAGATCTCCAAGACACAGAAATGGTTTGGGCAGATTCTACCTGGTTTAGGAGATATTAAAATAATTAATATTTTTAACGGAGTTCCTAACTCTAAACTTAGGAAAAATAAAATATTAATGAGTGTTAATATAAAACTGGGTTAGAAGGTTTTAAATGACATGGATCAAGCCAAATATAATCTTAGTCATTTGTTAGAGATGTAATCTCGGCTGTTGAAGGACCAACATGAAATGTATAAGCAGAGGCTTGAGCATCAGTTGGAGAAAACACTAGAGTGATCAATCATTTGATTTTTTAGAGCGGGTTTTGCTAAGAGAAATCGAATCAGTGATCAGTTGCAGCAAGGGGCAGTGAGTACGAGACAAAGAGGGAGAAACAGTGCTAAGATACCAACACAGAAACAGAGAGAGGCAGACGTTGAGCCAGAGGGAGCCACACAGAGGCAGAAGCGACTGCACAGAAGCTAGAAGGGCCTGCGTCATCCACACAGAGGCTGCAAGAGTGACGTAGAGGGTCGTAGAGGCTGCGTAGAGCCTTTGAGGGCTGATGCAGAGGCCAGGAGGGCTGATGTTGAGCTTCAGATTGTGCTGGAGAGGGTTTCGTGGGGCAGACTTTCCGAATATCTGCTTTGGAATAGAGAGGTATTACTGCCATCTTATTTTCTCTGTCGGGTGAACCAGTTTGGCACCCAGTTGTACTCAGAAAGACTGCATAATAATATAACCCTCAGAATTGCTACATCGTTTTCCCATATTGGGTTTTTCCGGGGACGAGTTTTCCAAAAACAACGGTGTCACTTGTGTGCTTTCTATTTCTTTCAGCTGTTGATCTATATATGGTTGAGACTGTATTGTGTTTAGTTTAGTATTTATATGATTAAATAATTTTTTTGTAATTAACAAGTAGGAGAAATAACCCAGAGAGTACAGATAAAATTTCTAATGGGTAATACATAGAAATTTCAACATGGTATCAGAGCGTTGCAGAAATTTCTAAGTGATTTTGCTCTAAGGAATCTATCCCCATCTCTTCCAACAATTCCCTTTTTCCCTTTGAGGCCTGGAGAACCACGCTCAACCCAATTTTTTCCTTTATCACATCCTGGAATCATGGATCGATATTTTTGAAAAATGGGGTCATTACCCTTAGAACTGGAAGGCCTCTTCCCTTCTAATTAGTTGTTGGATGGCCTTCCCAAAATTCATTTATTGGGTTATCTAGCTTACGCGAAATAAAGCAATATCAAAAAATGAGAGGTTGTCTCCCTCAATGGTGGCATCTAAAGACTCCTCCCTATTGTTTGAATCAATTTTTGTTTGTGGATTCAGTGAGTCAGAATTAAAGAATCTAAATGAAGCAAAATGTGCCTAGATAATTGTTGACAGGAAATTTTCTTTATCTGCAGTCGACAAAGGCAAACCAATTAAGAGTGGTATTGTGCCGATGGAAGTGGGATTTGATGGTATCAGTGCTTCCATCAAAGGAAAGAAGTATTTTCTCTTTAGGGATGATGGCTCCAAGGGGAAAATGGTTCTGATTAAGGAATATCTTGCCACAGGGGAAAATGTTTCCTCAAAGTTAACTCCCTCTACTTGTGATAAGCCTTTCACCACAAATATGGTCATGTACTTCTTGATACTCCCATCAGTTTCATGCTTCACTTTGTAAATCCATTTGGAACCAACCATATACTTGCTCTTTGGTCTCGACACCACCTCCCATATATAGTTCTTCATGATAGAGTAAATAACCTGCAAATTTCATTGTCTTTAGTGATTTTAAAAAATTTACATTTATGAATAAATTGATTGACATGATCTACAATAGAAATAGTGTCGCTCTCACCATCATATTGAAACTCAGATATGGATTCAAGTTATTTCTTTGACATACCTCTAGTACGCTTGCGTGAGCTGAAAGCGTGACCCAAACTAGGAACGCATGTAGGAGCCATAGCTAGTTAAAAATGTTAAAACAAGAATTCACGCGGCCTAACTAGATCAAGCACTCCTTCTAGCGCCAAAAATGTTGTAGGAACCCTTCTCTATCGCTTTCTGCAAGGAACAACTTTTGTCACTCGAGATAGTTGTTTCTGCTGCAAATTCTCTACTTCAGCTGGTTCCTTCAGCTCTCCTGTGATCTACAACACTCTAATACCATGTTGAAATTTCTAAGTATTACCCGTTAGAAATTTTATCTATATTCTCTGGGTTATTTCTCCTACTTGTTAATTACAAACAAGTTATTTAATCATATAAATATTGAAATAAACACAATACAGTCTCAACCATCTACAGATCAACAGCTGAAAGAAATAGAAAACACACAAGTGACACCGTTGTTTTTGGATAACTCGTCCCCGGAAAAACCCAATTTGGGAAAACGGTGCAGCAATTCTAAGGGTTATATTATTCTACAGTCTTTCTGAGTACATCTGGGTTCCAAACTAGCTCACCCGACAGAGAAAATAAGATGGCAGTAATACCTCTCTATTCCGAAGCAGATATTTGGAAATTCTACCCCACGAAACCCTCTCCAACATAATCTGAAGCTCAACATCAGCCCTCCTGGCCTTTGCATCAACCCTCAGAGGCTTTGCGCAGCCTCTACGACCCTCTACGTCACTCCTGGAGTCTCTATGTGGATGACGCAGGCCCTTATGGCTTCTCTGTAGTCACTTCTACCTCTGCGTGGCTCCCTCTGGCTCAGCGTTTGCCTCTCTCTATTTTTGTGCTGGTATCTTGGCACTGTCTCTCCCTCTTTGTCTCGTACTCACTGTTATAGACATTTTTTGGCATTGCAACCCCAATCAAACATGTCCATAAACCAAGGGCTCCTAAGTCCCTAAAAGTGTTGTTCAATACCCTAAAAGAATAAGGTCAGCTGATTACATCATCTCCCAAAAGTTCTCCATGAAAAACTGCTCAGAACTGGTAAAAACTAGACAATCTCACCTGCTCCATGGTCAAAGTGCGATGCATCCCACCTAATGCACACGGGAGGTGCGATGCATACTGAAAATCCCTTCTATGGGGTGCGATGGGCGAGAGTGGACAAATGGCAGAGACAATTTGCGAGGTGGATGATCATGGAATCTTCCAGAAACTTCTCCTGTGACACTTGCCTCTCTGAATTCACCCAGGGATGAGTAAGAGATCATCAATCTCCAAGTGGAATCAAGAACTATCAGAGAGAGGACACTAATTAGAATCCCAGAAGCTGACTCACCCCCCTGCAATCATCTATATATGGATCCCTCATCCCAGAGATCCAGAGGCTGGAATTTTGTATCTTGTAAGGAAGTGTTGTTGGTTTCCTGTTGGAATATCATAGTGTTGGGTGATCTAAGCTTTTCGTGAGGTGAAAGAAGGGCTTTCATGCTGGAGGATGACGCTGGGTCAGAACAATTGGTTGTAATCCTCTTTGCTATTCTTGATTATTAATAAAGCTATTCAATTTTTCCTCCATATTCTTGTATGTTTGATGATATACGCATTTGTGTGGTTAATATACATCTGGTCCTATATTGTTTATGATTGTAGATCTCTGTTCCTCTATAGCATTGTGCTGCTTTGATTCCACAGGTGCTCTTTGAAGCTGGGTAGACGAAGGAGAAGTAACAAAGATCTGTCAGAAGGGAGAGGAACCTAGCAAGGAACCAAGCGCAAGACTGAGGTTGGTGTCCTTCATTCCCCTCTTATCTATTTCTCATAAAGTAAAACGAAAGTGGTTTTAGTTTGTTTGTTTCTAAGATAGCTACCAGTCTTAGTGGGAATAGCAGCTCCGAGTGGACACTAGATTTCCCGATAACAAAATGGCGACTCCACTGGGGAGCGAATAGATTGTTTGTTTGTCCATATTTGTTTGTTTTATAAACTTACAGATGGAGCCTGAAGTCAAGCCAGCTAGCCTTCGAACTGCATTTGCTATGCAAATGCAAAGTAGATCAATGCTGCTTCAGTATATCTCCAGGTTTTGTTTATAAACTGAACAATCGATTTGCAAATTTTCTAATTTCCCTAGTGGTGGCTCTAATAACCTCATTAGATCAACCCCTGTGATTTATATTTGCTGTACATCATTTGCTCGGCCTAAACCCCTGAACTGAGCTACAAACTGTGACCAAGAGCCAAGTAAAGTCTCTTCCTGGTACATTCGCACCCTCTCTTCAAGGAAACCAGTATGCATCGCACCTCCCGTGTGCAGTAGGTGGGATGCATCCCTGTTTCCCTGTGTTACAGGTGCGATGATTAGAAAAGGCTAATTTTGCCTCCAGGTCTTGGTTTTTCTTCACTCTTTTCAGCTCTATTATGGAGTTTTGCTGTCTGTGATCAGTATACCACTGTGGAAACCCCCTTCGTTTCCATCATTCCGCCTCCGTTGTGCAAAGAACTGTGAATGTTTTAATGTATTCTCCGCCATTTTCAGTTCTCTTTTGCAAAGTAGTAGCATAGTCATACTGTCGTCTTTTGATTTGAAAGTGTCGCAAGTGTCGTTTTCAGTCAAAGAAAATAATTCTATTGTTCTTGATGGTCGATTATACAGTTACTCTTGTATTTGATTTGAATTAGTAGTTTTTCAAGTGTTGAAAGCAATTTTCAATTCAAAATAGTAAAGTGTCATCATTATCTTCCTTTCGTTTTTGAAGAGAAATCTGTTAGTACTGTCACTTTGAAAAGATAATTTGGATTTGTGCTTAGCTTTCTTCTTGTCATTCACACATTAAGAAAGCTAAAAACAAATACATGCATGTGCATTTGCATTTAGACTACTTGTTGGTTTGATTTAGGACAGTGCATCTAGTGTGTGCTCTCTACTCTATGTTGAAAGAATATCGTCTCTCTTTCTTTAGTAGCTAGGATTTTCATTGCAAAAAGAAGATTAAACGATTGTTTATCATCTTAGATTGCATTTTAGGAATTGTACATCTACATCATGTGGTGAACCTGAAAGGAAAATTTGTTAAGAAAGATCAACTGTAAAATAAATTTAATGAACCTAAAAACGCTTTGGAACCTAACGCACAACATCTAGAAGTCTAGGCTAGAGACGTATTCCGGCGTCGTAAAGCCTGGTAACTATCGCTTTCACTGTTGGTTGGGTGATTCCTCCTCTTTGAGACGACAACTGCCAGTACGAACTTGTGCTCCCATGTGTCATCGAGTATATATTGGGAGACCACAATAGGCTATATCCTTTATCCATAGGAAGCCGTGTCTGTCGCCCTGTCGATCACAATGCACTGAACACAGCATTCGGGAACTTTGACTGCCGTACCATAAAAATTATTCTGCAGTTTTGCGATTAGTTTGGTAATCCCTTTGTCTAGATTTCCGGAATAGTCTCTTTCGTTCCTTTTCGGACTCCTTAAAGGAAAAGGTCCATCTGAGCACTTGTCACTTCAGGCTCATTAAAAATCGAAGGTGACTAGAGTCATCTTTTGTTTTTTCTCGACTCTTAAAAATTGAAAAAACAAGTTGTGTCAAAGCGTCTAAAATTTATTTTAATCGGAATAATATCACCATTCCCGCATTGGTCTTAGGTTGAAGAAAATGGAGTCCAACAACCAAGGAGTTCCCCTTGGAGGAAATCCTAGTCCTTTATCCTCTTAGGGAGATGTTGGTGCACCTCATATGGCCACATTGTCACTTCCAGGATTGACGATCGGCTTGCCAATATGGCTCTTCTCGACCTCTGTCATTCAGAACACCGTAATTCCTGAACAATCAAGTCAACAACTAGATGACACTAAAGTTACACCCCAACCTTCTACTTCATCCGATTCTCCCTCTCCTCCTTCCTCTTCGCTTGATAAAGCCGGTAAGGCCCAAAACCAAGTAACTAAGAATAAGAAGGAGAAGAAGAAAGAGAAGAAGAAGAAGGAGCCAAAGACGAAAGGGGGCAACCATGCATCGTCTAGCGAAAATCCACACACTGCACCGTCCAGGCCTAAATCACCATGTGTCATTTTCAAGGGAGACCACTACCACTGAGATTGTCCCTGCATCCCTCAGATCTTAAGGGACTGGTCTCCCCGTTTGCACAATCCGGTGTCATCGACCTCTGACGATCATGTTGAAAGCACACCATCAACTAGTGAAAATGAAGCCCCTGGACAAAAAAGAAAATGTAAATTTCCTTGTAGACTGTGTGAAGGAAATCATGCCCTCCACCATTGTCCCTTCCTGGACGAAGCTACAAAAGTTTTGGATGACCGTCCAGCTTCACCGTTACGGCTTCCTCCTGGATATAAGAAACTCTTGCCAAGCCCATCACTAGTTGAAAATCCGACTGACACGCCATTGTGTTCAGTCGAAGCATCTGTCATTGAAGATAAACCCACTGAACCCATACAAGATGAAAGTCAAAAGGTTGAGGCAGCAGTCAACCCGGTCTTGTCTTCATAAGGTACATCTTCAGATGAAACAATCACCGAAGAGAATGAGAATGACACCGTCCAAATTCTTTTCGTAAACACAGACTCCGATGAACATGGGGGCAGTCTACCCGTTCCTTCACCGCAGGAAGGAAGTTCGTCAGAGTCATATCCGGTCGTCTATTCGGTCCCACCTCCAAGCAACCTAGTCGTTTCTTTCGATTGGAATCTACTAGGCAGACCCCGGGTACCGGCCAATGTACCATTCCGAATCATTGTACAAGCTTACAAAATGATCATGGTCGGTACCATCATAGATGAAGGGGCTTCTGTGAGTATCATTTCCTCAATTGCTTGGGAAGCGCTTGGCTCGCCATCGCTTCTGCCTGAGATGAGAAATTTGATAGGCTTCGACAAAGGAACCAGTCGACCGTTAGGGATCCTTACCAATGTGCCCATAACGTTGAGAAGGAAAACTATTTACATGAACGTAATGGTAGTCCGAGGACCTCTAGATTATAATATACTCCTTGGACATGACTATATTTATAGCATGGGAGCCATTGTCTCCTCACTCTTTAGAGTAATGTGTTTTCCGCATGAAGGCAGAGTGGTCAAGCTCGTAGACTAGCTGTCGTTTCCCGGTTCACACATAGATAATAGTCAAATACCATCCCTAAATGGTCTTTTCACGCAAGGAATGTCTCATCAATCTCTAGTCCATCCACCTGATGAGCGCGAGTGATTCGGGAGGACATGACTGAATCCCAGGGGGCATGCACCCTAGTCTGTTTCGATAGGAAAACCTTGGGTATAGGGTAGGTTTCCGCGGAGGATATATGACTAGTCTGACACACCCGTCCATTTAGGAAAATGGTATTAGACTGGAATAAGATTCCTTCGTCAAGGTTAGGAGGTTGGGATTTAGAACCACCCTGGTCCAGATGGACTAAGCCAGGAAGTGTTTCTATCTGCGGTGTGGATGGAAACTATGTTGCGAAATCAGGAACTTCTATATGGTAACCAGGAAATTTTTCACTATACCTGGGGACATGCAAACCTTTTTGCATGCAAATGAAGAGCGACCATTTGTTTTCTTAGTTTGTAGATTCTCAAACCCTTTAAACTCGTAGGATTGGTCGTTCCTAACTTGCATAAAGCAAGGATCCCGGGCAAAGCTTTGTAAGGTGAAAGCTCCATAAAAAATGGCATCTTAGATGAGATATCCTTATTATACGACTGGTACGAGCAGTTTTTATGTGGAGTTCAAGCTCGTTAAAAATTAAACATAAGTAATGAGCAAACTTTCCCCCAGAGTTTAAGCTCACTAAAAAATGAACCAATTTCTGGTAAATAACCATTGTAAATGCATTATCATCAGCTTTTGAGCCTTGGTCGTGTTCTCATCATCACCTCCACTCTGTTTTAGCCGATCATTCACCTCCATTTGATTGATTACCCCTTTTGAGGAACAGCTGCAAAGAGTGATCCTGTTAGCCATCCTTGTGACACTGTCGTGATTGGAAAATTCCAAACCTTACCTGGAATTAGTTGCTACATGTTGTGGCCAGCAACAACCCCCCCTTGTTCATTTAAGTGTTGTCCAAAATACTAAATGAATGGGGACCCTTAGTTAAATTTTAAAAGAAAAAAAGCAAGAGTTTCCTTTCTTCAAAAATAAGGTTACCATCGTAAGCTTAGAAAATTCTTTTGAATATTGTTAACCTAAGTCTACGATGAGGGAAATATCTTTAAAACCGCGTTGCAAAAAAGATAGGAAATGCCTCCATTTCTCTATAATATCAGTATGTGCAAGACCCTCGTGTTAAGCATAACATTGCATCGCAATAAAGTAATACTCATAAGGAAAAAACTTAAAGATTTACCGATCTGCGATAACACCGATCGCAAGATCGCATATCGCAGAAATGAGCTGGCAAGATTTGGCAAACATCAAACTTCTGCGATCTGCGATGTTGCGATCGCTGCGATATTATATTCGCACGATCTGTGATGGTGCGATTTGCGATGGCGCGATCTGCGATGTTACGTAAGAAAATCATAAATCACTTCAACATGAATCCTACGGGCACGCTATTTAAGAAAGGCCACTTACCATAATCTGACTCAAGATCATGTGCTTTTAATGATAGTAAAGGGATTAGTTGTTAGCTATTAAATGAAATGTAAACGGTTGCTTTTGTAAAGAATTACTTCACGTAAGGTGGCATGTTTGATATATCTGCTGCATTTAAAACTCTCACATCACCTTTCTTGATCAGACATTTCCATTTCACTTTCGAGCTACAGGAACGGAGAGCCAAAGACGATACACAACCATACGCAGGAAGAAATGGGAAAGAAAAATAGAGCTCAGGGCTCTGAGGCTAAGGAAAAGACGAAGGAAATGGCGCCTTTGTATACAGACACAGCCTGTAACAAAGACGCAGGGATATCGACGTGGGAAAGCATGTACAGATTACTTGAAGAAGAGAATCCCAGAATAATGAAGGTTACTGCTATCGCGGGCTCACAACGCCCTTCCGAAGCGTCCTTAGAAGAGATAGCATGCTCATTTCTTCATCGGATAGCAGCAAGGCCCAAAATTCTACCATATACGGATATGATCAAGTGGATACTTGACAATGCAAACATGGACAACAAACAATTCAAGATTCAAGGGCAAGGGCTCATCGGATCATTCGCTGCACAAGATTTAAAGCTTATGTATCATCTTCCTGAACCGCAAGCGACTTACAATGCACAATTCGTTAAGAAATTTGTGGCGGAGAACCCAGACCTATCAGAGACCACCAAAGATTGGTCCAGAAAAGAGGAGCCACTCAAAAAGGACAAAAACGGTATGTACAGCACTGGTTCCCTCACCTCTCCGTATTGTTTTGCTACGGCCATGCTTTGTAGGTTATTTGGGATGTCGGATATCAATAAGTTTTCGTCTGAATGGTTACCATTAATCGATGCTGCCACAAACGCCGATATTATGGATTGGGCCAAGATCCTTTCTGATAATCTATACACGGTTGTTATCAATTACCGGTCTAAGAGATCCTTGTCTCAAAGGATCTATCCTCCTTTTTATCTATCCGCATATGTTATGGATTCTATTTGTTATGTGTCTAAATTTCCCATTATGGGTTGGAAATGGACTACCCAGGACCCATTACCTATCCATATTTATCATAAGGTGTTGTGGGATTCTCAGTTCATCCCACATTTCTACCAGATTTGTCACGGGCTCATTCTACCCTTGTATAGGATGATGTATGATGAAGACCCCCCGAGGTGCTCACCCGAGGCATAGATAGATATCACCCCCATCGCAAGATGGTTCGGGGAAGAATGGTTCACCTATATTAGAGTGTTTGGAAGCACTGTACCTTCACATGTCCTACCTCTATATATCCCCGATAAACTTTTGGCTCGAGAAATTGCTTATCAAACCTGTTCAGAAGGCGGCCTGACCAAAGACCTAAAGGACAAAAAGAAGGCCATATGGCCTCAATTTCCTGTAGCTTGTGGGGCCTTCTCATTGTTCGATGTAGGACACGCTTTCACCGAAGTGGAGAATGTGACGTGTCTACAATTATTTAAATTCCTAGCAATTCCATTTGACCCAAATGATGTTGCCCAAGATTTCACAACGAACGTCAAAATAAAAGTATTCGTTGGAAAGAAAGATTTGTTTGATGATTTTTTTCAGAGTAGAAGCTCACTCCAGGAAATTTTGCGGGAAGCTCGGTCGAAGTTGTCTCCAGATCACCTCCAAAGATTCATGTTATACAGGGAAAGAAGGCTGGCCAGTGTTCCTCTAGAGAAGCTGCGACTGCCTGCCAGAGAACCAACTCAAAGCGTTAGCCTCAGTGGAAACTCTATCACTTCCAGATCTAAATCTAACACTGCGCAAGGAGTGCCTGAACATTCTAAAGGGTCTGGAAGCGACCAAGGAAAAAACGAAGAAACAGCTAAAGATACAGCTCAGTCAAGTGCAATGTCGCAACAGCAAGTTATCGCCTCCCCGCCAAGAGATGTCCCCCCTCCTGTCATCGAAGCGCCACTCGTCACAACAAAACTGGACAAAGAATGGGAAACCTTCAATGAGCTGATCAATCTTGAAGGGCAAGCCCCGAGAACAACTGTGAAAAATACACAGGTAGCGCAAGAAGTGGTTTTGACCATAGTCAACAGTGTCACAGAAACGAAGCACATTCCTATCACTCCACCTTCTGAGCTTCTACTTAATGTAGAAGAAATTCCCCCACTGGATGTATTCTATAGTCCCCAACATAAACCAGTTGTAAGGAGACAGAGGAAGAAAAGAAAACTAGAAAATACACTGTCACAAGATGCTGAACATTTGGACGTCTTATGGAAAGACCCCAACAATAACCCAACTGAAAATCTCACTAAGTTGTCTCAGATCGCATGAGCATATGCTTCTACAACTATTGACAAGGCATCGAAAGTTCAGCAACTGTTGAAAGAACAAGAAGATCAAATACAGCTACTACAACGACAGTTGCAACAATCCAACGCTAATATTGAAGCTTCCAGACAGCTCGAGAAGCTGCAGGAAGACTTTCAGCAGATGCAGATAGGCTATCAAAGAAGTCTAGACGAGAAAGGAAAACAATTGCAAACTTTACAGGAAATGCATAAAGATTAACCTAAGCTGGCGGAATTTATTTCAGAATCTATTGGTTTAAATGAGCAACTACTGCAGCAACAGGAAGAGTTGGGACGTAAAATATCACAGTGGAGTCACTATTGCGAGCTGAGCGATAAAATCACCAATCAAGTGGTAGACTTGCGGAGTGACTATGATCAGAGTGACAGACGAGTGACGGAATACATAACTTGGCAGGATAAAGATGAAGGGAAAAGAGCAGGTGCACCCAGAATAAACGAAAATCATAAAGAATTTCTCTTTAATAAATGGGACGATCAAATCAGGCAGGCGGAACGAGCAGCGGAGACAGCGGCCACACAAGCAAGCATTCTTATCGACTGTGTAAATGAGAATTTACACAGGGCCAATTTAATCGTAGAGACCACTCCGGGGTACCTACCAAATAAGCTACAACTGGAAGCAGAATGGAAGCAGAAGGCACAGGAAAAGGGAATAGCGATCCAAGCATTAAACAGGTTGAATTGGGAATGTTACTGGACATACTTGGTCAAGCCGCATAGTCAATGGATGACTATGAAATGCATCACAAACGCGGCCGAAAAAGTAGTTCCAGCTCTCATAGATGTTGTTTTCGCAGCCCAACTCAGCGCAGAAGTCAGCCAGCCGACTCTCCTCAAACCCATGATGAACACTTGCAGCTTTAAAGACCAAATTCAGAAGTAGCCTTATTTTAGAATGTTGTTTTTTCTTTTATATTAGATTAGAAAAAGGACGGTCATTTGAAAACTGCATCCTAAATTTTGTAAAAACACTATTATTAGAATTAGGAAGTAGTATTTTAACCCTTCTCATGCATTTAGAGAAGGGTCCAGAAATTTGTCAAAAACTTGTCCTCGGAACATGCACTTCTGCACCCTCAGAGGAGGTTTTGATGAATGGATGGATCGAGATTTATTAATGTTTGCATTTGATGTCTGCTACTGATGTTGCACTTTTGTACTCTTAGTAGATGTTAGAACAAGTAGAGATAAATCGTTTTTGCTTGAAGCTTATGAGTAGGATTAGTCATAAATGGTACTTTTATCTCTTGACCATTTCTGCTTATATTCTTAAAGTGATATACATTTTTCAGTTGTTTATATGTTACTGCATGAATGTATGAGTTACCATTTGGCACTTCTGTATGGTGGAGTCATTTATTTGTGTTTGATATATGAATAACTTATTATGCGATATGCTGTTCACAACTGTTTTGCTTAACTTTTTATGCAAAGTGGTTTATCTTAATTGATTTCTATTCCTATGATAGCTGAATGATCTTTATTAGCAGTTATTGTTCGAAATCTCTTTAGATCGCATAATAGAAGAAGTACACCTCGGGTTAGCGTAGATTAGATGTGTTGTTTCTCATTAGATTACAATAGCATAGAGTTAGTTTAGAAGTTTGAATCAAATTAGCTTTAAGTACTCTTAGATCAGCATCATCCGCCTCTACACACACACACACCCTTAGATTGGGAAACTGGTCCCATTATCCCCAGTCGGACCCGCTATACCAAACGGATAAGGAGCTTCCAACCAAGGTCCGGACTGGGTGGGTATCCCCCTTGTTGTCGACCCGATTTTCGGGGCTTCAACATATTTGGCGCTAGAAGGAGGGCCTGAACATAGTGTCTGTTGGAATGATTTTCAATTGTAACATTTGAATCAGGATGGTTGCTCACAAACTTCCCATTTGGAGTTGCATCCAGGTTCCTACCTCTTCCAACACTCCACCTGAAGTGGTAAGACTCTTGTCTCAGAAAAAATTCAATATAATTCTTCTGCTTTTAATCATGCTCTTCAATTTATTCAAAGAGTTTCAAGTTCTGATATTCAGAGAATTGATGAAGGTGTTTTATGCAGAATTTTTACTCTTACGTTCACGGCGGAAGCTAGAAAATGGTGCAGAACCCTCCCAGTTGCATCAATTCACAGCTGGGACCAATTCATAGAGACTTTCATTTTTGAATTTGATTGTTATGACTATGACCAGGTATATGATGAAATTGATTATCTACGGAAACAAGATGAATCTGTTAGGGATTTTAATATGCGATTTCATCTTAATGGGCTAAAGTATGATCTTGAAAGTGAACTCATGGATGAAGAATCTTCGGATTATGCTGAGTATTCCCTACCTCCTATGTCTGATCAAGCAGAAATTAGTTCAAGCTTTGTCTCATTTTCTTCTAATGTGAATGAGAATTCCAAGTTGAATATACAAATTAGCCATGATGAAGAAAGTCCCCAAAGCCTAGGAGTCATGCATGCTCTAATGCAAGAAGACAAAAGCGAGAATGCTGGAGGAAAGCCTGCCTTGGAACCAGGAGATGAATTTGATACAAGGTCAGATAATATCGTTGCAAATCAACAAATGCAGATGCCAAGGTTAGAACAACAAACTATTTCTCTTTCAAAAAGTATCATTACACAAAGGTATGATCTAAAGCCCGATGTCTATGATGAATCTGATGAACAAAGATTTTTCCATGATGATATTTTCAAATGCATTGTTCCAGAATCGCATTTTTCTCTTTATCCTGATGTTTTTAGTGATGATAATTTTTCCCCTCTCTATATTAAAGATATCTCAAGAAGCACAGAGGATTATTCAAATGAGTCATCATTAGGTTTTCAAGATAAAAAGACAGCTATAGAACATCCTTTGACCATTTTCAAACAAGAACCACTTGACCTTCCTTGTCTGAAAATATATGACGAAAAAGAGAAATCTAGGGACACCTATAAAATCATTTATGATAGTTACTTTGACAACGATGATGTTGTTGATTTATCCCAAGTAACTCAACAAAGCTCAGATAATGAGAGATATTCTAATTCAGGAATCATATCAGTCAATCCTCATTTCAAAGTAAAAGATCATTTGCATGATTTTACTATCCAAGACAATACCCCGATCTATGATTCATATCATGAGGAAACCCCCATCCCTGTTCACAATCATAACTTGTCTTCTGATTCACAAGACGGAATTCGAAATTGCTCGGATCCCATAATTCTGGCCAGTTCTTGTGAAAAGCAAGATATTCCAAGTCAATCCCAGTTGTGGTGTAACATTATTTGTACAGATAATCATTTCTTTCTTTCTCACTCGCACTCGTTTTGTACAAAATCGGATTGTGTTTTAAATTTTCAGACTTTTGATAGATTACTGTGGTATGTTGAGCATCTTATCAAAGAACATTCGAAAGATGTGCTACCATTTTGGAAAGCCAAACTGTGTCAAGGAAGTATAGAACTTTTTCAATTCCAAGATCAATCAATATCAGACTTCCTTAGAAAACTTATTTGGCATCCAAAACATCACCAACGAAGGAAAGTACATTTCGAAACTTGTCGGCAATTCATGCCAATTGATAAAAATCTTTCCAGGAATTTCCATCTAGTCTGCATTGATTTATTTAGTGATTTATATATGGAAACTTTCCTTTTACACGAAATGGCTAAAAGCCAAACTTTAACGCACAGTAGGTTACAAGCCATTAAAACTGAAAAATCATATTCACAGCCTGGCTTGTCATCTTTCCTATTACGAGATCATCAATCCATAACAGAAATTCATCCTGATTTTTATGATCCAATAGGTATCCAGTTGGAAAGAAGTTTTCATGAGAAAGAAATATCAGACAGAATTCCAACTTAAGTTACACATTCTTATTCCACATCCAACATTAATAGTCTAGAAAAAGTTTTGTTCTTAACGCTAATGTTTGAAAGTTACAGATGGGTAGGAATGAAAATGAAAAGATGGTTCCACTGGAAATATCATTTCACCTAGTTAATTTTCTGTATATAGTTAGAATAGGAGTAGGAGTAATTTAGCTAGGTTATTAGGTTTTAGGTTTACTTTTAATAATTGGTAGGTAAAATAAGAGAAGAGATTATCCCTATTCTGTACATAATCCTAGGGAATGTCTACCTCTCATTTCGTTAAATATTTTTTCCCCATAATAAAATTTGCTATGGTTAACAACATTTGGCATTCACTAAAGACACCTTTTCTCTATCAATATTTTGAACTTCTGCTTCTATAAATAGCAAATCTTTTGGAAATTTGATCTTTATTATCAATAGAACTTTAACTCAGATATGATACTAGTTTCAACTCCAAGAAATTTGAAGAAAGTAATCTTAGTGAAGAAATTGTTTTATGTCAGTACAATGAAAGGCATCAATAACAAAATAAGGATTCCCTGTAGAAACAGCCATTTCCAAAAAGCCCTATTATTGTTGTCCAGAACTTTCTTAAGGAAAAATTTGACTTCCTCCCCGCTAAAGGAAATCGCAGCATTCAGAGGAACAATCCAAGAAAACACTATATCTCAAAGAATAAGAGGTCTCATCACGAGCCGGGTTATCATGATCACATGTATTATAACTTGCTGACTTTGCCAATACTGTCCACCAAAACAGGGCAACGACTCAAGATTGTTGCAATCAAAAGACAAGGGGTCTCATCACGAGCCAACTTGTTCAACAAAAGTGTAAATCAAGTGAATGATTGTGTCATAACTTGGCCACCAAACCAAGACATTGTTCTTTAGAGAAAAAAAAAAAAGTGTCAAAATGGGTTTTTCTCTGAAAAGTTGTAAATACCCTTAAGCAGGATAAAGGATCATTACTGGATAATAGGTAACCCTGTCGAGGCTATGGACGCCTGCTGGCAGCAGAGGCTCTTCCTGCGACAAAGGAGCATATTTAAAAGGCTGCTACACAGAGGAGACTTTATTTTAATTTTTACAAGACCAAGTAATGGCTGATGTAAATGCAAGGACAAGCTGAGGATACAAGTAATTAAAATAGAAAGAGGTTGAAACAAAATATCATTGACAGTTTGAAGTATGATATGCTTTATCTTTTTATAATAAATTTTAAGTTTTCTGAGAAAATTTTTGTTTCGGAAGTTTAAAAAACGTCAATAGAAGATCAAAGATAACTGGTTCTCCTAAGTAAATCGCCAATTGTTGTGGCCGGCAACAACCCCCCCTTGTTCATTTAAGTGTTGTCCAAAATACTAAATGAATGGGGACCCTTAGTTAAATTTTAAAAGAAAAAAAGCAAGAGTTTCCTTTCTTCAAAATAAGGTTACCATCGTAAGCTTAGAAAAGTCTTTTGAATATTGTTAACCTAAGTCTACGATGAGGGAAATATCTTTAAAACCGCGTTGCAAAAAAGATAGGAAATGCCTCCATTTCTCTATAATATCAGTATGCGCAAGACCCTCGTGTTAAGCATAACATCGCATCGCAATAAAGTAATACTCATAAGGAAAAAACTTAAAGATTTACCGATCTGCGATAACACCGATCGCAAGATCGTATATCGCAGAAATGAGCTGGCAAGATTTGGCAAACATCAAACTTCTGCGATCTGCGATGTTGCGATCGCTGCAATATTATATTTGCGCGATCTACGATGGTGCGATTTGTGATGGCGCGATCTGCGATGTTACGTAAGCAAATCATAAATCACTTCAACACGAATCCTACGGGCACGCTATTTAAGAAAGGCCACTTACCATAATCTGACTCAAGATCATGCGCTTTTAATGATAGTAAAGGGATTAGTTGTCAGCTATTAAATGAAATGTAGACACGTGCTTTTGTAAAGAATTACTTCATGTAAGGTGGCATTTTTGATATATCTGCTGCATTTAAAACTCTCCCATCACCTTTCTTGATCAGTCATTTCCATTTCACTTTCGAGCTACAGGAACGGAGAGCCAAAGACGATACACAGCCACACGTAGGAAGAAATGGGAAAGAAAAATAGAGCTCAGGCCTCTGAGGCTAAGGAAAAGACGAAGGAAATGGCGCCTTTGTATACAGACACAACCTGTAACAAAGATGCAGGGATATCGACGTGGGAAAGCATGTACAGATTACTTGAAGAAGAGAATCCCAGAATAATGAAGGTTACTGCTATCGCGGGCTCACAATGCCCTTCCGAAGCGTCCTTAGAAGAGCTAGCATGCTCATTTCTTCATCGGATAGCAGCAAGGCCCAAAATTCTACCATATACGGATATGATCAAGTGGATACTTGACAATGCAAACATGGACAATAGACAATTCAAGATTCAAGGGCAAGGGCTCATCGGATCATTCACTGCAAAATATTTAAAGCTTATGTATAATCTTCTTGAACTGCAAGCGACTTACAATGCACAATTCGTTAAGAAATTTGTGGCGGAGAACCCAGACCTATCAGAGACCACCAAAGATTGGTCCAGAAAAGAGGAGCCACTCAAAAAGGACAAAAACGGTATGTACAGCACTGGTTCCCTCACCTCTCCGTATTGTTTTGCTGTGGCCATGCTTTGTAGGTTATTTTGGATGCCGGATATCAATAAGTTTTCGTCTGAATGGTTACCATTAATCGATGCTGCCAGAAACACCGATATTATGGATTGGGCCAAGATCCTTTCTGATAATCTATACATGGCTGTTATCAATTACCGGTCTAAGAGATCCTTGTCTCAAAGGATCTATCCTCCTTTTTATCTATCCGCATATGTTATGGATTCTATTTGTTATGTGTCTAAATTTCCCATTATGGGTTGGAAATGGACTACCCAGGACCCATTACCTATCCATGTTTATCATAATGTACTGTGGGATTCTCAGTTCATCCCACATTTCTACCAGATTTGTCACGGGCTCATTCTACCCTTGTATAGGATGATGTATGATGAAGACCCCCCCGAGGTGCTCACCCGAGGCACAGATAGATATCACCCCCATCGCAAGATGGTTCGGGGAAGAATGGTTCACCTATATTAGAGTGTTTGGAAGCACTGTACCTCCACATGTCCTACCTCTATATATCCCCGATAAACTTTTGGCTCGGGAAATTTCTTATCAAACCCGTTCAGAAGGCGGCCTGACCAAAGACCTAAAGGACAAAAAGAAGGCCATATGGCCTCAATTTCCTGTAGCTTGTGGGGCCTTCTCATTGTTCGATGTAGGACACGCTTTCACCGAAGTGGAGAATGTGACGTGTCTACAATTATTTAAATTCCCAGCAAGGCCATTTGACCCAAATGATGTTGCCCAAGATTTCACAACGAACGTCAAAATAAAAGTATTCGTTGGAAAGAAAGATTTGTTTCATGATTTGTTTCAAATTAGAAGCTCACTCCAGGAAATTTTGCGGGAAGCTCGGTCGAAGTTGTCTCCAGATGACCTCCAAAGATTCATGTTATACAGGGAAAGAAGGTTGGCCAGTGTTCCTCTAGAGAAGCTGCGACTGCCTGCCAGAGAACCAACTCCAAGCGTTAGCCTCAGTGGAAACTATAGCACTTCCAGATCTAAATCTAACACTGCGCAAGGAGTGCCTGAACATTCTAAAGGGTCTGGAAGTGACCAAGGAAAAAACGAAGAAACAGCTAAAGATACAGCTCAGTCAAGTGCAATGTCGCAACAGCAAGTTATCGCCTCCCCGCCAAGAGATGTCCCCCCTCCTGTCATCGAAGCGCCACTCATCACAACAGAACTGGACAAAGAATGGGAAACCTTCAATGAACAAATCAATCTTGAAGGGCAAGCCCCGAGAACACTTGTGAACAATACACAGGTAGCGCAAGAAGTGGTTTCGACCATAGTCAGCAGTGTCACAGAAACGGAGCACATTCCTATCACTCCACCTTCTGAGCTTCTACTTAATGTAGAAGAAATTCCCCCACTGGATGTATTCTATAGTCCCCAACATAAAGCAGTTGTAAGGAGACAGAGGAAGAAAAGAAAACTAGAAAATACACTGTCACAAGATGCTGAACATTTGAACGTCTTATGGAAAGACCCCAACAATAACCCAACTGAAAATCTCACTAAGTTGTCTCAGATCACAGGAGCATATGCTTCTGCAACTATTGACAAGGCATCGGAAGTTCAGCAACTGTTGAAAGAACAAGAAGATCAAATACAGCTACTACAACGACAGTTGCAACAAGCCAACGCTAATATTGAAGCTTCCAGACAGCTCGAGAAGCTGCAGGAAGACTTTCAGCAGATGCAGATAGGCTATCAAAGAAGTCTAGACGAGAAAGGAAAACAATTGCAAACTTTACAGGAAATGCATAAAGATTAACCTAAGCTGGCGGAATTTATTTCAGAATCTATTGGTTTAAATGAGCAACTACTGCAGCAACAGGAAGAGTTGGGACGTAAAATATCACAGTGGAGTCACTATTGCGAGCTGAGCGATAAAATCACCAATCAAGTGGTAGACTTGCGGAGTGACTATGATCAGAGTGACAGACGAGTGACGGAATACATAACTTGGCAGGATGAAGATGAAGGGAAAAGAGCAGGTGCACCCAGAATAAACGAAAATCATAAAGAATTGCTCTTTAATAAATGTGACGATCAAATCAGGCAAGCGGAGCGAGCAGCGAAGACAGCGGCCACACAAGCAAGCATTCTTATCGACTGTGTAAATGAGAATTTACACAGGGCCAATTTAATCACAGAGACCACTCCGAGGTACCTACCAAATAAGATACAACTGGAAGCAGAACGGAAGCAGAAGGCACATGCAAAGGAAAAGCGATCCAAGCATTAAACATGTTGAATTGGGAATGTTACTGGACATACTTGGTCAAGCCGCATAGTCAATGGATGACTGTGAAATGCATCACAAACGCGGCCGAAAAAGTAGTTCCAGCTCTCATAGACGCTGTTTTCGTAGCCCATCTCAGCGCAGAAGTCATCCAGCCGACTCTCCTCAAACCCATGATGAACACTTGCAGCTTTAAAGACCAAATTCAGAAGTAGCCTTATTTTAGGATGTTGTTTTTTCTTTTAAATTAGATTAGAAAAAGGACAGTCATTTGAAAACCGCATCCTAAATTTTGTAAAAACACTATTATTAGAATTAGGAAGTAGTATTTTAACCCTTCTCATGTGTTATCACAAAACCAGTACTAGGGACTGCAACCAAGCAAGGTCTCATGTAACTGTTTCAGACCAAACTTTAGATTAGGAATTAGCCTTCCTAATCAGAGAGGGCTCTCTCACAACTCTTAATAAAATCCTTCAAACACTAGATGGCTAACTCTTTATTCACTTATGAAAGCATAACTGGTTGGAGACACATCAAACTAGCTCTCATTGGGCTATGGAGTCTATAATATCAAGTAAACAAGGAAAACACAGTGACCTCATGGAAATCAAGGCTCTAAGCATTACATGTCAAACATATTCCACCAACACATAGCTTGCTGTATACACAGGAAGTCAGAGCATATAATTATGAATTCTGAGTGATTGCATACAACAAAACCATAAAATAACATAAAGTATAACACATCATCACTACATTTGATCATGACAATCCTTCGAGAATCTTGAGAAGAGAATAACTCTGTTTTACTATTACTGTCAAAAAAGGTCTTACAATGGCCCAAAACAACACTGTTTTTCTATTAAGTATCCAACCTTTTTTACATCTAAGTTATTCCTATATATAGCCTATCAAAACACTGTTGTACGAGACTCCTCATCAAGCATGAAGGGAGCTCGGGCTTTTGACATAAATGACCTTAACAATAACATAAACAAACTAATTGATTACAAGAGATATGATGCTACGAAAACAGAGGATTCCATCATATTGGCACTTTAAGTCTTCTTCCTTGTATACCCTGCTGTGTCCTTGGAGCTTGCCACCTGTAGTATTGCAATAATAACCATATCCAAACTTAAAACAGATTCAATGTATATACAGCTCCGGATACTTGATGCATAGATGATTCAACAACCGAAAAGAAAATGAAGCCTATATTCTTGGTTGCTGCCTCCCCTCGGTGTTCATATATTAATGATCCATCTTTAAGCCATTTAAACCTTGGATAGTCCCGTGTGACTGAAGAGAACTCATAACCCAGCCATCCCACAACTAGACAAGTGTATCATTTAACACCTCAGCAGCTCTATCCAAACCCTAAAATTTCGGAGATAAAGTGACTTTTAGGCAAAAGACAAAACTTCGGCTTTTTCTTTGAATATTTACACCTGGCCTCCTTTTCAAAATATCTGACTGATCTTCTATAATCTCCATGCTGATATTAAACCATCTCTTTAAATATATGCTGACCTCAGCATTCCAACTCAAGCTTTAAACCTAACCAGTCATCTACAGCAGTTTCGTAGCGCGCTACGAAACTGCTGTAGGTCATCAAAATTAAATATATGAACCTCAAAACAGCAATATTTCAAATCTATGATTCCTTTAGTCTTTCCATACAGGTGTGAAGACACAAAAAAGTCTCAAAAACTTTTAAAAAGACAATGGCCCAAAATATATCAAAATTTGAGAAAACACATTCCTCCTTGAATCATTTAGCTAGCTTGTCTAGCTTTTCTTTCAGGCTGATGACTTCCTCCTTCAACTTCTTGTTCTCTGCTCTTAGACTTGCATTCATTTGTTTCATAGTTTTTGCCTGTTTTAGAGCTGGTACTGTCCATACATAGGCGTCAGATACCGAACTAGCTTGACTGATCAAACTTGTTTTACCTTTCATCACAGCTTTCTTATAACTAGTATATCTCACTGCCTTCTCTTTAAAAATATTATGAACCTGAGGTATCTCCTTACTTGCTCCAGCTTGTTTTTTAATGGCAATCACATTTCCACTTTGACTAATAACCACCTTATTGTCCTTATTCTTGTTTTTAGCTGCTTGGACTATTTCAGAGAAGACTTCAAGTGCCTCTGTCCTAGGCATGTCTGAAGGGACTTTCTCTTTTTGAGCCTTTTCTGCTTCCTTCATTTGCCTCCTAGTCATTGGTCTGCGAGGTTTAAAGGCATACTCTTCACCTGGTTCTTCAAACTTTAACCTTTTGGAAGCCTTTGACTTCTTAGAACTCTCAGGTGAAGATTGTGTTAGATCAATATGCATAGGTGATACCAATTGATCTTGTTCTATTTCAAGTGGTTCAACTTGAATTGGATGTTCTTGTTCTAATTCAATGGCTTCCAACAAATCATTTAGACTACCCTTAGAAACAGGACTCTCTTCCACATGAGCTGATTTTCCTTTTTCTTTGTTCAGCTGGCCTCTAGTTCTTACTCTTGAAACTCTTTCAACTTCACTAGACTTAATTTCATCTTTTCTTTTGTGAGTCTTCTGTTTAGATGATTCTGGTGTTTCTTTAAGAGGCAACTTAGAAGCTTCTTTTTCAGATACTTTAGATGATTTTGAAGTTTTGACTACTGATGCTTCAGGAGTTTCTTTAACTGCTAACTTAGGAGTCTTCTTTGTTGATGCTTCAGGTGTTTCTTTGACTGTTACAGACCTCTCTGGCTTCTTTGTTTTAGCTTTGGGCTTCTTATGGTCTGTTATTTCTTTCCTAATCTCAGCCAAAGTAGTATCCTCACTCCTATCCTCTCTTTCTCTTACAGGTAATGGAGTGAGGCCCGTTTTACTAGGGAAACCGGCCATGAATACAAACGAATCCCAGTCCTTACCAATTTTATGTAGGCTATCCAACACCAATAATTTAACCAGACCATGATGAAAAAGAGATGTTTCATAAGCTTCCTTCTTCAACTGAATCTTGTCACACATCTTAGTAATACTCCTGAATAAGTAAAAAGGGATGTCTATTGAGCTCTTACCAGTGAAGTGTAGTAGCAGCTTGAAATGATATGAGTAGACTTTGTTGTACCGACCTTCACATGTCAAGTACTTCTGGATGCATGTCAATAATGTAGCATAATTCTCCTTAAGATAGCTCCTTGGGACAGCTTTAGTAAGATCTTCGTCTACATATGGTGCCTTTAAGAACTCCTTACATGGACCCATATCAAACTTGAAATTCTTGAACCATTCTTGGCCACCTCTTGGGATTTCTGTGACTGTAGAAATGACTTCAGGGGAAACCGGAAACTCCAGCATGGCCACTTTTGAATTTAATCCCGTGAAGTTCACTGCAAATGCCTTGGTCACTTCTGCATGTCCACCTTTGAGTTTTTCACAAAACCGCCAACAACCAGCACCTCTGAACGCCTTTGCTACTTCCTCATCCCTGAGGGTTACATCTAATCCCTCCGGCTCTGTTCTCACACATCTACCCGAACGGTGCTCCTTTCTTTCCATGTTTCTTTGCACAATTCTACACAAGGAAATGACGGTGGTTTGCAGCACGAAAACACTCTTTGGCTGTAGAAATCAGGCTCGCTTGCAGTAGTCTGTTTAGAATAAAGCTCACGCTTTTCATAGAGCAGAAGACATTCATATGTTATGAAAAACACATTATGGAATGACCACTTCCTATAACGTCCTCCAAACTAACACCTAACTCAATGAAATCAGACCTGATGGCAAAGTAATGGCTAATCATGACACATAAATGGTGTGAGGAAACAATCATAACCAGACTCGTGACTCACTACTTCTCGGATTAGCCATTCAAGGAAAAATGCTGCACAACAGCCCGAAACCCCGATTTCGTAGCGCGGGCAGTTCAAATTTAAAGGAATGCGCTACGAAATCGCTGACAAACGGGCCGCTACGAAAACACGCAAACATTATTTAGCAGCAGAACTGACCAATCACACTTGCGCTACGAAACTGCGCAAGTACCTAAGAGATCATACCCGCGCTGCGAAACTGCGCAAGTACCAATGACATGACATGACATAACTAACCATGATGGAAGATGACTAATGCCCTTGCCTTTACACGAATTTCATTCATAACTCTTGAATTTCAAAATTTGAAATTGACATAAGTTAACAAACCTATTTACAAGACCTCAAGACTTTATAAAAACTTATGGACAATTAACATATACATGAACTATAGATTCTAGTGATAACATCATGCATTTAGAGAAGGGTCCAGAAATTTGTCAAAAACTTGTCCTCGAAACATGCACTTCTGCACTCTCAGAGGAGGTTTTGATGAATGGATGGATCGAGATTTATTAATGTTTGCATTTGATGTCTGCTACTGATGTTGCACTTTTGTACTCTTAGTAGATGTTAGAACAAGTAGAGATAAATCGTTTTTGCTTGAAGCTTATGAGTAGGATTAGTCATAAATGGTACTTTTATCTCTTGACCATTTCTGCTTATATTCTTAAAGTGATATACAGTTTTCAGTTGTTTATATGTTACTGCATGAATGTATGAGTTACCATTTGGCACTTCTGTACGGTGGAGTCATTTATTTGTGTTTGATATATGAATAACTTATTATGCGATATGTTGTTCACAACTGTTTTGCTTAGCTTTTTATGCAAAGTGGTTTATCTTAATTGATTTCTATTCCTATGATAGCTTAATGACCTTTATTAGCAGTTATTGTTCGAAATCTCTGTAGATCGCATAATAGAAGAAGTACACCCCGGGTTAGCGTAGATTAGATGTGTTGTTTCTCATTAGATTACAATAGCATAGAGTTAGTTTAGAAGTTTGAATCAAATTAGCTTTAAGTACTCTTAGATCAGCATCATCCGCCTCTACACACACACACACCCTTAGATTGGGAAACTGGTCCCATTATCCCCAGTCGGACCCGCTATACCAAACGGATAAGGAGCTTCCAACCAAGGTCCGGACCGGGTGGGTATCCCCCTTGTCGTCGACCCGATTTTCGGGGCTTCAACACTACCTAAAATTATCGCTCGTTCCTCAAAAAACGAGTCTCATTTAAGCTCTTTTCACTTGACTCGTAAAAAATGAAAAGATTGCCAAGCGATTGGCCTCTCCAACTCGTTAAAGTGACCGGAAGTGCTATCACTCCTCTAGAAATTAATCTTTTTGGACCTGATGGATTATTACACAAAAAGATCGAGCGCTTGTCTTGTTCGGCTCATTAAAATTACTGAAAATTCATCTCGTTCATATCATTTTATACTTTTTCGGACTTAAGGGATTACATGATGAAAAAGGATTATTGGAGTTTCCTTTACGTCCCTTTCAGACTCTCTAAAATTGAAAAGGACCGAGTTATCTTTGTCGTTAAACTCGTTAAAACCGAATAGCGACAAACTTTTCCATACAGACAAGAACGAGTTTCACTGTCGCTAGGCTTGTTAAAATATAGCGACGGGTTTGCCCGAAGGGAAAATTATAGAACAAGCATATGTTATCCTCCTCAAGCTTAAAAAAAATAAAGAGGTACTGGTCAGCAATGACTGGGGAAAAATTGGGAAGAAAACTTTAAGAAACTTTATTGGTAGCAAGTCGCTCTTGAACATGACACTTTCACTTCGCATCCGAGTCGGGTTGCGTTGTTCCATTCACTGGTCATATCACCATTGGTCCATCACACCATCCACATTTGGGGTTAATGCTACCAATCCATCATGTCAGTGTCGCTGGTATGTTCAAGAGAAGTCGCTCAGAGAATTCACCTGTGTCTCATCCGCTGCAATACATTCACGCTCCATTCTTTCATGACCGCCACCCTGAACCCTGTATCATCAGATCGTTTTCACCTCCAAAATCATTTACTCTGTTCTATGCCGTAGATGTGGGATTCATTCAGGCCCTCCTACAACGAGTCGCTTCTTGTCGACATCAGCTCATTATCCAAGAAGTCGAGTTAGGAACAACCCCTTCAGTACTTTGAAGCTTGCATGCCTCAATGGCAAGTTTTTCACTTCTGGTGACAGGTTTGCATCAATGGCCTTCGACCGAAAGATTTTGCATGGTGTTTGACGCCAATTCCCTTATTCACACCACGCGAATTGTACTGTAGTACCTTGAGGGTCATCATCATTATCGGTGATTCCTCTCGCGCCTGTTAACAACTTACATCATCGGTTGGTAATCAGGCGGTGCCTTTCCATGTTCGACTCCAGAACATCTTTCACATGGATCGAATTGTACTCTAAGTGAAGATTGAACGAGTTTGAAGACCCCGGATCTAGTTTCATCCATCTGGGTTGCGATATATTTAGGAAAATAAAGACATGAAATGTACATTGTTGTTGCACAGATGATCATCCGAATCAAAGGATGATGACTCTATTAAAATCGTCAGTCTCCCGCACAGACGATTGTCTTTCTTATGTACATGAAAATGAATTTATAAAGCTGAGCATGGGAATGCCTACCTCAGCTAGATCATGAAAAATATTATGAATATAATGTATTGTATTGTATCTTATTATAGGTCGCCTTCCAGCTCGAAAAAACTTCAGATCCTCATGATAAAGCATTTCACCCAACATCAAAGATTAACGACCTCATGTTTTAGGGGGCAACTGTTATAGACATTTTTGGGCACTGCAACCCCAATCAAACATGCCCATAAACTAAGGGCTCCTAAGTCCCTAAAAGTGTTGTTCAATACCCTAAAAGAACAAGGTCAGCTGATTACATCATCTCCCAGAAGTTCTCCATGACAAACTACGCAGAACTAGTCAAAACTAGACCATCTCACCTACTCCATGGTCAAAGTGTGATGCATCCCACCTAATGCACATGGGAGGTGCGATGTACTGAAAAGCCCTTCTATGGGGTGCGATGGGTGAGAGTGGACAAATCAGAGACAATTTTCGAGGTGGATGATCATGGAATCTTCCAAAAACTTCTCCTGTGACACTTGCCTCTCTGAATTCGCCCAGGGATGAGTAAGAGATCATCAAGCTCCAAGTGGAATCAAGAACTATCAAAGAGAGGACACTAATTAGAATCCCAGAAGCTGACTCACCCCCCTGCAATCATCTATATATGGATCCCTCATCCCAGAGATCCAGAGGCTAGAATTTTGTATCTTGTAAGGAAGTGTTGTTGGTTTCTTGTTGGAATATCATAGTGTTGGGTGATCTAAGCTTTTCATGAGATGAAATAAGGGCTTTCATGCTGGAGGATGACGCTGGGTCAAAACAATTGGTTGTAATCCTCTTTTCTATTATTGATTATTAATAAATCTATTCAAGTTTTCCTCCATATTCTTGTATGTTTGATGATATATGCATTTGTGTGGTCAATATACATCTGGTCCTATATTTTTTATGATTGTAGATCTCTATTCTTCAATAGTATTGTGTTGCTTTGATTCCACAGGTGCTCTTTGAAGCTGGGTAGACGAAGGAGAAGCGGCAAAGATCTATCAGAAGGGAGAGGAACCGAGCAAGGAACCAAGCGCAACACTGAGGTTGGTCTCCTTCATTCCCCTCTTATCTATTTCTCATAAAGTAAAATGAAAGTGGTTTTAGTTTGTTTGTTTCTAAGATAGCTACCAGTCTTAGTGGGACTAGCAGCTCCGAGTGGACACTAGATTTCCTGATAACGCTCAATGCCCCTCGCTGCAACTGATCACTGATTTGATTTCTCTTAGCAAACCCCGCTCTAAAAAATTGAATGATTGATCACTCTAGTGTTTTCTCCAACTGATGCTCAAGCCTCCGCTTATACTTTTCCTGTTGGTCGTTCAACAGTCGAGATTACATCTCTAACCAACAACTAAGATTATACTTGGCTTGATCCATGTCATTTAAAACCTTATAACCAAGTTTTATATTAATACTCATTAATATTTTATTTTTCCTATGTTTAGACTTAGGAACTCCGTTAAAAATATTAATTATTTTAATATCTCCTAAACTGGGTAGAATCTACCCAAACCATTTCTAGGGAGAAGCGTCTCTCCACCAAATGGAAAGGTGGCACCAAGACTAACAAACCTTTTGGAAAAAATATGGCCTCCACTTATGCTAACCCTTTTGACATCCTATTGTAGGAAGGGGGTGAGAAGGATGCTTTGGCCCCAGGCAATTGTGTCCATGGAAGAAGTGGTAGTGGCAGAAGAAGAATATGGAGATCTCCAAGAAGCTGAGTTGGATTTGGTTGCAAGTCTAACTTAGTCAAATTATCAATTTGTGGTTTCGAGTCCTCAATCCCATAAAGGATTAAACAAAGGTCTTGAATCACGAGAGCAACTAGAAAAGAAACTAGTAAGGTCCTCACAAGGAGCACCAAAAATGGATTGAACTGGAATAGTGACTCATCTACACAAGAGATTGAGAACCATAAGGCAAAAGGGCGACCTATGAACAAAGATGTCAAAGAAGCCAAGTGTTATAGACATTTTTGGGCACTACAACCCAAAGCATAAATGTCCATAAACCAAGGGCTCCTAAGTCCCTAAAAGTGTTGTTTCGACCCCTAAAAGAACAAGGTCAACTGATTACATCTTCTCCCAGAAGTTCTCCATGAAAAACTACTCAGAACTGGTCAAAACTGGACCATTTCACCTACTCCATAGGCAAAGTGCATTGCATCCCACCTAAATACACTTAGTAGGTGCCATGCATGTCAAAAATCCCTTCTATGGGGTGCGATGGGCGAGAAAGGACAAATGGCAGGGTCAATCCGCAAGGTGGAGAAGCATGGAATCTTCCAGAAACTTCTCCTGTGATACTTGCCTCTCTAAATTCGACCAGGGATGAGTAAGATATCATCAATCTCCAAGTGGAATCAAGAACTATCAGAGAGAAGACACTAATCAAATCTCAAAAGCTGACTCACCCCCCTTGCAAACATCTATATATGGATCCCTCATCCCAGAGATCCAGAGGCTGGAATTTTGTATCTTGTAAGGAAGTGCTGCTGGTTTCTTGGTGCAATATCATAGTGTTGGGTGATCTAAGCTTTTCATGAGGTGAAGAAGGGCTTCTTGCTGAGAGGATGATGCTGGGTCAGAACAATTGGTTGTAATTCTCTTGGCTCTTTCTTTATTATCAATAAAGCTATTCAAGTTTTCCTCCACATGTTTGTATGATTAATGTTTTATGCATTTGTGTGGTCAATGTACATCTGATCCTATATTGTTTATGATAATAGATCTATGTTCTCATATAGTGTTATGCTGCTTTGATTCTACAGGTACTCTGTGAAGCTAGGTACACAAGAAAGCAAGTAGCAAAGGACTATCAGAAGAGAGAGGAATCGAGCAAGGAACCAAGTGCAAGATAGAGGTTGGTCTCCTTTATTCTTCTCTCATCTATCTCTCATAAAGGAAAACGAAAGTAGTTTTAGTTTGTTTGTTTCTAAGGTAGCTACCAGCCTTAGTGGGATTAGCAGTTCTGCATAGACACTATTGCCGGTAACACAAAGGCAGAACAAAATATCAAGTTGGGAAACCAACCATAGATAATGTAACAAGCAACTACTAGGTCAAAAAGTGGTAAATCTAAAGCCTCCAAGTTTCGATGAAATCTATTTTATGGAACATAAGGGGACAGGGAAACCCCTCGAGATCTTAGGCTGTAAAAGATCTCATGAGATCAAAAAAAACCTTAATAAATTTTTTCTTCAAGAAATGAAGTTAAAAGAGGAAGGCATGTCGGTTTTAGCCAAATCATTCTAGAGTTATAGCTCCTGAATCACCTAGAGTTCGTCTAGAGCCTCCAGAGGTCTTTGCACTCTCTAGATTGATTCTATGAACATGTTAAAATGTAGTTGCAAATTCGGGTTTTGGATAGTTGTTAAACTAAAAGACAGAACTAGTGGAGAAGTGCCATTGTATATCAGTATTTACTTTCTAGTTACCTATAGTGACAAAGAGGAATTTTGGGATTCGTTAATAAAGTTAAATGAGGACCAATGGCATAGTGACTCTATAGTGGGTGCTGACTTCAACAATGTTCTCTTCTCCATGGAGAAACGAGGAGGATCTAATGTCAAAGATCTGTTTCAAGAGATATTGGAGGATATCCTTAGTGAATGGGATCTCATGGATATTGTGCCAAAAAAGGAAAAGTACACTAATAAAATAATTGGAAGCACTCACATTACAACCGAGCTCTAATCCAAAATAACTGGTTGGTTAGGGTCATTGATAGTTTCTTTTCAATTCTTGTAAGACGAGATTTTGATCACCGTCCCTTGATCAATATGACCCGAACCAAAATAACTGGTTGGTTAGGGTCATTGATAGTTTCTTGTCAATTCTTGTAAGACGAGAGTTGTACGATGATTCAATTGAGTTTCTTTCACTTTGGAAAGGTTTGGAGGTGGCCATAGAAAGTAATATTCTTAATCCCTTAGTTTATGGAGACTCCTTGATCATCATTCGATAAATGACCAAGACAAGATGATTGAGAAGTAACACATGTCTCCCTATGGCTCAAAGAGTGATCAACGCTACCTCACAATTTTAAAAGATTGAATTTTATTATATACTGAGGGAGTTGAATGTGGGAGTGGATGAGTTAGTAAAAAAAGGCCCCAACATTGGGCAAGGGAAAACTGAATTGGACAAAATTGAATTTTTCTACCCCATTTCTTAGTATAAATTTTGAAATCTTTTTGTAAAAGAGCGGGGACTTAGTTGTTCTCATGAGGCATAAATTTGATTTATGGAAAATTTATAAACCAAGTCATAGAGTCACGATATATTCCACTTCCATTACAAGGATGGGCACATGGATGTCCATAAATTCCTCCCATTGTAGTGTGGTCAAAATCCTCAACTTTGACTTTATTTGATTCTCAAAATCCATAGTTATTAATTCCTTATTTTGTGTCATTAATTAGAATTGCAATTTGAAGGGATTTTTTATCATTCCGAGACAGAGGAGTCTAATCCATTTATGCCTCTCTTAGTGGAAGACCGTTTGTCTCTCCTAGGAAATGATGAGGAATGTTTCAAATAGGAACAAGAATTTATGGATGCCAATCGATGCCCTATCAATCCTTCGTCCAACCAATCTTTTGGATTAAGGAGTCAGATTTATGGTGGATTTCTGGCTCATGTGTTAGTAGATCTTCCTTCCATATTACAACCACCCAACCTTCTGGTAATGCAAAGGTGTCTGAAGTTGTTTCTAGCTTATCTGTTCTTCCTCTCCTCTGTGTTGTTCAAGGAAATTGCGCGTCCCTTCACACTTCATCCATGGCTAACTCTCATGACCCTACAAAAATATTTGAGGTCGGCTCGGTCATAGATAATTTGTTGGATGCTACTCATATTATGCTTGTATCCATTTTGAAACTGGAGGGCATGGTGTAGCATCAACGCATGTACTTTTAGTTGTTTCTTAAGGTTAATTTGCTATGTCAGCAAACATACATGGAGCAGACTGTGGACGATGTTTAAGAGGACATTTGTGCCATTAGAAAGCGTATAGCAACTCTGGCGGTCACTAGGAGTGGTATTGTGCCGATGGAAGTGGGATTTGATGGTATCAGTGCTTCCATCAAAGGAAAGAAGTATTTTCTCTTTAGGGATGATGGCTCCAAGGGGAAAATGGTTCTGATTAAGGAATATCTTACCACAGGGGAAAATGTTTCCTCATTGTTAACTCCCTCTACTTGTGAGAAGCCTTTCACCACAAATATGGTCATGTACTTCTTGATACTCCCATCAGTTGCATGCTTCACTTTGTAAATCCATCTGGAACCAACCACATACTTGCTCTTTGGTCTCGGCACCACCTCCCATACACAGTTCTTCATGATAGAATAAATAACCTGCAAATTTCGTTGTCTTTAGTGACTTTAAAACATTTACATTTATGTATAAATTGATTGACATGATCTACAATAGAAATAGTGTCGCTCTCACCATCATATTGCAACTCAGATATGGATTCAAGTTATTTCTTTGCCATACCTCTAGTACGCTTGTGTGAGCTAAAAGCATGACCCAAACTAGGAACGCATGTAGGAGCCACAGCTAGTTAAAATTGTTAAAACAAGAATTCACACGGGCTAACTAGCTCAAGCCCTCCTTCTAGCACTATTGTAGGCTCGAAATGTTTGCTTCAACATTGGGGGGGAAGCCACCCGGTCAGGACATTAGAGCAAATCCTTTTCCATTTGATATGGTGGTTTCGACTGGTTATGAATCTAGTTACCCTGCCACCTAAGGCTAGCCTAAAGGTTATCCTAGCTTAAATGAAATTTTATTCTAATCTAATCCTACTAAGTTATATTAAGTATTGTTAATGCTAGCCTTATGACACTATGTTAAGTTAATACTAATTGTTATTCTTATGTTAGATCAAATTGATTTGTATAAATTATCACCTAATGTTATAACCTATCATATACTACTAAATATTAACCTATTATATATACATATATTTGACTATATATTAATACTAAACTATATACAATATTAATTAACTACAAAACAACTATGTAATTCTAATATAATATGGTAGTATTGTATTAACATAAAGCCAATAATTCATTCTAAGTCAATGTTGTTGTTGTTGATTTGGGGTAGCATCGGATGTGCTCTAGCCATGAAAATTGGTGGAGAGGCTAAAGCACATGAGATCTCCAAGACCTAGAAATGGTTTGGGCAGATTCTACCCGGTTTAGGAGATATTAAAATAATTAATATTTTTAACGGAGTTCCTAAGTCTAAACTTAGGAAAAATAAAATATTAATGAGTATTAATATAAAACTGGGTTAGAAGGTTTTAAATGACATGGATCAAGCCAAATATAATCTTAGTTGTTAGTTAGAGAGGTAATCTCGGCTGTTGAAGTACCAACAGGAAAAGTATAAGTGGAGACTTGAGCATCAGTTGGAGAAAACACTAGAGTGATCAATCATTCAATTTTTTAGAGTGGGGTTTGCTAAGAGAAATTGAATCAGTGATCAGTTGCAGTGAGGGGCAGTGAGTACGAGACAAAGAGGGAGAGACAGTGCCGAGATACCAACACAGAAACAGAGAGAGGCAGATGCTGAGCCAGAGGGAGCCACGCAGAGACAAAAGCGACTGCACAGAAGCCAAAAGGGCCTGTGTCATCCACGGAGATGCTGCAGGAGTGACATAGAGGGTTGTAGAGGTTGCACAGAGCCTCTAAGGGCTGATGTAGAGGCCAAGAGGGTTGATGTTGAGCTTCAGATTATGCTGGAGAGGGTTTCGTGGGGTAGACTTTCCGAATATCTGCTTCGGAATAGAGAGGTATTACTGCCATCTTATTTTCTCTGTCGAGTGAGCTAGATTGGCACCCAGTTGTACTCAGAAAGACTGCACAATAATATAACCCTCAGAATTGCTGCACCATTTTCCCAAGTTGGGTTTTTCCGAGGACGAGTTGTCCAAAAACAACGGTGTCACTTGTGTGTTTTCTATTTCTTTCAGCTGTTGATCTGTAGATGGTTGAGACTGTATTGTGTTTATTTCAGTATTTATATGATTAAATAACTTGTTTGTAATTAACAAGTAGGAGAAATAACCCAAAGAATACAGATAAAATTTCTAACGGGTAATACTTAGAAATTTCAACATGGTATCAGAGCGTTGCAGATCACAGGAGAGCTGAAGGAACCAGCTGAAGTAGAGCATTTGTAGCAGAAACAACTGTCTCGAGTGACAAAAGTTGTTCCTTGCAGAAAGCGGCATAGAAGTGTTGATGCAGAGGAACTCCATCATCAGTTAGGGCCAAAGAGAGGCAAAAGCAGAGGCTGAGGGTAGAAAAAGCTCACAAAGAGCCACACATAGACCAGGAGGGTTGACGCAGTTGGCTAGGGGAGCATTTCAGCAAGTGTCGAGTTTGCGCAGAGCCTAGAGGCTTAGTCCTTCAGTTGCTGGGGCATAGGAAGCTGTGCGTATATTGCGAGGAGTGAAGTTGGTGGGCTGTTGTTGCTGCGAGATAGAACAATACCTAATGGGGCAAAACCAAGGTAGAGGGAGTCTCTACCTAGGCGGATTTCTAGCTAAGAAATCAAAACCAGTGTTGCAGGTGCATAGGAGATTGAAGAGCTGCGACTTGACGGTTGGTAGGTGGATTTCCAGGAGGGAAATCAAGACTCAGAGGGAGTCTAGTAGAGAACTTCCAGACGGGAAGTAGAGACTTAGAGGGAGTTGAAGAGAGAACTTCCAGAGGGAAGTAGAGAATTAGAGGAGTCGAAAGGAAGAGCAGAGAGATGGCCATGAATGGACTGAGCGATCAGGACAAGCTGGACGGGGAGTCCAACTTTGTCATCTGGAAGGCCAGGATCCTGTCCATTCTAGATAGACATCGCATCAAGGCCTTCGCCTTGAGAACAATGGCTATCCTAGTTGACCCAACTGATAATGAAAGGTACGAGGAAGCAATGGGCAAGGTGAAATGCATAATCCTTGATGGGGTCAAGGATCATGTGGTCCAACATATTGTCGAGAAGGAGACAAAAAAGGAAATGTGGGACACCTTGAAGATGTTGTACTAGCAGACTTCCGTGCAGATGAAGATGTTACTAAAGAATCATCTGCAATCATACCAGATGTAGAAGGGGGAGCAGATAGATCACTTCCTCGATAGATTGAAGGAGATCCGGGACCAACTGACTTCCATAGGGGCCACGTTGGATTAGAAGTTGATGGTGAGGACCGCCCTAAATGCAGTCTCCAAGGAGTGGGAGACATTTGTCTAGAGTATTCTGGGCAGGGCGAATCTTCCAGATTGGGAAGAATTGTGGGTAGCTCTTCGCCAAGAAGAGATTAGAGGGTTTTCCAAGACGAAAAGTAGCAGAAAAGGAGTCCAGATTAAGAAAGAGGAGGAAGAGGATGTAGCTCTAGCATCCGCGGGGAAGCAAGACAAGAGGAAGAAAAATGACCTCTCCAAGATAAAGTGCTTCAACTGTGGGGAACTGGGGCATTATGCGAACCAGTTTCTGAGGAAGAAGAATAAGGGAGAGATGTCTGACTCCAAGGCAGTGCCAACGAAGGCAGAAAAGGAGGTAGAAGAGGATGATGATTGTGCCATGAGTTCTCATGTACATCTAGAGAAGAGGTGGGGAGACATCGAGCTGTAGTTAGGAAGACTACAAGCGATGAGGGGTAGGATCCTTGAGGTACCCAAACTCTTGGATTATACCTGGCTACGGGAGCCCCGAAGTGAGAAGTAGGAGGATGGCGGATGTTGGTAGAAAGGGATGCGGATGGAGCTACAGAGAGTGCTACAGTTTAGTAATCCCGGGCAGCGCAGAGAAGTTTGTAGCAGTGCGAGAGGCATGGAGGAGATTGTAATAGTGCAGGATGGCACAGAGAGGTTTGCAGTGGTGCAAGAGGCAGGGAGTTGTTGCAGTAGCGCAGAGGTAGTAGAGGGAGCATGAGATAACGATAGAGAGAGCTTCAGCATCGGGAGTGTTTCTAGCTTGAAAGGGATGTCAGTAGTTGGGTGGATCAATTACTTCTTAGTAACTGAGTTGCAGTGCAGTAGCGGTTAGCAGTAGCACGATGCAGCGTGATGAGAAGGGGTTGCAGTGCAGATGTAGTGTTGGGAGAAAGGACCAACAACAACACAGATGTATAGGGACCTGTTGTACAGATGTACCAATGGCAGTGGCAAGGCCATGGGCAATAGTACATGATGCAACAGTTCAGAGGATGTTGGGTGGGGAGGCCTAGCATCAGCACAAGTACCGGTGCCGTATAATCAAAGTGATGCTCAGTGTAGAGTATTACTAGAGCACAGTCCTCACTAAGCGGGAGTGTTGATTTAGGGTAGCATCAGATGTGCTCTAGCCATGAAAATTGGTGGAGAGGCTAAAGCACATGAGATCTCCAAGACCTAAAAATGGTTTGGGCAGATTCTACCCAGTTTAGAAGATATTAAAATAATTAATATTTTTAATGGAGTTCCTAAGTCCAAACTTAGGAAAAATAAAATATTAATGGGTATTAATATAAAACTGGGTTAGAAGGTTCTAAATGACATGGATCAAGCCAAATCTAATCTTAGCCATTGGTTAGAGATGTAATCTCGGCTGTTGAAGGACCAACGGGAAAAGTATAAGAGTAGGCTTGAGGGTTAGTTGGAGAATACACCAGAGTGACCAGTCATTCAATTTTTTAGAGCAGGGTTTGCTAAGAGAAATCAAATCAGTGATCAATTGCAGCGAGGGGAAGTGAGTAAGAGATAGAGAGGAAAATATAGTGCCGAGAGACCAGCGTAGAAGCAAAGAGAGGCAGACGTTGAGCCAGAGGGAGCCACGTCGAGGCAGAAGCAATTGCGCAGAGGCCAGAAGGGCCTGCGTCATCCAAGCAGAGGTTGCAGGAGTGACGCAAAGGGTTGTAGAGGCCGCGCAAAGCCTCAAAGGGCTGACGCAGAGGCCAGGAGGGTTGACACTGAGCTTCAGATTGTGCTGGAGAGGGTTTCGTGGTGCAGACTTTCCGAATATAGAGGTATTATTGCCAGATTATTTTCTCTGTGGGGAGAGCCAGTTTGGCACCTAGTTATACTCAGAAAGACTGCATAATAATATAACCCTATGAATTGTTGCACCGGTTTTCCCAAGTTGGGTTTTTCTCGCGACGATTTGTCCAAAAACAATGGTGTCACTTGTGTGTTTACTATTTATTTCAGCTGTAATTATCTAGGGTTTACATTGAATCCAAACTACCACATGAAATAGGATTAGGAGTGGTAATTGGGGAAGGTTGAATCAAAAATTAATTTTTGGTGCAAAAGTTGGTTATCCCATGGAGGTTGTTTGGTTCTAATTAATATTGTTATATAAGAAATTTTAGTATTTTGGCACTTGCTTGCATTCGTAAGGGAATCATGGTTGAGCTAGAATGTTCTATTTTAATTACCCGTGGAGGGGAAGTGCTTAGTATAAAGGTATATATCTATTTAATTGGGAAAAAATCACTTGGTCAAAAGAAGTGAGTGGTTTGGGTCTTAAGAATGATATCATATTCGGAAAAGCATTAGTTGCTAAGTCTTTGTGGCAATGTTTCAATTCAAGTGTTTGAAGTAGGCTGATAGAGAATAAATATATAGTTAATGATTTGATCTTGGATTGGTTTTGAACATGGAACAAAAACATCTATAATGTTTCTAATGATTAGAATTCTCTTGCGCCTTCCTTCCCAATTGTAGAGAAGTATTTGGCTTGGAGTGTTGGGTCCAGGGTGGAAGTGAGGATTGGGGTTGATGGGATTATGAGATGCAATAATTTCTTCCAGAATGCTTAGTTCGTTATTTACAATAGAATGTTAAGACTAACTTTGGACATGATTGGTGATCTAATATCAACCTCTTTATTGAAACAATGATGACTTATAGTTCATTAGTTTGGAATTCCAAGCTAAAGGTCAAATCATTGGGAAAAAGAATTCTTGGATGAAATTAATCATGGTCATATTATACTAATGGACAAATAGGTTGAAATTATATGAACATTTAATGATTTGAGGGGATCCTACTCTACAAAACTTAGATACAATTGGACACTTTTGTCATGATTCACAAAGAAGTTGATTTATAAAAATATAATAAGTGGGAAATTAAGTGACTTGTAACTTCAAATTTTTGATATCATGAGTGGATAAAGTTAACACATCATAAGATCTGATACTTATTTTGTCTTACATTGATAAAGAAGTATTCCCACATAAAGGATAGTTTGAGTATTGCCACACAAGTCATAAATGGATAGATTGAGAAGTCTATTTTGGTGCCTATGGCAAAGGTTATGAACAATTTCAAGTTAGTATTTGTAGAGGAGGTTGATCTCTCTCTCTCTCTCTCTCTCTCTCTCTCTCTCTATATATATATATATATATATATATATATATATATGGATGGATGGAATGTACATAATTTCTTATTGAAATAAAGATATTATTTTTTTCTTGGGGAAACAATAGTTTTATATTTGAAAAAATTAGAAAAAAAACTTTTCTAAATTTCGATAGTTTTGTTGAGCTAATAGGTTAAGAAATTTAGTAATTTTAAAAATATTGTGAAATTGAGACTTAATGTGAGCACATGTAGGACATTTCAAGAGAAATTGTTTTTCAACCCTCACCTTTTTAGTATCATAAAAATGAAAAATTCTTTCATCCCATGATGTTGTAGGAAATATCCAATGTTGTGTATCACTAAAAAGTTTATGTTCTTATTTTAATAATGTTGATTTTTTTCTTTAAGTTAGATATAACATAGAACTAGTTTTGATCTTCTAGATTAGAGTTAATGACCACTCTCTCGTACCTTAATCTTCTTTTATTCTCTGCCTTTTTTATCACACAAACATTTCTCCTTGAATTTAGATGTGACATTATTTTCAATGTTATCAATATTCTACAAAATATTCTCCTACTCCATTATCCAATTGTTTAGCCAACACTAACATTCTTTTACCAACCTATATTAAATTGCAAGTGGTTTTGACTAAAATTTGAAGAAATCTTAAGCCTATTATCTTTCATATTAATTATGTTGTACTTGTATATTATAAATTTAATCATAGCTATAATCTCAAGGAAAACCAATATCTTAAAGAAAAAATAATAAAATATAAATACAAATACCATATAAATTTTCTTCATTTTCACTTTTTATTCATTAAAATAATTTTATTGGAGTTGTCTATAATGAGACTTTTTGGAGATTCCGGTGACGGAATCCGGCGGAAGAAATTGAGGTTAAATCTTCATTTGTTGCAGTTAAAATGGTTTTTTAACTGCATATTTGGATTCAACACCCTGGAAAACCCTGGGAGGCTTTCATTGTGCAGAAACTAACTATCAAACTTCGATTCCAATAAATTCCTGCCAGATTTCAACCGGAAAAACTGGCCGGAAAAGCTTTCAAAAAATCGCGTTATAGACAACTGCAATTTTATTTACCAACGAAATGATGTTGTACAGACTTTCTGCAAGTGGTTGTCCATGTTCTCCACTTTTATGCATTAAATGTCTTTTCACGACAGAGATAAGATGCTTTGCAATTTACGAAAAGCCAAGACATTAATTTAATGTTGGACCTCAATTATTATGGCCAAGGACAAGTTTATCGCTCTGTTCAACAAACGAAAAGATGCTCTGCAATTTACGAAAACCCAAGACATTAATTTAACGCTGGACCTCAATTATTATTGCCAAGGACAAGTTTATCGCTCTGTTCAACGACCGAAACCCCACAAAGATGTCGAATCGGTAGAGGCATAGATATCCGTCTTTGTTTTTGTTACCACTCTTTCAATCACCTATATATTTTAATAATAAAATGTATTTAGTACTTGTGTTTCCATTTTAAAATAGAGTTTTTAGAATTATAATCTCTTCAAAGGTCCAAAAATCACCTATATATTTTAATAATAAAATGTATTTAGTACTTGTGTTTCCATTTTAAAATAGAGTTTTTAGAATTATAATTTAAATATTATTAATTATTAGTAGATAACAAAAATTGATTTTTTATGAAATATTTTAAAAAGATTATAATAATATATACAAATTGAAAATTTTCTGAAGTAATTATGTCTTTATTTTGTCCAAGGGTCTTGTATAGATAATGATCTGGTGTCTTATTAAGGCCCTCCTAGATGTTAAGTCATTAGTTCAATTCTCCACTCTATTTGGATGTTTTTTTTTTTTTTTTTTTTTTTTTTTTTTTTTCCGAAGGTGGCAAAACCTATCAAACTCAGGTGTCAAACCAACAGTGAGGACAACCATCTCTGGCTGCTATCCGCGAATGTCGATTTGACTCATCACCGTTATCAAGGAAAACCACGCCACCTGTAATAACCCGCTGGTGGTCCGTAAGGGAGCAGGCTTTCACTCCTGCCAGATGCCTCTGGGTCTTGGGCCGTTAACCTGTTTCCTTACGTCCGAAGAAGACGAGCTCTTAGCCAAGCAGAAGCAGTTTTACGGCATACTCCAGGCCGTACTCTATTTGGATGTTTCCTCACATCCAAAAAAAAATATGTCATTGTTTCTCTTTTAATTAAATTGATTAATGAAAAAAATGTCATATAAAGTGAATTACCTTTTTTTGTTTTTTTCCATGTGGTATTGATAAGCCACCATGGCCCATGGTATTGTAACAAAACCTATTTACATATTAAGAATCTCTATGGTAAAGTAGAGGTAAATCTTTGTGTTTAAGAATCTTCTTCCACGTTTTTCAATGTATATATGTTTAGTTTATATATTAATTATTTTTAATAATAATAATAATAATAATAATAAGGGCATGAGAAAACTCTTATTATTCAAATGTGAAGGATTTCACAAACCCTAGCACCCCATAAGATGGTCAATGAAAATACCAAAAGCGTCTCTCCACCAAAGGGAAAGGTGTCGCCAAGACTAACAAACCTTTTGGACAAAATATGACCTCCACTTATGCTAACCCTTTTGACATCCTATTGCAGGAAGGGGTTGAGAAGGATGCTTTGGCCCCAGGCAATTGTGCCCATGGAAGAAGTGGCAGTGGTAGAAGAAGAATATGGAGATCTCCAAGAAGCTGAGTTGGATTTGGTTGCAAGTCTGACTTAGTCAAAGGATTAATTTGTGGTTTCGAGTCCTCAAGCCCATAAAGGATTAAACAAAGGTCTTGAATCACGAGAGAAACTAGAAGAAGGAACTAGTAAGGTCCTCACAAGGAGCACCAAAAATGGATTGAACTGGAATAGTGACTCATCCAGCCAAGAGATTGAGAACCATAAGGCAAAAGGGCGACCTATGAACAAAGATGTCAAAGAAGCCAAGGTAGAACAAAATATCAAGTTGGGAAACCAACCATAGATAATGTAACAAGCAACTACCAAGTCAAAAAGTGGTAAATCTAAAGCCTCCAAGTTTCGATGAAATCTATTTTAGAACATAAGGGGACAGGGAAACCCCTCGAGATCTTAGGCTGTAAAAGATCTCATGAGATCGAAAAAAACTTAAGAAAATTTTTCTTCAATAAATGAAGTTAAAAGAGGAAGGCATGTCAATTTTAGCCAAATCATTCTAGAGTTCTAGCTCCTGAATCACCTAGAGTTCGTCTAGAGCCTCCAGAGGTCTTTGTACTCTCTAGATTGATTCTATGAACATGTTAAAAGGTAGTTGCAAATTCGGGTTCTGGATAGTTGTTAAACTAAAAGACAGAACTAGTGGAGAAGTGCCATTGTATATCAATATTTACTTTCTAGTTACCTATAGTGACAAAGAGGAATTTTGGGATTCGTTAATAAAGTTAAATGAGGACCAATGGCATAGTGACTCTATAGTGGGTGGTGACTTCAACAATGTTCTCTTCTCCATGGAGAAGCGAGGAGGATCTAATGTCAAAGATCTGTTTCAAGAGAGATTGGAGGATATCCTTAGTGAATGGGATCTCATGGATGTTGTGCCAAAAAAGGAAAAGTACACTAATAAAATAATTGGAAGCACTCACATTACGACCGAGCTCTAATCCAAAATAACTAGTTGGTTAGGGTCATTGATAGTTTTTTGTCAATTCTTGTAAGACAAGAGTTTGATCACCGTCCCGTGGCTATCATAATAAATCCACCAGAGGCTTTGGGGCCTATCCCATTTCACTTTAACCGAGGGTGGATGCTCAAAGAAGGGGTGAAAGACTTACATATTCAAGCCTTGTCTCTCTCGGTGAGTGGCTCTTCATCTTTCATGTGGGAATCTAAATTGAATAATGTTAAGAAGACTCTTTGTTCTTGGGTGAAATCTAATTTTAAACCAGCAAAACAAGAAAAAAATGATCTCCTCATTCACCTTGCATCACATCAGGATCAGATGGAAGACGAAGAGGTGTTAGAGGTTCTTATTGAAGAAGAAAAAAGGATATGGAAACAAATTGAAATCCTCGGGAGGCAAGAGGAAGAGTATTAGTGTCTCAAATCCAGAAGCCTGTGGCTAAACGTGGGTAATAGAAATACAACCTTCTTTCACAAGAAGGAATAGGAAAGAGAGTTCAGAAATTGATTCAAGGAAATAGTCCCAGAAGGTCAAGCGAAGTTGAAATCCTTTGAAGAGATAAAGCAGGAGGCCCATTATTTCTTTAGAAGTTTATACATAGAGAACAAGGAGAATGATCAAGATGAGGTCCATTCTTTTCTTTTTGTCCTGACTTCATTTTTTATGATATAGATAATTTCCAACTAACTATGTTGACATTGGAAGAGGAGGTAATCAATTCTAGCTAGTCTCTCGACCCTAACAAAGCCCCTAGCCCCGATGGCTTCCCCATTTGTTTTTTCATACTTTTCTCGGGGACTATCAAAAAATACCTAATAAGAATGTAAAATTCCTCCATTATGAAATGAAGGCTAGGAGGCAATACAAATTCTTTATTTCTCACTTTAATCCCTAAACAAGCAAAGACAATATCCTTCTCTAGATTTAAACCAATTTCTCTTTATAATTCAACATTCAAAATTATGACAAAGATTATAGCCAATAGGACCAGAAAAATCCTTCCTAGACTTATTTTTGAAAATCAAGGAGGGTTCATAAGGCATAGATAAATCATTGACAATGTTATTTTGGTTCAAGAAGCTATTCACCCTAGAAAATTGTGTGGAGAACCAGGTATGATAATAAATTTGGATATGGAAAATGCATTTGACAGAGTCTTACATTCCTCTTTATTTGATGTCAAGAAGAAATTGGGTTTGAATGAATATTTCATCAATTGGATTGTTACTTGTATTGGAAACCATTGGATTACCCCCTTGATTAATTAATGTTCCTATTCCTTCTTTCAAGCCTCCAAGGGATTAAGACAAGGATTTCCCCGGTCTCCTCCTTTGTATATCCTAGTGGCTAAATCTCTAAGCAGAAATTCGGAGTTAGCCATGGTTGAAGGAAAACAAAAAGGCTTAAGTATAGCCCCAATACGAAAGATGTCAACCATTCCCAATTCGTCGGATGGAACCATTTTATTGGGTTGCACATCTAAGAAAATTGCTATGAGGTTCAAACATACCCTGAATTTTTACCTAAATTTGTCTGGAGGACTTATCAAATAAGGGTAAGAGTCAATTTTTTGGATGGAATTTCTCTATCTCTACTCTTCAGGAGATTTAAAAATTATAGAGTTTTCTCTTGCAGCTAATTGGAAATTCTTCAAATACCCGAGTGTTGGGAACGTTGAGTAGTGATAGTTGGGCTGATATGTTATCCAAATTCAAAAAAAAGATTCAATTATGGAGAGAAGCCTAGTTGAATGTTGTCGATAAGGTTAATTTGGTTAAGTATGTGCTTTCCTCATTGTCGCTCTATATATGCTCTGGTATGATTGCCTAAAGTCAGTGTTGTCCCAAATGAGGATTATGTTATGGAAATATTATGGCAAAGGGGAAGAATGAAAAAAAATTCCATTTGGTCCAATGGAACATAGTCTGTTTAAAGAAAGAAAATGGTGATTAGTTGTCAAAGACCCTTTGTTCATGAATTCAGCAATGGGATCTAAAATAATTTGGACACTGATATCTGATTCAAAAGAGTGGTGGAAGATGACATTTATTCACAAATACTTTTGGAAGAATCAAATATTAAGAGTTGGAGAGGTTCAATGGACTCACCCGAGTTCTCAAATTTGGAAGCTTTGTAAATATTTTCCCCCCTTAATTGTAAATCATCTCAGATTGAGATCTGGGAACGATGCTCACATCAAGCTTTGGAAGGATGCACTATGTAATTATGGTTTATTGGGTTCCCATGAGGAATATAAGGAATTAGCTATATGGTCGTAAGAGAAAGGGATTAAAAATTTGACTAACAAAGTATCTTTAGGATGAATCAAGTCGTTGGAACGGATGGTTTATGCCACCTCTTCCTGAAATTCTCCATCCACAATGGTTTAAAATTATTCAATTATTAAAAGGAATGGCTCCAATCTCATCCTCTTTATTGGATCACCGTTCCTGGACCTTGAGCCTGACCCTCTCTTATTCTATAAGGCTTGGATACTCCCTATTAGTCAAAAATCTTTCCCATCCTCCTCCTAGTAGAAATTATACGGTCTAAAATCTAGAACAATGAATGTATTCTAAAAATTAACATCTTTTGTTGGTCCCTAGTCCATCAAAAAATCCTTACGACTGAAACTTTTTAGAAAAGAAACATTCTTGGTCCCTCTAGATGTGCCCTGTGCTTTTGCTCTGAGGATTCTATCCCCATCTCTTCCAACAATTCCCTTTTTCCCTTTGAGGCCTGGAGAACCACGCTCAACCCAATTTTTTCCTTTATCACATCCTGGAATCATGGGTCGATATTTTTGAAAAATGGGGTCATTACCCTTAGAACTGGAAGGCCTCTTCCCTTCTAATTAGTTGTTGGATGGCCTTCCCAAAATTCATTTATTGGGTTATCTAGCTTACGCAAAATAAAGCAATATTAAAAAATGAGAGGTTGTCTCCATCGATGGTGGCATCTAAAGACTCCTCCCTATTGTTTGAATCAATTTTTGTTTGTGGATTCAGCGACTGAGAATTAAAGAATCTAAATGAAGAAAAATGTACCTAGATAATTGTTGACATGAAATTTTGTTTATCCGCGGTTGGCAAAGGCAAACCAATTAAGAATCAAGTATCTTGTCTCGAGCTAAGTGAAAAGGAAATCTTGAAATGGAGATTGGATAAACCTTAGTTCTCCCTTTTATTTGATGGTGCATCTATAGGTAACCCACAAAGCCAAGCTGAGAGGGAGGGGTTCTCATGAGTCTCAATGAAAAAATATTGTCCAAATTTTCTTGGGGGTTAAGAATTGCTACGACGATTCAATTGAGTTTCTTTCACTTTGGAAAGGTTTGGAGGTGGCCATAGAAAGTAATATTCTTAATCTCTCAGTTTATGGAGACTCCTTGATCATCATTCAATAAATGACCAAGGCCAGATGATTGCGAAGTTCCACATGTCTCCCTATGGCTCAAAGAGTGATCAACGCTACCTCACAATTTTAAAAGATTGAATTTTATCATATACTGAGGGAGTTGAATGTGGGAGCGGATGAGTTAGTAAAAAAAGGCTCCAGCATTGGGCAAGGGAAAATTGAATTGGACAAAATTGAATTTTTCTACCCTATTTCTTAGTATAAATTTTGAAATCTTTATGTAAAAGAGTGGGGACTTAGTTGTTCTCACGAGGCATAAATTTGATTTGTGGAAAATTTATAAACCAAGTCATAGAGTCACGATATATTCCACTTCCATTACAAGGATGGGCACATGGATGTCCATAAATCCCTCCCATTGTAGTGTGGTCAAAATCCTCAACTTTGATTTTCGTTGATTCTCAAAACCCACGGTTATTAATTCCTCGTTTTGTGTCATTAATTGGAATTGCAATTTGATGGGATTTTTTATCATTCCGAGACAAAGAGTCTAATCCATTTATGCCTCTCTTAGTGGAAGACCGTTTGTCTCTCCTAGGAAATGATGAGGAATGTTTCAAACAAGAACAAGAACTTATCGATGTCAATCGATGCCCTATCAATCCTTCATCCGACCAATCTTTTGGATTATGGAGTCAGATTTATGGTGGATGTCTGGCTCATGTGTTAGTAGATATTCCTTCCATATTACAACCACCCAACCTTCCAGTAATGCAAAGGTGTCTCAAGTTGTTTCTAGCTTATCTATTCTTCCTCTCCTCTGTGTTGTTCAAGGAAATTTTGCGTCCCTTCACACTTCATCCATGGCTAACTCTCATGGCCCTACAAAAATATTTGAGGTCGGCTTGGTCATAAATAATTTGTTGGATGCTATTCATATTATGCTTGTATCCATTTTGAAATTGGAGGACATGGTGTAGCATCAACACATGTACTTTTAGTTGTTTCTTAAGGTTAAATTGATATGTCAACAAACATACATGGAGCACACTGTGGACGATGTTTAAGAGGACATTTGTGCCATTGTAAATCGTATAGCAGCTCTGGAGGTCACTAGGAGTAGTATTGTGCCAATGGAAGTGGGATTTGATGCTATCAGTGCTTCCATCAAAGGAAAGAAGTATTTTCTCTTCAGGGATGATGGCTCCAAGGGGAAAATGGTTCTGATTAAGGAATATCTTGCCACAAGGGAAAATGTTTCCTGATAGTTAACTCCCTCTACTTGTGAGAAGCCTTTCATCACAAATATGGTCATGTACTTCTTGATACTCCCATCAGTTGCATGCTTCACTTTGTAAATCCATTTGGAACCAACCACATTCTTGCTCTTTGGTCTCAGCACCACCTCCCAATCACAGTTCTTCATGATAGAGTAAATAACTTGCAAATTTCATTGTCTTTAGTGATTTTAAAACATTTACATTTATGTATAAATTGATTGACATGATCTACAATAGAAATAGTGTCGCTCTCACCATCATATTGCAACTCAGATATGAATTCAAGTTATTTCTCTGACATACCTCTAGTACGCTTGTGTGAGCTAAAAGCGTGACCCAAACTAGGAACGCATGTAGGAGCCATAGCTAGTTAAAAATGTTAAAACAAGAATTCACACGGGCTAACTAGCTCAAGCCCTTCTTCTAGCGCCAAAAATGTTGTAGGTTCGAAATGTTTGCTTCAACATTGGGGGGGAAGCCACCCGGTCGGGACATTAGAGAAAATCCTTTTCCATTTGATATGGTGGTTTCAATTGGTTATGAGTCCAGTTACCCTGCCACCTAAGGCTAGCCTAAAGGTTATCCTAGCTTAAATTAAATTTTATTCTAATCTAATCCTACTAAGTTATATTAAGTATTGTTAATGCTAGCCTTATGACACTATGTTAAGTTAATACTAATTGTTATTCTTATGTTAGATCAAATTGATTTGTATAAATTATCACCTAATGTTATAACCTATCATATACTACTAAATATTAACCTATTATATATACATATATTTGACTATATATTAATACTAAACTATATATAATATTAATTAACTACAAAACAACTATGTAATTCTAATATAATATGGCAGTATTGTACTAACATAAAGTCAATAATTCATTCTAAGTCAATGTTGTTGCTATTGATTTGGGGTAGCATCGGATGTGCTCTAGCCATGAAAATTAGTGGAGAGGCTAAAGCACATGAGATCTCCAAGACCCAGAAATGGTTTGGGCAGATTCTACCTGGTTTAGGAGATATTAAAATAATTAATATTTTTAACGGAGTTCCTAACTCTAAACTTAGGAAAAATAAAATATTAATGAGTATTAATATAAAACTGGGTTAGAAGGGTTTAAATGACATGGATCAAGCCAAATATAATCTTAGTCATTTTTTAGAGATGTAATCTCGGCTGTTGAAGGACCAACATGAATGTATAAGCGGAGGCTTGAGCATCAGTTTGAGAAAACACTAGAGTGATCAATCATTTGATTTTTTAGAGCGGGTTTTGCTAAGAGAAATCGAATCAGTGATCAGTTGCAGCAAGGGGCAGTGAGTACGAGACAAAGAGGGAGAAACAGTGCTGAGATACCAACACAGAAACAGAGAGAGGCAGACGCTGAGCCAGAGGGAGCCACGCAGAGGCAGAAGCGACTGCACAGAAGCTAGAAGGGCCTACGTCATCCACACAGAGGCTGCAAGAGTGATGTAGAGGGTCGTAGAGGCTCCGTAGAGCCTCTGAGGGCTGATGCAGAGGCCAGGAGGGCTGATGTTGAGCTTCAGATTGTGCTGGAGAGGGTTTCGTGGGGCAGACTTTCCGAATATCTGCTTTGGAATAGAGAGGTATTACTGCCATCTTATTTTCTTTGTTGGGTGAGCCAGTTTGGCACCCAGTTGTACTCAGAAAGACTGCATAATAATATAACCCTCAGAATTGCTGCACCGTTTTCCCAAATTGGGTTTTTCCGGGGACGAGTTTTCCAAAAACAACGGTGTCACTTGTGTGTTTTCTATTTCTTTCAGTTGTTGATCTGTATATGGTTGAGACTGTATTATGTTTAGTTTAGTATTTATATGATTAAATAAATTTTTTGTAATTAACAAGTAGGAGAAATAACCCAGAGAGTACAGATAAAATTTCTAATGGGTAATACATAGAAATTTCAACATGGTATCAGAGCGTTGCAGAAATTTCTAAGTGATTTTGCTCTAAGGAATCTATCCCCATATCTTCCAACAATTCCCTTTTTCCCTTTGAGGCCTGGAGAACCACGCTCAACCCAATTTTTTTCTTTATCACATCCTGGAATCATGGATCGATATTTTTGAAAAATGGGGTCATTACCCTTAGAACTGGAAGGCCTCTTCCCTTCTAATTAGTTGTTGGATGGCCTTCCAAAAATTCATTTATTGGGTTATCTAGCTTACGCGAAATAAAGCAATATTAAAAAATGAGAGGTTGTCTCCTTCAATGGTGGCATCTGAAGACTCCTCCCTATTGTTTGAATCAATTTTTGTTTGTGGATTCAGTGAGTCAGAATTAAAGAACCTAAATGAAGCAAAATGTGCCTAGATAATTGTTGACAGGAAATTTTCTTTATCCGCAGTCGGCAAAGGCAAACCAATTAAGAATCAAGTATCTTGTCTCGAGCTAAGTGAAAAGGAAATCTTGAAATGGAGATTGGAGAAACCTTAGTTCTCCCTTTTATTTGATGGTGCATCTATAGGTAACCCACAGAGGAGAGTTGAGAGGGAGGGGTTCTCATGAGCCTCAATGAAAAAATATTGTCCAAATTTTCTTGGGGGTTAGGAACTGCTACGACGATTCAACTGAGTTTCTTTCACTTTGGAAAGGTTTGGAGGTGGCCATAGAAAGTAATATTCTTAATCTCTCAATTTATGGAGACTCCTTGATCATCATTCGATAAATGACCAAGGCCAGATGATTGAGAAGTTCCACATGTCTCCCTATGGCTCAAATAGTGATCACGCTACCTCACAATTTTAAAATATTGAATTTTATCATATACTGAGGGAGTTGAATGTGGGAGCAGATGAGTTAGTAAAAAAAGGCTCCAGCATTGGGCAAGGGAAAATTGAATTGGACAAAATTGAATTTTTCTACCCTATTTCTTAGTATAAATTTTGGAATCTTTATGTAAAAGAGAGGGGACTTAGTTGTTCTCATGAGGCATAAATTTGATTTGTGGAAAATTAACCAAGTCATAGAGTCACGATATATTCCACTTCCATTACAAGGATGGGCACATGGATGTCCATAAATCCCTCCCGTTATAGCGTGGTCAAAATCCTCAACTTTGATTTTTGTTGATTCTCAAAACCCACGGTTATTAATTCCTTGTTTTGTGTCATTAATTGGAATTGCAATTTGATGGGATTTTTTATCATTCCGAGACAGTGGAGTCTAATCCATTTATGCCTCTCTTAGTGGAAGACCATTTGTCTCTCCTAGGAAATGATGAGGAATGTTTCAAACAGGAACAAGAATTTATGGATGCCAATCGATGCCCTATCAATCCTTCGTCCGACAAATCTTTTGGATTATGGAGTCAGATTTATGGTGGATGTCTAGCTCATGTGTTAGTAGATCTTCCTTCCATATTACAACCACCCAACCTTCCGGTAATGCAAACTTGTCTCAAGTTGTTTCTAGCTTATCTATTCTTCCTCTCCTCTGTGTTGTTCAAGGAAATTGTGCGTCCCTTCACACTTCATCCATGGCTAACTCTCATGACCCTACAAAAATATTTGAAGTTGGCTTGGTCATAGATAATTTGTTGGATGCTACTCATATTATGCTTGTATCCATTTTGAAACTAGAGGACATGGTGTAGCATCAACGCATGTAATTTTAGTTGTTTCTTAAGGTTAAATTGCTATGTCAACAAACATACATGGAGCAGACTGTGGACGATGTTTAAGAGGACATTTGTGCCATTGTAAAGTGTATAGAAGCTCTGGAGGTCACTAAGAGTGGTATTGTGCCGATGGAAGTGGGATTTGATGGTATCAGTGTTTCCATCAAAGGAAAGAAGTATTTTATCTTTAGGGATGATGGCTCCAAGGGGAAAATGGTTCTGATTAAGGAATATCTTGCCACAGGGGAAAATGTTTCCTCAAAGTTAACTCCCTCTACTTGTGATAAGCCTTTCACCACAAATATGGTCATGTACTGCTTGATACTCCCATCAGTTGCATGCTTCACTTTGTAAATCCATTTGGAACCAACCATATACTCGCTCTTTGGTCTCGGCACCACCTCCCATACATAGTTCTTCATGATAGAGTAAATAACCTGCAAATTTCATTGTCTTTAGTGATTTTAAAACATTTACATTTACATATAAATTGATTGACATGATCTACAATAGAAATAGTGTCTCTCTCACCATCATATTGAAACTCAGATATGGATTCAAGTTATTTCTTTGACATACCTCTAGTACGCTTGTGTGAGCTAAAAGCGTGACCCAAACTAGGAACGCATGTAGGAGCCATAACTAGTTAAAAATGTTAAAACAAGAATTCACACGGCCTAACTAGCTCAAGCACCCCTTCTAGCGCCAAAAATGTTGTAGGAACCCTTCTCTACCGCTTTCTGCAAGGAACAACTTTTGTCACTTCAGCTGGTTCCTTCAGCTCTCCTGTGATCTGCAACACTCTAATACCATGTTGAAATAAACAAGTTATTTAATCATATAAATATTGAAATAAACACAATACAGTCTCAACCATCTACATATCAACAACTGAAAGAAATAGAAAACACACAAGTGACACCGTTGTTTTTGGATAACTCATCCCCTGAAAAACCCAATTTGGGAAAACGGTGCAGCAATTCTGAGGGTTATATTATTCTACAGTCTTTCTTAGTACATCTGAGTTCCAAACTAGCTCACCCGACAGAGAAAATAAGATGGCAGTAATACCTCTCTATTCCGAAGCAGATATTTCGAAATTCTACCCCACGAAACCCTCTCCAGCACAATCTGAAGCTCAACATCAGCCCTCCTGGCCTCTGCATCAGCCCTCAGAGGCTTTGCGCAGCCTCTACGACCCTCTACGTCACTCCTGGAGCCTCTATGTGGATGATGCAGGCCCTTCTAGCTTCTGTGTAGTCACTTCTACCTCTGCGTGGCTCCCTCTGGCTCAGCGTTTGCCTCTCTCTATTTTTGTGCTGGTATCTTGGCACTGTCTCTCCCTCTTTGTCTCGTACTCACTGTTATAGACATTTTTGGGCACTACAACCCCAATCAAACATGTCCATAAACCAAGGGCTCCTAAGTCCCTAAAAGTGTTGTTCAATACCCTAAAAGAACAAGGTCAGCTGATTACATCATCTCCCAGAATTTCTCCATGAAAAACTGCTCAGAACTGGTCAAAACTAGACAACCTCACCTACTCCATGGTCAAAGTGCGATGCATCCCACGTAATGCACACGGGAGGTGTGATGCATACTGAAAATCCCTTCTATGGGGTGCGATGGGAGAGAGTGGACAAACGGCAGAGACAGTTTGTGAGGTGGATGATCATGGAATCTTCCAGAAACTTCTCCTGTGACACTTGCCTCTCTGAATTCACCCAGGGATGAGTAAGAGATCATCAATCTCCAAGTGGAATCAAGAACTATCAGAGAGAGGACACTAATCAGAATCCCAAAAGCTGACTCACCCCCCTGCAATCATCTATATATGGATCCCTCATCCCAGAGATCCAGAGGCTGGAATTTTGTATCTTGTAAGGAAGTGCTGTTGGTTTCTTGTTGGAATATCATAGTGTTGGGTGATCTAAGCTTTTCATGAGGTGAAAGAAGGGCTTTCATGCTGGAGGATGACGCTGGGTCAGAACAATTGGTTGTAATCCTCTTTGCTATTCTTGATTATTAATAAAGCTATTCAAGTTTTCCTCCATATTCTTGTATGTTTGATGATATATGCATTTGTGTGGTCAATATACATCTGGTCCTATATTGTTTATGATTGTAGATCTCTGTTCTTCGATAGCATTGTGCTGCTTTGATTCCACAGGTGCTCTTTGAAGCTGGGTAGACGAAGGAGAAGTGACAAAGATCTGTCAAAAGGGAGAGGAACCGAGCAAGGAACCAAGCGCAAGACTGAGGTTGGTGTCCTTCATTCCCCTCTTATCTATTTCTCATAAAGGAAAACGAAAGTGGTTTTAGTTTGTTTGTTTCTAAGATAGCTACCAATCTTAGTGGGACTAGCAGCTCCGAGTGGACACTAGATTTCCCGATAACAAAATGGCAACTCCACTGGGGAGCGAATAGATTGTTTGTTTGTTCATATTTTTTTGTTTTATAAACTTACAGATGGAGCCTGAAGTCAAGCCAGCTAGCCTTCGAACTGCATTTGCTATGCAAATGCAAAGTAGATCAATGTTGCTTTGTTTATAAACTGAACAATCGATTTGCAAATTTTCTAATTTCCCTAGTGGTGGCTCTAATAACCTCATTAGATCAGCCCCTGTGATTTCTATTTGCTGTACATCATTTGCTCGGCCTAAACCCCTGAACTGAACTGCAAACTGTGACCAAGAGCCAAGTAAAGTCTCGTCCTGGTACCATCGCACCCTCTCTTCAAGGAAACCAGTATGCATCGCACCTCTCGTGTGCAGTAGGTGGGATGCATCCCTGTTTCCCTGTGTTACAGGTGCGATGATTAGAAAAGGCTAAATTTGCCTCCAGACCTTGGTTTTTCTTCACTCTTTTCAGCTCTATTATGGAGTTTTGCTGTCTGTGATCAGTATACCACTGTGGAAACCCCCTTCGTTTCCATCATTCTGCCTCCGTTGTGCAAAGAACTCTAAATGTTTTTATGTATTTTCCGCCATTTTCAGTTCTCTTTTGCAAAGTAGTAGCATAGTCATATTGTCGTCTTTTGATTTGAAAGTGTCGCAAGTGTCGTTTTCAGTCAAAGAAAAGAATTCCATTGTTCTTGATGGTCGATTATACAATTACTCTTGTATTTGATTTGAATTAGTAGTTTTTCAAGTGTCGAAAGCAATTTTCAATTCAAAATAGTAACGTGTCGTCATTATCTTCCTTTCGTTTTTGAAGAGAAATCTATTAGTACTGTCGCTTTGAAAAGATAATTCGGATTTGTACTTAGCATTCTTCTTGTCATTCACACATTAAGAAAGCTAAAAACAAATACATGCATGTGCATTTGCATTTAGACTACTTGTTGGTTTGATTTAGGACAGTGCATCTAGTGTGTGCTCTCTGCTCTATGTTGAAAGAATATCGTCTCTCTTTCTTTAGTAGCTAGGATTTTCATTGCAAAAAGAAGATTAAACGATTGTTTATCATCTTATATTGCATTTTAGGAATTGTACATCTACATCACGCGGTGAACCTGAAAGGAAAATTTCTTAAGAAAGATCAACTGTAAAATAAATTTAATGAACCTAAAAACGCTTTGGAACCTAACGCACAACATCTAGAAGTCTAGGCTAGAGACGTATTCCGGCGTCGTAAATCCTGGTAACTGTCGCTTTCACTGTTGGTTGGGTGATTCCTCCTCTTTGAGACGACAACTGCCAGTACGGACTTGTGCTCCCATGTGCCGTCGAGTATATATTGGGAGACCACAATAGGCTATATCCTTCATCCATAGGAAGCCGTGTCTACTGCCCTGTCGATCGCAATGCACTGAACACAGCATTCGGGAAGATTGACTGCCGTACCATAAAAAGTATTCTGCAGTTTTGCGATTAGTTTGGTAATCCCTATGTCTAGATTTACAGAGTACTCTCTTTCTTTCCTTTTCAGACTCCTTAAAGGAAAAGGTCAATATGAGAACTTGTCACTTCAGGCTCATTAAAAATCGAAGGCGACTAGAGTCATCTTTTGTTTTTTCTCGACTCTTAAAAATTGAAAAAACAAGTTGTGTCAAAGCATCTAAAATTTATTTTAATCGGAATAATATCACCATTCCCGCGTTGGTCTTAGGTTGGAGAAAATGGAGTCCAACAACCAAGGAGTTCCCCTTGGAGGAAATCCTAGTCCTTTCTCCTCTTAGGGAGATGTTGGTGCACCTCATATGGCCACATTGTCACTTCCAGGACTGACGATCGGCTTGCCAATATGGCTCTTCTCGACCTCTGTCATTCAGAACACTGTAATTCCTGAACAATCAAGTCAACAACTAGATGATACTAAAGTTACCCCCCAACCTTCTACTTCATCCAATTCTCCCTCTCCTCCTTCCTCTTCACTTGATAAAGCCGGTAAGGCCCAAAACCAAGTAACTAAGAATAAGAAGGAGAAGAAGAAGAAAGAGAAGAAGAAGAAGGAGCCAAAGACGAAAGGGGGCGACCATGCATCGTCTAGCGAAAATCCACACACTGCACCGTCCAGGCCTAAATCACCATGTGTCATTTTCAAGGGAGACCACTACCACCGAGATTGTCCCTGCATCCCTCGGATCTTAAGGGACTGGTCTCCCCGTTTGCACAATCCGGTGTCATCGACCTCTGACGATCATGTTGAGAGCACACCATCAACTAGTGAAAATGAAGCCCCTGGACAAAAAAGAAAATGTAAATTTCCTTGTAGACTGTGTGAAGGAAATCATGCCCTCCACCATTGTCCCTTCCGGTACAAAGCTAAAAAAGTTTTGGATGACCGTCCAGCTTCACCGTTACGACTTCCTCCTGGATATAAGAAACTCTTGCCAAGTCCATCACTAGTTGAAAATCCGACCGACACGCCATTGTGTTCGGTCGAAGCATCTGTCATTGAAGATAAACCCACTAAACCCATACAAGACGAAAGTCAAAAGGTTGAGGTGGAAGTCAACCCGGTCTTGTCTTCAGAAGGTCCATCTTCAGATGAAACAATCACTGAAGAGAATGAGAATGACACCGTCCAAATTCTTTTTGTAAACATAGACTCCAATGAACATGGGGGCGATCTACCCGTTCCTTTACCACAGGAAGGAAGTTCGTCAGAGTCATATCCGGTCGTCTATTCAGTGCCACCTCCAAGCAACCTAGTCGTTTCTTTCGATTGGAATCTACTAGGCAGACCCCGGGTACCGGCCAATGTACCATTCTGAATCATTGTACAAGCTTACAAAATGATCATGGTCGGTACCATCATAGATGAAGGGGCTTCTGTGAGTATCATTTCCTCAATTGCTTGGGAAGCGCTTGGCTCGCCATCGCTTCTGCCTGAGATGATAAATTTGATAGGCTTCGACAAAGGAACCAGTCAACCGTTAGGGATCCTTATCAATGTGCCCATAATGTTGAGAAGGAATATTGTTTACATGAACGTAATGGTAGTCCAAGGACCTCTAGATTATAATATACTCCTTGGACGCGACTATATTTATAGCATGGGAGCCATTGTCTCCTCACTCTTTAGAGTAATGTGTTTTCCGCATGAAGGCAGAGTGGTTAAGCTCGTAGACTAGCTGTCGTTTCCTGGTTCACACATAGCTAATAGTCAAATACCATCCCTAAATGGTCTTTTCACGCAAGGAATGTCTCATCAATCTCTAGTCTGTCCACCTGATAAGCACGAGTGATTCGGGAGGACATGACTGAATCCCAGGGGGCATGCACCCTAGTCTGTTTCGATAGGAAAACCTTGGGTATAGGGAAGGTTTCCGCGGAGGATATATGACTAGTCTGACACACCCGTCCATTTAGGAAAATGGTATTAGACTGGAATAAGATTCCTTCGTCAAGGTTAGGAGGTTGGGATTTAGAACCACCATGGTCCAGATGGACTAAGCCAGGAAGTGTTTCTATCTGCGGTGTGGATGGAAACTATCTTGCGAAAGCAGGAACTTCTATATGGTAACCTGGAAATTTTTCACTATACCTGGGGACATGCAAACCTTTTTGCATGCAAATGAAGAGCGACCATTTGTTTTCTTAGTTTGTAGATTCTCAAACCCTTTAAACTCGTAGGATTGGTCGTTCCTAACTTGCATAAAGCAAGGATCCGGGGCAAAGCTTTGTAAGGTGCAAGCTCCATAAAAAATGGCATCTTAGATGAGATATCCTTATTATACGACTGGTACGAGCAGTTTTTATGTGGATTTCAAGCTCGTTAAAAATTAAACATAAGCAATGAGCAAACTTTCCCCCAGAGTTTAAGCTCATTAAATAATGAACCAATTTCCGGTAAATAACCATTGTAAATGCATTATCATCAGCTTTTGAGCCTTGGTCGTGTTCTCATCATCACCTCCACTCTGTTTTAGCCGATCATTCACCTCCATTTGATTGATTACCCCTTTTGAGGAACAACTGCAAAGAGTGATCCTGTTAGCCATCCTTGTGACACTGTCGTGATTGGAAAATTCCAAACCTTACCTGGAATTAGTTGCTACCTGTTGTGGCCAGAAACAACCCCCCCTTGTTCATTTAAGTGTTGTCCAAAATACTAAATGAATGGGGACCCTTAGTTAAATTTTAAAAGAAAAAAAGCAAGAGTTTCCTTTCTTCAAAAATAAGGTTACCATCATAAGCTTAGAAAAGTCTTTTGAATATTGTTAACCTAAGTCTACGATGAGGGAAATATCTTTAAAACCGCGTTGCAAAAAAGGTAGGAAATGCCTCCATTTCTCTATAATATCAGTATGCGCAAGACCCTCGTGTTAAGCATAACATCGCATCGCAATAAAGTAATACATAAGGAAAAAACTTAAAGATTTACCGATCTGCGATAACACCGATCGCAAGATCGCATATCGCAGAAATGAGCTGGCAAGATTTGGCAAACATCAAACTTCTACGATCTGCGATGTTGCGATCACTGCGATATATATTCGCGCGATCTCCGATGGTGCGATCTGCGATGGTGCGATTTCCGATGGCGTGATCTGTGATGTTACGTAAGCAAATCATAAATCACTTCAACATGAATCCTACGGGCACGCTATTTAAGAAAGGCCACTTACCATAATCTGACTCAAGATCATGCGCTTTTAATGAAAGTAAAGGGATTAGTTGTCAACTATTAAATGAAATGTAGACGCGTGCTTTTGTAAAGAATTACTTCACGTAACGTGGCATGTTTGATATATCTGTTGCATTTAAAACTCTCCCATCACCTTTCTTGATCAGTCATTTCCATTTCAATTTCGAGCTGCAGGAACGGAGAGCCAAAGACGATACACAGCCATACGCAGGAAGAAATGGGAAAGAAAAATAGAGCTCAGGGCTCTGAGGCTAAGGAAAAGACAAAGGAAATGGTGCCTTTGTATACAGACATAGCCTGTAACAAAGACGCAGGGATATCGACGTGGGAAAGCATGTACAGATTACTTGAAGAAGAGAATCCCAGAATAATGAAGGTTACTGCTATCGCGGGCTCACAACGCCCTTCCGAAGCGTCCTTATAAGAGCTAGCATGCTCATTTCTTCATCGGATAGCAGCAAGGCCCAAAATTTTACCATATATGGATATGATCAAGTGGATACTTGACAATGTAAACATGGACAACAGACAATTCAAGATTCAAGGGCAAGGGCTCATCGGATCATTCGCTGCACAAGATTTAAAGCTTATGTATCATCTTCCTGAACCGCAGGCGACTTACAATGCACAATTCATTAAGAAATTTGTGGCGGAGAACCCAGACCTATCAAAGACCACCAAAGATTGGTCCAGAAAAGAGGAGCCGCTCAAAAAAGACAAAAACGGTATGTACAGCACTGGTTCCCTCGCCTCTCCGTATTGTTTTGTTGCGGCCATGCTTTGTAGGTTATTTGGGATGCCGGATATCAATAAGTTTTCGTCTGAGTGGTTACCATTAATCGATGCTGCCACAAACATCGATATTATGGATTGGGCCAAGATCCTTTCTGATAATCTATACACGGCTGTTATCAATTACCGGTCTAAGAGATCCTTGTCTCAAAGGATCTATCCTCCTTTTTATCTATCCGCATATGTTATGGATTCTATTTTGTATGTGTCTAAATTTCCCATTATGAGTTGGAAATGGACTACCCAGGACCCATTACCTATCCATGTTTATCATAAGGTACTGTGGGATTCTCAGTTCATCCCACATTTCTACCAGATTTGTCACGGGCTCATTCTACCCTTGTATAGGATGATGTATGACGAAGACCCCCCGAGGTGCTCACCCGAGGCACAGATAGATATCACCCCCATCGCAAGATGGTTCGAGGAAGAATGGTTCACCTATATTAGAGTGTTTGGAAGCACTGTACCTCCACATGTCCTACCTCTATATATCCCCGATAAACTTTTGGCTCAGGAAATTGCTTATCAAACCTGTTCAGAAGGCGGTCTGACCAAAGACCTAAAGGACAAAAAGAAGGCCATATGGCCTCAATTTCCTGTAGCTTGTGGGGCCTTCTCATTGTTCGATGTAGGAAACGCTTTCACCGAAGTGGAGAATGTGACATGTCTACAATTATTTAAATTCCCAGCAAGGCCATTTGACCCAAATGATGTTGCCCAAGATTTCACAACGAACGTCAAAATAAAAGTATTCGTTGGAAGGAAAGATTTGTTTGATGATTTGTTTCAGAGTAGAAGCTCACTCCAGGAAATTTTGCGGGAAGCTCGGTCGAATTTGTCTCCAGATGACCTCCAAAGATTCATGTTATACAGGGAAAGAAGGCTGGCCAGTGTTCCTCTAGAGAAGCTGCGACTGCCTGCCAGAGAACCAACTCCAAGCGTTAGCCTCAGTGGAAACTCTAGCACTTCCAGATCTAAATCTAACAATGCACAAGGAGTGCCTGAACATTCTAAAGGGTCTGGAAGCGACCAAGGAAAAAACGAAGAAAGAGCTAAAGATACAGCTCAGTCAAGTGCAATGTCACAACAGCAAGTTATCGCCTCCCCGCCAAGATATGTCCCCCCTCCTGTCATCGAAGCGCCACTCGTCACAATAGAACTGGACAAAGAATAGGAAACCTTCAATGAGCTGATCAATCTTGAAGGGAAAGCCCCAAGAACACCTGTGAACAATACACAGGTAGCGCAAGAAGTGGTTTCGACCATAGTCAGCAGTGTCACAGAAACAGAGCACATTCCTATCACTCCACCTTTTGAGCTTCTACTTAATGTAGAAGAAATTCCCCCACTGGATGTATTCTATAGTCCCCAACATAAACCAGTTGTAAGGAGACAGAGGAAGAAAAGAAAACTAGAAAATACATTGTCACAAGATGCTGAACATTTGGACGTCTTATGGAAAGAACCCAACAATAACCCAACTGAAAATCTCACTAAGTTGTCTGAGATCGCAGGAGCATATGCTTCTGCAACTATTGACAAGGCATTGGAAGTTCAGCAACTGTTGAAAGAACAAGAAGATCAAATACAGCTACTACAACGACAGTTGCAACAAGCCAACGCTAATATTGAAGCTTCCAGACAGCTCGAGAAGCTGCAGGAAGACTTTCAACAGATGCAGATAGGCTATCAAAGAAGTCTAGACGAGAAAGGAAAACAATTGTAAACTTTACAGGAAATGCATAAAGATGAGCCTAAGCTGGCGGAATTTATTTCAGAATCTATTGGCTTAAATGAGAAACTACTGCAGCAACAGGAAGAGTTGGGACATAAAATATCACAGTGGAGTCACTATTGCGAGCTGAGCGATAAAATCACCAATCAAGTGGTAGACTTGCGGAGTGACTATGATCAGAGTGACAGACGAGTGACAGAATACTTAACTTGGCAGGATGAAGATGAAGGGAAAAGAGCAGGTGCACCCAAAATAAATGAAAATCATAAAGAATTGCTCTTTAATAAATGGGACGACCAAATCAGGCAGGCGGAATGAGCAACGGAGACAGCGGCCACACAAGCAAGCATTCTTATCGACTGTGTAAATGAGAATTTACATAGGGCCAATTTAATCGCAGAGACCACTCCAGGGTACCTACCAAATAAGATACAACTGGAAGCAGAATGGAAGTAGAAGGCACAGGCAAAGCAAAAGCGATCCAAGCATTAAACAGGTTGAATTGGGAATGTTACTGGACATACTTGGTCAAGCCGCATAGTCAATGGATGACTGTGAAATGCATCACAAACGCGGCCAAAAAAGTAGTGCCAGCTCTCATAGATGTTGTTTTCGCAACCCAGCTCAGCGCAGAAGTCAGCCAGCTGACTCTCCTCAAACCCATGATGAACACTTGCAGCTTTAAAGACCAAATTCAGAAGTAGCCTTATTTTAGAATGTTGTTTTTTCTTTTAAATTAGATTAGAAAAAGGACGGTCATTTAAAAACCGCATCCTAAATTTTGTAAAAACACTATTATTAGAATTAGGAAGTAGTATTTTAACCCTTCTCATGCATTTAGAGAAGGGTCCAGAAATTTGTCAAAAACTTGTCCTCGGAACATGCACTTCTGCACCCTCAGAGGAGGTTTTGATGAATGGATGGATCGATATTTATTAATGTTTGCATTTGATGTCTGCTACTGATGTTGCATTTTTTTCTCTTAGTAGATGTTAGAACAAGTAGAGATAAATCGTTTTTGCTTGAAGCTTATGAGTAGGATTAGTCATAAATGGTACTTTTATCTCTTGACCATTTCTGCTTATATTCTTAAAGTGATATACAGGTTTCAGTTGTTTATATGTTACTGCATGAATGTATGAGTTATCATTTGGCACTTCTGTACGGTGGAGTCATTTATTTGTGTTTGATATATGAATAACTTATTATGTGATATGCTGTTCACAACTGTTTTGCTTAACTTTTTATGCAAAGTGGTTTATCTTAATTGATTTCTATTCCTATGATAGCTGAATGATCTTTATTACCAGTTATTGTTCGAAATCTCTTTAGATCGCATAATAGAAGAAGTACACCCCGGGTTAGCATAGATTAGATGTGTTGTTTCTCATTAGATTACAATAGCATAGAGTTAGTTTAGAAGTTTGAATCAAATTAGCTTTAAGTACTCTTAGATCAGCATCATCCACCTCTACACACACACACACCCTTAGATTGGGAAACTGGTGCCATTATCCCCAGTCGGACCCGTTATACCAAAAGGATAAGGAGCTGCCAACCAAGGTCCGGACCGGGTGGGTATCCCCCTTGTTGTCGACCCGGTTTTCGGGGCTTCAACACTACCTAAAATTATCACTCGTTCCTCAAAAAATGAGTCTCATTTAAGCTCTTTTCACCTGACTCGTAAAAAATGAAAAGATTGCCAAGCGATTGGCCTCTCCAACTCGTTAAAGTGACCGGAAGTGCTATCACTCCTCTAGAAATTAATCTTTTTGGACCTGAGGGATTATTACACAAAAAGATCGAGCGCTTGTCTTGTTCGGCTCGTTAAAATTACTGAAAATTCATCCCTTTCGTATCATTTTATACTTTTTCGGACTTAAGGGATTACATGATGAAAAAGGATTATTGGAGTTTCCTTTACGTCCATTTCAGACTCTCTAAAATTGAAAAGGACCGAGTTATCTTTGTCGTTAAACTCGTTAAAACCGAATAGCGACAAACTTGTCCATACAGACAAGAACGAGTTTCACTGTCGCTAGGCTTGTTAAAATATAGCGACAGGTTTGCCCGAAGGGAAAATTATAGAACAAGCATATGTTATCCTCCTCAAGCTTGTAAAAAATAAAGAGGTACTGGTCAGCAATGACTGGGGAAAAATTGGGAAGAAAACTTTAAGAAACTTTATTAGTAGCAAGTCGCTCTTGAACATGACACTTTCACTCCGCATCCGAGTCGGGTTGGGTTGTTCCATTCACCGGTCATATCACCATTGGTCCATCACACCATCCACATTTGGGGTTAATGTTACCAATCCATCATGTCAGTGTCGCCGGTATGTTCAAGAGAAGTCGCTCAGAGAATTCACCTGTGTCTCATCCGCTGCAATACATTCACGCTCCATTCTTTCATGATCGCCACCCTGAACCCTGTATCATCAGATCGTTTTCACCTCCAAAATCATTTACTCCATTCTGTGCCGTAGATGTGGGATTCATTAAGGCCCTCCTACAGTGAGTCGCTTCTTGTCGACATCAGCTCATTATCCAAGAATTCGAGTTAGGAACAACCCCTTTAGTACTTTGAAGCTTGCATGCCTCAATGGAAAGTTTCTCACTTCCGGCGACAGGTTTGCATCAATGGCCTTCGACCGAAATATTTTGCGTGGTGTTCGACGCCAAGTCCCTTATTCACACCACGTGAATTTTACTGTAGTACCTTGAGGGTCATCATCATTATCGGTGATTCCTCTCGCGCCTGTTAACATCTTACATCATCGGCTGGTAATCAAGCGATGCCTTTCCATGTTCGACTCCAGAACATCTTTCACATGGATCGAATTGTACTCTGAGTGAAGATTGAACGAGTTTGAAGACCCCGGATCTAGTTTCATCCATCTGGGTTGCGATATATTTAGGAAAATAAAGACATCAAATGTACATTGTTGTTGCACAGATGATCATTCGAATCAAAGGATGATGACTCTATTAAAATCGTCAGTCTCCCGCACAGACGGTTGTCTTTCTTATGTACATGAAAATGAATTTATAAAGCTGAGCATGGGAATGACACCTCAGCTAGATCATGAAAAATATTATGAATATAATGTATTGTATTGTATCTTATTACAGGTCGCCTTCCAGCTCAAAAAAACTTCAGATCCTCATGATAAAGCATTTCACCCAACATCAAAGATTAACGACCTCATGCTTTACGGGGCAACTGCTATAGACATTTTTGGGCACTGCAACCCCAATCAAACATGTCCATAAACTAAGGGCTCCTAAGTCCCTAAAAGTGTTGTTCAATACCCTAAAAGAACAAGGTCAGCTGATTACATCATCTCCCAGAAGTTCTCCATGAAGAACTGCGCAGAACTGGTCAAAACTAGACCATCTCACCTGCTCCATGGTCAAAGTGTGATGCATCCCACTTAATGCACACGGGAGGTGCGATGTACTGGAAAGCCCTTCTATGGGGTGCGATGGGCGAGAGTGGACAAATCAGAGACAATTTGCGAGGTGGATGATCATGGAATCTTCCAAAAACTTCTCCTGTGACACTTGCCTCTCTGAATTCGCCCAGGGATGAGTAAGAGATCATCAATCTCCAAGTGGAATCAAGAACTATCAAAGAGAGGACACTAATCAGAATCCCAGAAGCTGACTCACCCCCCTGCAATCATCTATATATGGATCCCTCATCCCAGAGATCCAGAGGCTAGAATTTTGTATCTTGTAAGGAAGTGTTGTTGGTTTCTTGTTGGAATATCATAGTGTTGGGTGATCTAAGATTTTCATGAGGTGAAATAAGGGCTTTCATGCTGGAGGATGACGCTAGGTCATAACAATTGGTTGTAATCCTCGTTGCTATTATTGATTATTAATAAATCTATTCAAGTTTTCCTCCATATTCTTGTATATTTGATGATATATGCATTTATGTGGTCAATATACATCTGGTCCTATATTGTTTATGATTGTAGATCTCTATTCTTCAATAGTATTGTGATGCTTTGATTCCATAGGTGCTATTTGAAGCTGGGTAGATGAAGGAGAAGCGACAAAGATCTATCAGAAGGGAGAGGAACCGAGCAAGGAACCAAGCACAACACCGAGGTTGGTGTCCTTCATTCCCCTCTTATCTATTTCTCATAAAGGAAAATGAAAGTGGTTTTAGTTTGTTTGTTTCTAAGATAGCTACCAGTCTTAGTGGGACTAGCAGCTCCAAGTGGACACTAGATTTCCCGATAACACTCACTGCCCCTCGCTGCAACTAATCACTGATTCGATTTCTCTTAGCAAACCCCGCTCTAAAAAATCGAATGATTGATCACTCTAGTGTTTTCTCCAACTGATGCTCAAGCCTCCGCTTATACTTTTCCTGTTGGTCCTTCAACAGCCGAGATTACATCTCTAACCAACGACTAAGATTATATTTGGCTTGATCCATGTCATTTAAAACCTTCTAACCCAGTTTTATATTAATAGTCATTAATATTTTATTTTTCCTATCTTTAGACTTAGGAACTCCGTTAAAAATATTAATTATTTTAATATCTCCTAAACCGGGTAGAATCTACCCAAACCATTTCTGGGGAGAAGCGTCTCTCCACCAAATGGAAAGGTGGCACCAAGACTAACAAACCTTTTGGACAAAATAGGGCCTCCACTTATGCTAACCCTTTTGACATCCTATTGTAGGAAGGGGGTGAGAAGGATGCTTTGGCCCCAGGCAATTGTGTCCATGGAAGAAGTGGTAGTGGTAGAAGAAGAATATGGAGATCTCCAAGAAGTTGTGTTGGATTTGGTTGCAAGTCTAACTTAGTCAAATTATCAATTTGTGGTTTCGAGTCCTCAAGCCCATAAAGGATTAAACAAAGGTCTTGAATCATGAGAGCAACTAGAAAAGAAACTAGTAAGGTCCTCACAAGGAGCACCAAAAATGGATTGAATTGGAATAGTGACTCATCTAGACAAGAGATTGAGAACCATAAGGAAAAAGGGCGACCTATGAACAAAGATGTCAAAGAAGCCAAGTGTTATAGACATTTTTAGGCACTACAACCCCAAGCATAAATGTCCATAAACCAAGGGCTCCTAAGTCCCTAAAAGTGTTGTTTCGACCCCTAAAAGAATAAGGTCAACTGATTACATCTTCTCCCAGAAGTTCTCCATGAAAAACTACTCAGAACTGGTCAAAACTGGACCACTTCACCTACTCCATAGGCAAAGTGCATTGCATCCCACCTAAATACACTTAGTAGGTGCCATGCATGTCAAAAATCCCTTCTATGGGGTGCGATGGGAGAGAAAGGACAAATGGCAGGGTCAATCCGCAAGGTGGAGAAGCATGGAATCTTCCAGAAACTTCTCCTGTGACACTTGCCTCTCTGAATTCGACCAGGGATGAGTAAGAGATCATCAATCTCCAAGTGTAATCAAGAACTATCAGAGAGAAGACACTAATCAAATCTCAAAAGCTGACTCACCCCCCTTGCAAACATCTATATATGGATCCCTCATCCCAGAGATCCAGAGGCTGGAATTTTGTATCTTGTAAGGAAGTGCTGCTGGTTTCTTAGTGCAATATCATAGTGTTGGGTGATCTAAGCTTTTCATGAGGTGAAGAAGGGCTTCTTGCTGAGAGGATGATGCTAGGTCAGAACAATTGGTTGTAATTCTCTTGGCTCTTTCTTTATTATCAATAAAGCTATTCAAGTTTTCCTCCACATGTTTGTATGATTAATGTTTTATGCATTTGTGTGGTCAATGTACATCTGATCCTATATTGTTTATGATAATAGATCTATGTTCTCGTATAGTGTTATGCTGCTTTGATTCTACAGGTACTCTGTGAAGCTAGGTACACAAGAAAGCAAGTAGCAAAGGACTATCAGAAGAGAGAGGAATCGAGCAAGGAACCAAGTGCAAGATAGAGGTTGGTCTCCTTTATTCTTCTCTCATCTATCTCTCATAAAGGAAAAAAAAAGTAGTTTTAGTTTGTTTGTTTCTAAGGTAGCTACCAGCCTTAGTGGGATTAGCAGTTCTGCATAGACACTATTCCCGGTAACACCAAGGCAGAACAAAATATCAAGTTGGGAAACCAACCATAGATAATGTAACAAGCAACTACTAGGTCAAAAAGTGGTAAATCTAAAGCCTCCAAGTTTCGATGAAATCTATTTTATGGAACATAAGGGGACAGGGAAACCCCTCGAGATCTTAGGCTGTAAAATATCTCATGAGATCGAAAAAAACCTTAAAAAAAATTTTCTTCATGAAATGAAGTTAAAAGAGGAAGGCATGTCGGTTTTAGCCAAATCATTCTAGAGTTCTAGCTCCTGAATCACCTAGAGTTCGTCTAGAGCCTCCATAGGTCTTTGCACTCTCTAGATTGATTCTATGAACATGTTAAAAGGTAGTTGCAAATTTGGGTTTTGGATAGTTGTTAAACTAAAAGACAGAACTAGTGGAGAAGTGCCATTGTATATCAATATTTACTTTCTAGTTACCTATAGTGACAAAGAGGAATTTTGGGATTCGTTAATAAAGTTAAATGAGGACCAATGGCATAGTGACTCTATAGTGGGTGGTGACTTCAACAATGTTCTCTTCTCCATGGAGAAACAAGGAGGATCTAATGTCAAAGATCTGTTTCAAGAGAGATTGGAGGATATCCTTAGTGAATGGGATCTCATGGATATTGTGCCAAAAAAGGAAAAGTACACTAATAAAATAATTGGAAGCACTCACATTACAACCGAGCTCTAATCCAAAATAACTAGTTGGTTAGGGTCATTGATAGTTTCTTTTCAATTCTTGTAAGACGAGATTTTGATCACTGTCCCTTGATCAATATGACCCGAACCAAAATAACTGGTTGGTTAGGGTCATTGATAGTTTCTTGTCAATTCTTGTAAGACGAGAGCTGTACGACGATTCAATTGAGTTTCTTTCACTTTGGAAAGGTTTGGAGGTGGCCATAGAAAGTAATATTCTTAATCCCTTAGTTTATGGAGACTCCTTGATCATCATTCGATAAATGACCAAGACAAGATGATTGAGAAGTAACACATGTCTCCCTATGGCTCAAAGAGTGATCACCTACCTCACAATTTTAAAAGATTTAATTTTATTATATACTGAGGGAGTTGAATGTGGGAGTGGATGAGTTAGTAAAAAAAGGCTCCAACATTGGGCAAGGGAAAATTGAATTGGACAAAATTGAATTTTTCTACCCTATTTCTTAGTATAAATTTTGAAATCTTTTTGTAAAAGAGCGGGGACTTAGTTGTTCTCATGAGGCATAAATTTGATTTATGGAAAATTTATAAACCAAGTCATAGAGTCACGATATATTCCACTTCCATTACAAGGATGGGCACATGGATGTCCATAAATTCCTCCCATTGTAGTGTGGTCAAAATCCTCAACTTTGATTTTCGTTGATTCTCAAAATCCACAGTTATTAATTCCTTATTTTGTGTCATTAATTAGAATTGCAATTTGAAGGAATTTTTAATCATTCCGAGACAGAGGAGTCTAATCCATTTATGCCTCTCTTAGTGGAAGACCGTTTGTCTCTCCTAGGAAATGATGAGGAATGTTTCAAATAGGAACAAGAATTTATGGATGCCAATCGATGCCCTATCAATCCTTCGTCCAACCAATCTTTTGGATTAAGGAGTCAGATTTATGGTGGATGTTTGGCTCATGTGTTAGTAGATCTTCCTTCCATATTACAACCACCCAACCTTCCAGTAATGCAAAGGTGTCTCAAGTTGTTTCTAGCTTATCTGTTCTTCCTCTCCTCTGTGTTGTTCAAGGAAATTGTGCGTCCCTTCACACTTCATCCATGGCTAACTCTCATGACCCTACAAAAATATTTGAGGTCGGCTCAGTCATAGGTAATTTGTTGGATGCTACTCATATTATGCTTGTATCCATTTTCAAACTGGAGGGCATGGTGTAGCATCAACACATGTACTTTTAGTTGTTTCTTAAGGTTAAATTGCTATGTCAGCAAACATACATGGAGCAAACTGTGGACGATGTTTAAGAGGACATTTGTGCCATTAGAAAGCGTATAGAAACTCTGGAGGTCACTAGGAGTGGTATTGTGCCGATGGAAGTGGGATTTGATGGTATCAGTGCTTCCATCAAAGGAAAGAAGTATTTTCTCTTTAGGGATGATGGCTCCAAGGGGAAAATGGTTCTGATTAAGGAATATCTTACCACAATGGAAAATGTTTCCTCATAGTTAACTCCCTCTACTTGTGAGAAGCCTTTCACCACAAATATGGTCATGTACTTCTTGATACTCCCATCAGTTGCATGCTTCACTTTGTAAATCCATCTGGAACCAACCACATACTTGCTCTTTGGTCTCGGCACCACCTCCCATACACAGTTCTTCATGATAGAATAAATAACCTGCAAATTTCGTTGTCTTTAGGTACTTTAAAACATTTACATTTATGTATAAATTGATTGAAATGATCTACAATAGAAATAGTGTCGCTCTCACCATCATATTGCAACTCAGATATGGATTCAAGTTATTTCTTTGACATACCTCTAGTACGCTTGTGTGAGCTAAAAGCGTGACCCAAACTAGGAACGCATGTAGGAGCCATAGCTAGCTAAAATTGTTAAAACAAGAATTCACACGGGCTAACTAGCTCAAGCCCTCCTTCTAGCACTATTGTAGGCTCGAAATGTTTGCTTCAACATTGGGGGGGAAGCCACCCGGTCAGGACATTAGAGCAAATCCTTTTCCATTTTATATGGTGGTTTCGACTGGTTATGAATCCAGTTACCCTTCCACCTAAGACTAGCCTAAAGGTTATCCTAGCTTAAATGAAATTTTATTCTAATCTAATCCTACTAAGTTATATTAAGTATTGTTAATGCTAGCCTTATGACACTATGTTAAGTTAATACTAATTGTTATTCTTATGTTAGATCAAATTGATTTGTATAAATTATCACCTAATGTTATAACCTATCATATACTACTAAATATTAACCTATTATATATACATATATTTGACTATATATTAATACTAAACTATATACAATATTAATTAACTACAAAACAACTATGTAATTCTAATATAATATGGTAGTATTGTATTAACATAAAGCCAATAATTCATTCTAAGTCAATGTTGTTGTTGTTGATTTGGGGTAGCATCGGATGTGCTCTAGCCATGAAAATTGGTGGAGAGGCTAAAGCACATGAGATCTCCAAGACCTAGAAATGGTTTGGGCAGATTCTACCCGGTTTAGGAGATATTAAAATAATTAATATTTTTAACGGAGTTCCTAAGTCTAAACTTAGGAAAAATAAAATATTAATGAGTATTAATATAAAACTGGGTCAGAAGGTTTTAAATGACATGGATCAAGCCAAATATAATCTTAGTCGTTAGTTAGAGATGTAATCTCGGCTGTTGAAGTACCAACAGGAAAAGTATAAGTGGAGGCTTGAGCATCAGTTGGAGAAAACACTAGAGTGATCAATCATTCAATTTTTTAGAGTGGTGTTTGCTAAGAGAAATTGAATCAGTGATCAGTTGCAGTGAGGGGCAGTGAGTACGAGACAAAGAGGGAGAGACAGTGCCGAGATACCAACACAGAAACAGAGAGAGGCAGATGCTGAGCCAGAGGGAGCCACGCAGAGACAGAAGCGACTGCACAGAAGTCAAAAGGGCCTGTGTCATCCACGGAGATGCTGCAGGAGTGATGTAGAGGGTTGTAGAGGTTGCACAGAACCTCTAAGGGCTGATGTAGAGGCCAAGAGGGTTGATGTTGAGCTTCAGATTGTGCTGGAGAGGGTTTCTTGGGGTAGACTTCCCGAATATCTGCTTCGGAATAGAGAGGTATTACTGCCATCTTATTTTCTCTGTCAAGTGAGCTAGTTTGGCACCTAGTTGTACTTAGAAAGACTGCACAATAATATAACCCTCAGAATTGCTGCAACGTTTTCCCAAGTTGGGTTTTTCCGGGGACGAGTTGTCCAAAAACAACGGTGTCACTTGTGTGTTTTCTATTTCTTTCAGCTGTTGATCTGTAGATGGTTGAGACTGTATTGTGTTTATTTCAGTATTTATATGATTAAATAACTTGTTTGTAATTAACAAGTAGGAGAAATAACCCAGAGAATACAGATAAAATTTCTAACGGGTAATACTTAGAAATTTCAACATGGTATCAGAGCGTTGCAGATCACAGGAGAGCTGAAGGAACCAGCTGAAGTAGAGCATTTGTAGCAGAAACAACTGTCTCGAGTGACAAAAGTTGTTCCTTGCAGAAAACGGCATAGAAGTGTTGATGTAGAGGAACTCCACCATTAGTTAGGGCCAAAGAGAGGCAAAAGCAGAGGCTGAGGGTAGAAAAATCTCACAAAGAGCCACACATAGACCAGGAGGGTTGACGCAGTTGGCTAGGGGAGCATTTCAGCCAGTGTCGGGATTGCGCAGAGCCTAGAGGCTTAGTCCTTCAGTTGTTGGGGCATAGGAAGCTGTGCGTAGATTGCGGGGAGTGAAGTTGGTGGGCTGTTGTTGCTGCGAGATAGAACAATATCTAATGGGGCAAAACCAAGGTAGAGGGAGTCTCTACCTAGGCGGATTTCTAGCTAAGAAATCAAAATCAGTGTTGCAGGTGCATAGGAGATTGAAGAGGTGCGACTTGACGGTTGGTAGGTGGATTTCCAGGAGGGAAATCAAGACTCAGAGGGAGTCTAGTAGAGAACTTCCAGACGGGAAGTAGAGACTTAGAGGGAGTTGAAGAGAGAACTTCCAGAGGGAAGTAGAGAATTAGAGGAGTCGAAAGGAAGAGCAGAGAGATGGCCATGAATGGACTGAGCGATCAGGACAAGCTGGACGGGGAGTCCAACTTTGTCGTCTGGAAGGCCAGGATCCCGTCCATTCTAGATAGACATCGCATCAAGGCCTTCGCCTTGAGAACAATGGCTATCCTAGTTGACCCAGCTGATAATGAAAAGTACGAGGAAGCAATGGCCAAGGAGAAATGCATAATCCTTGATGGGGTCAAGGATCATGTGGTCCAACATATTGTCGAGAAGGAGACGAAAAAGGAAATGTGGGACACCTTGAAGATGTTGTACTAGCAGACTTCCGTGCAGATGAAGATGTTACTAAAGAATCATCTGCAATCATACCAGATGTAGAAGGGGGAGCAGATAGATCACTTCCTCGATAGATTGAAGGAGATCCGGGACCAACTGACTTCCATAGGGGCCACGTCGGATTAGAAGTTGATGGTGAGGACCGCCCTAAACGCAGTCTCCAAGGAGTGGGAGACATTTGTCTAGAGTATTCTGGGCAGGGCGAATCTTCCAGATTGGGAAGAATTGTGGGTAGCTCTTCGCCAAGAAGAGATTAGAGGGTTTTCCAAGACGAAAAGTAGCAGCAAAGGATTCCAGATTAAGAAAGAGGAGGAAGAGGATGTAGCTCTAGCATCTGCGGGGAAGCAAGAAAAGAGGAAGAAAAATGACCTCTCCAAGATAAAGTGCTTCAACTGTGGGGAACTGGGGCATTATGCGAACCAGTTTCTGAGGAAGAAGAATAAGGGAGAGACGTCTGACTCCAAGGCAGTGCCAACGAAGGCAGAAAAGGAGGTAGAAGAGGATGATGATTGTGCCATGAGTTCTCATGTACCTCTAGAGAAGAGGTGGGGAGACATCGAGCTGTAGTTAGGAAGACTACAGGCGATGAGGGTTAGGATCCTTGAGGTACCCAAACTCTTGGATTATACCTGGCTACGGGAGCCCCGAAGTGAGAAGTAGGAGGATGGCGGATGTTGGTAGAAAGGGATGCGGATGGAGCTACAGAGAGTGCTACAGTGTAGTAATCCCGGGCAGCGCAGAGAAGTTTGTAGCAATGCGAAAGGCATGGAGGAGATTGTAATAGTGCAAGATGGCACAGAGAGGTTTGCAGCGGTGCAAGAGGCAGGGAGTTGTTGCAACAGTGCAGAGGTAGTAGAGGGAGCATGAGATAACGATAGAGAGAGCCTCAGCATCGGGAGTGTTTCTAGCTTGAAAGGGATGTCAGTAGTTGGGTGGATAAATTACTTCTTAGTAACTGAGTTGCAGTGCAGTAGCGGTTAGTAGTAGCACGATGCAGCATGATGAGAAGGGGTTGCAGTGCAGATGTAGTGTTGGGAGAAAGGACCAACAACAGCACAGATGTATAGGGACCTATTGTACAGATGTACCAATGGCAGTGGCAAGGCCATGGGCAACAGTACATGATGCAACAGTTCAGAGGATGGTGGGTGGGGAGGCCTAGCATCAGCACAAGTACCGGTGCCGTATAATCAAAGTGATGCTCAGTGTAGAGTATTACTAGAGCACAGTCCTCACTAAGCGGGAGTGTTGATTTAGGGTAGCATCAGATGTGCTCTAGCCATGAAAATTGGTGGAGAGGCTAAAGCACATGAGATCTCCAAGTCCTAAAAATGGTTTGGGCAGATTCTACCCAGTTTAGAAGATATTAAAATAATTAATATTTTAATGGAGTTCCTAAGTCCAAACTTAGGAAAAATAAAATATTAATGGGTATTAATATAAAACTGGGTTAGAAGGTTCTAAATGACATGGATCAAGCCAAATCTAATCTTAGCCATTGGTTAGAGATGTAATCTCGGCTGCTGAAGGACCAACGAGAAAAGTATAAGAGGAGGCTTGAGGGTTAGTTGGAGAATACACCAGAGTGACCAGTCATTCGATTTTTTAGAGCAGGGTTTGCTAAGAGAAATCAAATCAGTGATCAATTGCAGCGAGGGGAAGTGAGTAAGAGATAGAGAGGCAAATATAGTGCCGAGAGACTAGCGTAGAAGCAAAGAGAGGCAGACGTTGAGCCAGAGGAAGCCACGTGGAGGCAGAAGCAATTGCGCAGAGGCCAGAAGGGCCTGCGTCATCCAAGCAGAGGTTGCAGGAGTGACGCAAAGGGTCGTAGAGGCCGCGCAAAGCCTCAAAGGGCTGACGCAGAGGCCAGGAGGGCTGACACTGAGCTTCAAATTGTGCTGGAGAGGGTTTCGTGGTGCAGACTTTCCGAATATAGAGGTATTATTGCTAGATTATTTTCTCTATCGGGAGAGCCAGTTTAGCACCTAGTTGTACTCAGAAAGACTGCATAATAATATAACCCTATGAATTGTTGCACCGGTTTTCCCAAGTTGGGTTTTTCTCGCGACGAGTTGTCCAAAAACAATGGTGTCACTTGTGTGTTTACTATTTATTTCAGCTGTAATTATCTAGGGTTTACATTGAATCCAAACTACCACATGAAATAGGATTAGGAGTGGTAATTGGGGAAGGTTGAATCAAAAATTAATTTTTGGTGCAAAAGTTGGTTATCCCATGGAGGTTGTTTGGTTCTAATTAATATTGTTATATAAGAACTTTTAGTATTTTGGCACTTGCTTGCATTCGTAAGGGAATCATGGTTGAGCTAGAATGATCTATTTTAATTACCCGTGGAGGGGAAGTGCTTAGTATAAAGGTATATATCTATTTAATTGGGAAAAAATCACTTGGTCAAAAGAAGTGAGTGGTTTGGGTCTTAAGAATGATATCATATTCGGAAAAGCATTAGTTGCTAAGTCTTTGTGGCAATGTTTCAATTCAAGTGTTTGAAGTAGGCTGATAGAGAATAAATATATAGTTAATGATTTGATCTTGGATTGGTTTTGAACATGGAACAAAAACATCTATAATGTTTCTAATTATTAGAATTCTCTTGCACCTTCCTTCCCAATTGTAGAGAAGTATTTGGCTTGGAGTGTTGGGTCCAGGGTGGAAGTGAGGATTGGGGTTGATGGGATTATGAGATGCAATAATTTCTTCCAGAATGCTTAGTTTGTTATTTACAATAGAATGTTAAGACTAACTTTGGACATGATTGGTGATCTAATATCAACCTCTTTATTGAAACAATGATGACTTATAGTTCATTAGTTGGGAATTCCAAGGTAAAGGTCAAATCATTGGGAAAAAGAATTCTTGGATGAACTTAATCATGGTCATATTATACTAATGGACAAATAGGTTGAAATTATATGAACATTTAATGATTTGAGGGGATCCTACTCTACAAAACTTAGATACAATTGGACACTTTTGTCATGATTCACAAAGAAGTTGATTTATAAAAATATAATAAGTGGGAAATTAAGTGACTTGTAACTTCAAATTTTTGATATCATGAGTGGATAAAGTTAACACGTCATAAGATCTGATACTTATTTTGTTTTACATTGATAAAGAAGTATTCCCACATAAAGGATAGTTTGAGTATTGCCACACAAGTCATAAATGGATAGATTGAGAAGTTTATTTTGGTGCCTATGGCAAAGGTTATGAACAATTTCAAGTTAGTATTTGTAGAGGAGGTTGATCTCTCTCTCTCTCTCTCTCTCTCTCTCTCTCTCTCTCTCTCTCTCTCTCTCTCTCTCTATATATATATATATATATATATATATGGATGGAATGTACATAATTTCTTATTGAAATAAAGATATTATTTTTTTCTTGGGGAAACAATAGTTTTATATTTGAAAAAATTAGAAAAAAAAACTTTTCTAAATTTTGATAGTATTGTTGAGCTAATAGGTTAAGAAATTTAGTAATTTTAAAAATATTGTGAAATTGAGACTTAATGTGAGCACATGTAGGACATTTCAAGAGAAAGTGTTTTTCAACCCTCATCTTTTTAGTATCATAAAAATGAAAAATTCTTTCATCCCATGATGTTGTAAGAAATATCTGATGTTGTGTATCACTAAAAAGTTTATGTTCTTATTTTAATTATGTTGATTTTTTTCTTTAAGTTAGATATAACATAGAACTAGTTTTGATCTTCTAGATTAGAGTTAATGACCACTGTCTCAGTACCTTAATCTTCTTTTATTCTCTGCTTTTTTTATTACACAAACATTTCTCCTTGAATTTAGATGTGACATTATTTTCAATGTTATCAATATTCTACAAAATACTGTCCTGCTCCATTATCCAATTGTTTAGCCAACACTAATATTCTTTTACCAACCTATATTAAAATTGCAAGTGGTTTTGCCTAAAATTTGAAGAAATCTTAAGCCTATTATCTTTCATATTAATTATGTTGTAGTTGCATATTATAAATTTAGTCATAGCTATAATCTCAAGGAAAACCAATATCTTAAAGAAAAGATGCTCTGTTCAACAAACGAAAAGATGCTCTGCAATTTACGAAAACCCAAGACATTAATTTAATGCTGGACCTCAATTATTATCGCTCTGTTCAACGACCGAAACCCCACAAAGATGTTGAATCGGTAGAGGCATAGATATCCATCTTTGTTTTTGTTACCACTCTTTCAATAACCTTTTTTTTCATAAAATATATTTGAATCACTCTTCAAAGGTCCGAAAATCACCTATATATTTTAATAATAAAATATATTGAGTACTTGTGTTTCTATTTTAAAATAGAGTTTTTAGAATTATAATTTAAATATTATTAATTATTGAGTAGATAACAGAAATTGAAATTGAATTTTTATGAAATATTTAAAAAAGATTATAATAATATATACAAATTGAAAATTTTCTGAAGTAATTATGTTTTTATTTTGTCCAAGGGTCTTGTATACATAGTGATCTGGTGTCTTATTAAGGCACTCCTAGATGTTAAGTCATTAGTTCAATTCTCCACTCTATTTGGATGTTTCCTCACATCCAAAAAAAATATGTCATTGTTTCTCTTTTAATTAAATTGATTAATGAAAAAAATGTCATATAAAGTGAATTACTTTTTTTTGTTTTTTTCCATGTGGTATTGATAAGCCACCATGGCCCATGGTATTGTAACAAAACCTATTTACATATTAAGAATCTCTATAGTAAAGTAGAGGTAAATCTTTGTGTTTAAGAATCTTGTTCCACGTTTTTCAATGTATATATGTTTAGTTTATATATTAATTATTTTTAATAATAATAATAATAATAAAGGCATGAGAAAACTCTTATTATTCAAATGTGAAGGATTTCACAAACCCTAGCACCCTACGCATGTCGATGATTTTTCAACATAAGTTACAATGGTCGTAGGGGGTAGGGGCTCAGGCCCTCCCGGGGATGAGGAGGTTGCTTTCATGTGTTGATCTCCAACCTTAAGACTAATATGTGTTCAAAGGAATTTGTATACAAAATTCGTTAAAAAAGTGGAGAATATACTTGTCATCATCCTTTCTCAAAGTTTCCACAAAACCTACCTGACCTTCCATGACAGAGCTCTAGTCGAGAATTTCATGGGCCTTTGGCCTTCTCCCAAGTCCATAGAGCAGAGGAAGAAAAAGAGTTGGAAGCCAATGATGAAGGGGCACCTCAATGCATATGAAGTGGGGAATGACTTCTTTGCTCTACTTTTCGAATGCAAGGAAGATTGCAATGTCGTTTTCAAAAACGAACCTTACTTCTTTCACTCCATAGGTATGTATCTTAACACATGGTCTCTTGATTCAACCCGGGCGATGATGTTCCTAAGGCGATGTGAGTGTGGGTCAATCTCCCTCGATTTCCGTTATCTTACTGGAGCAACAACTGCTTAAAAACGATATCAAATGGTGTTAGTCACTACCTTGACTGGGATGAGCCTAAAGGGCAACAATTTTCCTATGCAAAAAATATGTGTAGAAATGGATTTAGAGAAGGGTCTACCCCATAAGATGGTCAATGAAAATACCAAAAGCGTCTCTCCACCAAAGGGAAAGGTGTCGCCAAGACTAACAAACCTTTTGGACAAAATATGACCTCCACTTATGCTAACCCTTTTGACATCCTATTGCAGGAAGAGGTTGAGAAGGATGCTTTGGCCCCAGGCAATTGTGCCCATGGAAGAAGTGGTAGTGGTAGAAGAAGAATATGGAGATCTCCAAGAAGCTGAGTCGGATTTGGTTGCAAGTCTCACTTAGTCAAAGGATCAATTTGTGGTTTCGAGTCCTCAAGCCCATAAAGGATTAAACAAAGGGCTTGAATCACGAGAGCAACTAGAAGAAGGAACTAGTAAGGTCCTCACAAGGAGCACCAAAAATGGATTGAACTGGAATAGTGACTCATCCAGCCAAGAGATTGAGAACCATAAGGCAAAAGGGCGACCTATGAACAAAGATGTCAAAGAAGCCAAGGTAGAACAAAATATCAAGTTGGGAAACCAACCATAGATAATGTAACAAGCAACTACCAGGTCAAAAAGTGGTAAATCTAAAGCCTCCAAGTTTCGATGAAATCTATTTTAGAACATAAGGGGACAGGGAAACCCCTCGAGATCTTAGTCTGTAAAAGATCTCATGAGATCGAAAAAACCTTAAGAAAATTTTTCTTCAAGAAATGAAGTTAAAAGAGGAAGGCATGTCGATTTTAGCCAAATCATTCTAGAGTTCTAGCTCCTGAATCACCTAGAGTTCGTCTAGAGCCTCCAGAGGTCTTTGTACTCTCTAGATTGATTCTATGAACATGTTAAAAGGTAGTTGCAAATTCAGGTTCTGGATAGTTGTTAAACTAAAAGACAGAACTAGTGGAGAAGTGCCATTGTATATCAATATTTACTTTCTAGTTACCTATAGTGACAAAGAGGAATTTTGGGATTCGTTAATAAAGTTAAATGAGGACCAATGGCATAGTGACTCTATAGTGGGTGGTGACTTCAACAATGTTCTCTTCTCCATGGAGAAGCGAGGAGGATCTAATGTCAAAGATCTGTTTCAAGAGAGATTGGAGGATATCCTTAGTGAATGGGATCTCATGGATGTTGTGCCAAAAAAGGAAAAGTACACTAATAAAATAATTGGAAGCACTCACATTACGACCGAGCTCTAATCCAAAATAACTAGTTGGTTAGGGTCATTGATAGTTTTTTGTCAATTCTTGTAAGACAATAGTTTGATCATCGTCCCGTGGCTATCATAATAAATCCACCAGAGGCTTTGGGGCCTATCCCATTTCACTTTAACCGAGGGTGGATGCTCAAAGAAGGGGCGAAAGACTTACATATTCAAGCCTTGTCTCTCTCGGTGAGTGGCTCTTCATCTTTCATGTGGGAATCTAAATTGAATAATGTTAATAAGACTCTTTGTTCTTGGGTGAAATCTAATTTTAAACCAGCAAAACAAGAAAAAAATGATCTCCTCATTCACCTTGCATCGCATCAGGATCAGATGGAAGAGGAAGAGGTGTTAGAGGTTCTTATTGAAGAAGAAAAAAGGATATGCAAACAAATTGAAATCCTCGGGAGGCAAGAGGAAGAGTATTAGTGTCTCAAATCCAGAAGCTTGTGGCTAAACGTGGGTAATAGAAATACAACCTTCTTTCACAAGAAGGAATAGGAAAGAGAGTTCAGAAATTTAGTCAAGGAAATAGTCCCAGAAGGTCAAGCGAAGTTGAAATCCTTTGAAGAGATAAAGCAGGAGGCCCATTATTTCTTTAGAAGTTTATACATAGAGAATAAGGAGAATGATCAAGATGAGGTCCATTCTTTTCTTTTTGTCCTGACTTCATTTTTTATGATATAGATAATTTCCAACTAACTATGCTGACATTGGAAGAGGAGGTAATCAATTCTAGCTGGTCTCTCGACCCTAACAAAGCCCCTAGCCCCGATGGCTTCCCCATTTGTTTTTTCATACTTTTCTCGGGGACTATCAAAAAATACCTAATAAGAATGTAAAATTCCTCCATTATGAAATGAAGGCTAGGAGGCAATACAAATTCTTCATTTCTCACTTTAATCCCTAAACAAGCAAAGACAATATCCTTCTCTAGATTTAAACCAATTTCTCTTTATAATTCAACATTCAAAATTATGACAAAGATTATAGCCAATAGGACCAGAAAAATCCTTCCTAGACTTATTTTTGAAAATCAAGGAGGGTTCATAAGGCATAGATAAATCATTGACAATGTTATTTTGGTTCAAGAAGCTATTCACCCTAGAAAATTATGTGGAGAACCAGGTATGATAATAAATTTGGATATGGAAAATGAATTTGACAAAGTCTTACATTCCTCTTTATTTGATGTCAAGAAGAAATTGGGTTTCAATGAATATTTCATCAATTGGATTGCTACTTGTATTGGAAACCGTTGGATTACCCCCTTGATTAAAGAATGTTCCTATTCCTTCTTTCAAGCCTCCAAGGGTTTAAGACAAGGATTTCCCCTGTCTCCTCCTTTGTATATCCTAATGCCTAAATATCTAAGCAGAAATTTGGCATTAGCCATGGTTGAAGGAAAACAAAAAGGCTTAAGTATAGCCCCAATACAAAAGATGCCAACTATTCCCAATTCGTCGGATGAAACCATTTTATTGGGTTTGACATCTAAGAAAATTGCTATGAGGTTCAAACATACCTTTCATTTTTACCTAAATTTTTCTAGAGGACTTATCAATAAGGGTAAGAGTCAATTTTTTGGATGGAATTGCTCTATCTCTACTCTTCAGGAGATTTAAAAAATTCTACAGTTTTCTCTTGCAGCTAATTGGAAATTCTTCAAATACCCGAGTGTTGGGAACGCTGAGTAGTGATAGTTGGGCTGATATGTTATCCAAATTCAAAAAAAAGATTCAATTATGGAGAGAAACATAGTTGAATGTTGTCGATAAGGTTAATTTGGTTAAGTATGTGCTTTCCTCATTGTCGCTCTATATATGCTCTGGTATGATTGCCTAAAGTCAGTGTTGTCCCAAATGAGCATTATGTTATGGAAATATTATGGCAAAGGGGAAGAATGAAAAAAAATTCCATTTGGTCCAATGGAACATAGTCTGTTTAATGAAAGAAAATGGTGATTAGTTGTCAAAGACCCTTTGTTCATGAATTCAGCAATGGGATCTAAAATAATTTGGACACTGATATCTGATTCAAAAGAGTGGTGGAAGATGACATTTATTCACAAATACTTTTGGAAGAATCAAATATTAAGAGTTGGAGAGGTTCAATGGACTGGCCCGAGTTCTCAAATTTGGAAGCTTTGTAAAGATTTTTCCCCCTTAATTGTAAATCATCTCAGATGGAGATCTGGGAACGATGCTCACATCAACCTTTGGAAGGATGCATTATGTAATTATGGTTTATTGGGTTCCCATGAGGAATATAAGGAATTAGCTATATGGTCGTAAGAGAAAGGGATTAAAAATTTGACTAACAAAGTATCTTTAGGATGAATCAAGTTGTTGGAAGGGATGGTTTATGCCACCTCTTCCTGAAATTCTCCATCCACAATGGTATAAAATTATTCAATTATTAAAAGGAATGGCTCCAATCTCATCCTCTTTATTGGATCATCGTTCCTGGACCTTGAGCCTGACCCTCTCTTATTCTATAAGGCTTGGATACTCCCTATTAGTCAAAAATCTTTCCCATCCTCCTCCTAGTAGAAATTATTCGGTCTAAAATCTAGATCAATGAATGTGTTCTTAAAATTAACATATTTTGTTGGTCCCTAGTCCATCAAAAAATCCTTACGACTGAAACTTTTTAGAAAAGAAACATTCTTAGTCCCTCTAGATGTGCCCTATGCTTTTGCTCTGAGGATTCTATCCCCATCTCTTCCAACAATTCCCTTTTTCCCTTTGAGGCCTGGAGAACCACGCTCAACCCAATTTTTTCCTTTATCACATCCTGGAATCATGGGTCGATATTTTTGAAAAATGGGGTCATTACCCTTAGAACTGGAAGGCCTCTTCCCTTCTAATTAGTTGTTGGATGGCCTTCCCAAAATTCATTTATTGGGTTATCTAGCTTACACAAAATAAAGCAATATTAAAAAATGAGAGGTTGTCTCCCTCGATGGTGGCATTTGAAGACTCCTCCCTATTGTTTGAATCAATTTTTGTTTGTGGATTCAGCGACTGAGAATTAAAGAATCTAAATGAAGCAAAATGTACCTAGATAATTGTTGACAGGAAATTTTCTTTATCCGCGGTTGGCAAAGGAAAACTGATTAAGAATCAAGTATCTTGTCTCGAGCTAAGTCAAAAGGAAATCTTGAAATGGAGATTGGAGAAACCTTAGTTCTCCCTTTTATTTGATGGTGCATCTATAGGTAACCCACAAAGGCAAGCTGAGAGGGAGGGGTTCTCATGAGTCTCAATGAAAAAATATTGTCCAAATTTTCTTGGGGGTTAAGAATTGCTACGACGATTCAATTGAGTTTCTTTCACTTTGGAAAGGTTTGGAGGTGGCCATAGAAAGTAATATTCTTAATCTCTCAATTTATGGAGACTCCTTGATCATCATTCAATAAATGACCAAGGCCAGATGATTGAGAAGTTCCACATGTCTCCCTATGGCTCAAAGAGTGATCAACGCTACCTCACAATTTTAAAAGATTGAATTTTATCATATACTGAGGGAGTTGAATGTGGGAGCGGATGAGTTAGTAAAAAAAGGCTCCAAAATTGGGCACGAGAAAATTGAATTGGACAAAATTGAATTTTTCTACCCTATTTCTTAGTATAAATTTTGAAATCTTTATGTAAAAGAGTGGGGACTTAGTTGTTCTCACGAGGCATAAATTTGATTTGTGGAAAATTTATAAACCAAGTCATAGAGTCACGATATATTCCACTTCCATTACAAGGATGGGCACATGGATGTCCATAAATCCCTCCCATTGTAGTGTGGTCAAAATCCTCAACTTTGATTTTCGTTGATTCTCAAAACCCATGGTTATTAATTCCTTGTTTTGTGTCATTAATTGGAATTGCAATTTGATGGGATTTTTTATCATTCCGAGACAAAGAGTCTAATCCATTTTATGCCTCTCTTAGTGGAAGACCGTTTGTCTCTCCTAGGAAATGATGAGGAATGTTTCAAACAGGAACAAGAACTTATCGATGTCAATTGATGCCCTATCAATCCTTCATCCGACCAATCTTTTGGATTATGGAGTCAGATTTATGGTGGATGTCTGGCTCATGTGTTAGTAGATCTTCCTTCCATATTACAACCACCCAACCTTTCGGTAATGCAAAGGTGTCTCAAGTTGTTTCTAGCTTATCTATTCTTCCTCTCCTCTGTGTTGTTCAAGGAAATTTTGCGTCCCTTCACACTTCATCCATGGCTAACTCTCATGACCCTACAAAAATATTTGAGGTCGGCTTGGTCATAAATAATTTGTTGGATGCTATTCATATTATGCTTGTATCCATTTTGAAATTGGAGGACATGGTGTAGCATCAACACATGTACTTTTAGTTGTTTCTTAAGGTTAAATTGATATGTCAGCAAACATACATGGAGCAGACTGTGGACGATGTTTAAGAGGACATTTGTGCCATTGTAAAGCGTATAGCAGCTCTGGAGTGCTTCCATCAAAGGAAAGAAGTATTTTCTCTTCAGGGATGATGGCTCCAAGGGGAAAATGGTTCTGATTAAGGAATATCTTGCCACAAGGGAAAATGTTTCCTCATAGCTAACTCCCTCTACTTGTGAGAAGCCTTTCATCACAAATATGGTCATGTACTTCTTGATACTCCCATCAGTTGCATGCTTCACTTTGTAAATCCATTTGGAACCAACCACATACTTGCTCTTTAGTCTCGGCACCACCTCCCAATCAAAGTTATTCATGATAGAGTAAATAACTTGCAAATTTCATTGTCTTTAGTGATTTTAAAACATTTACATTTATGTATAAATTGATTGACATGATCTACAATAGAAATAGTGTCGCTCTCACCATCATATTGCAACTCAGATATGAATTCAAGTTATTTCTTTGACATACCTCTAGTACGCTTGTGTGAGCTAAAAGCGTGACCCAAACTAGGAACGCATGTAGGAGCCATAGCTAGTTAAAAATGTTAAAACAAGAATTCACACGGGCTAACTAGCTCAAGCCCTCCTTCTAGCGCCAAAAATGTTGTAGGTTCGAAATGTTTGCTTCAAAATTGGGGGGGAAGCCACCCGGTCGGGACATTAGAGAAAATCCTTTTCCATTTGATATCGTGGTTTCAATTGGTTATGAGTCCAGTTACCCTGCCACCTAAGGCTAGCCTAAAGGTTATCCTAGCTTAAATTAAATTTTATTCTAATCTAATCCTACTAAGTTATATTAAGTATTGTTAATGCTAGCCTTATGACACTATGTTAAGTTAATACTAATTGTTATTCTTATGTTAGATCAAATTGATTTGTATAAATTATCGCCTAATGTTATAACCTATCATATACTACTAAATATTAACCTATTATATATACATATATTTGACTATATATTAATATTAAACTATATATAATATTAATTAACTACAAAACAACTATGTAATTCTAATATAATATGGTAGTATTGTACTAACATAAAGTCAATAATTCATTCTAAGTCAATGTTGTTGCTATTGATTTGGGGTAGCATCGGATGTGCTCTAGCCATGAAAATTAGTGGAGAGGCTAAAGCACATGAGATCTCCAAGACCAGAAATGGTTTGGGCAGATTTACCTGGTTTAGGAGATATTAAAATAATTAATATTTTTAACGGAGTTCCTAACTCTAAACTTAGGAAAAATAAAATATTAATGAGTATTAATATAAAACCGGGTTAGAAGGTTTTAAATGACATGGATCAAGCCAAATATAATCTTAGTCATTTGTTAGAGATGTAATCTCGGCTGTTGAAGGACCAACATGAAATGTATAAGCGGAGGCTTGAGCATCAGTTGGAGAAAACACTAGAGTGATCAATCATTTGATTTTTTAGAGCGAGTTTTGCTAAGAGAAATCGAATCAGTGATCAGTTGCAGCGAGGGGCAGTGAGTACGAGACAAAGAGGGAGAAACAGTGTTGAGATACCAACACAGAAACAGAGAGAGGCAGACGCTGAGCCAGACAGAGCCACGCAGAGGCAGAAGCGATTGCACAGAAGCTAGAAGGACCTGCGTCATCCACACAGAGGCTGCAAGAGTGACGTAGAGGGTCGTAGAGGTTGCGTAGAGCCTCTGAGGGCTGATGCAGAGGCCAGGAGGGCTGATGTTGAGCTTCAGATTGTGCTGGAGAGGGTTTCATGGGGCAGACTTTCCGAATATCTGCTTTGGAATAGAGAGGTATTACTGCCATCTTATTTTCTCTGTCGGGTGAGCCAATTTGGCACCCAGTTGTACTCAGAAAGACTGCATAATAATATAACCCTCAGAATTGCTGCACCGTTTTCCCAAATTGGGTTTTTCTGGGGACGAGTTTTCCAAAAACAACGGTGTCACTTGATGGTTTTCTATTTCTTTCAACAGTTGATCTGTATATGGTTGAGACTGTATTGTGTTTAGTTTAGTATTTATATGATTAAATAAATTTTTTGTAATTAACAAGTAGGAGAAATAACCCAGAGAGTACAGATAAAATTTCTAATGGGTAATACATAGAAATTTCAACATGGTATCAGAGAGTTGCAGAAATTTCTAAGTGATTTTGCTCTAAGGAATCTATCCCCATCTCTTCCAACAATTCCCTTTTTCCCTTTGAGGCCTGGAGAACCACACTCAACCCAATTTTTTCCTTTATCACATCCTGGAATCATGGATCGATATTTTTGAAAAATGGGGTCATTACCCTTAGAACTGGAAGGCCTCTTCCCTTCTAATTAGTTGTTGGATGGCCTTCCCAAAATTCATTTATTGGGTTATCTAGCTTACGCGAAATAAAGCAATATTAAAAAATGAGAGGTTGTCTCCCTTAATGGTGGCATCTGAAGACTCCTCCCTATTGTTTGAATCAATTTTTGTTTGTGGATTCAGTGAGTCAAAATTAAAGAATCTAAATGAAGCAAAATGTGCCTAGATAATTGTTGACAGGAAATTTTCTTTATCCGCAATCGGCAAAGGCAAACCAATTAAGAATCAAGTATCTTGTCTCGAGCTAAGTCAAAAGGAAATCTTGAAATGGAGATTGGAGAAACCTTAGTTCTCCCTTTTATTTGATGGTGCATCTATAGGTAACCCACAGAGGCAAGCTGAGAGGGAGGGGTTCTCATGAGCCTCAATGAAAAAATATTGTCCAAATTTTCTTGGGGGTTAGGAACTGCTACGACGATTCAACTGAGTTTCTTTCACTTTGGAAAGGTTTGGAGGTGGCCATAGAAAGTAATATTCTTAATCTCTCAGTTTATGGAGACTCCTTGATCATCATTCGATAAATGACCAAGGCCAGATGATTGAGAAGTTCCACATGTCTCCCTATGGCTCAAATAGTGATCACGCTACCTCACAATTTTAAAAGATTGAATTTTATCATATACTAAGGGAGTTGAATGTGGGAGCGGATGAGTTAGTAAAAAAGGGCTCCAGCATTGGGCAAGGGAAAATTGAATTGGACAAAATTGAATTTTTCTACCCTATTTCTTAGTATAAATTTTGAAATCTTTATGTAAAAGAGAGGCGACTTAGTTGTTCTCATGAGGCATAAATTTGATTTGTGGAAAATTTATAAACCAAGTCATAGAGGCACGATATATTCCACTTCCATTACAAGGATTGGCACATGGATGTCCATAAATCCCTCCCGTTATAGCGTGGTCAAAATCCTCAACTTTGATTTTCGTTGATTCTCAAAACCCACGGTTATTAATTCCTTGTTTTGTGTCATTAATTGGAATTGCAATTTGATGGGATTTTTTATCATTCCGAGACAGTGGAGTCTAATCCATTTATGCCTCTCTTAGTGGAAGACCATTTGTCTCTCCTAGGAAATGATGAGGAATATTTCAAACAAGAACAAGAATTTATGGATGCCAATCGATGCCCTATCAATCCTTCGTCCGACCAATCTTTTGGATTATGGAGTCAGATTTATGGTGGATGTCTGGCTCATGTGTTAGTAGGTCTTCCTTCCATATTACAACCACCCAACCTTCTGGTAATGCAAAGCTGTCTCAAGTTGTTTCTAGCTTATCTATTCTTCCTCTCCTCTGTGTTGTTCAACGAAATTGTGCGTCCCTTCACACTTCATCCATGGCTAAATCTCATGACCCTACAAAAGTATTTGAGGTCGGCTTGGTCATAGATAATTCATTGGATGCTACTCATATTATGCTTGTATCCATTTTGAAACTAGAGGACATGGTGTAGCATCAACGCATGTAATTTTAGTTGTTTCTTAAGGTTAAATTGCTATGTCAACAAACATACATGGAGCAGACTGTGGACAATGTTTAAGAGGACATTTGTGCCATTGGAAAGTGTATAGAAGCTCTGGAGGTCACTAAGAGTGGTATTGTGCCGATGGAAGTGGGATTTGATGGTATCAGTGCTTCCATCAAAGGAAAGAAGTATTTTCTCTTTAGGGATGATGGCTCCAAGGGGAAAATGGTTTTGATTAAGGAATATCTTGCCACAGGGGAAAATGTTTCCTCAAAGTTAACTCCCTCTACTTGTGATAAGCCTTTCACCACAAATATGGTCATGTACTTCTTGATACTCCCATCAGTTGCATGCTTCACTTTGTAAATCCATTTGGAACCAACCATATACTTTCTCTTTGGTCTCGGCACCACCTCCCATACATAGTTCTTCATGATAGAGTAAATAACCTGAAAAATTCATTGTATTTAGCGATTTTAAAACATTTACATTTACGTATAAATTGATTGACATGATCTACAATAGAAATAGTGTCGCTCTCACCATCATATTGAAACTCAGATATGGATTCAAGTTATTTCTTTGACATACCTCTAGTACGCTTGTGTGAGCTAAAAGCGTGACCCAAACTAGGAACGCATGTAGGAGCCATAGCTAGTTAAAAATGTTAAAACAAGAATTCACGCAGCCTAACTAGCTCAAGCACTCCTTCTAGCGCCAAAAATGTTGTAGGAACCCTTCTCTACCGCTTTCTACAAGGAACAACTTTTGTAACTCGAGATAGTTGTTTCTGCTGCAAATTCTCTACTTCAGCTGGTTCCTTCAGCTCTCCTGTGATCTACAACACTCTAATACCATGTTGAAATTTCTAAGTATTACCCGTTAGAAATTTTATCTATATTCTCTGGGTTATTTCTCCTACTTGTTAATTACAAACAAGTTATTTAATCATATAAATATTGAAATAAACACAATACAGTCTCAACCATCTACAGATCAACAACTGAAAGAAATAGAAAACACACAAGTGACACCGTTGTTTTTGGATAACTCGTCCCCGGAAAAACCCAATTTGGGAAAACGGTGCAGCAATTCTGAGGGTTATATTATTCTACAGTCTTTCTGAGTACATCTGGGTTCCAAACTAGCTCACCCGACAGAGAAAATAAGATGGCAGTAATACCTCTCTATTCCGAAGCAGATATTTGGAAATTCTACCCCACGAAACCCTCTCCAGCACAATCTGAAGCTCAACATCAGCCCTCCTGGCCTCTGCATCAGCCCTCAGAGGCTTTGCGCAGCCTCTACGACCCTCTACGTCACTCCTGGAGCCTCTATGTGGATGACGCAAACCCTTCTGGCTTCTGTGTAGTCACTTCTACCTCTGCGTGGCTCCCTCTAGCTCAGCGTTTGCCTCTCTCTATTTCTGTGCTGGTATCTTGGCACTGTCTCTCCCTCTTTGTCTCGTACTCACTGTTATAGACATTTTTGGGCATTGCAACCCAAATCAAACATGTCCATAAACAAAGGGCTCCTAAGTCCCTAAAAGTGTTGTTCAATACCCTAAAAGAACAAGGTCAGCTGATTACATCATCTCCCAGAAGTTCTCCATGAAAAACTGCTCAGAACTGGTCAAAACTAGACCATCTCACCTGCTCCATGGTCAAAGTGCGATGCATCCCACCTAATGCACATGGGAGGTGCGATGCATACTGAAAATCCCTTCTATGGGGTGCGATGGGCGAGAGTGGACAAATGGCAGAGACAGTTTGCGAGGTGGATGATCATGGAATCTTCCAGAAACTTCTCCTGTGACACTTGCCTCTCTGAATTCACCCAGGGATGAGTAAGAGATCATCAATCTCCAAGTGGAATCAAGAACTATCAGAGAGAGGACACTAATCAGAATCCCAGAAGCTGACTCACCCCCCTGCAATCATCTATATATGGATCCCTCATCCCAGAGATCCAGAGGCTGGAATTTTGTATCTTGTAAGGAAGTGCTGTTGGTTTCTTGTTGGAATATCATAGTGTTGGGTGATCTAAGCTTTTCATGAGGTGAAATAAGGGCTTTCATGTTGGAGGATGACGCTGGGTCAGAACAATTGGTTGTAATCCTCTTTGCTATTCTTGATTATTAATAAAGCTATTCAAGTTTTCCTCCATATTCTTGTATGTTTGATGATATATGCATTTGTGTGGTCAATATACATATGGTCCTATATTGTTTATGATTGTAGATCTCTGTTCTTCGATAACATTGTGCTGCTTTGATTCCACAGGTGCTCTTTGAAGATGGGTAGACGAAGGAGAAGTGACAAAGATCTGTCAGAAGGGAGAGGAACCGAGCAAGGAACCAAGCACAAGACTGAGGTTGGTGTCCTTTATTCCCCTCTTATCTATTTCTCATAAAGGAAAACGAAAGTGGTTTTAGTTTGTTTGTTTCTAAGATAGCTACCAGTCTTAGTGGGACTAGCAGCTCCGAGTGGACACTAGATTTCCCGATAACAAAATGGCGACTCCACTGGGGAGCGAATAGATTGTTTGTTTGTCCATATTTGTTTGTTTTATAAACTTACAGATGGAGCCTGAAGTCAAGCCAGCTAGCCTTCGAACTGCATTTGCTATGCAAATGCAAAGTAGATCAATGTTGCTTCAGTCTATCTCCGGGTTTTGTTTATAAACTGAACAATCGATTTGCAAATTTTCTAATTTCCCTTGTGGTGGCTCTAATAACCTCATTAGATCAGCCCCTGTGATTTCTATTTGTTGTACATCATTTGCTCGGCCTAAATCCCTGAACTGAGCTGCAAACTGTGACCAAGAGCCAAGTAAAGTCTCATCCTGGTACCATCGCACCCTCTCTTCAAGGAAACCAGTATGCATCGCACCTCCCGTGTGCAGTAGGTGGGATGCATCCCTGTTTCCCTGTGTTACAGGTGCGATGATTAGAAAAGGCTAATTTTGCCTCCAGGTCTTGGTTTTTCTTCACTCTTTTCAGCTCTATTATGGAGTTTTGCTGTCTGTGATCAGTATACCACTGTGGAAACCCCCTTCGTTTCCATCATTCCGCCTCCGTTGTGCAAAGAACTGTGAATGTTTTTATGTATTTTCCGCCATTTTCAGTTCTCTTTTGCAAAGTAGTAGCATAGTCATACTGTCGTCTTTTGATTTGAAAGTGTCGCAAGTGTCGTTTTCAGTCAAACAAAAGAATTCCATTTTTCTTGATGGTCGATTATACAGTTACTCTTGTATTTGATTTGAATTAGTAGTTTTTCAAGTGTCGAAAGCAATTTTCAATTCAAAATAGTAAAGTGTCGTCAATATCTTCCTTTCGTTTTTGAAGAGAAATATGTTAGTACTGTCGCTTTGAAAAGATAATTCGGATTTGTACTTAGCATTCTTCTTGTCATTCACACATTAAGAAAGATAAAATCAAATACATGCATGTGCATTTGCATTTAGACTACTTGTTGGTTTGATTTAGGACAGTGCATCTAGTGTGTGCTCTCTGCTCTATGATTGAAAGAATATCGTCTCTCTTTCTTTAGTAGCTAGGATTTTCATTGCAAAAAGAAGATTAAACGATTGTTTATCATCTTAGATTGCATTTTAGGAATTGTACATCTACATCACGCGGTGAACTTGAAAGGAAATTTTCTTAAGAAAGATCAACTGTAAAATAAATTTAATGAACCTAAAAACGCTTTGGAACCTAACGCACAACATCTAGAAGTCTAGGCTAGAGACGTATTCCGGCGTCGTAAATCCTGGTAACTGTCGCTTTCACTATTGGTTGGGTGATTCCTCCTCTTTGAGACGAAAACTGCCAGTACGGACTTGTGCTCCCATGTGCCGTCGAGTATATATTGGGAGACCACAATAGGCTATATCCTTTATCCATAGGAAGTCGTGTCTGCCGCCCTGTCGATCACAATGCACTGAAAACAGCATTCGGGAAGATTGACTGCCGTACCATAAAAAGTATTCTGCAGTTTTGCGATTAGTTTGGTAATCCCTCTGTCTAGATTTCCAGAGTAGTCTCTTTCGTTCCTTTTCAGACTCCTTAAAGGAAAAGGTCCATTTGAGCACTTGTCACTTCAAGCTCATTAAAAATCGAACGCGACTAGAGTCATCTTTTGTTTTTTCTCGACTCTTAAAAATTGAAAAAACAAGTTGTGTCAAAGCGTCTAAAATTTATTTTAATCGGAATAATATCACCATTCCCGCGTTGGTCTTAGGTTGAAGAAAATGGAGTCCAACAACCAAGGAGTTCCCCTTGGAGGAAATCCTAGTCCTTTCTCCTCTTAGGGAGATCTTGGTGCACCTCATATGGCCACATTATCACTTCCAGGATTGACGATCGGCTTGCCAATATGGCTCTTCTCGACCTCCGTCATTCAGAACACCGTAATTCCTGAACAATCAAGTCAACAACTAGATGATACTAAAGTTACCCCCCAACCTTCTACTTCATCCGATTCTCCCTCTCCTCCTTCCTCTTCGCTTGATAAAGCCGGTAAGGCCCAAAACCAAGTAACTAAGAATAAGGAGAAGAAGAAGAAAGAGAAGAAGAAGAAGGAGCCAAAGACGAAAGGGGGCAACCATGCATCGTCTAGCGAAAATCCACACACTGCACCGTCCAGGCCTAAATCACCATGTGTCATTTGCAAGGGAGACCACTACCACCGAGATTGTCCCTGCATCCCTCGGATCTTAAGGGACTGGTCTCCCCGTTTGCACAATTCGGTGTCATCGACCTCTGACGATCATGTTCAGAGCACACCATCAACTAGTGAAAATGAAGCCCCTGGACAAAAAAGAAAATGTAAATTTCCTTGTAGACTGTGTGAAGGAAATCATGCCCTCCACCATTGTCCCTTCCTGGACGAAGCTAAAAAAGTTTTGGATGACCATCCAACTTCACCGTTACGGCTTCCTCCTGGATATAAGAAACTCTTGCCATGTCCATCACTAGTTGAAAATCCGACCGACACGCCATTGTGTTCGGTCGAAGCATCTATCATTGAAGATAAACCCACTGAACCCATACAAGACGAAAGTCAAAGGTTGAGGCGGCAGTCAACCTGGTCTTGTATTCAGAAGGTCCATCTTCGGATGAAACAATCACCAAAGAGAATGAGAATGACACCGTCCAAATTCTTTTCGTAAACACAGACTCCGATGAACATGGGGGCAGTCTACCCGTTCCTTTACTGCAGGAAGGAAGTTCGTCAGAGTCATATCCGGTCGTCTATTCGGTCCCACCTCCAAGCAACCTAGTCGTTTCTTTCGATTGGAATCTACTAGGCAGAGCCCGGGTACCGGCCAATGTACCATTCCGAATCATTGTACAAGCTTACAAAATGATCATGGTCGATACCATCATAGATGAACGGGCTTCTGTGAGTATCATTTCCTCAATTTCTTGGGAAGCGCTTGGCTCGCCATCGCTTCTGCCTGAGATGAGAAATTTGATAGGCTTCGACAAAGGAACCAGTCGACCGTTAGGGATCCTTACCAATGTGCCCATAACGTTGAGAAGGAAAATTGTTTACATGAACGTAATGGTAGTCTGAGGACCTCTAGATTATAATATACTCCTTGGACACGACTATATTTATAGCATGGGAGCCATTGTCTCTTCACTCTTTAGAGTAATGTGTTTTCCGCATGAAGGCAGAGTGGTCAAGCTCATAGACTAGTTGTCGTTTCCCGGTTCACACATAGCTAATAGTCAAATACCATCCCTAAATGGTATTTTCACGCAAGGAATGTCTCATCAATATCTAGTCCGTCCACCTGATGAGCGTGAGTGATTCGGGAGGACATGACTGAATCCCAGGGGGCATGCACCCTAGTCTGTTTCGATAGGAAAACCTTGGGTATAGGGAAGGTTTCCGTGGAGGATATATGACTAGTCTGACACACCCATCCATTTAGGAAAATGGTATTAGACTGGAATAATATTCCTTCGTCAAGGTTAGGAGGTTGGGATTTAGAACCACCCTGGTCCAGATGGACTAAGCCAGGAAGTGTTTCTATCTGCGGTGTGGATGGAAACTATCTTGCGAAAGCAGGAACTTCTATATGGTAACCTGGAAACTTTTCACTATACCTGGGGACATGCAAACCTTTTTGCATGCAAATGAAGAGCGACCATTTGTTTTCTTAGTTTTTAGATTCTCAAACCCTTTAAACTCGTAGGATTGGTCGTTCCTAACTTGCATAAAGCAAGGATCCGGGGCAAAGCTTTGTAAGGTGCAAGCTCCATAAAAAATGGCATCTTAGATGATATATCCTTATTATACGACTGGTACGAGCAGTTTTTATGTGGAGTTCAAGCTCGTTAAAAATTAAACATAAGCAATGAGCAAACTTTCCCCCAGAGTTTAAGCTCATTAAAAAATGAACCAATTTCTGGTAAATAACCATTTTAAATGCATTATCATCAGCTTTGAGCCTTGGTTGTGTTCTCATCATCACCTCCACTCTGTTTTAGCCGATCATTCACCTCCATTTGATTGATTACCCCTTTTGAGGAACAACTGCAAAGAGTGATCCTGTTAGCCATCCTTGTGACACTGTCGTGATTGGAAAATTGCAAACCTTACCTGGAATTAGTTGCTACCTGTTGTGGCCAGCAACAACCCCCCCTTGTTCATTTAAGTGTTGTCCAAAATACTAAATGAATGGGGACCCTTAGTTAAATTTTAAAAGAAAAAAAGCAAGAGTTTCCTTTCTTCAAAAATAAGGTTACCATCGTAAGCTTAGAAAATTCTTTTGAATATTATTAACCTAAGTCTACGATGAGGGAAATATCTTTAAAACCGCGTTGCAAAAAAGATAGGAAATGCCTCCATTTCTCTATAATATCAGTATGCGCAAGACCCTCATGTTAAGCATAACATCGCATCGCAATAAAGTAATACTCATAAGGAAAAAACTTAAAGATTTACCGATCTGCGATAACACCGATTGCAAGATCGCATATCGCAGAAATGAGCTGGCAAGATATGGCAAACATCAAACTTCTGCGATCTGCGATGTTGCGATCGCTGCGATATTATATTCGCGCGATCTGCGATGGTGCGATTTGTGATGGCGCGATCTACGATGTTACGTAAGCAAATCATAAATCACTTCAACACGAATCCTACGGGCACGCTATTTAAGAAAGGCCACTTACCATAATCTGACTCAAGATCATGCGCTTTTAATGATAGTAAAGGGATTAGTTGTCAGCTATTAAATGAAATGTAGACGCGTGCTTTTGTAAAGAATTACTTCATGTAAGGTGGCATGTTTGATATATCTGCTGCATTTAAAACTCTCCCATCACCTTTCTTGATCAGTCATTTCCATTTCACTTTCGAGCTGCAGGAACGGAGAGCCAAAGACGATACACAGCCATACGCAGGAAGAAATGGGAAAGAAAAATAGAGCTCAGGGCTCTGAGGCTAAGGAAAAGACGAAGGAAATGGCGCCTTTGTATACAGACACAGCCTGTAACAAAGACGCAGGGATATCGACGTGGGAAAGCATGTACAGATTACTTGAAGAAGAGAATCCCATAATAATGAAGGTTACTGCTATCGCGGGCTCACAACGCCCTTCCGAAGCGTCCTTAGAAGAGCTAGCATGCTCATTTCTTCATCGGATAGCAGAAAGGCCCAAAATTCTACCATATACGGATATGACCAAGTGGATACTTGACAATGCAAACATGGACAACAGACAATTCAAGATTCAAGGGCAAGGGCTCATCAGATCGTTCACTGCACAAGATTTAAAGCTTATGTATCATCTTCCTGAACCGCAGGCGACTTACAATGCACAATTCGTTAAGAAATTTGTGGCGGAGAACCCAGAACTATCAGAGACCACCAAAGATTGGTCCAGAAAAGAGGAGCTGCTCAGAAAGGAAAAAAACGGTATGTACAGCACTGGTTCCCTCACCTCTCCGTATTGTTTTGCTGCGGCCATGATTTGTAGGTTATTTGGGATGCTGGATATCAATAAGTTTTCGTCTGAATGGTTACCATTAATCGATGCTGCCACAAACGCCGATATTATGGATTGGGCCAAGATCCTTTCTGATAATCTATACACGGCTGTTATCAATTACCGGTCTAAGAGATCCTTGTCTCAAAGGATCTATCCTCCTTTTTATCTATCCGCATATGTTATGGATTCTATTTGTTATGTGTCTAAATTTCCCATTGTGGGTTGGAAATGGACTACCCAGGACCCATTACCTATCCATGTTTATCATAAGGTACTGTGGGATTCTCAGTTCATCCCACATTTCTACCAGATTTGTCACGGGCTCATTCTACCCTTGTATAGGATGATGTATGATGAAGACCCCCCGAGGTACTCACCCGAGGCACAGATAGATATCACCCCCATCGCAAGATGGTTCGGGGAAGAATGGTTCACCTATATTAGAGTGTTTGGAAGCACTGTACCTCCACATGTCCTACCTCTATATATCCCCGCTAAACTTTTAGCTCGGGAAATTGCTTATCAAACCTGTTCAGAAAGCGGCCTGACCAAAGACCTAAAGGAAAAAAAGAAGGCCATATGGCCTCAATTTCCTGTACCTTGTGGGGCCTTCTCATTGTTCGATGTAGGAAACGCTTTCACCAAAGTGGAGAATGTGACGTGTCTACAATTATTTAAATTCCCAACAAGGCCATTTGACCCAAATGATGTTGCCCAAGATTTCACATTGAACGTCAAAATAAAAGTATTCGTTGGAAAGAAAGATTTGTTTGATGATTGTTTCAGAGTAGAAGCTCACTCCAGGAAATTTTGCGGGAAGCTCGGTCGAAGTTGTCTCCAGATGACCTCCAAAGATTCATGTTATACAGGGAAAGAAGGTTGGCCAGTGTTCCTCTAGAGAAGCTGCGACTGCCTGCCAGAGAACCAACTCCAAGCGTTAGCCTCAGTGGAAACTCTAGCACTTCCAGATCTAAATCTAACACTGCGCAAGGAGTGCCTGAACATTCTAAAGGGTCTGGAAGCGACCAAGGAAAAAACGAAGAAATAGCTAAAGATACATCTCAGTCAAGTGCAATGTTGCAACAGCAAGTTATCGCCTCCCCGCCAAGAGATGTCCCCCCTCCTGTCATCGAAGCGCCACTCGTCACAACGGAACTGGACAAAGAATCGGAAACCTTCAATGAGATGATCAATCTTGAAGGGCAAGTCCCAAGAACACCTGTGAACAATACACAGGTAGCGCAAGAAGTGGTTTCGACCATAGTCAGCAGTGTCACAGAAACAGAGCACATTCCTATCACTCCACCTTCTGAGCTTCTACTTAATGTAGAAGAAATTCCCCCACTGGATGTATTATATAGTCCCCAACATAAAGCAGTTGTAAGGAGACAGAGGAAGAACAGAAAACTAGAAAATATACTGTCACAAGATGCTGAACATTTGGATGTCTTATGGAAAGACCCCAACAATAACCCAATTGAAAATCTCACTAAGTTGTCTCAGATCGCAGGAGCATATGCTTCTGCAACTATTGATAAGGCATCGGAAGTTCAGAAACTGTTGAAAGAACAAGAAGATCAAATACAGCTACTACAACGACAGTTGCAACAAGCCAACGCTAATATTGAAGCTTCTAGACAGCTCGAGAAGCTGCAGGAAGACTTTCAACAGATGCAGATAGGCTATCAAAGAAGTCTAGACGAGAAAGGAAAACAATTGCAAACTTTACAGGAAATGCATAAAGATGAGTCTAAGCTGGCAGAATTTATTTCAGAATCTATTGGCTTAAATGAGCAACTACTGCAGCAACAGGAAGAGTTGGGACATAAAATATCACAGTGGAGTCACTATTGCGAGCTGAGCGATAAAATCACCAATCAAGTGGTAGACTTGCGGAGTGACTATGATCAAAGTGATAGACGAGTGACAGAATACTTAACATGGCAGGATGAAGATGAAGGGAAAAGAGCAGGTGCACCCAGAATAAACGAAAATCATAAAGAATTGCTCTTTAATAAATGGGACGATCAAATCAGGCAGGCGGAACGAGCAGCGGAGACAGCGGCCACACAAGCAAGCATTCTTATCGACTGTGTAAATGAGAATTTACACAGGGCCAATTTAATTGCAGAGACCACTCTGGGGTACCTACCAAATAAGCTACAACTGGAAGCAGAATGGAAGCAGAAGGCACAGGCAAAGGAAAAGCGATCCAAGCATTAAACAGGTTGAATTGGGAATGTTACTGGATATACTTGGTCAAGCCGCATAGTCAATGGATGACTGTGAAATGCATCACAAACACAGCCGAAAAAGTAGTGCAAGCTCTCATAGATGTTGTTTTCGCAGCCCAGCTCAGCGCAGAAGTCAGCCAGCTGACTCTCCTCAAACCCATGATGAACACTTGCAGCTTTAAAGACCAAATTCAGAAGTAGCCTTATTTTAGAATGTTGTTTTTTCTTTTAAATTAGATTAGAAAAAGGACGGCCATTTGAAAACCGCATCCTAAATTTTGTAAAAACACTATTATTAGAATTAGGAAGTAGTATTTTAACCCTTCTCATGCATTTAGAGAAGGGTCCAGAAATTTGTCAAAAACTTGTCCTCGGAACATGCACTTCTGCACCCTCAGAGGAGGTTTTGATGAATGGATGGATCGATATTTATTAATGTTTGCATTTGATGTCTGCTACTGATGTTGCACTTTTGTACTCTTAGTAGATGTTAGAACAAGTAGAGATAAATCGTTTTTTCTTGAAGCTTATGAGTAGGATTAGTCATAAATGGTACTTTTATCTCTTGACCATTTCTGCTTATATTCTTAAAGTGATATACAGTTTTCAGTTGTTTATATGTTACTGCATGAATGTATGAGTTACAAGGATAATTTTAGGGGCGAATGTTCGCCCTTTGGTGAAATTAAGGGGTTTTAAATTTTCAGTGGGCGAATATTTTGTATCATAGTACATTTTTACAAATCACCTTAAATAGCCCACCTTATTTTAAGGGAGAGGGTAAAAAAGGTAAATTTAGCCCTTGAAATTAGGACTTACAAACTTCCATTCGCCCATTTTCAAGAATAAGTTTTATTTAAGTGAATCCATTCGTCCATTTTCAAGAATAGGTTTTATTTAAGTGAATCCTATGGGCCAAATACCATATTTATAAAAGAGGTATGGTAAATTAATAAAAATATAAATAAATGAGAGGTATGGTAAATAAATAAAACATTTTTTATATTTACTCCATAAGTCACCTTATATACATGTAAGAGTGTAAACAAATAAAAATATAAGTAAAGTGGAGGTATGGTAAATAAATAAAACGTCTTTTTATACTTACTCAAAAGGTATGGTAAATAAATAAAAATATAAATAAACTAGACGTATCGTAAATAAATAAAACCTCTTTTTATATTTAGTCCATAACCCTTGTTCTATTTATGAAGGCTCAAGAAAGAGATTTTATTTAAGTGAATCCTATGGGCCAAATACCATATTTGTAAAAGAGGTATGGTAAATTAATAAAAATATAAATAAACGAGAGGTATGGTAAACAAATAAAACATTTTTTTATATTTACTCCATAAGTCACCTTATATTTAAGGACACTCAAAAAATGGGTTATATTTAGGTGAAACCTATGGCCAAAATACTATGGGACAAATACCATGGACTAGATTGTTATTAATACCATGCAAAAAACCATTATTAACCCTAATATTAGAATTAATAAAAATAAAAATGGCACATGGTATTGACCCATGGTATTCACCAAAATGGCACATGGTATTGACCCATGGTATTCACCTGGAATGTAGCCTATTTAAATGGGGGAATTAAATCAGCATGTAGCCTATGCTAAGATTCACTAGGACTTTACAAAGTTTTATTATTTAGTGAAAGACTCGCCAAGATCTTACAAGATTTTATAATTGAGTAAATATTCGCCATGCCTGGTGAGAGATTCGCCAAAAAATTATATATACATATTATATTATTGATAAAATCGCCTTCCATTTTTCCTATATACCATGGAGATTCGTCCATTTATTATATTTATAAATTTACGGGGGGTTCTTAAAATTTTCCCTGATGAGTTACCATTTGGCACTTCTATACGGTGGAGTCATTTATTTGTGTTTGATATATGAATAACTTATTATGCGATATGTTGTTCACAATTGTTTTGCTTAACTTTTTATGCAAAGTGGTTTATCTTAATTGATTTCTATTCCTATGATAGTTGAATGATCTTTATTACCAGTTATTGTTCGAAATCTCTTTAGATCGCATAATAGAAGAAGTACACCCCGGGTTAGCGTAGATTAAATGTGTTGTTTCTCATCAGATTACAATAGCATAGAGTTAGTTTAGATGTTTGAATCAAATTAGCTTTAAGTACTCTTAGATCAGCATCATCTGCCTCTACACACACACACACACCCTTAGATTGGGAAACTGGTCCCATTATCCCCAGTCGGACCCGCTATACCAAACGGATAAGGAGCTGCCAAACATGGTTCGGACCGGGTGGGTATCCCCCTTGTTGTCGACCCGATTTTCGGGGCTTCAACACTACCTAAAATTATCACTCGTTCCTCAAAAAACGAGTCTCATTTAAGCTCTTTTCACCTGACTCGAAAAAAATGAAAAGATTGCCAAGCGATTGGCCTCTCCAACTCGTTAAAGTGACCGGAAGTGCTTTCACTCCTCTAGAAATTAATCTTTTTGGACCTGAGGGATTATTACACAAAAAGATCGAGCACTTGTCTTGTTCGGCTCGTTAAAATTACTGAAAATTCATCCCTTTCGTATCATTTTATACTTTTTCGGACTTAAGGGATTACATGATGAAAAAGGATTATTGGATTTTCCTTTACGTCCCTTTCAGACTCTCTAAAATTGAAAAGGACCGAGTTATCTTTGTCGTTAAATTCGTTAAAACCGAATAGCGACAAACTTGTCCATACAGACAAGAACGAGTTTCACTGTCGCTAGGCTTGTTAAAATATAGCGACGGGTTTGCCCGAAGGGAAAATTATAGAACAAGCATATGTTATCCTCCTCAAGCTTAAAAAAAATAAAGAGGTACTGGTCAGCAATGACTGGGGAAAAATTGGGAAGAAAACTTTAAGAAACTTTATTGGTAGCAAGTCGCTCTTGAACATGACACTTTCACTCCGCATCCGAGTCGGGTTGGGTTGTTCCATTTCACTGGTCATATCACCATTGGTCCATCACACCATCCACATTTTGGGTTAATGCTACCAATCCATCATGTCAGTGTCACCGGTATGTTCAAGAGAATTCGCTCAGAGAATTCACCTGTGTCTCATCCGCTGTAATACATTCACGCTCCATTCTTTCATGACTGCCACCCTGAACCTTGTATCATCAGATCGTTTTCACCTCCAAAATCATTTACTCTGTTCTGTGCTGTAGATGTGGGATTCATTAAGGCCCTCCTATAGCGAGTGGCTTCTTGTCGACATCAGCTCATTATCCAAGAAGTTGAGTTAGGAACAACCCCTTCAGTACTTTGAAGCTTGCATGCCTCAATGGAAAGTTTCTCACTTCCGGCGACAGGTTTGCATCAATGGCCTTTGACCCAAAGATTTTGCGTGGTGTTCAATGCCAAGTCCCTTATTCACACCACACGAATTTTACTATAGTACCTTGAGGGTCATCATCATTATCGGTGATTCCTCTCGCGCCTGTTAACAGCTTACATCATCGGCTGGTAATCAGGCGATGCCTTTCCATGTTCGACTCCAGAACATCTTTCACATGGATCGAATTTTACTCTGAGTGAAGATTGAACGAGTTTGAAGACCCCAGATCTAGTTTCATCCATCTGGGTTGCGATATATTTAGGAAAATAAAGGCATCAAATGTACATTGTTTTTGCACAGATGATCATCTGAATCAAAGGATGATGACTCTATTAAAATCGTCAGTCTCCCGCACAGAAGGTTGTCTTTCTTATGTACATGAAAATGAATTTATAAAACTGAGCATGGGAATGCCCGCCTCAGCTAGATCATGAAAAATATTATGAATATAATGTATTTTATTGTCTCTTATTATAGGTCGCCTTCCAGCTCGAAAAAACTTCAGATCTTCATGATAAAGCTTTTCACCCAACATCAAAGATTAACGACCTCATGCTTTAGGGGGCAACTGTTATAGACATTTTTGGGCACTGCAACCCCAATCAAACATGTCCATAAACTAAGGGCTCCTAAGTCCCTAAAAGTGTTGTTCACTACCCTAAAAGAACAAGGTTAGCTAATTACATCATCTCCTAGAAGTTCTCCATGAAAAACTGCGCAGAACTGGTCGAAACTAGACCATCTCACCTGCTCCATGGTCAAAGTGTGATGCATCCCACCTAATGCACATGAGAGGTGCAATGTACTGAAAAGCCCTTCTATGGGGTGCGATGGGCGAGAGTCGACAAATCAGAGACAATTTTCGAGGTGGATGATCATGGAATCTTCCAAAAAATTCTCCTGTGACACTTGCCTCTCTGAATTCGCCCAGGGATGAGTAAGAGATCATCAATCTCCAAGTGGAATCAAGAACCATCAAAGAGAGGACACTAATCAGAATCCCAGAAGCTGACTCACCCCCCTGCAATCATCTATATATGGATACCTCATCCCAGAGATCCAGAGGCTAGAATTTTGTATCTTGTAAGGAAGTGTTGTTGGTTTCTTGTTGGAATATCATAGTGTTGGGTGATCTAAGCTTTTCATGAGGTGAAATAAGGGCTTTCATGCTGGAGGATGACGCTGGGTCATAACAATTGGTTGTAATCCTCTTTGCTATTATTGATTATTAATAAATCTATTCAAGTTTTCCTCCATATTCTTGTATGTTTGATGATATATGCATTTGTGTGGTCAATATGCATCTGGTCCTATATTGTTTATGATTGTAGATCTCTATTCTTCAATAGTATTGTGCTGCTTTGATTCCACAGGTGCTCTTTGAAGCTGGGTAGACGAAGGAGAAGCGGCAAAGATCTATCAGAAGGGAGAGGAACCGAGCAAGGAACCAAGCGCAACACTGAGGTTGGTGTCCTTCATTCCCCTCTTATCTATTTCTCATAAAGGAAAATGAAAGTGGTTTTAGTTTGTTTGTTTCTAAGATAGCTACCAGTCTTAGTGGGACTAGCAGCTCCGAGTGGACACTAGATTTCCCGATAACACTCACTGCCCCTCGCTGCAACTGATCACTGATTCGATTTCTCTTAGCAAACCCCGCTCTAAAAAATCGAATGATTGATCACTCTAGTGTTTTCTCCAACTGATGCTCAAGCCTCCGCTTATACTTTTCCTGTTGGTCCTTCAACAGCCGAGATTACATCTCTAACCAACGACTAAGATTATATTTGGCTTGATCCATGTCATTTAAAACCTTCTAACCCAGTTTTATATTAATATTCATTAATATTTTATTTTTCCTATGTTTAGACTTAGGAACTCCGTTAAAAATATTAATTATTTTAATATCTCCTAAACTGGGTAGAATCTACCCAAACCATTTCTGGGGAGAAGCGTCTCTCCAACAAATGGAAAGGTGGCACCAAGACTAACAAACCTTTTGGACAAAATATGGCCTCCACTTATGCTAACCCTTTTGACATCCTATTGTAGGAAGGGGGTGAGAAGGATGCTTTGGCTCCAGGCAATTGTGTCCATGGAAGAAGTGGTAGTGGTAGAAGAAGAATATGGAGATCTCCAAGAAGTTGAGTTGGATTTGGTTGCAAGTCTAACTTAGTCAAATTATCAATTTGTGGTTTCGAGTCCTCAAGCCCATAAAGGATTAAACAAAGGTCTTGAATCACGACAGCAACTAGAAAAGAAACTAGTAAGGTCCTCACAAGGAGCACCAAAAATGGATTGAACTGGAATAGTGACTCATCTAGACAAGAGATTGAGAACCATAAGGCAAAAGGGCGACCTATGAGAAAAGATGTCAAAGAAGCCAAGTTTTATAGACATTTTTGGGCACTACAACTCCAAGCATAAATGTCCATAAACCAAGGGCTCCTAAGTCCCTAAAAGTGTTGTTTCAACCCCTAAAAGAAAAAGGTCAACTGATTACATCTTCTCCCATAAGTTCTCCATGAAAAACTACTCAGAACTGGTCAAAACTGGACCATTTCACCTACTCCATAGGCAAAGTGCGTTGCATCCCACCTAAATACACTTATTAGGTGCCATGCATGTCAAAAATCCCTTCTATGGGGTGCGATGGGCGAGAAAGGACAAATGGCAGGGTCAATCCGCAAGGTGGAGAAGCATGGAATCTTCCAGAAACTTCTCCTGTGACACTTGCCTCTCTAAATTCGACCAGGGATGAGTAAGAGATCATCAATCTCCAAGTGGAATCAAGAACTATCAGAGAGAAGACACTAATCAAATCTCAAAAGCTGACTCACCCCCCTTGCAAACATCTATATATGGATCCCTCATCCCAGAGATCCAGAGGCTGGAATTTTGTATCTTGTAAGGAAGTGCTGCTGGTTTCTTGGTGCAATATCATAGTGTTGGGTGATCTAAGCTTTTCATGAAGTGAAGAAGGGCTTCTTGCTGAGAGGATGATGTTGGGTCAGAACAATTGGTTGTAATTCTCTTGGCTCTTTCTTTATTATCAATAAAGCTATTCAAGTTTTCCTCCACATGTTTGTATGATTAATGTTTTATGCATTTGTGTGGTCAATGTACATCTGATCCTATATTGTTTATGATAATAGATCTATGTTCTCGTATAGTGTTATGCTGCTTTGATTCTACAGGTACTCTGTGAAGCTAGGTACACAAGAAAGCAAGTAGCAAAGGACTATCAGAAGAGAGAGGAATCGAGCAAGGAACCAAGTGCAAGATAGAGGTTGGTCTCCTTTATTCTTCTCTCATCTATCTCTCATAAAGGAAAACGAAAGTAGTTTTAGTTTGTTTGTTTCTAAGGTAGCTACCAGCCTTAGTGGGATTAGCAGTTCTGCATAGACACTATTCCCGGTAACACCAAGGCAGAACAAAATATCAAGTTGGGAAACCAACCATAGATAATGTAACAAGCAACTACTAGGTCAAAAAGTGGTAAATCTAAAGCCTCCAAGTTTCGATGAAATCTGTTTTATGGAACATAAGGGGACAGGGAAACCCCTCGAGATCTTAGGCTGTAAAAGATCTCATGAGATCGAAAAAAACCTTAAGAAATTTTTTCTTCAAGAAATGAAGTTAAAAGAGGAAGGCATGTCGGTTTTAGCCAAATCATTCTAGAGTTCTAGCTCCTGAATCACCTAGAGTTCGTCTAGAGCCTCCAGAGGTCTTTGCACTCTGTAGATTGATTCTATGAACATGTTAAAATGTAGTTGCAAATTCGGGTTTTGGATAGTTGTTAAACTAAAAGACAGAACTAGTGGAGAAGTGCCATTGTATATCAATATTTACTTTCTAGTTACCTATAGTGACAAAGAGGAATTTTGGGATTCGTTAATAAAGTTAAATGAGGACCAATGGCATAGTGACTCTATAGTGGGTGGTGACTTCAACAATGTTCTCTTCTCCATGGAGAAATGAGGAGGATCTAATGTCAAAGATTTGTTTCAAGAGAGATTGGAGGATATCCTTAGTGAATGGGATCTCATGGATATTGTGCCAAAAAAGGAAAAGTACACTAATAAAATAATTGGAAGCACTCACATTACAACCGAGCTCTAATCCAAAATAACTGGTTGGTTAGGGTCATTGATAGTTTCTTTTCAATTCTTGTAAGACGAGATTTTGATCACCGTCCCTTGATCAATATGACCCGAACTAAAATAACTGGTTGGTTAGGGTCATTGATAGTTTCTTGTCAATTCTTGTAAGACGAGAGTTGTACGACGATTCAATTGAGTTTCTTTCACTTTGGAAAGGTTTGGAGGTGGCCATAGAAAGTAATATTCTTAATCCCTTAGTTTATGGAGACTCCTTGATCATCATTCGATAAATGACCAAGACAAGATGATTGAGAAGTAACACATGTCTCCCTATGGCTCAAAGAGTGATCAACGCTGATGAGCCCCAAAAATGTACAATTATTTGGGCTCATTCAACCTCCTAATTTGACTTAATCCACCGTTCTCATTGGTTTATTGCATGCTTTTGATTATTTTTATGCTAATAGAGTGAATTTGGTTAGTCATTATGCCAACAAGTCTAATGGGTGCTTTGTGTAGCCTTTTTGGTCAATTTGGAGACAAAATTGAAGGTCTTAATGAGCACTTGGCAGCCAAATTCGTGGGAAGACAAGCTAGAGGATTTGTAGGAAGGTGTCCCCTTCATTTATGGGCCCTTGCCTCGAATTCTCCACCATTAGCTCGGAGTTCAAGGGCCACCGAATCAATTAACACAAGGGCAGCCAAGCAAGTCAAGTAGGACTGTTGTTAACTCCAAGTTTTGGGCAGCCGAGTCCCTAAATTTTAGGAGGACTGTTGGGTCCTCAAATTGTATAAATAAGAAGGCTTAGGGCCTCATTTGGGTTAGCCAGTGTAGCCAGTGGATGTTAGCTAGTTAGCCAGTAGATAGTAGCTAGTGGTTAGTCATTTTGCAGCCATTAGTTAGCTAGTTTGTAGTTCGATTTGTATGCAATAGATTAGCTTTGCTTTCAGCTCATTCTCAAGCTCTCCTTGTGGACAGTTTTGATGTAACTTTTCATTCTTGATTAATAAAGATGAATTCAGCTTTGCACCAGCTCTAAATCTCTCTTGGGAGGCTGTAGCTCTTGGGGTTGGGCCCATCTCAAGCGCCCAGTACCTCCCCTGTTTATCTTTATGTGTGTTTGCTGCGTTCTTAAAATAAAATCTGCTCTTTAGATCTTGCTTTGTTATTTTGGTTGTTTTTGTTAGTTAAAGTAGCTTTTTATGTTTGGGAATCGATTGGTAGGAGTTTGTCATGCATTTAGGTCTTTCGTAATGTTCTTGCTCACGTGATGTACATGGTTCTCTTTCCAAACGAGGCTGTTGTTTACTCATTTCATTGACAGTTAGCTTAAGTTAGCTACGACTTAGTTTGTTTGCAAGAATTCATTGATTCGGTTGAGTGTGCATTGTGCAGGGCATCTCTATCACTCACTCACATGGTCAAGCTTCATCAGAGCCATCTGATTCATCCCATATCTAGGCTTCTCGCTTCACCCCCATCCTCTTGCCCACGTAACTCTACCTTCTTCTCCATTTTTGTCTCAACTACCTTAAAGCCAAATCATCCTTCCACATATCATCTCACCACTCCATCCATCAGTTCCTGGGTCACTTCAGACCCCTACCCTACCTCCCTACCCATTCATGCATTCTCTCCCACTCACCTATCAGTCAAAAACCCAATCACGAAACATCCTGTAGAAGAATTACAGAACTTCCTGTAGAAACCTCTGCAGACTTCCTGTAGAAGTTCATAAACACGGTTGCATGGAATCCTGACTTTGTGAAACTCTCTGAAAGGATGATAGGGATCCCTTAGACCCTCTCCGAGTCTTCCCAACCTTTTCCAAGCATTTCTCCTCCTTGATCCACCCCTGCACAGTGAAAAGCCAGTTAAAAGCACATGCATGATATTTCTAATAACTTAAACAAAAATACAAAAAGATGTTTTCTTTAGATAGTGATAACTTAGACACCTGCATTTTACCTTCTTAGAAGTAATGGCATCTCTTTCAGTAGTTTGCATGCTCTCCTTTGCATCAGTAGGACTAGCTGGTAGAATTAGGGTTTGCTAGGGTTTGTGTTTCTTTTTGGCTTTCAGTTTCTTTCCGCAAGTAGATTAGCTTCCTTTGGGTTAGCTTTCGTCCATCAGTTAAAAAGCTTCTTCTAAGAGCTCATAGAAGTTGGCTTGAGCCCCTAGCGGACTTGTGCCAGCTGACCAAGTGACAGCTGCGGCAAGAGCTAGTACTTGTGCATACAGCACCGTCGCTTCCAAGTTTGTTACGAACTACCAGGTTGATAAAATTAAAGAAGGGAGTTCCAGGAGTTGTAGCATTATTGCTACAATACCGGAGCCCACCATCTTTTTGGCGCCCTTGCCGGGGAAGCGTCAGAGTATTGGTGATTGCCGCTTTTCTTCTATTTTCCACTACAATCTTCTGCTAAGTAGTTTATTTCATTTCCATTATGCAATTTCGTTTATGCAAAAGTAGATTAGCATTTCCTGCTTTCATAGATTAGTATTTCAATTCCACAATTTCATTTCTGCAAGCATAGATTAGCATTTCAATTCCGCAAGCGTAGACTAGCATTTCATTCCTGCAATTTCATTTGAGCAAAATAGATTAGTCCTTTCCTGCTTTCATTTCAATTCCGCATTTTCATTTTAGCAAGATAGTTAGTTGCAGTCAATCTATTTCATTTTTGCAGGTAGAAGTAGAAAAATAAAAAAACAAAAATCAACCAAAAAGATTTCATTTCATGCCTTGTAGGAGTAGAGATAAGTTAGAAAAATGATTGCACAACACCCCCCATTTCTTCACACAGCCAACCTTCTCTCTTCTTTGATGGTTGTGACTAAGAAGAACCCCTGGGTGGACATCAAGGCATATTTAAAGAACCTCTAGGGGAGAAGAAGAAAAAAACCATTCCTCTGGAGCAAATGGCTACAAGCATAAATGTTGGGAGCAGTCCCTTATCCATAGATGAATTTGAAAATCAAATCGAAGGTTTCAAGAGTGATATGAGGCAGTTTCTTGCCATGCAACTAGATATCTTGCGGATCCAAAAGAAGCAAGAGGAAGCCAAGAGGGCTTTGGTCATCTTTTGTCCTAGGTGCACTAGAAAGCATCCTAGGAACGAATGTCCAATGCACTCCCTAGAAGTGTGTTTTGTTTGTGAAGAATACCATCCTACGAATCAGTGCCCTTCCTTGCCTGGACTTAAAGTTGCATATCAAAGAGTTAAAGGAGCCACTGAACCACTCTATCATATGAACCAAAGGAAGCCGCATGGACCTAGATCTTACCAGCAGGAACTGCAAGGGACATCTGAGACCTATTATGACCCTTATCAAGCCACTTTCATGCCTTCTTGGGGTCCCCCTGCTCATCCTTCCTGGTTCACACCTCCTCCTTGCTCCTTCACAGATCCATATTATGCCCAACCAGTTGCTCATTCATTTCACTCTTATGCTCAGCCACAACCTCAATGGAATGCACCTCATCAGGGGTGGAGGCCCCAATACAACACTCCTCTCACTTCTTTTCCTCCACCACCTGGTCATCCGCAACCATCGCCTCCTGCTCCACCAAGGCAACCCCAAATGCCTACCCAACCACAATGCCATCCATCTCCATCTCAATTTCACACCTCCACTCAACTACCCGTACCATTTCCAAAACCATACCATGGAGCAGCTCAACCCAATTGCAAAGCTGAGGCACAACATGTGCAAATGACTCCTTTTGAGCTCAATGATGTTCACCAAAGCTCAGGAAGAGTGTTTCAAAACAGAGATTATATTGACAACATTGAAGGACCAAAGGAAAAAGAAGATTCCAAAGAGGAGATCAAAGAACCATGGGTTGCACTTGATGAAGTGAAGACCTCAAAAGCAGAGATAAAGAAAGATCCCTCGTGGTTACCATCAAATCCTCCATGTACTCAAGAGAAAGATCAGCAAAAAGAGGAAGATGAGAAAGTCATGTTAGAAGGTGACATGAAGAATGATTGCGATCAGAAAAAGGACCAAGGATATCAAAGCTATATTGAGACATGGTTCCAGACAGTCACTAAGTTGCAGCAGTACTCTCCTCCTCTGCTATGTTTTGTACTTTCAAAGTCAGATCATTTTGTCTCTGAAATTTGGATAGTTGTCAAAGCATGCATTCCGAGCCTTCACATCATCTTGTCTCTAATCTCGATGTGCACATGGCTCCATTGGAAGTATTCTTATACTTGAAAATGATTTTGTTTTTCAAGTAGGGTAGGGTAGACAAAAAAAAAAAAAAAAAAAATGAAAATAAGAAGAAAATAAAAATCTAAGGTGAAAACCTCCTCGGAGGCGCCTTCGATTGGCTCATTGATTGAAAACCTCCATGAGGCGGTCAATGGGTTGGAAAGAAGAGAAAATAAAAAGGAATAAGATCCCAGGGTGAAAACCTTCCTTGGAGGCGCCCAGGGCAGGCAATTAGGGTGAAAACCTCCATGAGGCGCCCTAGTTGTTTTTCAAAAAAAAAAAAAGAGAAAAAGAAAAAGAAAAAGAAAACTAATTTCCATTAGCTAATTGCAGGTTTCAAGAAGGACGTTTCATGACAGGAGGAGCACTCAAATCAAGGTTAAGGAATTTTTCTTGTGCCTTCTACAGGAAGCTCTGTATTTCTACAGGAAACATCCTGTAGAACCTTTGGACGAACCAAATTCAAGTCTAAAATGGAATCTGATGGTGGGAATCTGTTGATTAGGCCTACAAGCACTTGTGTGTCCATCCCTTGCCTTTCTCCATCATTTTTTCCACCTCATTGTGCTTCTCATTGTGCTTCTACAGGAACTTCTTGTAGAAATTGTGGGAAACTAGACATGGATTTCAAAAAGTGGTTTGGCGAACATGGTAGCTTCCTCAAGGGTTCAGAAGTCCTCATGCAATCTTCCAACTCCTCCTCCATCATCTCCATACCTGCATCACAGCCCAAGCTCAGTTTTTCCTTCCATGCAAACATTTGCAAAAAGCCTTGAGGCAAAAATCCATAGAACAAAATTTGTTTTTGCCATAACTTGAAAACCATGCATCCATTTGACAAACCGTTTTATGGGGAATTGTACAAGGGTGATGGAAACATGCTTGAGCAGTTTCAGCCAATTCCGGTGCACGGTTTCCAAGAAATCAGCCTCCATCACCATCAGCCATTTTTGCATTTTCTCCATAACCGTGCATCCGTTTCAAAACCTGTTTCATGGGGATATGCATATGAGTGATGGTAACCTACCCAAGCAGTTTCAGCCGATTCTGATGCACGGTTTCCGAGAAATCGATCTCTGAAATCTTCAGCCATTTTCCATTTTTCTCGAAATCCGTGCATCCATTGATCACGATTTTGCTATGGGAGATGCATAATGATGATAGGAACATGCTCACCGAGTTTCAGATCAATCCGGTTTACCGTTTGAGAGCAATGGCGAAAACAAGTTCTGGTTTTGTGACCATGCAGCAGCAGCAGCTTGAAGGTGCAGATCTGAACGTGGAAACAATTGCATGCAGCTCAGATCCGGCCAGAGGACACCTGCACAAGGAAAAGCAATCAAAAATCATCAGCCAAGCCCTCATGCAATCAAAGGATCCAAGCATGCAGCAGCAAAAAGCTTCACAAGCAGCCGTTTGACTTCAGGTACGTGACTAAACCTTGTTCATCTATTGCATGAATCTAGTCTAAGCATTGCATGAACGAATGGAATGGTGAAATTAAGCCATGAATGTAGCAAGACACCCAGTTCTCTAGCACTCACGAGAAAGTCACGCAGCATGCATGGGTCAGTCATGCACGTGAAATTTAAAAAAACACGGACAGTGTGGGTAGTCTAACTCCAGTGCAACTGATGGATGAGATTTCAAGCAGAGAACAAATAGTAACCACTGCAGTTCATGATAGCACAACAGTTTGCATGGGGCCAACGTGTAGTTGGCCAGCTCACCCTTCATCAACGAAAATCTTCATAAACATCCAATCGAACTCTCACAGCTATTGTTTCTAGTTTATCTTCATCCTTGCAGCTGTAACAAGCTCCATAGCAATGTCTGGAATCTGTGTTGTTGCGTGCATGGACTCTTCGTGCAATGTCTGGAATCCGTGTTCATGGTGTGGCACCTCTGGTTTCAATGGCTCTTAAGAAATGTGCTATAGATCCTTCTCCTTATGTGAGAAGGTGTGCTACAAATGCTATTCCAAAGCTTTATGATTTGGAGCGGGAGGAACCTGATACTGCCCATGCAAGTTTTACCTTTCCAGCTTCTGATCAAAATCTCCTTGCTGGTGTACTCGTGAAAATTGTTATTTGATCATTCCCATTATCCAGAAGAGAATGAAGCCTTGCATTTTCTTTCATGAAAGTGTCAAAACTGAGTAATATTCATGTCATCCCTTACTGGTAGTGACCATGAATGCAATGGAATCCTTGTGTGTCAATTCCATCACACGTAGATGAATTCTATTCAGTTATTGTTGTCTTCTTGTGTGCAGTAAATATATATATTTATGGAGCAGAGATAAAAGGGTTTAAAATCAGAAACTAATCAGAAAATCTTCGGCTCTTTTGGTAATCACTGGACACTGGGAGCAAGCAGTCAAAGGCTTCCCTTATGGGTTTCTTGAGCAATGCATCCTGCTTTTGTGGGTACCTGTGTGCAGAGCCTGGTTGTTCAGAGAAAATAAGAGAAAGTGTCTTGTCCAACAAAGGAGCCATAGTAAGCATAAACTCGACAGGGTCGGGGATTCTGATTCACGGAGCATTAGTGCTCACTACTCATGGAACTCTCCCATCAATAACTGCTGCAGAGGACTCGGACATCTTGGTGACCCAATGAAGCTTGTTTCTGCACCTCCGAGGAAAAGAATTTCTGCTACTTCCTTTTGGAAGATTATGTAGGGAAGGCAAACAATGTTGGTGCCGATCAGAGTGGGCCTGGAAATGATGATGGGTGTTTAAAGGAAAATGCCACTGTAAATACTCAAGAGGAGAAAGATGCAAAGGAGCCCATTAAAGTTGTGCTTTTGAAAGGGACACAAAATTTGCACACACCAAAAAAGTGCATAAAGAGAGCATTCATGCTCATCAAAATGAAATTCACAATGTCAGCCATACTGGATCAGAAATGCAGCTTCCGAAGCAGCATTTTAATTCCGCCATTCCAAAAGTGGTATGTAAAGAAACTAGCCCTTCACATCCAACTATTATTCAGAATAAAAGTCAGCAGCATATGGAGATAAGTTTCCCTAAAGTGACGCATGAGGAAATCATTCCTACACACTTGACTGAGGTCCAGAAGGAAACGTACCAACTCTTGGACATAAGGTTTCCTCTTAAACAAGATAAAGGTAAGGAGAAACAAATTTCTCTTTCACAACTCAAGGAACATATGTCAAACATTTATCCAGAACTTGATAATACAGAGGGCATGAAACGAGTTGAAGATTATATATCAGGTATGCCAGATGGCCAGAGTGCAGCTCAATACGAATTTAAAGAAGCTGGTGTTTCTAATGAACATGAGAGAAGAGAGGAAGGATCTCTGATTTTTTTCAGCATTGAAGGATCCCTTGTCGGGCATTCATATGCTTAGTGATCTGGATGAAAAGAAACATATGAAACAGAACCCATCAGATATGGAAGAGGTGTGGTGGAGACCTACAACTGATTATGCAGAATCTAGTCAACATGAGGCAAATAGGGGAAAATTGATTAGTTGTGCACAGTTAAAGAAGCCAGTGCCAATTGTTTGTATCAAAGCCAAAGCATAAGGAAAGGAAACACCTTTATCATATTCCTGTTGCTCGGAAACATGACCATGGCTTATCTTGTGGATTTAACCAACTTTCTTGTTACAAGACATACGAGTGCCCTCACGTTGCAGGTTTTAGGGAATGCCAAGGGCACCATTTCTTCCATATGATTGCATATACTTGTGCACTCATAACAAGGCTGAGGATTCACTAAGAAAAGCAGCAGACAGTGAGGAAGAAGAGCAGAAGGGCGAGAAGACGAAGGCTGCCACAGCCAAGCTGAAAGGAAAAGCACCCTCAGCCAAGCAGGCTAAGACAGTGCCGACTGTTTCTACAGGAAGACAGAGAACTGTTAGCAGACTGTTTCTACAGGAAGTTAGCAGACTGTTTCTACAGGAAGACAGAGAACTGTTTCTACAGGAAGTTTGAAAAGAGGGAAGCCAAAGGAGAAATCAGCCGAGATGTTAGCCAAAGAAACCACCAGGGCCATCAAAGACGAGGAGAGAGATTGGTTGTTCAGAGGATGAGCAACACTTTCAGTAGGGGGTGATGATGAGCCCCAAAAATGTACAATTATTTGGGCTAATTCAACCTCCTAATTTGACTTAATCCACCATTCTCATTGGTTTATTGCATGTTTTTGATTATTTTTATGCTAATAGAGTGAATTTGGTTAGTCATTATGCCAACAAGTCTAATGGGTGCTTTGTGTAGCCTTTTTGGTCAATTTGGAGACAAAATTGAAGGTCTTAATGAGCACTTGGCAGCCAAATTCGTGGGAAGACAAGCTAGAGGATTTGTAGGAAGGTGTCCCCTTCATTTATGGGCCCTTGCCTCGAATTCTCCACCATTAGCTCGGAGTTCAAGGGCCACCGAATCAATCAACACAAGGGCAGCCAAGCAAGTCAAGTAGGACTGCTGTTAACTCCAAGTTTTGGGCAGCCGAGTCCCTAAATTTTAGGAGGACTGTTGGGTCCTCAAATTGTATAAATAAGAAGGCTTAGGGCCTCATTTGGGTTAGCCAATGTAGCCAGTGGATGTTAGCTAGTTAGCCAGTAGATAGTACCTAGTGGTTAGTCATTTTGCAGCCACTAGTTAGCTAGTTTGTAGTTCGATTTGTATACAATAGATTAGCTTTGCTTTCAGCTCATTCTCAAGCTCTCCTTGTGGACAGTTTTGATGTAACTTTTCATTCTTGATTAATAAAGATGAATTCAGCTTTGCACCAGCTCTGAATCTCTCTTGGGAGGCTGTAGCTCTTGGGGTTGGGCCCATCTCAAGCGCCCAGTACCTCCCCTGTTTATCTTTATGTGTGTTTGCTGCGTTCTTAAAATAAAATCTGCTCTTTAGATCTTGCTTTGTTATTTTGGTTGTTTTTGTTGGTTAAAGTAGCTTTTTATGTTTGGGAATCGATTGGTAGGAGTTTGTCATGCATTTAGGTCTTTCGGAATGTTCTTGCTCACGTGATGTACATGGTTCTCTTTCCAAATGAGGCTGTTGTTTACTCATTTCATTGACAGTTAGATTAAGTTAGCTAGGACTTAGTTTGTTTGCAAGAATTCATTGATTCGGTTGAATGTGCATTGTGCAGGGCACCTCTATCACTCACTCACATGGTCAAGCTTCATCAGAGCCATCTGATTCATCCCATATCTAGGCTTCTCACTTCACCCCCATCCTCTTGCCCACGTAACTCTACCTTCTTCTCCATTGTTGTCTCAACTACCTTAAAGCCAAATCAGCCTTCCACATATCATCTCACCACTCCATCCATCAGTTCCTGGGTCACTTCAGACCCCTACCCTACCTCCCTACCCATTCATGCATTCTCTCCCACTCACCTATCAGTCAAAAACCCAATCACGAAACATCCTGTAGAAGAATTACAGAACTTCCTGTAGAAACCCCTGCAGACTTCCTGTAGAAGTTCATAAACACGGTTGCATGGCATCCTGACTTTGTGAAACTCTCTGAAAGGATGATAGGGATCCCTTAGACCCTCTCTGAGTCTTCTCAACCTTTTCCAAGCATTTCTCCTCCTTGATCCACCCCTGCACAGTGAAAAGCCAGTTAAAAGCACATGCATGATAAATCTAATAACTTAAACAAAAATACAAAAAGATGTTTTCTTTAGATAGTGATAACTTAGACACCTGCATTTTACCTTCTTAGAAGTAATGGCATCTCTTTCGGTAGTTTGCATGCTCTCCTTTGCATCAGTAGGACTAGCTGGTAGAATTAGGGTTTGCTAGGGTTTGTGTTTCTTTTTGGCTTTCAGTTTCTTTCCGCAAGTAGATTAGCTTCCTTTGGGTTAGCTTTCGTCCATCAGTTAAAAAGATTCTTCTAAGAGCTCATAGAAGTTGGCTTGAGCCCCTAGCGGACTTGTGCCAGCTGACCAAGTGACAGTTGCGGCAAGAGCTAGTACTTGTGCATACATCACCGTCGCTTCCAAGTTTGTTACGAACTACCGGGTTGATAAAATTAAAGAAGGGAGTTCCAGGAGTTGTAGCATTATTGCTACAATACTGGAGCCCACCAAACGCTACCTCACAATTTTAAAAGATTGAATTTTATTATATACTTAGGGAGTTGAATGTGGAGTGGATGAGTTAGTAAAAAAAGGCTCCAACATTGGGCAAGGGAGAATTGAATTGGACAAAATTGAATTTTTCTACCCTATTTCTTAGTATAAATTTTGAAATCTTTTTGTAAAAGAGCGGGGACTTAGTTTTTCTCATGAGGCATAAATTTGATTTATGGAAAATTTATAAACCAAGTCATAGAGTCACGATATATTCCACTTCCATTACAAGGATGGGCACATGGATGTCCATAAATTCCTCCCATTGTAGTCTGGTCAAAATCCTCAACTTTGATTTTCGTTGATTCTCAAAATCCACAGTTATTAATTCCTTATGTTGTGTCATTAATTGGAATTGCAATTTGAAGGGATTTTTTATCATTCCGAGACAGAGGAGTCTAATCCATTTATGCCTCTCTTAGTGGAAGACCATTTGTCTCTCCTAGGAAATGATGAGGAATGTTTCAAATAGGAACAAGAATTTATGGATGCCAATCGATGCCCTATCAATCCTTCGTCCAACCAATCTTTTGGATTAAGGAGTCAGATTTATGGTGGATGTCTGGCTCATGTGTTAGTAGATCTTCCTTCCATATTACAACCACCCAACCTTCCGGTAATGCAAAGGTGTCTGAAGTTGTTTCTAGCTTATATGTTCTTCCTCTCCTTTGTTGTTCAAGGAAATTGTGTGTCCCTTCACACTTCATCCATGGCTAACTCTCATGACCCTACAAAAATATTTGAGGTCGGCTCAGTCATAGATAACTTGTTGGATGCTACTCATATTATGCTTGTATCCATTTTGAAACTGGAGGGCATGGTGTAGCATCAACGCATGTACTTTTAGTTGTTTCTTAAGGTTAAATTGCTATGTCAGCAAACATACATGGAGCAGACTGTGGACGATGTTTAAGAGGACATTTGTGCCATTAGAAAGCGTATAGCAACTCTAGAGTTCACTAGGAGTGGTATTGTGCTGATGGAAGTGGGATTTGATGGTATCAGTGCTTCCATCAAAGGAAAGAAATATTTTCTCTTTAGGGATGATGGCTCCAAGGGGAAAATGGTTCTGATTAAGGAATATCTTACCATAGGGGAAAATGTTTCCTCATAGTTAACTCCCTCTACTTGTGAGAAGCCTTTCACCACAAATATGGTCATGTACTTCTTGATACTCCCATCAGTTGCATGCTTCACTTTGTAAATCCATCTGGAACCAACCACATACTTGCTCTTTGGTCTCGACACCACCTCCCATACACAGTTCTTCATGATAGAATAAATAACCTGTAAATTTCGTTGTCTTTAGTGACTTTAAAACATTTACATTTATGTATAAATTGATTGACATGATCTACAATAGAAATAGTGTCGCTCTCACCATCATATTGCAACTCAGATATGGATTCAAGTTATTTCTTTGACATACCTCTAGTACGCTTGTGTGAGCTAAAAGCGTGACCCAAACTAGGAACGCATGTAGGAGCCATAGCTAGTTAAAATTGTTAAAACAAGAATTCACATGGGCTAACTAGCTCAAGCCCTCCTTCTAGCACTAACGTAGGCTCGAAATGTTTGCTTCAACATTGGGGGGGAAGCCACCCGGTCAGGACATTAGAGCAAATCCTTTTCCATTTGATATGGTGGTTTCGACTGGTTATGAATCCAGTTACCCTGCCACCTAAGACTAGCCTAAAGGTTATCCTAGCTTAAATGAAATTTTATTCTAATCTAATCCTACTAAGTTATATTAAGTATTTTTAATGCTAGCCTTATGACACTATGTTAAGTTAATACTAATTGTTATTCTTATGTTAGATCAAATTGATTTGTATAAATTATCACCTAATGTTATAACCTATCATATACTACTAAATATTAACCTATTATATATACATATATTTGACTATATATTAATACAAAACTATATACAATATTAATTAACTACAAAACAACTATGTAATTCTAATATAATATGGTAGTATTGTATTAACCTGAAGCCAATAATTCATTCTACGTCAATGTTGTTGTTGTTGATTTGGGGTAGCATCGGATGTGCTCTAGCCATGAAAATTGGTGGAGAGGCTAAAGCACATGAGATCTCCAAGACCTAGAAATGGTTTGGGCAGATTCTACCCGGTTTAGGAGATATTAAAATAATTAATATTTTTAACGGAGTTCCTAAGTCTAAACTTAGGAAAAATAAAATATTAATGAGTATTAATATAAAACTGGGTTAGAAGGTTTTAAATGACATGGATCAAGCCAAATATAATCTTAGTCGTTAGTTAGAGATGTAATCTCGGCTGTTGAAGTACCAACAGGAAAAGTATAAGTGGAGGCTTGAGCATCAGTTGGAGAAAACACTAGAGTGATCAATCATTCAATTTTTTAGAGTGGGGTTTGCTAAGAGAAATTGAATCAGTGATCAGTTGCAGTGAGGGGCAGTGAGTACGAGACAAAGAGGGAGAGACAGTGCCGAGATACCAACACAGAAACAGAGAGAGGCAGACGCTGAGCCAGAGGGAGCCACGCAGAGACAGAAGAAACTGCACAGAAGCCAGAAGGGCCTGTGTCATCCACGGAGATGCTGCAGGAGTGACGTAGAGGGTTGTAGAGGTTGCATAGAGCCTCTAAGGGCTGATGTAGAGGCCAAGAGGGCTGATGCTGAGCTTCAGATTGTGCTGGAGAGGGTTTCGTGGGGTAGACTTTTCGAATATCTGCTTCGGAATAGAGAGGTATTACTGCCATCTTATTTTCTCTGTCGAGTGAGCTAGTTTGGCACCCAGTTGTACTCAGAAAGACTGCACAATAATATAACCCTCAGAATTGCTGCACTGTTTTCCCAATTTGGGTTTTTCCGGGGACGAGTTATCCAAAAACAACGGTGTCACTTGTGTGTTTTCTATTTCTTTCAGCTATTGATCTGTAGATGGTTGAGACTGTATTGTGTTTATTTCAGTATTTATATGATTAAATAACTTGTTTGTAATTAACAAGTAGGAGAAATAACCCAGAGAATACAGATACAATATCTAACGGGTAATACTTAGAAATTTCAAAATGGTATCAGAGCGTTGCAGATCACAGGAGAGCTGAAGGAACCAGCTGAAGTAGAGCATTTGTAGCAAAAACAACTGTCTCGAGTGACAAAAGTTGTTCCTTGCAGAAAGTGGCATAGAAGTGTTGATGCAGAGGAACTCCATCATCAGTTAGGGCCAAAGAGAGGCAAAAGCAGAGGCTGAGGGTAGAAAAAGCTCACAAAGAGCCACACATAGACTAGGAGGGTTGACGCAGTTGGCTAGGGGAGCATTTCAGCCAGTGTCGGGTTTGCGCAGAGCCTAGAGGCTTAGTCCTTCAGTTGCTGGGGCATAGGAAGTTGTGCGTAGATTACGGGGAGTGAAGTTGGTGGGCTGTTGTTGCTGCGAGATAGAACAATATCTAATGGGGCAAAACCAAGGTAGAGGGAGTCTCTACCTAGGTGGATTTCTAGCTAAGAAATCAAAATCAGTGTTGCAGGTGCATAGGAGATTGAAGAGGTGCGACTTGACGGTTGGTAGGTGGATTTCCAGGAGGGAAATCAAGACTCAGAGGGAGTCTAGCAGAGAACTTCCAGACGGGAAGTAGAGACTTAGAGGGAGTTGAAGAGAGAACTTCCAGAGGGAAGTAGAGAATTAGAGGAGTCGAAAGGAAGAGTAGAGAGATGGCCATGAATGGACTGAGGGATCAGGACAAGCTGGACGGGGCGTCCAACTTTGTTGTCTGGAAGGCCAGGATCCTGTCCATTCTAGATAGACATCGCATCAAGGCCTTCGCCTTGAGAACAATGGCTATCCTAGTTGACCCAGCTGATAATGAAAAGTACGAGGAAGCAATGGCCAAGGCGAAATGCATAATCCTTGATGGGGTCAAGGATCATGTGGTCCAACATATTGTCGAGAAGGAGACGAAAAAGGAAATGTGGGACACCTTGAAGATGTTGTACTAGCAGACTTCCGTGCAGATGAAGATGTTACTAAAGAATCATCTGCAATCATACCAGATGTATAAGGGGGAGCAGATAGATCACTTCCTCGATAGATTGAAGGAGATCTGGGACCAACTGACTTCCATAGGGGCCACGTCGGATTAGAAGTTGATGGTGAGGACCGCCCTAAACGTAGTCTCCAAGGAGTGGGAGACATTTGTCTAGAGTATTCTGGGTAGGGCGAATCTTCCTGATTGCGAAGAATTGTGGGTAGCTCTTCGCCAAGAAGAGATTAGAGGGTTTTTCAAGACGAAAATTAGCAGCAAAGGAGTCCAGATTAAGAAAGAGGAGGAAGAGGATGTAGCTCTAGCATCTGCGGGGAAGCAAGACAAGAGGAAGAAAAATGACCTCTCCAAGATAAAGTGCTTCAACTGTGGGGAACTGGGGCATTATGCGAACCAGTTTCCGAGGAAGAAGAATAAGGGAGAGACGTCTGACTCCAAGGCAATGCCAACGAAGGCAGAAAAGGAGGTAGAAGAGGATGATGATTGTGCCATGAGTTCTCATGTACCTCTAGAGAAGAGGTGGGAAGACATCGAGCTGTAATTAGGAAGACTACAGGCGATGAGGGGTAGGATCCTTGAGGTACCCAAACTCTTGGATTATACCTGGCTACGGGAGCCCCGAAGTGAGAAGTAGGAGGATGGCGGATGTTGGTAGAAAGGGATGTGGATGGAGCTACAGAGAGTGCTACAGTGTAGTAATCCCGGGCAGCGCAGAGAAGTTTGTAGCAGTGCGAGAGGCATGGAGGAGATTGTAATAGTGCAGGATGGCACAGAGAGGTTTGCAGCGGTGCAAGAGGCAGGGAGTTGTTGCAGCAGCGCAGAGGTAGTAGAGGGAGCATGAGATAACGATAGAGAGAGCTTCAGCATCGGGAGTGTTTCTAGCTTGACAGGGATGTCAGTAGTTGGGTGGATCAATTACTTCTTAGTAACTGAGTTGCAGTGCAGTAGCGGTTAGCAGTAGCACGATGCAGCATGATGAGAAGGGGTTGCAGTGCAGATGTAGTGTTGGGAGAAAGGACCAACAACAGCACAGATGTATAGGGACCTGTTGTACAGATGTACCAATGGCAGTGGCAAGGCCATGGGCAACAGTACATGATGCAGCAGTTCAGAGGATGTTGGGTGGGGAGGCCTAGCATCAGTACAAGTACCGGTGCCGTATAATCAAAGTGATGTTCAGTGTAGAGTATTACTAGAGCACAGTCCTCACTAAGCGGGAGTGTTGATTTAGGGTAGCATCGGATGTGCTCTAGCCATGAAAATTGGTGGAGAGGCTAAAGCACATGAGATCTCCAAGACCTAAAAATGGTTTGGGCAGATTCTACCCAGTTTAGAAGATATTAAAATAATTAATATTTTTAATGGAGTTCCTAAGTCCAAACTTAGGAAAAATAAAATATTAATGGGTATTAATATAAAACTGGGTTAGAAGGTTCTAAATGACATGGATCAAGCCAAATCTAATCTTAGCCATTAGTTAGAGATGTAATCTCGGCTGTTGAAGGACCAACGGGAAAAGTATAAGCGGAGGCTTGAGGGTTAGTTGGAGAATACACCAGAGTGACCAGTCATTCGATTTTTTAGAGCAGGGTTTGCTAAGAGAAATCAAATCAGTGATCAATTGCAGCAAGGGGAAGTGAGTAAGAGATAGAGAGGCAAATATAGTGCCGAGAGACCAGCGTAGAAGCAAAGAGAGGTAGACGTTGAGCCAGAGGGAGCCACGTGGAGGCAGAAGCAATTGCGCAGAGGCCAGAAGGGCCTGCGTCATCCAAGCAAAGGTTGCAGGAGTGACGCAAAGGGTCGTAGAGGCTGCGCAAAGCCTCAAAGGGCTGACGCAGAGGCCAGGAGGGCTGACACTAAGCTTCAGATTGTGCTGGAGAGGGTTTCGTGGTGCAGACTTTCCGAATATCTACTTCCGAATATAGAGGTATTATTGCCAGATTATTTTCTCTGTCGAGAGAGCCAGTTTGACACCTAGTTGTACTCAGAAAGACTGCATAATAATATAACCCTCTGAATTGTTGCACTGGTTTTCCCAAGTTGGGTTTTTCTCGCGACGAGTTGTCCAAAAACAATGGTGTCACTTGTGTGTTTACTATTTCTTTCAGCTGTAATTATCTAGGGTTTACATTGAATCCAAACTACCACATGAAATAGGATTAGGAGTGGTAATTGGGGAAGGTAATCAAAAATTAATTTTTGGTGCAAAAGTTGGTTATCCCATGGAGGTTGTTTGGTTCTAATTAATATTGTTATATAAGAACTTCTAGTATTTTGGCACTTGCTTGCATTCGTAAGGGAATCATGGTTGAGCTAGAATGATCTATTTTAATTACCCGTGGAGGGGAAGTGCTTAGTATAAAGGTATATATCTATTTAATTGGGAAAAAATCACTTGGTCAAAAGAAGTGAGTGGTTTGGGTCTTAAGAATGATATCATATTCGGAAAAGCATTAGTTGCTAAGTCTTTGTGGCAATGTTTCAATTCAAGTGTTTGAAGTAGGCTGATAGAGAATAAATATATAGTTAATGATTTGATCTTGGATTGGTTTTGAACATGGAACAAAAACATCTATAATGTTTCTAATGATTAGAATTCTCTTGCGTCTTCCTTCCCAATTCTAGAGAAGTATTTGACTTGGAGTGTTGGGTCCAGGGTGGAAGTGAGGATTGGGGTTGATGGGATTATGAGATGCAATAATTTCTTCCAGAATGCTTAGTTCGTTATTTACAATAGAATGTTAAGACTAACTTTGGACATGATTGGTGATCTAATATCAACCTCTTTATTGAAACAATGATAACTTATAGTTCATTAGTTGGGAATTCCAAGGTAAAGGTCAAATCATTGGGAAAAAAAATTCTTGGATGAACTTAATCATGGTCATATTATACTAATGGATAAATAGGTTGAAATTATATGAACATTTAATGATTTGAGGGGATCCTACTCTACAAAACTTAGATACAATTGGACACTTTTGTCATGATTCACAAAGAAGTTGATTTATAAAAATATAATAAGTGGGAAATTAAGTGACTTGTAACTTCAAATTTTTGATATCATGAGTGGATAAAGTTAACACGTCATAAGATCTGATACTTATTTTGTTTTACATTGATAAAGAAGTATTCCCACATAAAGGATAGTTTGAGTATTGCCACACAAGTCATAAATGGATAGATTGAGAAGTCTATTTTGGTGCCTATGGCAAAGGTTGTTTTTTTTTTTTTTTTTTTTTTTTTTTTCAGAGAGAAAAAGCTGTATGTATTATATTAAGGAAATATAATTATCAAGATATACATATGCGTTCAGAATCACAGCTATAATAAGCCGCAACATTGTGTAAAGGGAAATGACCGATTCCCCCAAGATAGGATCTGAAGAAAGACAGACCAAAAAGATGCGTAATTTAAAAGTTGTATGGAAGCTCATTCAGATAGAGCGCAGAGATTATACATATAGGAGCAAATAGCTAGAGCGAAAGAAAAAAAAGATGTTTGAGCTTAAAGAGAGCCCGCCTAGTCCAGAGAAGGCATGGACGCCGATATTGAAGTCAAGATAGAATTGAGAGGCAGAGAGCAGCCTTGGAAAATACAGCCATTCCGCCATTTCCATAGATGCCAGCATGTGAGAATAAGAAGAGCATGCCAGAAGGGACATTGGGCGCTCCACCATACGAAAGCATCCTGTACAGAAGCAAAGGATCAGTGAGGAAAACCATAAGTAAGAGAGAGTTCATACCAGATTGCTGTAGAGGCGGAACAGTCGAAGAACATATGATAATTTGATTCTGCCGCAGCTGAGCAAAACTGACAAACGCTAGGTCCCTGCCAACCTTTTTTTTGGAGGACCTCCCAGGTGAGGTTCTTATTAGAAAAGAGAAGCCATGAGAAAAGGATGGACTTGAGAGGGCATTGGGCTTTCCAGAGCTTGGCAGGGAAGGTAGGGGAGGGGGGCGGAGAGAGAGGAGATAGGGCAGAGTAGAGGCATCTGACCGAGATGGGGCGGATTGAATTCCCAATTGACCAAGTCAAGGCATCCTTCGTCCCGATTTGAGTGAAAGCACTGTGAGTGAAACGATTGGTGAAAGAGAGCCATAGGGAGCGAAGGGGGGGGGGGGGGGGGTAAGGCCAATTGGAGGTCGGTTTTCCAGATAGGCTCCTGAGAGGACCATGCAAGAATAAGCTTGTCCCAGGTAATAAGACCCCTTGCATGGAAAAAGGAAAGTAATGACGGAGGGATCATGGATTCTAGGTTGTGAAGGGTGGGGTCAATACCAATGAAGACATTTGTACCAGAATAGATAGTCCATTTTAGGTGCATCATAAAGAAAGGTTGTAATTTTCTGAGGCAAAGCCAGATGGGGGAGCCCGATCGGATGCCGAGAGAGGACCTTCTGAACCAGTAAGCGATGTTTTTGCCTTTGAGATACTTCTGATTAATGAGAGCACTCCATGGACTGGTACCAAAGATGGCTCTGTGCAGAGATTTGCAAATGAGCGCATATCCAAAACATTTCATGTTGAGAAGGCCCCAACCGCCTGCCTTTTTTGGCCTTGAGATAGAGTCCATGTTCACAAGGTGGAATTTCGATTGGAATGATCGGCCGCCCCACAAAAAGTTTGCAGCAATAGAATTCATTTTCTTAGTGACGGAGGCCGGAAGAAGAAAGAGATGACCCCAATACACCGCGAGCTGGGAGAGTACTGCCTGAACCAATATGAATCTGCCAGCAAGGGAAAGAAGACGCATTTCCCAGCCTGCAATTTTGTTGTAGAAACGATCTAACAACCAGTGCCAATCATGGCTGCGGTATCCCCTTGCTTTCAAACGAAACCCCAAATATGTAAATCCATCCTTAATCAGTGCGAGGTTAATACCAAAGCGGTCAGCAATCCACTGAGCCAATGCAGGATTTGTAGCGTTGTGATATAGCACTGATTTTGCCTTGTTGATATTGAGGCCCGTGGCAGAATGAAACTTTTGGAGAATCACAAAGAGAGAGACCCATGAAGATTTGCATAACATTGCAAAAATTAGAATATCGTCCACGAAAAGATTGTGTGAAAGAGAGATGTCCCTGCACATCTTGACCGGTCTGCACCTTCCTTCTCCAACAACAAGATTAATGTGGGTGCTAAGTGAATTCATTACCAGAATAAAGAGGATAGGGGAAAGAGGGCATCCCTGGCGGAGCCCCCTCTCGGCGCGAAAGAAAGAAGACGGAATGCCATTGATGATAACAGAGAAGGATACACTTTCAACACACGCCATAATCCAGCTTATAGCCCGGGGCCTTAATCCAATTTTTGCCAGAAGGATTCTGAGGAAGCTCCAATCTACACAGTCGAAAGCCTTTTTTAGATCAATCTTGAGAGCAGCAGCATCAATGTTTTTAGAGGAGATAGAGAAGAGGCATTCTTGGGCCATGGCTACTGCATCCAGGATGAGCCTGTCCTTTAGGAAAGCATGTTGATCTTTTGTAATAAAGGAGCTTAGGACTTTCTTCAATCTTTCAGCAATTATTTTAGAAATGATCTTGTAGAGCGAATTGCATAAAGCGATCGGCCTGTAATCCCCCAAGGATAAAGATTTATCTTTTTTGGGGATAAGCGCAATGAAGGTGGCCGATAAGGCACTGTTTATGTTCCCCGAGACACGGGAGGAATCCGCCATGCCCAGCAAGTCGTTTTTGAAGAGATCATAAAAATGAGAGAAAAATTCAACCGGCCATCCGTCTGGCCCTGGGCTTTTGTCTTTCTTGAAACTCTTAATTGTATCTGAAAGCTCCTCCTCCGATATGGGCCTGAAGAAATCTTCGTTTGCAGCATCATCAAACATCACTGGCAATCAATCCACCGCCCATAACATGTCATTTAGATCACAGTTTTGCCTTTTATATTGATCCTTGAAAAATCTTGTGGCTTCTGCAGAAATTTCCTGCTGGGAGGAAAGGAGGTCGCCATCACCATTTTCGATTTGCCAGATTGAGTTCTTTGTTCTGCGAGCATTTGCATAATTGTGAAAAAATCTTGTGTTACGGTCCCCCTCCCGAAGCCAAGTGGCGCGGCTTTTTAGCCGCCATGTTGCTTCCTCTTTTTGCAGTAGATCATTTTTTTTCCTTTCCAGAGTTCTGAGAAGAGATTTTTTTGTCCAGCGACAAGCCACTGTAAGGGATTGAGGAGGAGAGCCGACAAATTTCTTGATTAATATCGAAAAGATCCTGCTTATCCTTCCTCTTTTGTTTAATCTGCCACGACTTTGCATGTTTCTTCAGCAGATGAATTTTGTCTCTAAAAGTGTATAGGAAGGCCCCCTCGGATTGGAGAATGTCTGTCCAGCACGATCTTATGAAGTCGTTGAAAGATTGATCTTGTAGGTGGATTCTATTGAACTTGAAAGAGTAGCCCATCCTACAGTCCGTGTGTTCCCATGACAGAAAGATGGGCATGTGGTCCGAGGAGAAGGCGACTCCGGTTTTTGCAATCGGCATGCCCCACTTTTCGATGACACTGGAGTTTAAGAGAAATCGGTCGATTCTCTTTGCTATATAGGCAGAGCCCATTCTGCCATTGTTCCACGTTGGGGCCATTTTGTCCGGAATGATGTCGACCATATCCCTCCTTAGAAGTTCCCTTCTCATTTTGTGGGCCAGGCCGTCCACAGCTCTACCTTGACCCCAACATTCTTCTGGATAAAGAGTCATATTTAGATCACCTGCAATTAACAAAGAATTTATGTCTAGAATGTCTGAGTTAAACAAAGAATTCCAGAAAGGGAGTCTGTTCCTGTAGGGAGCATAGATATTCAAGAGATTTAGAATCTGAGATCGGCCTCTTATAGATGCAGAGATAAGAATGCCGGCACAACACTTGAATGCCCTTGCTTTGACCTTTTGCGGATCCCACATAGCCACTAGACCCCCAGACAGGCCTTCTGCATTAGTAGCGGCAATGTGCCATGTTGGAAACATTCTTCTGAAATAGAGCAAAGAGACCGAGCTAGAGTGCATTGTCTCCTGGATGAATATGATGAGGGGGCGAGCTGAAACGAGAGTTTCCTTGAGTGCCAGGAATTTAGGGGCGGCACCCAGGCCCCTGATGTTGTATGAGGCCAGGAAGGTCATTTTGAGGTCTGACCAGTCGTGCTTGCTCTAAGGGGTTGTGGATCAGATGATTCCAGAATAGGGACGTCGACCAGGGGAAGATTTAAGACACCCAGATCGGAGGCAATCGTCCTGCCTCGGAAATGGCGACTCCCGCCTTTATGTTTTTTCCTTACAGTGATGTTTTTGGCTGAGTTGGGGCTGATGATTGGGAAAGACGGCCTGTGGATGGTCAGCGGCTCAAGAATCGGTGGGTGGCACTGAAGAAGGCGTTCGATGTCACTATCATAATTGTTGATCGGAGAAGCCGTAGGAGAGTTGCAGGGGGTCGGAGTCAGCTGTGGCTCTTTTTCTTTTTCTTTTTGCATTACAGAGGGCGATTGGATTGGAGAGGGCGAGGAAGATGAGATGAGGATGGGGTGCGAACCCACAACAAAGTCCGCTCTGTTCATCGTCGGAGGGGAGGGGACGGCAGGCTCCTCGAGCTGATCGGGGACTGGCGTGCTGGAGAATTCTGCAACATCTTTAATCCCTGACGAAAAGGGGGGGCTCTTGAAGTCCGCAAAATTTGGGGACTCAGGCCTGTTCTGAGTATTCTCCTGCGTGCTTAGAAGCTCTGATGATTTAAAAGAGAAATGGGTTCCCGATAGACTGACATCCTCAGAATGAGATTCGGAGCCCGATTGCCTCATCTTTTGAGAAGGGAAGGAGAAGGGCTTGCGGCGACGGAATCTGCAGTCTCTGATGAGGTGTCCCGTTCGATGGCAAGAGGAGCACCGGAACGGGATTCCCCAAAAATCAAGTTGTTGATTTATCTTTGCATCATCCCAAGAGATTTCAATCTGGTCAGGGTAGCCTCCCTTGTATGGTTTTTCAATAAGAATCCACGCGATTCTTTTGTCCCTCTCTCCCCTGACCCAGGGATCAACGTATATAAACTTTCCGATTGCATTTCCTATTAAGGCCATGATCTCCGGCATCCAGAGCTCCAGCGGGAGATTGGGGAGCTTTACCCAAATCATGCTGTGGGAGGGGGTATTTTTGAGAGGGTCAAAGCCGAGAAACCATCTTGACAGAGACAAGAAACTTCTGCCAGAGACCCAGGGTCTGTTCAGAACGAGGTCTAGATCAGACTCCTTTTGGAAATGGAACGAGAACCAGTCCTTCATAAGGCGGGAGATGATAGGGGTGTACCCAATAATTGGGGACCAAGATTTTGTAATCCACTTTCTCATTTGCTCTTCATTCATTTCCAGGAAGTACCATTTTCCCACCAAGGCATTCTTCTGTAGATTGTGAATTCGCTCAGAGAGGGATGAACCAGAAACTGACACCGCCTTTGGGGGAGGAGCCGTTTTCACCGGGGCTTTATGCTGCTGACGAATGCGACCCTGTCCTTGGACATCCTTTGAATGAAGTGGGCCCTTCAAATGTTGTTGAGAAGCAAGATTCCCGAGGAGAGGAGGGTCCCGAAACCCAGGTGGAAGCATCTCTGACAGCGAGGCATGCCATCTGGGATTCCGACTGGCAGAGGCGCGTGCTGATTCAGATTCAATGGCTGCAGCAAATAAAGCTTTCGTGGCAGGGGAGTCACTATCTTCTGCCATTCCAGTCAGTGGAGAAATCCCAAAAAGGAGATCCCCCGTACCACTCGAACCAATAGAGGATCCCAAGAAGGGAAGCCTGCGGAGAATGTAACCTGGATAATAAGACTACTGCAGGGAAAAGCTGTAGGGAGGACAAGATTAGATCATTCTCCAGGGATCCTGGCAGGCGTGAAGGACGTTCACTTGAGATGAAACATGCCAGAGAGGAGAATGAAGACTCTAGAAGTGTACTGCAGATGATCCGATGACGATGGCCAGCCTCCGAAAGACCATAAACAAAAAAACTGGAGGATGGGGCATTAATTAGACTGGATGAAAAATCTGATGATCTTCAGAGACTCATTAAGAGTCACCGGAAAATGGATTTGAAATCAGAAAAGCGGGGAGGTTACCGGAGGACGTAAGAGCAACAGTGGGATTCGAAGGCTGGTCGGAGAGGAGAACGATACTATTGCATTTCAGACCATTTGTTACAGTCGAAACAGCAACAGAAGACCTGTAACACGCACCACCACTTCCCGACACGAAAACGGATGTCTTGACAAGGACTATATATATAAAAGGAAGCTTTTAACCTGTCTAGGAAAGCTTTTAACATCCCTATATCAAATACAGACATGGGGAGTCTTCTGATTGACGAAAGCTGTTAGGGACAGACCCTTTGACTCTCCAAAAACAACAAGAAATACTAATTAATAGAGTGGCTATAACCGTGACGATTTACCATTGACTACAACTGATGAGAATCATGTGAAAGATTTTACCTCAAAACAGTAAAATGCAAGAAAGGGACAGTAGAGCGGAGATTTCCAGAACGAAAAATAGCTTAAACCTACCTTATTCAATCTTGTTTATCTATATCCGGGAGAAAAAACATGCGAGGGGATAGAACCCACTAACATGAGTAATGGAGCCGCGCAGAACGCCAACGACGGAGAGCCGAGAGCCAGGCGAGACCGATGCGAGATAGACGGTAGGAGAGAGACCACCAGCCCTGCGGGCTGGAGGAGGAAAACCAAAAAATCTGTTGAGTGGGAGCTTATATAACAGAGCAGGAGGAGAAACTAAGCAGCATGTGTCCAGTGACATGCATGTCGAAAGAGATAGAGTGTAGCCACGTTCCAGAAGCTCGAGCGTTCCAGTGGAGTTACGTTCTCCCGTGCATACAAATGGCACATGCAGGAGCCACGATATGAGGAAAGCGACTGTTGGCGATATAGAATTCCGACCGATGGCGATATAGTATGGATGACTCCGGATGGTGGGAGAATATGAGAGGCTATTGGTCGCCGGCCTTGGAGGATTCAGTGGTTGGCGCTGGTTGGCAGGAAGGCAGCTGGTAGCAGTAGATTATAGGTCGCAGATAGTCATGGCATCCCTGATTGGCCTCTCCGTCTTGACGCGCGCTCCACAATCAAATGACTTATCTCAAATAACTTAAGAATTGTATATGCCTATGGCAAAGGTTATGAACAATTTCAAGTTAGTATTTGTAGAGGAGGTTGATCTCTCTCTCTCTATATATATATGGATGGAATGTACATAATTTCTTATTGAAATAAAGATATTATTTTTTTCTTGGGGAAACAATAGTTTTATATTTGAAAAAATTAGGAAAAAAACTTTTCTAAATTTTGATAGTTTTGTTGAGCTAATTTGTGAAATTGAGACTTAATGTGAGCACATGTAGGACATTTCAAGAGAAAGTGTTTTTCAACCCTCATCTTTTTAGTGTCATAAAAATGAAAAATTCTTTCATCCCATGATGTTGTAGGAAATATCCGATGTTGTGTATCACTAAAAAGTTTATGTTCTTATTTTAATAATGTTGATTTTTTTCTTTAAGTTAGATATAACATAGAACTAGTTTTGATCTTCTAGATTAGAGTTAATGACCACTCTCTTAGTACCTTAATCTTCTTTTATTCTCTGCGTTTTTATCACACAAACATTTCTCCTTGAATTTAGATGTGACATTATTTTCTTTTTTTTTTGTAAGCTTCGGTAGGACCCACTCATATTCCACATTTTTACAACATTTTACAACCTCTCCACAGGATTCGAACTTGGCTGGGCGGTGTGAAAGCCATCCGCCCCAGCCATTACATCATGCACGTCATGTGCAATGTGACATTATTTTCAATGTTATCAATATTCTACAAAATACTCTCCTGCTCCATTATCCAATTATTTAGCCAACACTAATATTCTTTTACCAACCTATATTAAATTAAAAGTAGTTTTGACTAAAATTTGAAGAAATCTTAACCCTATTATCTTTCATATTAATTATGTTGTACTCGTATATTATAAATTTAGTCATAGCTATAATCTCAAGGAAAACATATAAATTTTCTTAATTTTCACTTTTTATTCATTAAAATAATTTTATTTACCAACGAAATGATGCTGTACAGACTTTCTGCAAGTGGTTGTCCATGTTCTCCACTTTTATGCATTAAATGTCTTTTCACGACAGAGATAAGATGCTTTGCAATTTACGAAAAGCCAAGACATTAATTTAATGTTGGACCTCAATTATTATGGCCAAGGACAAGTTTATCGCTCTGTTCAACAAACGAAAAGATGCTCTGCAATTTACGAAAACCCAAGACATTAATTTAACGCTGGACCTCAATTATTATTGCCAAGGACAAGTTTATCGCTCTGTTCAACGACCGAAACCCCACAAAGATGTCGAATCGGTAGAGGCATAGATATCCGTCTTTGTTTTTGTTACCACTCTTTCAATAACCTTTTTTTTCATAAAATATATTTGAATCACTCTTCAAAGGTCGGAAAATCACCTATATATTTTAATAATAAAATATATTTAGTACTTGTGTTTCTATTTTAAAATAGAGTTTTTATTTTAAAATAGAGTTTTTAGAATTATAATTTAAATATTATTAATTATTGAGTAGATAACAGAAATTGAATTTTTATGAAATATTTTAAAGAGATTATAATAATATATACAAATTGAAAATTTTCTGAAGTAATTATGTCTTTATTTTGTCCAAGGGTCTTGTATACATAGTGATCTGGTGTTTTATTAAGGCACTCCTAGATGTTAAGTCATTAGTTCAATTCTCCACTCTATTTGGATGTTTCCTCACATCCAAAAAAAATATGTCATTGTTTCTCTTTTAATTAAATTGATTAATGAAAAAGATGTCATATAAAGTGAATTACCTTTTTTTGTTTTTTCCATGTGGTATTGATAAGCCACCATGGCCCATGGTATTGTAACAAAACCTATTTACATATTAAGAATCTCTATGGTAAAGTAGAGGTAAATCTTTGTGTTTAAGAATCTTGTTCCACGTTTTTAAATGTATATATGTTTAGTTTATATATTAATTATTTTTAATAATAATAATAATAATAAAGGCATGAGAAAACTCTTATTTTTCAAATGTGAAGGATTTCACAAACCCTAGCACCCTACGCATGTCAGAGTACCTCCATAGCAAAGTTAATGCTATGGAGGGTACCTCTCTCAGAGTCTCACAGAGCACAGCGACGGCATGGACCATACCTCATCCGATTATACATCATCCCTCTCTGGCATCCCTCTCCGGCTGCCCAGCAAAAAGCCCCCGGCGACCCTGCCCGCAGCCAACCTTGCAGTTCCCCTCACAAGGTACGGTCAAGTTTTTAAATTATACGCGGGGTAATGAAATTCAAATTTGAATTCATTCTGGAAAATCAACCCCGCCGGGTATTCCTGTGTACATGACCAAAATACCCCGTGCTTCGTATAGCTTGAATGCAGACCTTTAATTTCTTTTTTCTGTAGGAAACGTAATCTTTAACTGCTGGTTTCTTGTTATCTTTTACTATTGGGGAATTCTGTCTGATTCAGAAGCCACCGGAGGAAACCGAAGATGCGGCCTCAGAGAAAAAGAGAACAAGTTCTGTAATACAAAGCGACGATAATGCTGGCCCTGGGAATGCTGCTTGCAAGAGAACTCGAACCTCAGACGTTTCATTAAAGGTGAGCTTCAAAGTTCTTTTAAAATTTAGCACTTTTATCAATTTCAACCGCAGTTCTTGAAAAAAGATCTCCGTTTGAAAAAAAATTGCTGGTTCATGCAGGTGAATGTAAAGAAAGAAAAGCTCGGGGAACGAATCACAGCGCTGCAGCAGCTTGTCTCGCCTTTCGGAAAGGTTAATGCTCGTTTAGTTCTAAATGCTGTTTTTATAAAGTAGTAAGGCTGTTCCCTCTAAATGCTGTTTTTATAAAGTCGTAAGGCTGTTCCCTCTGTTTTTATGAAGTAATAAGGCTGTTCCCTCTGGAAATTTTAAATTTAATGACAGACGGACACGGCGTCAGTACTTCTTGAAGCCATAGGATACATTAGGTTTCTTCAAGATCAGGTCCAGGTAAATTTTAATATTTCCTCTAAATCTTCAAGTTTCCACAGTTTATAATTTGTTCCAGAACAGGACATTTCCTCAATTAGAAGTTCTTGTTTTCAAGGTTACGCGGCAACTGTTCATTTCTCAGTAGATTCATTGTTGCAGGTACTGAGCACGCCATATCTGAAAGGCATCCCTGCAGGCCGAAATTCAGTACGTTTCATAACCTAATGCCGCATCTAATTTCCGCCATTCTTGAAATTTTAATGTAAACTTGGTCGTATGATGGATCTTTCTGGAACAGGAAGGACGAGGGGACGATTCAGCCAAATGCGACCTTCGCAGCCGAGGGTTATGCTTGATGCCCCTATCCTCTACGCAGCACGTCACCAACAATAACGGTGCTGATTTTTGGGCGTCCGGAATTGGGGGCGGCACGAGACTATGAATACAACGCATCTGGAAATTTGTTCGTGTTTTTGGATGGGAACAATTTTGCAACCAGAAAAACAGATAAAGGCCAAACCCCATTTGTATAAAACAGAAACTGAATTGAAGACCACCAGAAACTGAATACAGGGATCGATCTTCAGTTCAAACTAAAGCTGCTGTGAATTTATTTTGATTGATATACGCACTCATGAGAAAACTTTGCGGGATTTAACCCATGAATTTTCTTACACGATGCAATGAATGTGACTGTAAACTGGTTGGTTTCGATATAGTGATAAATGAGAGGCGCCTTGAACCAGAGATGCGATGATCTTTTACAGACTCGGAAGCCTTCATATCCTTTTCCAAGTTTGTTAAACACACGTTATATATATATATATGAACATTAAAAAATTGTTCGTTCGCCATTAATATGATATGAGACAAAATATTCACAAAATAACTTCGACCATTCATTCTGAAATATGTGTCTTTAATTTTTCTTTCAATATATATGGGAAAATTACATTTTCATGTAAAATTGACAGTAGATGCCTGGAGCACCGGACAATTTCAATGACTGGATAAAGTTGAATTTATTTATAATTTAATTTAAACAAATATAACCACATATTCCTTTGAAATTTTATTCTTCACAAACTTATGACTTTAGATGATTATTTTGGCTTGGGATGTGACTTAATATGTTTCTAATTATATATATATTAATTATATATATATATAAATAAAGCATTGGAAGTTATTAATTGAAGTTTTAGGTTTTAAATATTATAATTTAAGTTTTAGATTTTAGATCTTTTGAACGGAGGTGTGTGGTTTGTGTATATAATATGATTAACGGGTATAATTTATTGTAATTATGATTTTAATTATAAAGTATGGGAAATTATTTTTAATTATGATTTAGGTTTTTATTTTTTAAATAGGTTTTAATCTTTTAAATAGACGTGTGTGGTTTGTGTATGTAATATAAATTAGTATAGATTGATTTTAAGTATGGATTTAATTTGATCTGAGAGGGATCAAATTTCTTCAAGTGTAAATTTTTTTGAAGTGTAAAATACAATGTTATTTTTTATTGTTTAAATTGTACTTATGGAGTATATAGAGGACCAAATAAAAATTTTAACAATAATTTTTTTTCTATATATAGATATATATGAAGTTGATATCCACATAAATTAGTTAACATAGATCTTCAAATAGTTTATTTAAATCTCTTGTTGAAATATTTTTGAAAAATATAAGATTTAAACATATGATTCACACTTTTTTTCCTAATTACTGTACAACATATTCATTTTTTAATTATACTCGACATTATATTTGTATCTAAAACATAATTTTTAATTTTATTTTTTATTTTATAGGGGCTACTAGATTGTAGAATAAGACTCTTGGCTTAATTAAAGAGTTACAATTTTTAGAAAATTCATAGTTTGGAACTTGAAAGATATTGAAAATATTATTTTCTTGTTATATATATATATATATATATAAACTATTTATAATTATGATTTAAGTAATCTTTTGGATGCGTGTGGTTTATGTATTATAGTTTGATTGAAGAGTTATAATTTTTGGAAAGTTTGTAGTTTGGAAGTTGGAGTACAATGAGGGTTGTTATAATGAAAAAAATATCATAATAAAGTTATACCTTAGAGACATCTTTATAGTTCCATGATTTGTATTGTTTTATTTAATTATTTATAACTTAATTGTTATTATTGGTTTTATCCTTTTGCATTTTAAATTAAGAACATAAATATTTCAATGTTTGTGCTGAAAACAAAATCATAGATACCATATTGTATATGGTTTCTAAATTTTTTTGGTTTGTGTTTAGGATCAACCTATGTAATAGTTAATGTGTTACACTAAAATTGGTTGTTGATTTTATAATTTTTGTTATGTTTGTAGCAAATTTGTTATTTTTTTAGTAAAAATATAATAATGCAAGGTTGTAGGTAGGTTCAATTGGAAGATTATACATGAGCACTATAAATTGGAATATATTATTGTAAAGTCTAGTTGGTCTCAACTACAAATAATAGAACGTGTTAATATGATATCTTGTCTTTCTAGCATTTGGGTATTTTGGACTCTATTTCTTCTATGTTTGATCAATTTTTTTTTGGTATTGATTTTATGATTTGGTAGAGTGTTGAATATCTTGGTTTTTTGTATTAAGAGAAAATTATGGTTTGATTTGGGTTGTGTGAGAGAAAAATGCAAGTCCCTTCTAATCTTATGATCTCAAAATATTTAGTTTTGTCACACCTATAAGGAAAATAATAAAGATGTCACTTTATTATTTCAATTTGATTTATACTTGACTTCCTTCAACTTGTGATGTTGTTGCACACCCTTATGAAGGATAAGATTGCATGCAATTTGAGAACGAGTAAGCAATTGTTATTAAAATTGCCTAAAAAGATGTTACATATCAAAATGGTTCTTTTGGTATTCCCCTTAACAAATAGATTTTAAATAATGTATTATATTCATTGTAAGTTCAATTATTTTCTTTCCTTTGTTCCCACCTCTCCTTTTATCTCTCTTATATATTTATTGAATACTATCACACTTGAGTTTGAGCAAATAAATGAAATGAACATGTTATTGTTGGACCTTGAACAAACACTTTGAGGACAATTCTTGGGTAGTTACTTAACCAACTAAAATAGTAAATTAGGGACAATATTCAAAGAAATGTATATAGTTAAAAATTGAGGGAGATAGTGATATGGAATTCACATAATGTAAGCATTGCATTGATAATCCAAAACTATAGAGAAATATTCACATGCCTCTTTGAGGTGGCAACGAATTAAGCAAGCCCTAATACAATAATCACATAACCTTCGTGCTTTAAAAATAGTTTTATACTAGAAAAACCCTAACTACTTGTTAACCTATCATTAATGAGTATGAACCAATCATTGGAATGAACTTAGTTAAAAATACCCACAAACTACCTAATGGGTCTTATCCAAAGAAGATATATTTTTTTTTTATGTTAACTAACTAACTGTAATGTCTCGTTTATCATTTTTCCTAATTTTCTCAGGAAATTGCTTAAAAAATTCTACCATAAACTTCTCCAAACAATTGCAAAACAAGAACTATGAAATTGTGGCAAAATTAAAATAACATTTCCAAATAAACCCAAAAATGCCACAGTTGCAAATAACACAAGAAATGGAGGATTGAGCAATTTATTTATTTACTAGAGCAATTACATATAAAGCTCTCGATAGAAATAATTGTAGTGATGGCCACAAAGTATTTTCTCCAACAATAAATCGGGCCTCCATAATAGAACTAGAAATCAATAAGTTACACTTGTGAATTACTGCCCAGAAATTCTACCGTTGCTACTACTAGAGGTAAACTGTGTTTTATGTCCTCAAATCTACTCTAAAAATTATACAAAATTAACTAGAGGCTTCTTGCATCCAAATCTACTAAACCCAGAAAAACTGACTCAGAAAGCTCCAAAAAGTGTGAATTACCTAGAAAATACTATTGATGCTCCTGGAGTAGAACTAGAGTTTCTGCCATAAAAAATACTCCAAAAATTCTGAAATTTTAACCATGAACTCCTCTCACAAAACCTATAAAAACCCGGAAAAATCTTGGGCAAATTCCAGCTAACCCGGAAAAGCTCCAAATAGTCTGAAACTCCTAGCTACACAGTTTTGCGCCCAACCAAAGATAAACCTATGAGAAATGATAAAAATCTCCTACAAATGGCTAAGAAATTATGCACAAATATACTCTGGAAAATAACTATCACTCCCAACTAAAACTTTTCAGCAAATACTAGCACCAAACACCAACAAAAACTCTGATCTCCAACCCTTGCATAGGCTCTATAAGAGAAAATTTGGCCTAGCTAAAAGATACAGGAACAACTCTGAAAAATGGTGCCAAACTCCTCTAACAAATATAAAATCTCCTGCAATTACCCGGAACCTGCGATAGAAAGATGATGCTCCAAATAACCTCTGGGGTTTGTCTTCTGCGCCTAGAAGTAACAATTTTTTGTGTGAATCTTCTACAATAAACTCCAATGAAAGTCCTGAAATAGACTCCCCCAAAGCCTCACTAGGGAGACACACGAAGTTCTCTGAAATGAGGGTGGAATTTCCTCTTGGAATTTCCTTGTGCTAAACAACACTAGTTGACTTGGCTAAGCAGCTCAAGCAAACTCTCCAATTTTGAAATCAAATGCCAAAAATAGAATGATCAAAATGAGGCTCTAGCCTTTCTTTTATGGTTGCTTTCCCTTCCTCATGCAATGGTTTGATTTCTTGCACACTATGATTTGATACCAAGGTTTGATTTTCATTCTTGGTAATCTCCACAAATTATCTTCACTTTATTTTATTTTTTCTTTTCCTAAGTCCCAACCTTTGCCTTTTTCTCCAAAAATTCACTTAACATCTCCACAAGTTATTTCTCCTAAGTTTTATTTACCTAATACTATGTTAATCACCAAAATTACAAAATTGAGAATTTCCTTGATGAAATTTCTAATTAGGGACATGACAATCCCCCCTCGCCAAAAATTGCTTGTCCTCAAGCAATGTTTGAACAAGTGCCCTCTCTGATTGTTGATCACCACTACAACTACTAGTAATACCAGTGCCAAATGTACCAATGAGTCATCCCCAATCTCAACACTATCCCGACATGAAGGAATCCCTCAATACTAGGATCCCAAGCCATCCTAATAAATGTGAAGCATACCTTGCTCCACTCGTTATCCAACCAAATATAGGTACCAGAAGTCATCTGCATACTATCAATAAGTAGAGCATCATAATAATGTAGAACTCTATCCAACTCCCCATGAAGCTGCCCTATTGAGTAGTCCACCTCATGTACCCCAAGAGTAAACTCTATAAGACACAACATAATCCCTGTGGGGATGAAGTCTCTCCCACATGAACTTCCCCTAGTATCCTCCTATTGACTAACCTTCCATGCTAGTGAAGTCCCCCACGCCAATAGAAAAGCACTAAAACCCAATGGAAGATCTAAATGATCTCCCCCTATAGGAAGTAGATCACCCCTAAGGGTAGTTGAACCGTGAATTCTATGATTCCAGGATCCCATGCCAGTCCCAAAAGGGTACCACCATGTTGACACTGCACCACTTTGACTATGACATACTGGCCATCATGCTCAAACTGTATCCTCCTCTCCTGGGACCTAATGGAAAAAAATATGTGAAGACTAAGCTCATCTTGCACTTGCATCTCCATGATATCAATGTCTAGCCATCTACTACCAATCTCGGTGTGGAGAAGTATCAAGGAAAAATGGCCTTTCCATGTGATGAAGGCCTTAGTTCTCCCCCATATGTCAAACCAAGAGTGAGCTGAGTCACTCTCTACCCTAATCCCGCTCGTCACAAAATAGAGTGGCCAATCATCCAACTGAATCCCTAGATCCCATAACCATATCGAATGCGGCAAATTCCCGACAATTATTGGCACCAACTCATACCACATCTCGTCCCTATATGCAATCAATATATGTACTCCATACATCCTGAATCAGTGTAGTGTGTGCAATATTGCTTTGTGTCTACCATACCACACTATGAGATCTGTTATCCTGACTCCTGTAGGTGCTGCCCAAAACTGGTTGGAATCTAAACATCCACCTACAAGATGGATCCATCAGCAACTGTATGTGCTCCTGACACATCACATAATGTCTCACCCAACATGTGTCATGCATCCCCCTAAATGTGGGCTCAAGGGTGGAGCACATGCTACCCCTGCAGCAAATCGAACCATCCCCAAGCATGCACATACCAACTCGCACCCTGACCATATTCCATGGCTGGAAAGCCTCTCTACTAATGCGTTGTTTCCTATCCAACTATCTCATATGAACCTCGTGGGCCTTTGTTGCTAGTGATGAGAGCATCAAGAGACAATATACAAGTCCCATGTGTCAGTGTGCAATGATGGAGACTGATGAATGGAAGCTCACAGTCAGCCATGTGATCAACTCACTCTCTAAATCTCAATGTGCCAAACCTAATGGTGTTCTTGATGTCCCCTTCAAGAGATCTCTCTGGTGGAAACAATCCAACAAATTGTTGTGCATCATCATGCTATGTTGTACATAAATACCCACCCCTGCACTCCTTTGCATAACACTAAACTCTGAGGCACAACTTCGTGCACCAATGAATATCAGCCCTCACTGTCATACCACCTTGTACCATATGGAATCCCATATGTGCCAATGCATCTGCCACTCCACTAGTAAACTTGATGTTGTGTAAGTCTCTCCTCCCACTCCATGGTGCAAATCCACGCACAACAACACACCACCATGCATTTACATGCTCACTTGCAAACCACTGCTCGACGTTGAATGCTCCTACACGCCACTGGATGCCATGATCTAAAGTTGAGATAGTACGCATCAGCCCGCACCCTACCGGTATCGCCACCTCCACTATCACATCACCATACCCTCTAATGTATGGGCCTCACCTCTAAAATACCCTTGAGAGACATGAGAGGTGAATCCCCCTATGTACTAGTGGTGATGCCACCACTATGCTGCTCCTCCGTGACCATTTTTCCCCACATAACTAGGGAGAACAATCGACCCAATACAAGTCACTATCTGGCACCTTGCAAATGCCACCTCCTCTGAAAAACTCTTGTCGGAGTATGCTAATAATCCCGTGACTCCATGCACAGCCAACATGCGCAAACAACTCGTGGATTCTACCTTCTCCCCTACTAATCCAACTTGTCACTAATGTTGATGGAAATCCAAAAGTATGTGGATGCTCAATCACTGGATCCATCACACCGCTACTGCCCTCATGATCAGGAGCTCAAAATTTGCCAAAAATTCAAATTTGTAGGATGGCATGGAACCTGAGCAAACACATAGATTTCATCATCCTGAATCTGGTGCAACTCGTTTTGCGTGAAACGAACATCGTATGCTCCCATAAATGCGATCTGTTCACTTTGTCAAACAAGTAAAAAATTTGCAAATGGATGATAGGGATCTTGACTGCGCATCTATACTGCCTAGGTGGAAAGGGGAATATTCTTGGAATATTATCAGAATATTCTATTAAGTTGGCTTCATCTTATTGGTCCACGTGTTTTTGCATGGGCCAATGAGGAGGTGACATGTGGCTAAACCTAAGGCTACCACTGTCCTCCTAAGGGCACTGTAAAATTTGTGTGGCAGACAGGGCGGAGGCTAGGCTCGACCCTGCAACCTCCCATTCACAAACACAATAACTTACCAACACGCCCGCAGATTTTTACTTAACAGTCTATGGAGGCAGGTTTTATTTAAATATTAATGTCGCCAAGGTTGGAGGGTCGGGCAGACTTAACCGCCCCCTATGTGAACACCAGAATCGCCAGAGTTAACCGTTTGTTGTGACCGCCAAGGTCACTGCCATCACCTGACTGCCAGAAAAACCACCCACATGTGATCACTCCCACGCAAACCACTAACGAATACTGTGATCGTCGAAGGGAGGGGGGTCAGCACCGAGGGCTAGCCCCTAGACGCATGGACCCCACATGACCAATCTTTTGGTTTTAAAGCCTCAACGGAAAAATTAACAGTCCTACAGATCCACCCGATTTTCAGTGAAAATGTTGCTCAGTTAGAGCGTTTAGCAGGCGAAATTATAGGATGATGCCCGATTTTGTGCAATTTGTAGAGCAAATAGTGGAGAAACTAGGAGAGATCATAACTTCTCCAGTTTTCGACCAAATTGGATCCCTTTCTCCCCTATTTTACTTTCATAAAGAAGAAATCTTAGATAGCTTTGCTTCGGTTGTTGCTGAGGTACTATCACCCTTAGAGTGGGATAGAGTCATTCCGTATTGGATACTTTTCCCAACAACACTTAGACAGGTACTAGATCTTGGAAAATTTAGATAAAGGCAAATCCATTTTATTCACTCAATCACTCACCATCGCCAAATGGAGACATTTCTTAGCATGGCTATCCATTATAATCAAGTCGATAAGTACAAACTCTTCGCAGGCCAGGAAGAAATTAAGCGCATCATGCGAGACATTAAATAACTTGGATAACTTTTATATCCATGTGTCAACTTGATTACATCATGTGTCAACTTGATTACATCATGGCCCCACAAGCTACCACGTGTAGGTTTATCAGTTGCTACTACTAGGAACTTCAATCTCTACTTATTTATTAGCTACCACTGAAAGGGAATGCTGCCCCTGCTTGTTTACCAATACTCACTAGAAGGGACTCTTGCCCAGTTTCCGTATATGCGCACATCTTCCGTATATGCCCAGTTTCCGTATATGCGCACATCTTCCGTATATGCCCAGTTTCCGTATATGCGCACATCTTCCGTATATGCCCAGTTTCTGTATATGCCCAGTTTCCGTATATGCACACATCTTCCGTATATGCCCAGTTTCCGTATATGCGCACATCTTCCGTATATGCCCAGTTTCCGTATATGCGCACATCTTCCGTATATGCCCAGTTTCCGTATATGCGCACATCTTCCGTATATGCGCACATCTTCCGTATATGCCCAGTTTCCGTATATGCGCACATCTTCCGTATATGCCCAGTTTCCGTATATGCGCACATCTTCCGTATATGCCCAGTTTCCGTATATGCGCACATCTTCCGTATATGCCCAGTTTCCGTATATGCGCACATCTTCCGTATATGCGCACATCTTCCGTATATGCGGACATCTTCCGTATATGCCCAGTTTCCGTATATGCGGACATCTTCCGTATATGCCCAGTTTCCGTATATGCCCAGTTTCCGTATATGCGCACATCTTCCGTATATGCCCAGTTTCTGTATATGCGCACATCTTCCGTATATGCCCAGTTTCCGTATATGCGCACATTTCCGTATATGCCCAGTTTCCGTATATGCCCACATCTTCCGTATATGCCCAGTTTCCGTATATGCGCACATCTTCTGTATATGCCCAGTTTCCGTATATGCCCAGTTTCCGTATATGCACACATCTTCCGTATATGCCCAGTTTCCGTATATGCGGACATCTTCCGTATATGCCCAGTTTCCGTATATGCGCACATCTTCCGTATATGCCCAGTTTCCGTATATGCGCACATCTTCCGTAGATGCCCAGTTTCGGTATATGCGCACATCTTCCATATATGTCCAGTTTCCATATATGCGCACATCTTCACTTTAATGGAAACTTTGAGGCAATAGTAAAATTTCCATATCAAATACTTTCTCTCTATACGGAAACTGGGCATATACGGAAGATGTGCGCATATACGGAAACTGGGCATATACGGAAGATGTGCGCATATACGGAAACTGGGCATATACGGAAGATGTCTGCATATACGGAAACTGGGCATATACGGAAGATGTCCGCATATACGGAAACTGGGCATATACGGAAGATGTGCGCATATACGGAAACTGGGCATATACGGAAACTGGGCATATACGGAAGATGTGCGCATATACGGAAACTGGGCATATACGGAAGATGTGCGCATATACGGAAGATGTGCGCATATACGGAAACTGGGCATATACGGAAGATGTGTGCATATACGGAAACTGGGCATATACGGAAGATGTGCGCATATACGGAAACTGGGCATATACGGAAGATGTGTGCATATACGGAAACTGGGCATATACAGAAACTGGGCATATACGAAAGATGTGTGCATATACGGAAGGTGTGTGCATATACGGAAACTGGGCATATACGGAAACTGGGCATATACGGAAGATGTGCACATATACGGAAACTGGGCATATACGGAAGATGTGCGCATATACGGAAACTGGGCATATACGTAAGATGTGCGCATATACGGAAACTGGGCATATACGGAAGATGTGGGCATATACGGAAGATGTGCGCATATACGGAAACTGGGCATATACGGAAGATGTGGGCATATACGGAAACTGGGCATATACGGAAGATGTGGGCATATACGGAAACTGGGCATATACGGAAGATGTGCGCATATACGGAAGATGTGTGCATATACAGAAACTGGGCATATACGGAAGATGTGCGCATATACGGAAACTGGGCATATACGGAAGGTGTGTGCATATACGGAAACTGGGCATATACGGAAGATGTGTGCATATACGGAAACTGGGCATATACGGAAGATGTGCGCATATACGGAAACTGGGCATATACGGAAGATGTGCGCATATACAGAAGATGTGCATATACGGAAGATGTGCGCATATACGGAAACTGGGCATATACAGAAGATGTGTGCATATACGGAAACTGGGCATATACGGAAGATGTGCGCATATACGGAAACTGGGCATATACGGAAGATGTGTGCATATACGGAAACTGGGCATATACGGAAGGTGTGTGCATATACGGAAACTGGGCATATACGGAAACTGGGCATATACGGAAGATGTGCGCATATACGGAAACTGGGCATATACGGAAGATGTGTGCATATACGGAAACTGGGCATATACGGAAGATGTGCGCATATACGGAAACTGGGCATATACGGAAGATGTGCGCATATACGGAAACTGGGCATATACGGAAGATGTGCGCATATACGGAAACTAAACTGGGCATATACGGAAGATGTGCGCATATACGGAAACTGGGCATATACGGAAGATGTGCGCATATACGGAAACTGGGCATATACGGAAGATGTGTGCATATACGGAAACTGGGCATATACGGAAGATGTGCGCATATACAGAAACTGGGCATATACGGAAGATGTGATGCATCTAAATCAAGATGTTGCAAGAAGATTCTCATCCTTACCTTCCAATTTGTATAATTTGAGCCATTCAAAAATGGAACTCCAACTGAGGTAATCAGGTCCTAGTTCTCCATGATCCTTGATCTTCCTTCTAACTATTAAACTGATCCTGAAGGAGGCTAGCTTCAATACAAATTTTTAGAAACAATGGAAACTAGGACACTACTAAGAGGGGGGGTGAATTAGTAGTGTGGCCAAATTATACAATTCTTCACAAATTTCACTTTTTAATCACTTTAACAATTTTTCATGGATCAACAACACAACTCAATCATGTAGAACATAACATCATAAACCTCAAGCACATGAACTACATATACACAAGACGCTAATCTTCTTTTTATTACAATCTTCAACTTGATTACATCATGGCCCCACAAGCTACCACGTGTAGGTTTATCAGTTGCTACTACTAGGAACTTCAATCTCGTCCATTAGCCTCATGAAGGTTGCAGGAGCATTCATCAATCTGAAAGGCATAACCAACCATTCGAAAAGGCCCTCCTTGGCTTTGAAGGCAGTCTTCCACACATCGGAGGGTTCGATTGGTACCTGGTGATATCCTGACTTCAAATCGATCTTGCTGAAATATTTTTCCCCCTTTAGTTGGTCCAGGAGGTCATCAATCCGTGGGATTGGGTACCTATTATGGACAATGATCTTGTTCAGCACTCGATAGTCAATACAGAGTCTCCAAGTCCCATCCTTCTTTTGTACCAGCATGATCGGGCTCCCACAGGGCGATGAACTCAGACGGATGTGACCTTTTTGCAGCAACTCCTGAATCTGCCTCTTGATTTCATCGTTCTCCAGAACAGAGCGCCGATAGATTGGTCCATTGGGCAGCGGCAAACCTGGGGTCAGATCAATGGAGTGCTTGACCTGACAGTGCAGAGGAACCCCTGCGGGGGAGGTGAAGATGTCCTCATACTCCTCCACGACCTTGTCCATCTGTAGTTGTCGTGCGGAGGGGCCCTGTCTGGAGGTCGTGGCCACCGTCTTCTTCTTTTCTTGAGGGCGTATCATCAGGAAAACAAACTTCCCAGTTTTGGAAATGAGCTTACTGCATTGTTTTGCAGTAACCAAAGAGATGGCGGTAGGCGGTGCTACCTCTGGTATCCTATACAACTTATTTCCCAAAGTAACAATAACAACACGGGGCCTTGACTCATACACAGCATGTCGCTTCCACAAGTATGGTTGTCCTAATAACACATCACAAACTTCAAGGGGAGCAATGTCACACAATACCTCATCCGTGAAGGGCTTGATGTTGTATGGAAGGTGACACTGTTGGCTCACACGAAGATCTCGTCCTTGGTGCAGCCACCCAATGGTGTATGGTTGTGGATGTGCTGTGGTCGGTAAGCCTAGCCGTTTCACGACCTCTGCCGAAATGAGGTTCTTTTGGCTCCCGCTATCGACAATGAACTGTAGCGGGGAGCCCTTTACCCACATCTGGGAGTGGAAGAGACGCTCCTCCTCCTCTGGATCTTCAGGTTCCTCCTTCTGGATCTTCGTGGTGGCAACGGTGGCATTGGGATCCGCATCGATAATCTGCTTCCCTTTGTCATTCCCCTTATCGGGTTCTGACTCAGAGTCAGAACATGCATCTGATTCTGAAACCTTTAGCTCGGCCACCAGTGACTGCTTGGTCCGACACTCACTTGTGTTGTGAGTGGAGCTCTTATGGAACTCACACCACTTTCCGGTGTCCTTTTTCGGCTTCGCGGCGCTGTTCTTTGCTTGCAGCTTTGGCGGGTTGTCTTGGGCCGCCCCGCCTTGGCTTTGCCCTTTGTTCTGCGATTTGGGGGCACCTTTCCTTTGTTTCGGATTCGCAGACCCAAAGTCTCGCTTCTTATGTTTAAACTTTTGCTCGACCTTGATGACATATCGGTATGCCATGCCAAGCGAGGAGATTTTCAGGAATTCTATTTCTTCTTAGATGTACTTGTGCAGGCAGCCACGGTATTTGAGTACCAAATGCTGCTCTGTATCCTTGATACCCAACTTTGTGCGAAGGGTATGGAAAATATCGGTAAACTCTGGTACGTCTTGGTCCCTTCCCTGCCGTAGTGTGGTCCACTTTATGTATTGATCCTCATAGCTTCCGACAGGGTAGTACTGCTCCTTGATGGCATCTCGGAATGAATCCCAAGTCGGTGCGACTGAAAATAGTGAGCTTGTACTTTCATCCTTCTGCTCGCAGTAGGTTTCCCACCAATCCTTGACGTGGGGGGCTGCTTTGAGAAGAGCGAAAATAATCTTTTCCCGACTGGAAAAATCATGAACAGAAAAATAACCCTCTAGCACATTTAACCATTTATCGATGGCATCTGTGTCTATCTGACCCTCGAATATGGGGATTTCAAAATTAACTTGTACCTTAAATGGTGTGGCGTTTCCAGAGTTGCTGTTGGAAGCCGATGCGTCGCCCCTGGGTAGTCGCTGAAGGATTTGGGCAAAGTTGTCCATCATCGCTTTCCTTTGTCGCTTGAGGGCTTCATCGAGCAAGATTTTGATAGGATCTCCTGCCCCCTCATCTTTCTTTTCATCTGCCATGGGAGGCCGTCGGGATTTGTGAGGCTGGTCTTGCAAAGGTTCGACCAGTTCAAGCCCTAACTCCTTATATCCCGACCTCGTTGGGGACATGCAAAGAAAAACAGAGAAGAAAAGCAGACCGCTCTGATACCACTGATTCGGATTTAAACAGGAACGCAATAAAATACAGAGATAACCATAAAGACAGATATGCAGCGGAAATAATACCTCAAATGATTACTGTAAAATACTGAAATATGCTTACAATTGTCATGCAGTCAACCATCTTAGTCAAGTTATGATTTGGCCAACCAAACTATTTTAGAGGGTAGCTAAACATGTCTATGGTACCTCAGAGGCACTACCCAGTTTAGACTTCGGTATAAATGGATAGAGGGAGTAAATTTGTGTGGCTTCACTAATGTAGATTGGGCGAGAAATCCATCAAAACCGAAAGAATACATCAGGTGGAATTTTGAGTCCACAACAGTTTACTGGTACAATAGGAAGCAGATATCAATGGCACTCAGCTCAACAGAAGCAGAATACATGGTTGCAAGTCAAGCAAGATGTGAGGCAATCTGGATGAGAAAGATACTTGTTGGCTTGTTTGGTCAGATGATGGATCCTACTATGATCTACTGTGATAATCGTAGTTGTATCATACTCTTTGAAAATCCTTTTTTTCAAGATCGATCCAATCATATTGATATCTGGTATAACCATCTACGGGGTTATGTGTAGAGGTGGATTATGTTGTTGCAGTACATTCCAACAGAGGAACACGTTGCAGATATTTTGACAAAGGCCTTTTCAAGAGAGAAGTTTGAGTTCCACAGGTGCAGGATGGGGGTGGTTGATAATCCTTTTCTTGCTCAAAGGGAGTGTTGAAAATGCATCAAGAAAATCTAGTTTTGAGTTGGCCTTTGTCAAACTAGATTAAATTTTGAATTTCTATTTCAGTAGAATACTTGGAGGCATTTAACTAATGTTGCATGGCTCTTTTCACTCAATTCACTCATTAAATTCGAGTTGGAGAAGCTTGACTTGAGTTCTACATGTTTGATTGCTAATTTGTAGCAATCTATTTTAGTTAATTTAAGTTATTTTCAGTTTAATTAGTTCTAACAGTCATAAGAACTAGTGGAGGTCAAGTTGTGGAAGTGGAACTTCAACCACACTCAGTGATCAACCTGTTAACTAATCAATCAGCCCAAAATAATTGTTGCATGCAGAGAATTCGAGTTACCTAGTTGAGATGGTAATTCCAAGGCAGTGTACTATAAATTGTAGCATATTCTAATGTGTACATGTGGTGCATACAATCAGAGAATGACTAAAGGCTATTATGCAATTCGTGGGTAAAAATTTCCTAAAAAATAGCTGCAATTTCCCAAGGGAACAACACAAGGAAATAAGAGGTTGGGAAGGCTTGAAATTGGCTAAGTGTTAGCCAAGTTTGTTCAGTCAAGCAGAGGGATATACTATACACTTGCATTGTGTTCTCAAGCTTGATCAAACATTGCATTTCTTCTCTATTCTCTGATTAATGCAATATTGATAGTAGGGAGTTTTGAGAAATTTCTTTCCAGTATATAAATCTTTGCGCATGTGTGATGTTTCATTTTGCATGTCTATGATTCTTGTTTTAGATGGTGAATTAATTTCTGAAGATTAGTAGAGTAGCTTCAAGTCTTGTGATTTAATAAATTTCATGAGCAATATTGAATTTACACATTGATTTCTACATGAAAAAGAAATTTATTGATAGTAGATTCAAAGGACGTAAGATAAAGAATCATGTCACAATTATATCCGTATGGCTCAATAATGGGTCCAACATCAATTATTATTTCAAGGCATCAAAATACCATTATACTTGGTCATCCCAATTGAAAAGCATATTCTTTTCTCAAAACACATAAAATCTTTTGCGAGCTTAGTGTAGTCAGAAATGAATTGATGTAAGAAGTTTGAATTCCCTTGAAAAAATTATAGTTGGATAATAGTGTGTAATAGAAGCATATTGATGATAGCCTTGAACATTATTGGATCAACCATGATTTGATTCTTCAACACAATGAAGCTTAGTAATCACCCAGAGATTAGACATAAGATGTACTTGTGGGGATTCAAATGAGCATTGTAGTAGTTGCAACAAACAAATATGGTTCATAAATACATCGTAATTATCCCTTTTTTGTGAATGGGAATGAGGCCATCCAGATAACCTTTGACAATTTAGCTAATATTATGAAAACCATGTAACATGGTCATTGGAAAGTCACCATTAGAATTTTTAATGACAACTTTTTATATGCAAAAGTGTCATAAGGAAAAATTAAAATTACCTTATGCGACTATTTGAGATTCATCTAAATTTATTATATCCAAAGAATTTCTCATATCATTACTAAATGTATCATAACTACACTTGAAAAAAACTTGATTTTCATGTCTCGTACATTCTGTCAAACACTTTACATGTAGACCTTTCTTTAAATACTTTGTATATAACCAACCAACAAATATTTTTATTGTAGACATTTTGTCAAACATTTATCATGAAATCAAATAAGAAACATTGGTCTAATCCCATTTGAAACATACTAACTCAAACATGCCAGTAAATCATGCAACTTTTTTATTTATGTCTTTGAGGTATTTTATCAAATAGTTTGTTGCAACTTGTAATAACACACCTTTAACACATTTATTTAAATTCTTTGCATGCAAATAGGTATAGATGAACTATGAGAGTACTATTGTACAATGATGCTAACATATATCAACACTATCCCTATCCAAAAAGCAACAATTTCATTGGGGCATTTCATCAAATAGTTTGTATGCAATGAGTTATTAAATCATTTATGAATTTATTCAAACACTTTGCATGCAGACTAATTTTTCCATATCTCCAAAATTATAGCGGTACAAGTTATAAAAATTGAACAAGATGACCAGTGGCAGCTCCCCTCACTATGGTCCAAGTTTCAGCATCTAGAATATCTCAGATGAAAATTTATAGCAAAAATTCCAACATGATTGGATTGATGTATGATTTTAGGATCATAGAGGAATTTCAAATTCCACTAATCAGATATCGTAAAATATATTGACCCATGATCTTAAATTTAGACTAGGATCCATGATCTAAAATTTAGACCAATGATTAGCAGGATTTCCACTCACTATGGTCTAAGTTTGAGATTTTGAAACCTCCCAAGAAATATGTTATAGTAGAAATGAAAAAGAAGACATATTTGATGAATTTAGGAAGCCCAACTCCCTCTAATCATATTTTCTAAAAAATCATGAAGCAAGATCTAAAAATTGGACAAGAGGATTAGTGTGGTTTTCCCTCACAATGGTCCAAATTTCAGCTCCTTGAACCTCCCAAAAGAAAATTTATAGTAGAAATGGAAACATGACATGTTTAAAGAAGAATTTAGGAAGCCTATCTTCCTCAAATAGTGACTTTAGAAAATCTAATACATATAAAAAGCTACAACCAAATAATATAAAATCTACAACCATGATAAATTTTTTGGAAAGTAAATGTATGTACATATAAACTTGTTCAAAAGAGCAATTAAATAATCTTTCATAAGAGATACTTATTTAGACTCAAGTATTTTACAATTTGGAACTGAAGAAGGGTGAGCCACCAAATATAGGCTTAGCTATGCTACAACCTTTCTCATAGTTGATCACCCTCAAGCTAGATCTTGAAGCCCTGAGATAAAAAAATAAAATCAAGGATTTTCAGGGCTACTCTTCTCCACACACAAGAGAGAATCTAAGTGTTTTTCCTTTCTATTCATTGACCAAGCCCATAGAAATTCACAAATGAAAATGAAAGTCTGCACAACACAAGGGAGTCCTCCTATGACCTATGTAGTCCCTCGGCCTTCCCTTCTTTAGTGCTCTTTGTGCCACATAGTCCTTAGAGCCATCTAGTCCAAAGGAAAAACACTACAACACATTCAACTTCTATTATAAAACATGTCACCAATTTTCATTCCAATTCAAATTTTTGATTCATAGGGAGAAAATGAGTGTATGAGAATAATAATAGATTAATTCTCAAAATAAAAAGGAACAAAAAATTCTTCTCCTTTGCTTTTCTCCATTTTATAAACACATATTGACCCTTCATCTTCTCAATCATCACATTAATGGAATTATTAATTCAAGGTATATATTTTACTCTCAAAGCTTCATAATCTATTGGTTGTCTCTCTTGTTTAATTCTAATATATTTTATTAATAAAACAAAATATTACATCTCATAATAAACTTTCAACTCATAACATCAATGCTAACACCCTAACATTATTTGTCATTAATTACAAAAAATCAACAAAATAAAAAAAAATAAAAAAAATGTCACAATACCCTACCCCTTAAAGAAAAGAAACATTGTCCTTAGTATTGTACCTCTTGCAAAACCAATATAGGAATAAAACAAATAATGCTTCCCAAGTGGCATCTTGTGCTTCATAATGCTTCCACTGTACTCTAAAATGCACAATGGTTTCGTTTTAAATTAATATCTCTTCTTTCGTAGAACACATTGTGGTTCTCGATTGAAAAGATCCACTTAGACCACATTTAATCAATTACATGATTAAAATTATAAACATTAATATGATTAAAATCATAAACATATTTTTTAAGAAAATATATATAGAAGACAATATAAAATTTATTGTTATCACATACCTAAACTAACCAATGAGCAATTCTCATACAATTCCAAAAACATTCATTAAAACTAAACCTAGAGAAAAAGTCCATGTTTGATGACACAGTACATCACTTAAAACAGTACATCACTTAAAACCAAAACCTTAAAATTTATGCATCCCCTAAAAATATTGACAAGCATTGAGTGAAAGATTTTGAGCAAGAAACCCTCCATATAATGTGCGAGGGGCCTGTTCCTTCGAATTTTCCATGCAAGATCCCTCATTTATCACTATATCGAAACCAACCAGTTTACAGTCACATTCATTGCATCGTGTAAGAAAATCCATGGGTTAAATCCCGCAAAGTTTTCTCATGAGTGCGTATATCAATCAAAATAAATTCACAGCAGCTTTAGTTTGAACTGAAGATCGATCCCTGTATTCAGTTTCTGGTGGTCTTCAATTCAGTTTCTGTTTTATACAAATGGGGTTTGGCCTTTATCTGTTTTTCTGGTTGCAAAATTGTTCCCATCCAAAAACACGAACAAATTTCCAGATGCGTTGTATTCATAGTCTCGTGCCGCCCCCAATTCCGGACGCCCAAAAATCAGCACCGTTATTGTTGGTGACGTGCTGCGTAGAGGATAGGGGCGTCAAGCATAACCCTCGGCTGCGAAGGTCGCATTTGGCTGAATCGTCCCCTCGTCCTTCCTGTTCCAGAAAGATCCATCATACGACCAAGTTTACATTAAAATTTCAAGAATGGCGGAAATTAGATGCGGCATTAGGTTATGAAACGTACTGAATTTCGGCCTGCAGGGATGCCTTTCAGATATGGCGTGCTCAGTACCTGCAACAATGAATCTACTGAGAAATGAACAGTTGCCGCGTAACCTTGAAAACAAGAACTTCTAATTGAGGTAATGTCCTGTTCTGGAACAAATTATAAACTGTGGAAACTTGAAGATTTAGAGGAAATATTAAAATTTACCTGGACCTGATCTTGAAGAAACCTAATGTATCCTATGGCTTCAAGAAGTACTGACGCCGTGTCCGTCTGTCATTAAATTTAAAATTTCCAGAGGGAACAGCCTTATTACTTCATAAAAACAGAGGGAACAGCCTTACGACTTTATAAAAACAGCATTTAGAGGGAACAGCCTTACTACTTTATAAAAACAGCATTTAGAACTAAACGAGCATTAACCTTTCCGAAAGGCGAGACAAGCTGCTGCAGCGCTGTGATTCGTTCCCCGAGCTTTTCTTTCTTTACATTCACCTGCATGAACCAGCAATTTTTTTTCAAACGGAGATCTTTTTTCAAGAACTGCGGTTGAAATTGATAAAAGTGCTAAATTTTAAAAGAACTTTGAAGCTCACCTTTAATGAAACGTCTGAGATTCGAGTTCTCTTGCAAGCAGCATTCCCAGGGCCAGCATTATCGTCGCTTTGTATTACAGAGCTCGTTCTCTTTTTCTCTGAGGCCGCATCTTCGGTTTCCTCCGGTGGCTTCTGAATCAGACAGAATTCCCCAATAGTAAAAGATAACAAGAAACCAGCAGTTAAAGATTACGTTTCCTACAGAAAAAGGAAATTAAAGGTCTGCATTCAAGCTATACGAAGCACGGGGTATTTTGGTCACGTACACAGGAATACCCGGCGGGGTTGATTTTCCAGAATGAATTCAAATTTGAATTTCATTACCCCGCGCATAATTTAAAAACTTGACCGTACGATGTGAGGGGAACTGCAAGGTTGGCTGCGGGCAGGGTCGCGGAGGCTTTTTGCTGGGCAGCCGGAGAGGGATGCCGGAGAGGGATGATGTATAATCGGATGAGATATGGTCCATGCCGTCGCCGTGCTCTGTGAGACTCTGACAGAGGTACCCTCCATAGCATTAACTCTGAAATAGGAATTGCCAACGAAAAGATGCTCTGCAATTTACGAAAACCCAAGACATTAATTTAACGCTGGCCCTCAATTATTATTGCCAAGGACAAGTTTATCGCTCTGTTCAACAAACGAAAAGATGCTCTGCAATTTACGAAAACCCAAGACATTAATTTAATGCTGGACCTCAATTATTATTGCCAAGGACAAGTTTATCGCTGTCTCTTCAACGACCGAAACTCCACAAAGATGTCGAATCGGTAGAGGCATAGATATCCGTCTTTGTTTTTGTTACCACTCTTTCAATAACCTTTTTTTTCATAAAATATATTTGAATCACTCTTCAAAGGTCGGAAAATCACCTATATATTTTAATAATAAAATATATTTAGTACTTGTGTTTCTATTTTAAAATAGAGTTTTTAGAATTATAATTTAAATATTATTAATTATTGAGTAGATAACAGAAATTGAATTTTTATGAAATATTTTAAAAAGATTATAATAATATATACAAATTGAAAATTTTCTGAAGTAATTATGTCTTTATTTTGTCCAAGGGTCTTGTATACATAGTGATCTGGTGTCTTATTAAGGCACTCCTAGATGTTAAGTCATTAGTTCAATTCTCCACTCTATTTAGATGTTTCCTCACATCCAAAAAAAATATGTCATTGTTTCTCTTTTAATTAAATTGATTAATGAAAAAGATGTCATATAAAGTGAATTACCTTTTTTTGTTTTTTCCATGTGGTATTGATAAGCCACCATGGCCCATGGTATTGTAACAAAACCTATTTACATATTAAGAATCTCTATGGTAAAGTAGAGGTAAATCTTTGTGTTTAAGAATCTTGTTCCACGTTTTTAAATGTATATATGTTTAGTTTATATATTAATTATTTTTAATAATAATAATAATAATAAAGGCATGAGAAAACTCTTATTATTCAAATGTGAAGGATTTCACAAACCCTAGCACCCTACGCATGTCAATGATTTTTCAACATAAGTTACAATGGTCGTAGGGGGTAGGGGCTCAGGCCCTCCCAGGGATGAGGAGGTTGCTTTCATGTGTTGATCTCCAACCTTAAGACTAATATGTGTTCAAAGGAATTTGCATACAAAATTCGTTAAAAAAGTGGAGAATATACTTGTCATCGTCCTTTCTCAAAGTTTCCACAAAACCTACCTGACCTTCCATGACAGAGCTCTAGTCAAGAATTTCATGGGCCTTTGGCCTTCTCCCAAGTCCATAGAGCAGTGGAAGAAAAAGAGTTGGAAGCCAATGATGAAGGGGCACCTCAATGCATATGAAGTGGGGAATGACTTCTTTGCTCTACTTTTCGAATGCAAGGAGGATTGCAATGTCGTTTTCAAAAACGAACCTTACTTCTTTCACTCCATAGGTATGTATCTTAACACATGGTCTCTTGATTCAACCCGGGCGATGATGTTCCTAAGGCGATGTGAGTGTGGGTCAATCTCCCTCGATTTCCGTTATCTTACTGGAGCAACAACTACTTAAAAACAATATCAAATGGTGTTAGTCACTACCTTGACTGGGATGAGCCTAAAGGGCAACAATTTTCCTATGCAAAAAATATGTGTAGAAGTGGATTTAGAGAAGGGTCTACCCCATAAGATGGTCAATGAAAATACCAAAAGCGTCTCTCCACCAAAGGGAAAGGTGTCGCCAAGACTAACAAACCTTTTGGACAAAATATGACCTCCACTTATGCTAACCCTTTTGACATCCTATTACAGGAAGGGGTTGAGAAGGATGCTTTGGCCCCAGGCAATTGTGCCCATGGAAGAAGTGGTAGTGGTAGAAGAAGAATATGGAGATCTCCAAGAAGCTGAGTTGGATTTGGTTGCAAGTCTGACTTAGTCAAAGGATCAATTTGTGGTTTCGAGTCCTCAAGCCCATAAAGGATTAAACAAAGGTCTTGAATCACGAGAGCAACTAGAAGAAGGAACTAGTAAGGTCCTCACAAGGAGCACCAAAAATGGATTGAACTGGAATAGTGACTCATCCAGCCAAGAGATTGAGAAACATAAGGCAAAATGGCGACCTATGAACAAAGATGTCAAAGAAGCCAAGGTAGAACAAAATATCAAGTTGGGAAACCAACCATAGATAATGTAACAAGCAACTACCAGGTCAAAAAGTGGTAAATCTAAAGCCTCCAAGTTTCGATGAAATCTATTTTAGAACATAAGGGGACAAGGAAACCCCTCGAGATCTTAGGCTGTAAAAGATCTCATGAGATCGAAAAAACCTTAAGAAATTTTTTCTTCAAGAAATGAAGTTAAAAGAGGAAGGCATGTCGATTGTAGCCAAATCATTCTAGAGTTCTAGCTCCTGAATCACCTAGAGTTCGTCTAGAGCCTCCAGAGGTCTTTGTACTCTCTAGATTGATTCTATGAACATGTTAAAAGGTAGTTGCAAATTCGGGTTCTGGATAGTTGTTAAACTAAAAGACAGAACTATTGGAGAAGTGCCATTGTATATCAATATTTACTTTCTAGTTACCTATAGTGACAAAGAGGAATTTTGGGATTCGTTAATAAAGTTAAATGAGGACCAATGGCATAGTGACTCTATAGTGGGTGGTGACTTCAACAATGTTCTCTTCTCCATGGAGAAGCGAGGAGGATCTAATGTCAAAGATCTGTTTCAAGAGAGATTGGAGGATATCCTTAGTGAATGGGATCTCATGGATGTTGTGCCAAAAAAGGAAAAGTACACTAATAAAATAATTGGAAGCACTCACATTACGACCGAGCTCTAATCCAAAATAACTAGTTGGTTAGGGTCATTGATAGTTTTTTGTCAATTCTTGTAAGACAAGAGTTTGATCACCGTCCCGTGGCTATCATAATAAATCCATCAGAGGCTTTGGGGCCTATCCCATTTCACTTTAACCGAGGGTGGATGCTCAAAGAAGGGGTGAAAGACTTACATATTCAAGCCTTGTCTCTCTCGGTGAGTGGCTCTTCATCTTTCATGTGGGAATCTAAATTGAATAACGTTAAGAAGACTCTTTGTTCTTGGGTAAAATCTAATTTTAAACCAGCAAAACAAGAAAAAAATGATCTCCTCATTCACCTTGCATCGCATCAGGATCAGATGGAAGAGGAAGAGGTGTTAGAGGTTCTTATTGAAGAAGAAAAAAGGATATGCAAACAAATTGAAATCCTCGGGAGGCAAGAGGAAGAGTATTAGTGTCTCAAATCCAGAAGCCTGTGGCTAAACGTGGGTAATAGAAATACAACCTTCTTTCACAAGAAGGAATAGGAAATAGAGTTCAGAAATTGAGTCAAGGAAATAGTCCCAGAAGGTCAAGCGAAGTTGAAATCCTTTGAAGAGATGACCTATAAAGCATTAGAAAACATAGTGTAGACTCAATTTAAAAAAGTAAACAAATAGTAACAAAAATAATAAATGGATTCAATTTAATTTGTTATATTTTAAATTAAAATTTATTAATAAAATTATAAACAATTTCATGACAAAAAAAATTATAATATAAATATCACATTGAAAGAAATTTAAATAATGATGATTCATATTAGTAACAATGATATGTTATAACTTCATATATATATATATATATATATATAATTCATATGAATAAGCATGATATTTCAAAATATCATATTTAAATTTAATGAATAAATATTATATATATATCTACTAAGTGTATATGTATGTAATTAAGAATATCCATGTACCCAAGGGGCGGTTTTATTAATGATCGTTGTGATATGAAGTCTTTATGAAGTATGTGGTTCGAGATTCAAATCCCTCTGACTAGCCATATGGACCATGTGTTGGGATGTGCATGGGTTCACCTAGAGGTATAGTGGTAGTGATATGAATTGACCTCATGTCATGTAAGTACAAGCCCAACCCAGTTTTTGATTCATCTAGATACGAAAAAAAAAACAACAAGAACAACAACTATATAGAGATGTGAGAATATTTATATATAATATAAATAGCATTATTAGGAACTAACATAGATCCATCTTAACTCTTGATCTACCAAGCATCGATAGAAATAAAATCTTTTGAGGTGCAAACTTTCCATCAATTTTTCCACTCAAAAAGAAGTTTGCATCTTAAGAGATTTGATCTATCTCGGTACTTTGTTGATCCATAGTTCAGATGGATCTACATTGGTATTATGAAACTAGTAATCCCACATTGGTATTATTTAGCAATCACATTTTAAATTTTCATAAAGTCGATTTTGAATTATCAAAAAAAAAATGAAGAAGAAGTAAAGCTATATTTTTTAAATTAAAAACTTATTTTGAATAATTTCAAAATAAGTATTTCGAAAGCATCATTGTTTTGATGAGTTAAAAGGTCAAGAAAATATGCAAAACAAATATTTTGAAATTGAAATTTAATGTGGATGTACATAGGATTGTTGATGTATTTTCATGTCACACATCAAATAGAGTGATTATGAAACAACAAGTTTTAATTAGTCTTAATGTTAAAACTCTTCTTTGTACAAGGCCAACAAGGATTGTTTATGCTTTTAAATAGAAAGCAGAAAATAAAAGACATCATTAGGGAAGAAATTGCTTATGTTCATCTACTCATTGATATTTATTTCTTGCCACATCTTTTGCATGCCATTACCTCTGCACAACCCTAACTTTGTTTTGCCCTTATTTAATTTTACCTTTCACACTTAGCTTATTTGGCAACCAAAAACTACACTAAGCATGAGCTACACAAGGTCTCGTGACTTTTCCTTCTTCACACACAAGTAATATGAAGAATCCATTTCTTTATCAATCATTGTGAATTCTATCCCACAATGCATGTGGGATGAGTAAGGCATAGTTATAAATCAAAAATCCAAGTTTTATGTGAAGTGTGTGTGTGTGTGTGTGTGTATATATAGATACCACTCCCAATGTGTTCTTTGTTCTTCTAACTTTCCAATAAGCTCTTGTTTTCCCAAAACAAACATTGAGAAGTCAAGTTATGATCTCTAGAGATTCATAACTCAACCACTTTTGATTTGCATGAAGTGACTCAACCACCATTGAGTTGGGTTACACTTTTTGGCGAGAGAGGGCACGTTTGGCTGGAAAAAATGATGGCTCGATGGAGCCATTTAAGTGCTCGATCAAGCCTTTTTTCAGACCTCGATTGAACTCCTTGGGAGCTAAAAACGTAGCATATATGGGTGAAAGCATCGAGTTGGGTTACAATTTTTGGCGAGAGAGGGCACGTTTGGGTGGAAAAAATCATGGCTCGATGGAGCCATTTAAATGCTCAATCAAGCCTTTTTTAAGCACTCGATTGAACTCCTTGGGAGCTAAAAATGTAGCTCGATTGAGGGAAAAACAAACCCTCGATAAATCTATAATTCTTGATTGAGCATTATGGCTCGATCGAGCTTTAAGACAGCTCGATCGAGCCATTTTTTATATTAAATACCGCTCTTGCAGTCTGCATGTGCCATTTGCATAGATCGTGGGTAATTTTAGAGCTCCACCGAGAGTATTGGAGCTTGATCGAGTAATTGAAGCATGAAGAGTTCAAATCAATCTCGCCAACGACCCTTCCAAAGTCCCAAAGGCTCAAATGAAGGTAGGTATTCTATATTTTTTGTCTTTCTTATTTAATTTTTTGTTTTGCAAAATTAACAAATTAAAAAAAAAAAATCCTCGAGTGGGGTGTGTGCTGGCAGATAGGTTCCATCGGGATCTAGGTTATGAGTAAGGTTAAATTCGTAAGGGCCGAAGGGCGGCTTAACCACAACCCTCACATGTTTGGTAAGGATGGTAATGTGGCATCACGCATGCAACTAGTTAATGCAAGAAGGACTGGCCGGAGCGACACCTTATCGCAGATGTTTAGTGACGGTCATTCCTCATTTTCAGGTGATTGTTACCTTGTTCTAGGTTCTGGTACTAGTTTAGTGTTCTTGGGTCACTCGAGGTTGTTCGAGAGGGAGGCTTTCATGGTTGGTCACCCTGGTGTTGTCGGTTCCTCTCGCTACATGTCTAAAGTTATCGGATATGTTATTTCTCTTCGCCCTTCTTATTGCTTGCTCCCTACGACCTGTACTCTTGTGTAATTTCGATGGGGAAGTTTATATAATATGGATCCTATAAGCAATTGGAAACTCTTCTAAGAATTCTGGAAGGATCACTCTAGGTTTTATTATGAGTTGTCTGCTTACTATATAATTGTTTCTCTTTTCTTTCGAATATTAATATCTCGCATGGGGATGCATTTTATTTCTTTGGCATGGAGCTTTTTATATGTCACATGTACAGATGTTTGTGCTCATTTTTTGGTCCATTCGCTATCTCAAAAATTTTGTAAGATTCAAGGTTTCCTGCATATGGCTCCTTTTATTTTACTTCTGTGTCTAGTTTTAAGAGGGCTTGGGGAGCCTGGGTATGTTGTTTATGGCCTTTGGCAGCAAATCCATCTCATTCTCTGGTCAATTGTTGTTGGGTTCAGGCCTAACACTCAGTATTATATGCCTTTATGTTGTGATAACTTACCAGGTATCCACTTACATTGTAATTATCGGGACCTCAAGTTATCTGGCTGCTTCAAGTTTGAGGTCTGGGTGGTTTATTACAGGGTTTTATATTCCCATACAGGTTTTTCAAGTGGTAAAATGGTTCTTCCTTCCTCCATTTTTGGCTCCTCCACCATAAGCAGTTGAGGTCATGGAAGAAATGTTGGGAGGCGAGGTGAAAATAATCAAGCCCATCCCTACTAGATTAGGGGTGGGGGTTGCAAATATACCTCAAGGCTAATCCATGACTTTCCCAATCCGATCAGATAGGCACCCGATCACAGATCCGTTAGCTCATCTCAAATTGGGAGATAGAATATAACCAACAAGCGGATGTTGAGATTTAATTGGAAGATTGGAGAGACCTAGTTCCTGACCCTAGCCACTCCAGAGATCGTATTTCTCAATACAAACAGACTGTTCACCTCTACTGGTTAATGAAAAACATTGTATCCAAATCCATAATGAACCCTCCAGCTGGCTCTTTTAAGTTTGATCCTGGTCTTGAGGAAATTCAAAAGGAATTTCAATTTATTCTGTTTCAAATCCAGCGGTAGAATTTTTGCCTCATCCGCATTGAGAAACACATTTTGTGCCTCCCCTAGTCTTAATTACATGGTTCGAGTGCAAAAGATCCAGCTCCCGTGGATTCCTCTAATGAATAACAGTATGCTTGGATTTGTTTCTGTTTCAAATTTTGATTAAAATTGTATGGAAAATTTGTTGGCTATGATATTATGTTTAAGCTACTTAGATCTTAGAAGGATTCAAGACATTCAGTCATATAAGGCATTGTTAGACAAACTTAAACTTTTATGTTTTTGGATGGCTTATAATGTTGTTCGGTGGCCAACAGACCTGGTTTCCCTTTGGGAAGGTTGAGGCCATTGAACTACTTGAATTATGGTTGTAACCTACTTTTTGAAAAATATGAATGAAAAGGTCTTGCCAAGCTTATAAGAAAAAAATAAAAAAAACCATACAAAAACCATGAAAACCACAAGTAACCATTAAAAAAACCCTTCAAAACAACTTAGAAAACCACAATACCAACCTAGAAAACAATAATAAAAAATGCTACAAACTGACCTAGAAAACACTTCAAAACCCAAAAAAAAAACTATAATGTAGGTTTTAAATTTTTTCTTACTTTCAATGTTTTGTTTATTAAATGCATATTTTCTTATATTTAATGGTAAAAACGTTTTTTTCTTATTATTTTAGGTTTTAAAGTTTTTTTTTAGGAATTTTGTGAAATAATTTTTCAAATTTTTTTAATTTTTTGTTATTAAAAATGCATTTTAAATTTCTAACAAATTTAATCGAAAATATATCCCAAAAAACTCCAAAACAGAAAACAATGAAACTACAACCAATAAATAAGTAAATTAAGAGCTTGAAATTGACATGATGAATATGGTTGCTCATGTTAAACCTCTATTTATAAAATAAGAAATTTTATTTTATTTTATTATTTTAAATTTAAATTAATTTATATTTTAAATATTTTTTTAATAATAAATATAGTACGATGCTAGTTTTAAAAATAAAATATTAACCTTTGAAGTCAATAATCTATAAAATAATAAAAAATGTTATTTAATTATATAATTATATATATATATATATATATATATATATATATATATATATATATTATAACATCATCTCACTATATATAACAAAACATTTAACTTAGTTATATATAATATTTAATTATATATAATTATAACAGAACATATATATATATATATATATATATATATATATAGATATAACAAAACATAATAGCCCCAAGGGATAGCTCAGTTGGTCAAGTTCTCGTTGTTAAGTACCTCGCTTCTTGGGAGGTCACGGGGTCAAATCTCCTTGACGCCCTTGGGGTTAGGTCTTGTTAGTTTCGCTGACGGGTAGATCCCTTTAGGTTGATCTACCTAGATTTTCCCGTGGATGTAGCGCTCACTCAGTGTTCGTGAACCACCCTTATAAAAAAAGAAAACAAAACATACATATATTAACTATTATTGAACTACCTTTGAGTTAATTTGCATAGAGGATGAGAGAGAGAGATATCTACAACTCTAGAGCCATGAGCATAGGAGTGAAGGTCTGGTGTTGGTGTTGGTCATTGGGTTCCTGTAGAGGGTATATTCCCCCTCTATTTGGGCTTGGCCTTCCTTCCAGTGTCGGATAGCCCTCGTTGGCAGTGTCTGCAGCTGTTTGGCTTATCCTCATCTGCACTCTCGGTGTTAGGGTCCAACCCTAACCCCCTTATTTATGGTACAGGGTCGAGTCATAGTTATAGTTAGTTAAAGAGTCAATAAAGCCCATATTAATAATTGTAAGTGGTTGACCCGCCTTAAAAGAAGGGACCATAGTTAGTTGCAAATGGGCTATGGTATTAGATAGATGGTATTAATAAGAACCATAGTACTGACCCATGGTATTGCATGTATGAATTCTATATAAAGGATAGAGACTCCCCTTGAGGAGCGTCATGTATTATTTTGTAATTGAGCCCAACTCTATTGGAGGTTGCCCCTTTGAAGAGGCAAGTGAACATTGCTTTCCTTTCTGAATAATAAAATACATGCTGTTATTTCTTATTGTTCTGTGTTCTGGGTATATTTCTTCGCATATTTGGTATTTTGGTATCTTCTCACAGGTCAAGAGCATAAAAAGTGGTATCATAGCACTTTCTAGGGCCAGTGGGATCTCCATTTTTAGCAATTTTTTTTTTTGGCTAGAGACGTGTTCCGGCGTCTTTAAACCACGGGATCTGTCGTTGAGCACATAAACTTGCGGATTTGGGGAGGCATGCACACAGGAAATACAAGAGGTGGTCACGCTTGTTGGACTCCCTTGTAACCCCTATGGGTACCCCTTCGAGTAGTAACGCTGTTAGGACCTCATATTGTCCCTTTTTGACCATACGTTTTGCTATTATGTCATCCTTTTTCAACCTATATTTAAAGTCCTTGTTATTTCTTTAACCCAATTGTTCCAAAGGTACACAATATTTCTTCTCATTACTATACGTTTAATTATTTTACATATAAATACGCTATCTTCATAGTTAATCATTGAATTGGATAGTTGTTGAAATAGTTAAAGAACAATGTGCAGTCCACGTTGCTGAAACTGCCTGGAGACTGCAAGATTACTTCTATAGTTGCTGAAACAGTAAGAACGACGCGCAAATCCCGCGGCTGAAACAATTGTGATTTGCATTCTAGATTTGACAGCAACAGAAGAAGATCACCGAAGGAGCTGCTACACTGGATGTAACGACCATGATCCAAAGTCAGCATTACTGTAACAGCATTTTGTTGATGGGAAAACTGATTTCCCTACTTTTGTATATTGGGTTAAAATAGGACTTACAATGTAATCTGTTGTAATAGATGTCTCCTCTTTAAAAAGAGGAGACATCTACATTAGAAGGGGATAGACTGTGGGAAAGGCTAGCGGAAGGAACAGAACTGGAATCTTTTTGTAACATGACATATTGATGGATGAATAAAATATTGTTCTGAACATTTCTTTCTAGTTCTTGTTTCCTGGGGAATCTTGTGAGAAGGACGGCCCACCTTCATCACAAGATTCACCCATTATATTTCTGCAGTGTGTTAAATGTGTTTCTTACCCATACCTTGTTAGAATTTCTATTTACTGGATGTTACTTCTGCATTATTGTTGAACTCTGTTTTCTTTATTTGATCACTGCATTTTCATGAGAGTTTTTTTGGCAGTTGAATTTACAGAGTGGGTTGACAAGCTTGGTAATCAGAAACAGGTGCTGAAGATTCCTGCTTTGGGAATAGGGTCCTGTTCTCTGTTACAGCATAACTAGTGCTTTCCTTTGCATATTAATTCCTTTTTCATTAGATAATTCTTTTAACGAAATTAAGCATTCTTTGGTAATTATCTACAATAGATTGTTTTTTCTGTAACTCAGAGTGGAGCTTCAGTTTGCTTAGAGCAAGGTGTAACTAGTTTATTTATTACTACAACTTTTATTGCTTTTAAGATTGAGTACATACAGTGCGTAGTTGCCTTTGAAATAAACAGACTTCCCTGGGTTGACAATTTATGTAGCACTTGGTTGTTTGAATTAATAAGCAATTAAAGTGACCAACATTTTGGCGCCGTTGTCGGGGAAGGCAATCATAGATTTTAAAAGCATTAATGATTTTCTTTTAGATGTGCAGAATGCATGAGAGGACGCAAGAAAACTAATCCTACAGGTGGCAAGGGCAAAGGAAGAGGAGGAAGAAAAACTTCTATTGATGAGATTATCTCAAAAGCTAAAACTTCTCAGAGGCTAAGCTCTCGGAAGCCACAGACTCAGCACTCTCTCCAAACAAACTACGAAATGGAGGAAGTTGTGGGCCCTAAAAGGGTTGAAGAGATAGTAGAAAATACTGAGGAACTAGAAGAAGACATTGAAGAACCAATAGAAGATATTGAGGGACCAGTAGAATACATTGAGGAACCAGTTCAAGACATTGAGGAAAGCATTGAAGACTGGGCAAGTGCAACAGGGGAACAACCAATGGATGGAAACAATGAAGGACTCTTTGGTGGGGGACATGGAGGAGAAGGAAGACGCGAGACTTCTCTCTCCACCTTGGGATTTCCTATCGGGGATCTTCCTAGAGGGGCAACTCCTATGAAGAACATCCCACTCTCAGCCTTACCTAACTTCCATGGTTTATCTTCTAAAGACCCTGATGAGTTTCTTTTCGAGTTTGAAGTATTGTGTAGAAGTTATGATTATGATACTAATGCTCAGAAGTTGAAGCTATTTCTAGCAACATTAAAATGAAATGCGCTAAGATGGTTTATGAGCCTAGGAGGTCATGTGATCACAACATGGGAGTAGATGAAGGAGAAGTTCCTGGACAAATATCAAGACTATTGTCGGACGAGAGAGAAAAGGGAGGAACTATTCAAGATGGTTCAGAAGGAGGACGAAAATTTAGAGGATTTTGTGGAAAGATTACAATATAATCTGCAGAGATCTGATCACCCTAATGTAAGTAAAGATATTCTTAAGACAATATTATTGAAAGGGGTACGGGATGACTGCTTAGACATGTTAAATATGCTTGGTAAAGGGGACATATCTAAGGAATCGTATGATGAAATTGTCAACCTCTGTAAGAGATGTTCAAGAGGAGATGCAAATAGACCAAAAAGCAGGGATAATACATATTCAAGAGTCCAAAAATCAGCCACTGGGGGAGCAACAAGAGTTGAAATAGGTAATCTACTTGAAGAATTTAAAACTGAAATGTTAAGCTCTTTTGCTTCACATATTCATACCTTGCAGGTTAAGAGGAAACAAGTAGAGGCAAAAACTGCTTTGGTTGTCTTCTGTCCTAGCTGCAAAGAAAAACATCCACTAAGGGAATGTCCATTAGACAAGGTACCAATTTGCACCATTTGCGAGAAAGATCATGAAACTCAACAATGCCCCTCTTTACCAGGAATAAAAGCAGCCTTACAACCAACCGAGGAGGAAGCTGAAGCAGTTTATTTGCTGACACAAAGGAGGCAATGGCAACCACGAGGACAAGGTACGAACTCTAATATGCCATTTAATCGTTGGAATAATTATCCTTCTTTTAATCAAGCAAATTACCCGCCCTTCAACCAAATGCAATATCCACCCTTTAACCAAATGAACTTCCCACCCATGCAACAAACAAACCCTCCCTTTGTAGACCCTGCAATGTGGACTCCTTGGCCTCCACATCAATCTTATTTTAATCAATGGAAACCAAACTAGAAAGCTCAACAAATACCGTTTCCAAACCAATTTCCTCAGTTTCAACAACCTCTCTCTCTACCATCAGGTGCTCCACCGAATAATCAAACAATAAGACCCCAGCTAACTGTACAACCGAACCCCAATCCTAATAATAAAGCTGTGCAAGTCATTGATATTCAAAACCAGCTTATATCTCCTACCCTCCCTGCGCAGTGTAATGATATTCATCTACGATCTGGGAGAGTAGTTGAGCCTATTATCGATGATATTACTTCTTCTGAATCTGACAAAGAAGAGACAAAAAGGAATAATTTACCTAATAAGGGTGCTAAAACAACAGAGTCATCCTCTAATAAAATTTCTAAAACAATAGATCCACCATTCCCTGAGCGTCTAGCTCTCACTAAGACACCTAAGCCACCTGCTTTTAATCTTCTAGGGGAATTGCAGAATCTTTATGTTAAAATTCCACTCTTACAAGCGCTCAGAGATGTACCAATTTATGCCAGAACTGTCAGAGACATTTGCATCAAGAAACCTGGTAGGAAAGCTAAAGATCCCCTTACAGTTCATGTGATGGGTGATCTAGTTGCTTTAATGTCGGGAAAAACTCCTCCTGTAAATATGGTGATCCCGACCACCCTACGGTCATAGTACAGGTTGTAAAAACTATTGTTTCACGAGTTCTGGTAGACTTAGGTGCTGCTATAAATATTATGACCCTTGAAACTGCACAACTGTTACAGCTGAAAAATGTAATCAGAGAGACACCAACCATCCTAGAGTTAGCTGACCGTTCCACAATCAAACCAGAAGGGGTTATTGAATACCTGATCATTTCAGTTGAATCTTGGAACTACGCAACTAACTTTGTTGTATTGCAGACTAAAACAAAGTTGGGGGGACATCCTCTGATTTTGGGGAGACCCTGGCTGGCTATAGTAGATGCCTTTATCAGCTGTAGATCAAGTTCAGTGACAATTTCTAATGGATGTGAAACTAAGCAGCTTACTCTTTACCCTCATGCCACACCTATGATTAACAATGATGATTCTGTATGGTTAGACTATGAGGATAATGACACTCAACCCATTTTTACTATTGGACAAGCCTTAACTCTTAAAGACACCATGGAAGATGAAGTAATTAGTAATTTTATTTCTGAACCCTCCTCGGTCACTTCTGAAACATATAATCAGTTAACTGCAATTTTGGAATCTGAAACCCAAGAAAAGCTTAAATCTGAAAATTTACCTCAAACATCAACTGCTATCTCCTCTAAAAGCATAACAGTAGAAATCGAACCTAGAAAAATATTGAACATAAATCGTAACTTGTCAGATGCTGAAACACAACAGCTAATGAAGTTACTTCGTGAAAATAAGGAAGAATTCACATGGGACTACACAGATATGAAGGGGATCTCCCCTAAATTATGTACTCATCGTATCTATATTAAGGAAGGATGTCGACCAGTCTGTCAACCCCAACGGCGAATGAATCCCAATTTGAGGGAAATTGTTAAAGAATAACTTCAAAAATTGCTTAATGCAGGGTTTATATACCCCATATCTGACAGTGAATGGGTTTCTCCATTGGTGATAGTACCCAAGAAAAATGGGAAATGGAGAGTGTGTAGATTATAGAGTCTTAAACAAAGCCACTCAAAAAGATGATTTCCCCTTGCCATTTATTGATCAGGTGCTAGATAGCTTGTCAGGAAAGAGATTCCTTTCCTTTTAAGATGGTTTTAGCGGATATAACCAAATCAAAATTGCACCCCAAGACCAAGACAAGACCACTTTTACTAGTCCTTGGGGAAATTTTGCTTATAGAGTTCTCCCATTTGGACTATGTAATGCTCCAGCAACGTTTCAAAGAGCAATGATAGGAATCTTTTCTGATATGCTTAATGACTATATGGAGATATTTATGGATGACTTTACTCCCTATGGTGTGACTTTTGAAGATGCATTACAAAACCTTGAGAAAGTACTTAAACGTTGTATACAAGCTCACCTTTCCTTGAGTACTGAAAAATGTCATATGATGATGAATGAAGGAATTGTAGTTGGACACCTCATTTCATTCCTAGAGATTCAGGTAGATCCATCCAAAGTATAGGTAATTCAGACCCTTCCTATCCCTAAAACACAAACTGATGTAAGAAGTTTTTTAGGACATGCTGGATATTACAGAAGATTTATCAAAGATTTTTCTAAAATAGCTTCTCCTTTGTTTGTGTTACTTATGAAAAATGTTGAATTTAAGTGGACTGATCTTTGCCAGAAAGCATTTGATGAACTTAAGCATCAGTTGTCTACAGCTCCTATTCTAAGGGGACCTGATTGGGCACTTCCCTTTCATATATCCTCTGATGCTTCGGACACTGCAATTGGAGTTGTCTTGGGGCAAGAAGAAAATAATCTTCCTTATGCTATCTATTTCATTAGTAAGAATATGACCCCTGCTGAGCTTAATTACACAGTTACCGATTGGGAATTTTTAGTAGTCATTTATGCTATTAATAAATTTCGACATTACATTATTGGTTGCCCTACTTTTTTTCATACTGATCACTCGGCCATTAAGTATTTAATGAACAAATCTATCACAAATGCTCGAGTTACCAGGTGGTTATTATTATTACAAGAATTTGATATTACAATTGTAGATCGACCAGGTAAAGAAAATGTAGTTGCTGACTTCCTTTCTTCGATAAAAACTGATGATAATACTCCAGTAGATGATTCCTTTCCTGATGAGTACTTATTTGTAGTATCTGCTCACTCACCTTGGTATGCAGACATTGCCAATTATCTGGTTGCAGGGAAGTTACCATCACACCTATCACATCGGGAGAAAAGAAAGATCATTCAACAAAGTGCTCGGTATAGCTGGATAAGTGGGTGTCTTTTTCATACAGGACTTGATCATGAAATCCGAAGATGCATTAGAGAAGATGAGGTTTATGATATACTGAAGGCTTGTCATGATGGCCCTTGTGGAGGGAATTTTGCTGATAAGAGAACAACACATAAAATTCTCAGAATGGGTTATTATTGGCCCTCACTCTTCAAGGATGCAAAGAAATATGTTCGGGCCTGTGATAGTTGTCAGAGAATGGGTCAACCTAATCATAGAGATGAAATGCCATTGAATCCCCAGGTAATACTTGAACCCTTTAAAAGATGGGCTCTAGACTTTATAGGACCCATCAATCCTCCATCTAGTCAAAGAGTTTACATATTGGTTTGTACAGATTATATGACTAAATGGGTGGAAGCTAAGGCACTTATTAGAGCTAATGAAGAATCTGTTTTAACCTTTCTATTTGAAGAAATCTTTGTTAGATTTGGAGTGCCTAGAGAGCTAGTTACAGATGGAGGACCTCCTTTCAATTCTCATGGTTTTAAAGCCACGCTTCAAAAATATCATATTCATCATAAAATGACTACACCTTACCACCCCCAAGCCAATGGTCAGGTGGAAAGTACAAACAAAGTCATAGAAGCCATTTTAACAAAAACAGTGAAGGAGAATAGGAAGGATTGGTCTCAAAGGCTGCCTGAAGCATTATGGGCTTACAGAACTACCTGGAGGAACACTACAGGCTTTTCTCCCTATGAATTGGTTTATGGTAAAAGTGTTGTTTTTCCTGTGGAATTTGAAATTAAAACCTTAAGAACTGCTTTAGTTGTTAACCTTGATTTGACTGATGCACAGACAACTAGGTTGCAGCAGCTTCAGGAATTGGATGAAAAGAGGTTGGATGCCATCCATCAAACAACTATGATTCAACAGCAAAGAACCAGGTGGCATGATAAAACTATTAAGCATAAGCAATTCCAAAAAGGTAATTGGGCTCTATTGTATGATTCTCGGTTTGAAAATTTTCAAGGGAAATTATGAACAAGGTGGCTGGGACCCTGCGAAATAGATACTGTTTTTCCCAATGGAACAGTAAGGCTCCTAACAATTGATGATTCTAGAACACCATTGTTAGTGAATGGGTATCGGCTCCATCTATACCAGCAACCTATTTCTAAAGAGGATTTTAAGGCCACTTGCATGGCAGATTCACATTATATCTTTTTGGGGGAGCCTGCTGCCCCTCATTGCATTTAATCTCTGCATTATATTTTTTATTAGATTAGATTTCTTAACTAATAATCCCTGTCAAGGGTTGCCATGTTACAATTCATTATTTTGCAGGTCTCAGTTTGGGAGGTTGGTTGAAAAGAACAATTGTATTGCAAGCAGGTTTAAGCTTCATTTTGGGAAGCATCATCATCTCACTTCAATTCACAACTCATTCCCCCACATTACTTCTCAGCAACATTTTCCCTATTTTTCTTATTTACAACATCTCTCTTTATTTTTCCTGTTGCTAAAACACCAACTTTTCCCATTTTTCCCGTTGCTGAAACACCAACTTTTCTGATTTCTGAAACACCAACTTTTCCCATTTTTCCCGTGATTGAAACATCAATTCTTCTCAAAGGATGAATACATATTACTTTCCATTGTGAGAACCATCTATTGCTCCTTATAACTTTGTTCTTTCACTACCTCCTCCTATGTTTATAAAAGCCTTTCATATAAATACCCTCATATTTCAAAACCCTTTTCCATAACCATTGGTGATCTATTAGCAACAGACATTATATTTTCAGAATATCAATCAAAGGTAAACATGAGGTATGCATTTGTTATGTGTAAATATTATTAAACTATAGTTAATGAGAAGATTATGACATGATTACCACAATCTCCGTACATTCAAACTCATCATTTTAGCCGCAGTTGGGGGGAATACCAAAATTACGCCATCATTTCACGATACGCCAATCACCGTCATTTTTTTACCACGATCATGTTGTTTTTTTACTCTGTTTTGGGTGTGGTAACTCGGCTTTGCACTATGCATTTTACTGAAGCTAGTAACTATGGGAGGTTCTGCTATTTGAAATGAACCCGACTCAATAGCTCTATTGGAATTACACCCAGAAGTATATCAGATTTTTCAGCAGGCAGGCTGGGTGGATTATTTTCAGAGGATTTAGGGATTCGATCCTTAGCAAGTCCTTGAATTCACATGTAATCTACAGGAAGGCTACTCTATTGTTCAAGGAGTTCGAATTCCAGTATTGGAGGATGATATAGCACAGGTTTCAGGTTTACCGGCCGATGGCATTCGATGGTTTAGTCGTAAACACATCATTTTGAACGCACAGCAGGACTTTCTTCTACCTGGAGAGCAGGTCGAGCCTAAAGGCAGGGGTGTTGCGCTTCATTCATTACCACCTCCATGGCCGATGGTTGCATAGTTTGTCAAGCACTACCTCACCTGCGAAGGACGTTACCAGGTAGTTTATCAACATGATTTTGTGTTGTTAAATCATTTGAGACATGGTCGACTGCTAAATATGCCATACTATCTACTTGGGTGTCTGAAGAATATGTCACATTATTGCATGAATGCGAAGCACCCACTCCTTTCCCTCACCCATCATCGTCTTGTCCAACTTTTAATTCAGAGGGGTTTTGCCCAACAGAATCCCCCTCCCCTTAACAACCCACCCCTAGAACCCCAAGAAGCTGCTGAAATTCCTCAAGCAGCGGAAAATCCCCAAGAAACTGCTGAGATTCCTTAATCAATAGCCGAAAATCCCCAAGAAACTGCTGAAATTCCTCAAGCAGCAGCCGAAATTCCCCAAGAAACTGTTGAAATTCCTCAAACAGTAGCTGAAATTCCCCAATTAGATGCTGAAACCCTCGAAGATCCTCCTGAAAATCCTCAACAAACCCCTGGAATCCCTCAGCAAGTTGAAAATCCTTCCGCACAACAACCAGGGAGCATCTTTGATCCCCCAGAAATTACACCACTCGCAGTAGCTAACCCAATTGACCCCTCCACTGCATTGACTCCACCCCATAATTTAGCTGAATCATCCAGTCCCACTGTCCATATCCCTAGTGATGATTCTGATGACAACCTTCCCATTGCTAAGCTAAAAATAAAAAGGCAAGAAAAGGCTGCTCCCCTACCAAAAAGACGGACAAGGGCCTCAACCAAAGAAGCTACCATCCCCGATGACCCTCCTCCTTTAAAGAAAACTACGCATAAAAGAAAAACCACTGCTCTTCTTGCCTTTTTACCTCGAAGACGAATGAGGACGTTTTCTGAAGCAGCAACTGTGACCACCATCCTAAATTCCCCACCTATTAGCCTAAAACCCCATACCCCACCACAGTCCCAAGGCCCTGAATCTCTACCTGTCTCACCCTCGGGTACTGAAATACAAGATGCTCAGGATTTTGTGACATTATTCCTTTCAAAAAATGTAGCTGTCACACAAGAACTAGCTACTGATTCAGTAGCTGTCACACAAGAACCAACTGCTGATCCATCAAATTTAGATACCCAAGATGATGTACAACATGTAGCTGCCCCACAAGAACTAGCTACTGATTCAGCAGTTGCCACACAAGAACCACCTGCTGATGAATAGAAAACAAACGACCTAGATGTAGCTGCCCCACAAGAACCAGCTACTGATTCAGCAGTTGCTACACAAGAACCACCTGCTGATGAACATAAAACAGATGGCCAAGATGTAGCTGCCCCACAAGAACTAGCTACTGATTCAGCAGTTGCTACACAAGAACCAATTGCCGATGACCAAAGTAACCAGCATATTGCACAACCTGTAGCTGTTACATAAGAACCAGCTACTCAGCCAGCAACTGCCACACAAGAACTATCTGCTGGTATGAAAAATTTGGATGCTCAGAATGATGTAGCTGATGATTCAGCATTTGCCACACAAGAACCACCTGCTGAGGTTCCGAATGATGAAGCTTCCACGGAACAACAGGCCTTTCATTCACTGGAACCAGCTACTGAGACTTCCACTGTTACACAAAGCCCAGTCACTTTGGCTTCCCTTCTACAGGAAAACGAGTTTTTAAAATCTGAACTCGAAGCTTATAAACAGGAATTAATAACGGCAAGAGAAGCCTATGATAGAGAGCTTAATTTGTACACTTTAGCTCATGCAACATCCGTTGCTGAGAAGAGTACACAGAAAGATCAATATAATGAATATATGTGTAGTTAGTGTGGTAATATTTATCATCAAGCCGGTTATAAGATAGTTGAAGTTCCATTGCCTGGAGCCACTCCTGCATCTACTTATGTTGCAATTAAAAAGGAACACCCTGCTGTTACACAAGAACCAGTAGGGCCTTCAAAGATTTTTGAAAAAGAGGCTAAACCACAAATACCTCAGCCTACTGTGATTGTTAAAACTGAAAGTCCTCTACTCCGACCTACAAAAACTGTGTTCACTCAGACTGAACCCCAACCTACAAAGACTGTTTTCACTCATACCAGCAGCACTCAAGCACAAATGGATAAATGGAAGAAAGATAATGTTATGTCACAAGAAAAGATTTTGTAGGAGCACAAATCATTGTGGCAAAACCATATATATGCAAATTGGGAAGTTTTGGAACAGTCTCGTGCGCAGAACAAGGAAAATAAACAGTTAAAAACTAGATTGTCTCTCATGTTTGATCTGGTTCAAAGACTACTGGCCACCAGGAAACCATCCTCTAATTATTTTGTGTTTCTCGCAGAACACTTAGTGTTCTTCCAAGTAAAGGCAATTAGAGATGGATGACCTCATGAGGTATCTACACCTCAACAGTTTGTCGAAACTTTCACAGAGGCATCAATCAGTAAACAAAATTTACTCTGTGAACTGTACCTCCATAATGAAGCCATGCCTGAGGATGGAAAGGTTAATCTGATCCCTCTGGTTGGTGACATTCAGATTAGAGCCTTTGTCTCTTTCCTGGCCAATCAGCTCACTGGAAAAATGCCTTCCTTTCAGCAAAACACAATGAAGATAATTGCCTTCCGTGGATTCGATCCGAGCCATAGAATGTTGCCATTTTCGTTGCTGAATATCGTCGGCTTTTGAAGGAACCAGGAATGACCGAGCATATCGAAGAGTTACAGGTAGCAGTCTTAAAATACTGCCAACATTATGTCAAAGCCAAGGGAGCTCTTGCCTTACAGGCAAACAACCTATTTTGGGAACAGTGCCCTAAGGAGAGAAAGGAATATCATCCCTTTAACCCTCTTAATCTTCAAACAGCGATCTCACGACTACCTAACTATGTTAAATGCATTCAACAGTGTGCCAAAAAATGGTTAGGATATCATTTTAATTTCCCTCTTCTATGGCTGCCAGCACAGGAATATAAGGCTTACTTCAGGTTGTCCAAAAAGGAGGAGCTCGCAGCATGGCAGAGATTACAAAATGTCCATGGTTTCAAAGATTTGGTTGATAGCACCTTCTATACTTACTGTCTAAGTAATTTGCACTGTACATCCCAGTACTCGGACTCAGATTCAGAGTAAAAGTTGCATGAGGACATGCAACCCTTTTAGTTGGGGGGGATGTTAGGACCTCATATTGTCCCTTTTTGACCATACATTTTGCTATTATGTCATCCTTTTTCAACTTATATTTAAAGTCCTTGTTATTGCTTTAACCCAATTGTTCCAAAGGTACACAATATTTCTTCTCATCACTATACGTTTAATTATTTTACATATAATTATGCTATCTTCATAGTTAATCATTGAATTGGATAGTTGTTGAAACAGTTAAAGAACGATGTGCAGTCCACGTTGCTGAAACTGCCCGGAAACTGCAAGATTACTTCTACAGTTGCTGAAATAGTAAGAACGATGCGCAAATCCCGCGGCTAAAACAGTTGTGATTTGCATTCTAGATTTGACAGCGACAGAAGAAGATCATCGAAGGAGCTGCTACACTGGATGTAATGACCATGATCCAAAGTCAGCATTACTGTAACAGCATTTTGTTGATGGGAAAACTGATTTCCCTATTTTTGTATATTGGGTTAAAATAGAACTTACAATGTAATCTGTTGTAATAGATGTCTCCTCTTTAAAAAGAGGAGACATCTACATTAGAAGGGGATAGACTGTGGGAAAGGCTAGCGGAAGGAACAGAACTGGAATCTTTTTGTAACATGACATATTGATGGATGAATAAAATATTGTTCTGAACATTTCTTTCTAGTTCTTGTTTCCTGGGGAATCTTGTGAGAAGGACAGGGCCCACCTTCATCACAAGATTCACCCATTATATTTCTGAAGTGTGTTAAGTGTGTTTCTTACCTGTACCTTGTTAGAAGTTCTGTTTACTGGATGTTACTTATGCATTATTGTTGAACTCTGTTTTCTTTATTTGATCACTGCATTTTCATGAGAGTTTTGTTGGTAGTTGAGTTTACAGAGTGGGTTGACAAGCTTGGTAATCAGAAACAGGTGTTGAAGATTCCTACTTTGGGAATAGGGTCATGTTCTCTGTTACAGCATAACTAGTGCTTTCCTTTGCAGATTGATTCCTTTTTCATTAGATAACTCTTTTAACGAAATTAAGCATTCTTTGGTAATTATCTGCAATAGATTGTTTTTGCTATAACTCAGAGTGGAGCTTCAGTTTGCTTAGAGCAAGGTGTAACTAGTTTATTTATTACTACAACTTTTATTACTTTTAAGATTGAGTACATACAGTGCATAGTTGCCTTTGAAATAAACAGACTTCCCTAGGTTGACAATTTATGTAGCACTTGGTTGTTTGAATTAATAAGCAATTAAAGTAACCAACAAGCGCATTTGACAGAACCGCGCACAAACTGTCTTCCAAGTACCCTTTGGGTATATCGAAAGCCCCCTAGGCTCTCTTGAAACCTCGCCATAGATAAACGGTTGGCCATCTTGTTTCTACAGTACACAGAGAACAGCACTTGGGGAGATTACTTGCACATACGATAGGGTAGTTCGGTTGTACGGCTAAGGGTACGGTTGATCCTCCTTGGTTAGTGCCCTGAAAGATTGGGCCGAGTACTACTGTTGGAACCTTATGTATATTGTGATCTGTAGCACCTGACACTCCTTGAGACCATAGTTCCCTTGTCTCTCTCTAGATCACACATCATCTTTGCCAGATCAGATCTAGAAGGTTGGGTTCTATCGCAGCCACAACACTTAGTTCCTCCATTCAGATCACTCAGATTTTCCATTTAGATCTATCAAATCTGCCAATCAGATCTATTAGATCCGCCATTCAGATCTAGCAGTTTGGGTTCTGGAGAAATTGCAACAATCAGATCCGCCATTCAGATCTAGCAACAGTGGTTCAATCACTGCCACATTCCTACTCATACTCTACAGTTGAGGGTTTCGCCAATAGATCTGACTATTTGTGTGGCTCCTATACCTAGGTGTGATTCTCGCAGAACATTGGGCAGAAATAACTTTTCTGGGAATCAGCTACTGTAGTATTCCTAAGCGAGTAAAACTCCTTTTGGAGTAAAAAAAAAAGGTTTTGAGACCCTCTCAGGACGCTTATAGGAGATTTATCCCATAAGAATCAGGTTGACGAGTTGAACAAGGTGGTACCATTCACTTGTCAGCGTCAAAGTTTTGGGTGGTCCCATTTTTTTTTTTCACAGTAACGGCAAGTGCATCGGATCAGTGCATGGTACAAACCAGAGCTCAAGCTATGGCCAATGAGAAGATCGACACCCTTCAACAAAAGTTGGAGGCATTAATGATGTAGATCCAGACCTTAACTGACACAATCACAAAGGGCAAGTTGGGGCAACAATTGGAGGCATATGATTTTAATCAAAACCTTGAGGGCGAGTCTAGCCATTTTCTTCACTTCTATGGCAACCACCAACAGTCCCAGCTTCGACCACCCAAGCTGGACATGTATAAATTTGATGGCTCTTATCTGGCCATATGGCTAGCACAAATGGAGCAATATTTCACATTGAATGACATCATAGATGATGCGACTAAGCCAAGTGTGGGAAGCCTGTACTTGGACCAAGAAAGATGGAAATGGTGGTAGTGGCATCAACACTGTTATGCAATGCCACTGACTTGGCATATATTCTCAAAATCCCTTTCTGATCGCTTTGACCATGAATCTAAGTTTTTGGGTCGTCTTACTAAGCTCCAATAGACAGGCATAGTGCAAGAATATATCAAAGCATTTGAAGCATTAGCCTTCCGCACAGGAGGTCTAGCTAATGAATTCTACTTGTAATGTTTTATTAGTGGTCTCAAAGACGTCATACAAGCCCACGTTCAACTACAACACCCAATATCATGGCTTGCATCTTGCAAGGTAGCTCATGAAGTAGAACGCTCGTTAGCAGCCCAGTCGACTCGTCCAAATTTCATAGCCAAGGGACGCCCCACCCAGGCTCCGAGCTCTACCCAAACACTTAAGGTTCAAAGGGTGTCACCAGCAGAAATGGCGGAAAGAAGAAAGCAAGGATTGTGTTACTACTGTGATGAGAAATACTCCCCGGGGCATAAATGCAAGGAAACCAAATTCTTTCAAATTGATGCTACTGATCATAGTTCATCTAAGGGAGCCCTACCATTTGAGGGACCAAAGGAGGAAGATGAGGAAAACCAGCCGGACAATGAGCTCCCAACTACACCTGAAGAACCAGTTATCTCGCTTCATGCTTTGTAGGAATTTATTCTCCCCAAACTCTCAAAATCAGAGGTTTTATTAAGCATCGCCCTGTAGTAGTCTTGATTGATAGTGGCAGTACACATAACTTTATCCATCAAAGAGTCGCTGAAGTAATGCATTATTTTGTCAGATCAGTCTCTAATTTTTCGATCCAGATTGTTGATGGGGGGATAATGAAATGTGAAGGCCGCTGTGAAAATGTCAAACTTCAAATGGGGGATTATCACCTAAAGACCCACATGTTTGCCATCAACATGGGTGGGTGTGACATTGTCTTGGGTGCTGAATGGCTCTGCACACTCGACCCAATCACAATGGATTTCCAGGAGTTATAGATGAGCTTCAAGCAAAATAACCACACACATACCCTCCACGGACTCCAGGCAGGTGCTCGTTCTATCATTAGCTCGCATAGGATGGAAAAATTGTTAAAAAAGGGCTACCATGGATTTATAGCCCAATTTAATGCCATCCAGGCCTTCGAACCCACTTCTCTTCACATTCATCCTGAGATGCAACTGGTCTTAAACAACCATCTATAGGTCTTTGACAAGCCTCATGAGATTCCACCCTTGAGAGGGGAACATGATTATAGCATTACTTTGGTCCCAGTGGCACAACCACCAAATGTGCGCCCATATAGGAATTCTTTTGCCCAAAAGAATGAAATTGAAAAAATCATCAAGGAACTCCTGGAAGCTGGTGTCATTCATCCTAGCATTATTCCTTATTCATCGCATATGGTCATGCTGCTCAAGAATGATGGGGAATGGCGTATGTGTCGAGACTTCAAGGCCCTCAACAAGCTGACGGTAAAGATAAATTTCCCATCCTGGTTGTTGATGATTTGCTGGATGAACTAAATGGGGATCAGCTATTTACTAAGCTCGACCTTCGTGCCGGCTATCACCAAATTCGCATAAAAGAAGTAGACATTCCAAAGACTGCTTTTCGAACTCATGAAGGCCATTATGAATTCCTGGTCATGCCATTTGGTCTCTGTAATGCCCCATCCACTTTTCAGAGCCTCATGAATCACCTGCTCAAACCATATCTCAGAAAAGTTGTCCTTGTTTTCTTTGATGACATCCTCATCTATAGCCTCACCTGGGAAAAACATCTTCAGCATGTAGATTTGCTCTTGCAACTGCTCCGGAAGCATAAATTATTTGTCAAATTGTCCAAATGCTCTTTTGGCATGGAAGAAGTTGAGTATTTGGGCCACATTGTGGGGTGTGAAGGTGTCAAGTGGATCCCAAAAAGATCTAGGCAATGCAGGATTGGCCTCAACCAAAGACCTTGAAGAGGTTGAGAGGATTTTTGGGTCTCACCTGCTACTATCGCAAATTTATCCGCAATTATGGTCGCATTGTTAGACCCCTCACTCACCTTCTCAAGAAAAATTCATTCCTCTGGAATGATGAAGCAAAACAGGCATTTATAGCTCTCAAACATGCCATGTGTTCCACTCCTGTATTGGCACTACCTGACTTCACCAAATCTTTTGTGATTGAATGTGATGCTTCAGTTACGGGTATTGGGGCTATCTTAATGCAGGAAGGTCGACCCTTGACCTTCACTAGCCAACAACTAAGTGGGAAAAATCTGGGACAATCTACTTATGAGAAGGAGATGATGGCCATCTTCCATGCAGTGGATACCTGGTGACCATACTTATTGGGGCGGTGTTTCCAAATCCGCATAGACCATCAAAGCCTTAAATATTTTTTGGAGCAACGCCTATCCTCGCCACAACAAAATAAATGGCTAGCCAAAATGTTGGGATATGATTATGAGATAATTTACAAGAAAGGGCGAGAAAATGTCATAGCGGATGCTTTATCATGCCAATTTGAGGAGGAAAGCACCCTGCTAGCAATCTCTCTTCCCATTCTAGAGTGGATTGAAGAGGCTCGCAAGGAATGGTTTTCACATCCTTTGCTCTCCCAACTCATTAATAAATTGCAGGTGGATCCAAATTCCACAGTGGGATACTCTTGGCAGGATGAGATTCTTCGCTACAAGGACAAAGTAGTGATATCACCAACATCCACCCTCAAAAGTCACATTTTAACAGAGCTGCACTCATCTCCGACTGTAGGCCATTCAGGCTTTCAGAAGACTTACGCTCACACTCGACATTCATTCTTTTGTACAAGCATGAAAAAGGACATTCTTACCTTTGTAGCTGAGTATGATGTGTGTCAGCGCCACAAAGGCGAAACAGTAAAATCACCAGGCACATTACAGCCATTGCTCATCCATGCCTCAATCTAGAAGGAGGTTTTTATGGATTTCATTATGGGTCTTCCAAAGTCAGGCAACAAGTCAGTCATCATGGTGGTTGTGGACAGACTTAAGTATGCTCATTTTTGTGCCCCACCCCACCCTTTTACACCAGCTTTGGTGGCTTAATCTTTCATGGACCAGATCTTCAAATTGCATGGCATGCCCACTTCCATTGTGTCTGATCGTGACCTGATCTTCACCAGTAGCTTTTGGCAAGAACTCTTCAGGCTACAAGGTACCCAACTACAACTCAGTACTTCCTATCATCCCCAAACTGATGGTCAAACTGAAGTAGTCAACAAATATCTAGAGACCTACCTCAGGTGTTTCACTTCAGAAAAGCAACATCTATGGGTACATTGGTTACCTCTAGCCGAATGGTGGTATAATACTAACTATCATGCCACCACCAAAATGATTCTATATGATGCAGTTTATGGTCAACTCCCTCCTTCACCTACTCCTTATATCCAGGGATGCTCGAAGGTACAAGCAGTGGATCAACTCCTACATAATTGTGCAACCATGCTAGCCCACCTCAAAGAGAATCTCCATCAAGCTCAAAATTGCATGAAGCAACAGGCAGACCAACATCGTTCAGAGCGCAAATTTCAAGAAGGGGATCAGGTATTCTTGAGGCTGCAACCATATAAGAAAACATCACTCAAAGACAAGGGTTGTTAGAAATTATCTCCAAAATTCTACGGACCGTATCAAATACTTCAGCGCATCGGAGAAGTAGCCTACAAGCTAGCCTTGCCACCCACTGCAAAAATCCATCCCATATTCCATGTCTCATGCCTCAAGAAAGTGGTTGGGAACCATTGCAAAATTCAAACCAGTCTACCGGAATTGGATGAAGAAGGTTCAATCTGGCTCCAACCTGAACAGGTTCTTGACACACAAGAACAACACCTGTGTGGTCGCACGATCAAGGACGTCCTCATCAAGTGGAAAGACACCTCTCCAGAGGATGCGACTTGGGAACCAGCCACTATTCTTCAGCAGTTTCTGCATCTTCAGCCTTGAGGACAAGGCTATTTTTATGGGGGAGGGCATGTTAGGGTCAAATCCTAACCCCCTTATTTATGTAATAGGGTCGAGTCATAGTTATAGTTAGTTAAAGAGTCAATAAAGCCCATATTAATAATTGTAAGTGGTTGACCCGCCTTTAAAGAAGGGACCATAGTTAGTTGCAAATGGGCCATGGTATTAGATAGATGGTATTAATAAGAACCATGGCATTTCATGTATGAATCCTATATAAAGGATAGAGACTCCCCTTGAGGAGCGTCGTGTCTTATTTTATAATTGAGCCCAGCTCTATTGGAGGTTGCCCCCTCGAAGAGACAAGTGAACATTTCTTTCGTTTCTGAATAATAAAATACATGCTGTTATTTCTTATTGTTCTGTGTTCTGGGTATATTTCTTCGCATATTGGTACTCTGGTATCTTCTCGCAGGTCAAGAGCATAACACTTGGTCTTCTTAGTCATCTCTACCTATTGGTCGATTGGTTTTGGATTTAGTCCATTTTTGTTTCTGACCGTTGGTCCCCTTCCTTGCATTTTTTGGTTGGCCCTAGTCTGTTGGGACATCTGTTGTCCGGGTCTCCCCCATCGCCTGCCCTATATGTTCTGGGGTTGGGGGCATGATTTTTGGGCCTTCCCTAGATGTGTCACTGGACGCAGAGATTGATGCATTCAATACTATGGTGGCCTCTGCGCCTAAATTCAACAAGCAGGGGGGATCCAAGTTTGTGAAGAAAGTTGAGGAGATCCCCAATATTGAAATATGTGCATCACAGGCCTACTCATGGGCTCTGTAGCTAGCGTAAAAGGGCCTTATTGGGAAGTTCATGGGCCTCTAGTCATCCCCTAGGAAGGTTAAGGCCTGGGTTGAGAAGAACTGGAATCCTCTTATAAAAGGTGCAGTCATCTCCTCCTTCTGTGGCAAAGGTTTCTATAACTTTTATTTTGAGAATCGTTTGGATCAGGATCTAGTGTTCAGGATTGGTCCTTATTTTATGGGAGCTCAAGGGCTCTATCTGGACTGCTAGAGCCCCAACTTCAACCCGAAATTTGATGTTCCTTCATTGGTACTAGTTTGGGTGAAGTTGCCTTACCTCCCCCTGCATTGTTGGAATGATGCGACCTTCAGACTTATTGGGAACTCCCTGGGGAGGTATATTGATTGCTCTGAACCAAAAGATGGCCTCTTCTCCTATGCACAGATTTGTGTGGAGGTAGATTTGGATAAGGGTCTCCCAGTGACAGTCAATCACTGTATGGATAGTTGGATGCATGTACAAGAGGTCGATTATGACCAGTTGTCCTTCAAGTGCAAGTTGTGCCATGAATCTGGGCACTTTGCAAAAGGTTGTCCTAAAGGAGGGGACTCTGCAGAGAATCAATTTAGTGACCCTAAAGACCAATGGATGCAGGTCAAGAGACATAATTTCTCGAAATGTTCACCTCTGGCCAGCACCCTTGGCTCGGTTCAGGCCACTAAGGTTGTTGATTCGGCCCCTCCTAGGGGCTCTCCTGTTGGAGGAGGTTTCAGTTTAGCGTTGGAGAATACTTTTGGGATATTGGACTTTTGAGTAGTGGTTAAATATTCAGTAACCCCCCACCCCCTCCTCTTAGGTGGACCATGTCCCTCGTTCTTCTCCCCTAGGTCACCCCCCAAAAGGGCACAAGGAGTTTAGCTCAACCCCTGACACCGACAACAATTCAGATGAATCATCAGAAGAGGAAGAAGAAGTGGAAGGCTTCTTAACCTCTATGAAAGGTATGGGACCTTTCGTGTAGCTGATCTCTACTGATGACAGATCAGAGGGAGCAAGGCTGAAGCAGCATATCAGAAAAGAGAAGAAATCAGGATGAAAACAAACAAGGAAGTCAAAAGGGGGGCAGGGTCGAGAGTTTGGCTGGCTCACCCTCACCCTGCTGATCCTTATGGTTGGCCTATGAACCTCAACTGATGTATGGGGACATAATCAAAATGAATAGAATATATGTCAGCTTGCGTTATATACATAATTATACAATAATAAGCTAAGCAACTCCAACAGAGAAACCAAGTCGCCTTCTTAAGAGAGAGCTTTCTTTTGCTATGGGCTTTTCTTCTGCTGAAAAAAGACAAAGAGTTAGGAGTCCAGCACACTATTCCACATTAGCTAGCAAGTGTAGGAAACAAAGGAGGTGGATGAAAAAAAGGAAACAATATGGGCCTTGGAAACGGGGTGGGGAACCCAAAAAGTGATTAATGAGTATTATATCTTGGAATTGCAAGGGTTTGGGATCAGTAAAAAGAATCATGGAAGTGAAATCCCTCATCACTAAAGAAATACCAAAAGTCACTCTCCTTCAAGAAACCAAGCTAGACGATGAGTCAATCAACTCTATTAAAACCAAGCTTTGGAATACTAGCAATCTGGAAACAGTCAGTTCAAGAGGAGCATCTGGAGGCCTTTGTACAGTATGGAATCCGGCAAAGCTACAACTGGTAAGTACTCTAAAAAAAAACCACTGGATAGAAACTATTTTTAAGATTATTGAGAAACAACAACTCTTCACGGTGATCAATGTGTACATGCCCACTCATTTTCGAGAAAAACAAGAGTGTTGGAAATCCTTGATGGAACTAAAAGGCATAGAATTCAGGCATAATTGCATCATGGGAGAGACTTCAACACCACAATGGGAAACCATGAAAAAATAGGGGGATCCATATTTCATGATGCCCAACATGAATATATGGAGGATCTCATCTTAGCCTTGAACCTATTCGATGTCAAACCTCAAAAATTCCTATATACTTGGACTAACAAAAGAGTGGGCGTAAATCATATTGCGGCCCAACTGGATAGGTTCCTTGCAGCAAACAATATCCTAACTCTGAATTATAGAGTTAAATATTCCATCCTCCCATGGGTTGGTTTGAACCATCGGCCGATTTTCCTGGATATCTCCCTGCCCTCTGATTTGGGCCTTACTCCCTTCTGTTACTCTCCCCAATGGTTGGAAGACTGTAAATTCTTAGAGACAGTCTCCCTTTCCTGGTCAAGTTGGATTGATGTCAGCCCAATAAAAATCTGGGAGTCCAAGATTTGCAGACTAAAAGGAGACATCAAATTGTGGCTCAAAGAACAAAAATCCGAAAGACAGATCAACATCAAAGAAATGGAAGAAAAACTTATAGAAATACAAGGGAGAATGGAAACTATGTCAGTCCACGAATCAAATCTCCACAAGGAAGTTGACACTTTCAAGAGCCTTCACTCAACTCTAAGAAAGGAAGAGGAGTATTGGAGACTAAAATCTAGAAATAACTGGCTTAGGGTTGGGGATAGGAACACCAAGTTTTTTCACAAGCAAGCCAAGTTCAGGGAATAAAAAAAAAATATAAATCAGATCATTCATGGGGGGGATACCATCAATAAGTTTGAAGAAATTAAAAGAGTAGTAGTAGAGAATTATAAAAACCTGTACGTAAAGGATCATACTTGGGATTTGACCAGCGAAGATTTCTTTCTCGAGGGCATCCCCCATTTAGTGTCAGAGGAATGGAATCACTCTCTGACTTCCCCTCTGATGGGGGAGGAAATTCAAAAGGTGATCTTCTCCTTCCCCCCAGATAAGGTGTTAGGCCCGGATGGATTCACGAGGAGCTTCTACCACTCCTTTTGGGATGTTATTAAGAATTACCTTTGCAAATTGGTGGGATACTCCTTTAAACACTTTACTATGGGGGCAGAATAAACTCTTCCTTTCTAGCTTGTCCCTAAATACTTGAATCCCTCCTCGTTCTCCAAATTCCACCCTATCTCCATTTTTAGTGTCTCCTATAAGATCTTTTCGAAGTTGTTAGAATGTCACCTCAAATCGCTATTGCCCCTTTTAATATTTGAAAACCAGGGGGGGTTTGTCCCACGTAGATAGATCTTTGATAATATTATCCTTATCTAAGAGGCTCTGGACTCAAGTTGGCACAGGGGAGACCAAGGTATGATCATTAAACTGGACATGGCTAACGCTTTTGACCGTGTCAGGCATGGTTTCCTGTTAAAAGTCCTCAAAAAATGGGGTTGAATGAGACCTTCATAAGATGGATAAATTTGTGTATTGATTCTCCCTAGATTTCTCCTTTAGTGAATGGAAGAGTTGTTGTCTTCTTCAAAGCATCGAGGGGTCTCCGCCAAGGGTGCCCCCTCATAGCATCATGGTTGATACCCTGAGTAGGAAATTGGAGCTAGAAAGAGCTTCTCTCAACCTTCCAGGCATTCATTTTTTGGAGGGCATCAGAAGTATAAACCATGGTCAATTTGCGGACGATACTATTTTGATGGGTGATGCCTTGACTACAATCACTCAGTGATTTAAGAACATTTTGGATAGATTTCTTAGTGCGTCTGCAGGTGCCACGAATGACAGAAAAAGCCACATATACAGCTGGAACATCTCAAGATAAAAGGAAAAAAAGATTGAAGAAATTATGGGATTTAAAGCAGTCCGTGAGTGGAAAGACTTCAATTATTTAGGGATCCCAATATTCCTAGGTCGCGCTGCTCCCTATGCCTAGAAAAAAGTGCAAGATAAAATGAAAACCAAAATTGTAAACTGGGGTGGGACTTGGCTTAATTATGCAGGTAGAGAAATCCTTGTTAAGTTAGTCCTATTGGTGATCCCTCTGTATCAGTTCACTACCCTGCAATCCCCCAAGAGCGTGCTACACCAAATGGGAATGTATATAAGAAAATTCTTGTGGGAAGGAGGTAAAACAAAAACAAAGAAATACCACTTAGTGAAATGGAAAATCATCAGAGCTCTGAAACAACATGGAGGATTGGGAATTAGGGACCCGGGAATAGCCAATATGGAAATAGGAGCCAAACTATACTGGAGTTCGATCACAAATCCGAGACAGTGGTAGTCCCAAGTGATCTGGGAAAAATACCTATCTTTGCATAACGTCTATGGATGTCATGAGGCCCTTGGATTGGGATCCCCCATCTAGCATTTGATCAACTTCTCCAGGGACATTATCACCAAAATCCCGAGAAATGGAGCCTCCACCAAAAAATTTCAAATTCGATTCTGGTGTTCCATCCTTTGGAATCTGACCTTTCCTTGGTAGATCTGTAAATCTTCTTGAGAAATAGGGGGAGGAAAATTTGCGCCAGATCATGGAGTGGAACCAGCAAGGTGGCTAAAAGGGCTAGAAGCTAGAAAATATTTCGGAGGCTTTTCTCCTCCAAAGAGAAAATATGTTAAAGATGCTAAGAGGTTGTTCCCCCATAGCCCTTTCTGAGGCAGACAAGTGGGACTGGACGAATTCCAGCTACATGGTCAAAGAAGGGTATTTGCACCTACTCTCTAGTACCCAATTACCTCCTAAAAACTATATTTGGGGAAAAATTTGGAAAACGAATGCCATCCAAAAATTCAAATTTTATGTTGGTTGCTTTCGCATAAAAAAAATACTTACTTCGGAAAATCTCCAGAGGAGGGGACAGATTGACCCCTCAAGATGCTCGCTTTTTGAATCATTGGAATAATCTATCCCTCACGTCTTTCTTCATTGTCACGTGACAAAAGAAGTTTGGTCTGTTGTCCTTGGGCCTCTATACTCCAGAACTACCCAGCCTTAAGACATCCATATATTCTTTAGCTCTTGGAATAAGGCTTATTTGGGCTCCCTTTAGGCCAAAAGTAAATTCAAATAAATTTGGTTTGCTCTTCCTAAGTATGTTTGTTGGAAAATATGGCTATCTAGGAACAAGGCGATATTCAAAAAGACTCGGGCTCCGGCTGGGGTAATATCCATGACTTCTCTATCAACCTGTATGGAACTACATAAACCAGTAATATACCCTTCCATGGATCGACAAGAATCCAATTAATTAGACCCGTAGGCGAGATCCCCAACCTCATAGGTACCGGGGCATAGTTCTCCCTCTCGGGACAAGTGAATTTTGAGGTTGTCCTTGGAAGGTCTGGTGGATTGGCTCAAATCCACAAATAAATGGACCCTTCAATTTGATGGTGCATCAAAAGGTAACCCTGGGGTGGCAGGAGGGGGAGGGATTCTCACTAATCCTGAAGGAATCATTGAATTTAGATATGCTTGGGGGCTTGGATGGAAGACCAACAATCAAGCAGAAGTGTATGGCTTGTTCTTGGGCCTCACACGGCTCAAAAGAAAGGCATAAAAATAATACAGGTTTTAGGAGATTCCATGATAATTATTAGGCATATGATTTATGCCTCATCAACTAAAAACACCACTCTGAACCAAATTATCAAGAGATCCCAGGGGTTTCTCCCATCCTTCTTCCATATTCTCAGAGGAAATAACCAAGAAGCTGATAAACAGGCTAATCATGCATGCCAGTTGAGAGAGAAAAGATGCAAAGTGAATGAGGTCGAGAGTACGACTAACATCCCATAATTTTTTTGAAGGAATACAAATTTTATATTGTGAGAGTGGCTCGAAGCCTTGCAAGGAAGTCAATAAATTTGGGTACTAGAGGCATTGTTCTCATATGGAATAATGTGGTTATTTGGCCCCTCCACCCTCCCCTTAGCCCTCCACCTTTCCTTCCCATCCCCTCCCTTTCCCTTCGCTTCCCCTCCTCCATATTTATCCCCCCCACCCTTTCCCTTCTCCTTTCTTCTTTCATTCTCCCCATCGCCCCCCTCTCCATCTAGTCCTCCCCACCTTGCTCTCCACCCTTACACTTCCCATCTGCTTATTCTTTGGGCCTTGTCGCATCATTACATGTGACACCTAGACAGTCATGGTAGGATCGTCCTAGACCTCCATTTGTGACATGTCAGAGCTCGTCATCCTGGTACTACACCTGTTTTGGAAAGAGACCTCTGCGCAAGTTTTCAGTTCCCATGCTCAAGTTCAAGTTCAAGGTGCAAAGGATGACACATCTCCTCAGGAGATTGCAGGAGTATGGGGATTTCAGAACAAAACTTAATTTTGGCACATAGAGCAGCTCCATTCGCTCATGGGAGGAGAATTTGGATGGGGAGAATGAACCAAGAGCGGTGTGGGGATTTAATGGAGGATGACAGAGAAATTATGGAGACTCATTGGGATCTTAGCTGCATCAACTTCCTCATCCAGTACAACATCATTGCTCATTCAAGCAGCTGCTATAAAAGGAATAATGGTATGTTAGTTTTTATGGTTTAAGGATAGATTTTTCTAAGGTGGCCTCTGTGAAGGCCCAGCGGCTGAAGTTGAGGCTGTTATTTATCTATTATTGGGCCTGGGTTGATGGGCTGAAACTAAAGGAGTTGGAGGTGCCTGATTTTGCAAGTGAGAATCTTCAGGGGGCTGCGAGTCTGAGTGAAATTGAGGGTCCGAAGGTTGTTACTGGGTTGGGAGTCTTCATACTGTTGAATTGGGAGGAGGTTCGAGTCCAGAAACTCGGGGTAGATGTGTTAGTTGATCAGCGAAGGGAATTCTATTTGAACGCAGTTGTAGGTGAGAAATATTATAGACCCTGGGTCTGTGAGGAAGTGCTAGCTCATATCCCTAGGGCTTGGTTGCAGGCCATTGAGGTGGAAAGGTTCAAGCACACACTGAAGCCGAGTGGGAGTGGAAGAAGGTGCTGGAACATTTTGGGTAGTCAAAAAATGGGTTCGAGTGTGTAGAGTACAGTAAACAATTCATAGTCAGGCTCTTGGGGCAATCACTAGCCGAGGTCGGGGGGGTGTGGGTGGGTATTTCTTTGGCAGGCAGGAGATATCAACCATCCTGCATCAACTGTGTGTAGTACCACTTGGAGTTAAGAGATGGCTGACTGAATTATAACGCAACATACAACAGTAGATACAAGAGAACTTGTTGATGCATGAGAGAAAGCTAAAGAAAAGGAAGCGTATACGTCAGCTGGAAGACGAAGTTGATGCACTTAGGCATCAAATTGAACAGTTGAATCTCCAAGTGGATGAGAGAAACAAGGAACACGAGGAGGACTATACCGAGCAGGAATAGAGAAAAGGCTCCATAGAAGTTTCCACTGGTCTGGACCTTAATAATCAAGCACCAATGTATATTTAGTTTTCATGTTTTTTTCTCAGTTTCTAAATGACACATTGTAAATGTAATATTTATTGTTTCAGTTTTGTCGAATTTATAGTTGTAGAAGCTCTGGAATGGGGAAATTTTGTGAGCAGATCAGAGACTGATTAAATAACAGGATTTCAGACCAAATGAAATATTACCATCTCTTTGTAGCTTGGGAAAAACTATGTAAAATCTTGGTTTTGTTTGCGAATGGGCGTGATATATTATATAAAATCTACTCATTCTGGTTTAATATATATATATATATATATATATATATATATATATATATATATATATACATCACATAACTATATATTATAGTTCTATATATAAAATATAACATAACATGATTTTATAACTATTTAACATAACATAAAATTATATATGTATATATGATAACATAGCATAGCATAGTAGGTTACAACATAACCATAATTTTATTTCATAATATACCTATATATATATATATATATATATATATATATATAGATAACTAAATTATAACTTAGTTATAACATCAAGCCCCAAGGGTTAGCTCAACTAGTCGAGTCCTCGTTGTTAAATACCTCGTCAATCGGGAGGTCACAGGGTCAATTCTCCTTGACACCCTTGGGGTTAGGCCCTACTAGTTTGGCTGACGAACTTTAAAAAAGATTCCCTTCAAGGTTGATCTGCCTAGATTTTCCGTGGATGTAACGGCCACCCAGTGTCTTCGAACCACTCGTAAAAAAAAACTTAACTATAACATCAAATAGCTATATATTATAGTTCTATATATATTGTTTATAACATAACATAGTTCTATAACTATTTAATTCATAACATAAAATTATTTAACATAACACATAGCATGTAACATAACTTTTAACTATATAATTATTTAAATATAACTACATAGATATTTAACTATTATAAAATTATAACATATCAAATAAATAGATATATTATAGTTACATACATATATATTATTTATAACATAACATAATTCTATAATTATTTTATATATATATATATATATATATATATATATCATAGCATAGCATAGCATAGCATGTAACATAACTATAACTATAGTTCATAATTATATATATATATATATATTTATTTATCATAACATGAATGTATTTGACATAACATATGTAACTATATATAAAACATGCCATAACATAGTGTAACATGTATTGTGCATAGCTATAACATTTAACATAACATAATTATTTAAAACATTATATATATAAGTTCATGTTTCAATAATGCATCATTGATAGATACATTAAATCCATCATGAAAAATGCATTTGGTCTAGTGAATAAAAAGATTTAGACTCTTTTCTAATTTGTGCCATATTGTTTCATTATGTAGTGTATTGTACAAAAAACATTGTCTTCCTGTGCTTGCACCTAGTACATATCATGTGTCAAAGTCAAACATTAAGAACTTAAAGTCTATTGGAGTATTTGGTTGGCATGAAATTTTATTAATTTTGTAAATAAGTTTATTGTAATTTTTACATATATATTTTCATATTTATGGGCTATGAATAAAATGCATTATTTAGAATTGAGAAAAAGTGTGAAGGTAGATTTGATGAGTTTTTTAGATTATGTTTACATGGAACTCAATACTTTGTTTGATAAATTATCAAAAAATAGACTCTAAAGTTTAGGACTTCAAGCTAGATTATTCTGCTTGAGTTTAGAAATGGTTTTCTTGTCAATATTCTTTCTAAGCCAACATTTTTTTCTTGAATTAGTTTATATGTATTATATGTAATATGTTGAGTCATCCCATATACACGCCCCAACTGTAGGCCATCGCAGTGCAAGGGGTTTTGTTATACATGTTCAGGCTTGTGATAGATCACGTAGCCCACTGAGTGATCTGGACTTATGCAGGAATGCAACAGAATACAGATGTAAACATAAACACATAGATACAAAAACAAAAAAATCTTCATTTCATTAATATCAAAGAACTGAAAGATACTTACATACAGAATGAAACAAAGCTAGCTTGGGCGATGGTAGCTTATCTCTGAGAAGAGATGTGATGACTACATGCCTCTGAACTGTGTTACAATGATGCTCAAGGGCATTTTTATTATTAAACAACAAAGGGAAACTCTAAACAACCAAAACCCTAACCCTAGGAGATGGAATGCTAAGAGTTTGTGGGCCTCATTGGGGTTAGTTGGGAAACCAACTTTCATGTGTCATAACTTGGTCATATGATCTTCGATTTGTGTGTATGATACCTCGTTAGAAATGTCTCCCACAATACTACATGATTTGTGGTAGGCCCCTACCTATGGCTATGTGCCTATTTTGGACCTCAAAAAAACGTCATTTAGGTAGTCTAAACAGCTTTAGAAGTTTAGGACCCGAAAAAACTGCTAAAAATAGTATTTTTTGCTACAATAAAGGAAACTAATGAAACCATCTAGAGGACCACGTGGAATAGGTGTGTGGCCACCAATATCCACCTAGATCATCAAGGGTTCATGTTCCACTCATGGATCCTACCTCTGACGCATGTTGGAGTGTCAAAGATAGTGTTTTTGTCTCTGTTGATGATCATGCTACCTCTAGTGGACCTTCTTTGCCTATTTCAGGTACACCTCTTGCATTTTTAAATCCTCTTTAAACTTTATGTGTTTATGTCTTGAAATTGTCTTTAATTTTTAAATTGTCTTCAACTGATGTGTTTGAATTTAATGTATATGTTATTATGCTTCTAGTTTGTTAATTATATATGTTAAATTATGTTTATGATTTGTAGGCCCTCAACAGGCCAAAGCTGAGGATCAGAGTGCAGCATTGATCCCTCTGTGGGATGATGCTACATCTCATATCAAATTGGAGTATTGCATTGTCTTTGAGGTTGGATAGCATCAATAGGTTGATAGAGACATATTGGAGGCAGTCCCACATAGCCACATCCTATAGTCCATACAAAGGATTAGGAGACACGAGGTTAGAGGACTAAATACTTGGAAGGTGGTGAAAGAGGCCACCAAGGACGTTGATGTTTGTGGGGAGTTGTTCGATATCCCTCCAAATCGCCCTACTCGACATAGAGGTCTAATTCCACTGAATTTTTTTAGGAATGTTGATGCAACCCCTTTTGTGTATGATAGATTCATTAGATCTTAGGACTAGTTCCCCCACCATGACTAGGCTTCCATTTATTTTTCTAAGCATTTATATGTAGAGTTTGTGTTACATATGAGGCCGAATTACACTTATACCAGATCTCGTTATTATGGACTCATATTTGGACATACATATGAGTGTGATGGGGCTCGTAGGGACCCTATGCATGTACCACCACCTTCAAGATTCTTTCCACTACTATTTCGAGGCTTAGTATTACCGATAGAGCTAAAGGAGTTATCGTAGCTTGGTGGTGAGACTAGGGAGACTATTGTAGATAGCATACAAACATCATTGGCTAGTGCATGCATTTCATTGGATGGAGAGATTAGGAGACCACCACCATTGCCTCATGACCCGCCAATGCCCTTATACAATGATGAATTTCTCGCAATTTTACCCTTTGGCCAACTTTTGACATATACATGTATGTATCATGATGTCTTTCGTAAAACTTGGAGGGTGCATGGCCTACGTGACACAGACTAGGTACATGTATATACGAAAATTTTGACTCTTATTGTCAAATTATGCATAATTATTTATATTAATTTCTTGTTCATATTAGATTGAATTTATATTAATAAGTTCATGATAACATGTAGACACAACCAAACTACATGGATGAACTTATGAGGTCATCCAAGGGGGCAGTTGGTCAACCAGGCCATCCTCGACCAAAGCATGTTTCCATTGATTATCCTCCACCTCTACCTCCACCTCATATGTTCACTAATGTGGACGAGAGTCACTATGTACAACCACATAGACCAACAATTGAGGTAAAAAAAAATATTCCTAAGATTTCAACATTTTTATTTTTTTTCAAGTTACACATATATGCTAATTAATTTGTAGACTAATTATAATTTTCCTTGCCATTGTGTATAGAGATCCATATGCAAAGTTTCATTGATGTCATTGTTATGTGGAGACATGAATGGGATGCTAGGTTTAGAGGCACTAATGATTCAGTTCCATCGATGCAAGCCCCAATCATTGAGCCATATGTATGGGAGCACCAAACCCAGATTCATCAGACTCCTATCCTATCTAAATTGCATTTGGACTCGACTGAGGTTAGTAGATTCATGTATATGCAATTAAAAATGTGGTTCAAAATCATTTATTTCCATATTATTTATGTTTTACAAATAATAATCTAATTAGTTTGAATTTGAATGTTTTATGTTGGAGTACCAACTTATGGGCACTTACTTTGCACAATGGAACTCACATAGGAGTTTTGGTGGTACCTAGAGTGTCATAGTTTGTATATTTTCAAGCTCATTTCATAGGGTATGTTGTAGCAATATATGGTTTTGGTAAGTTAACATTTAAAAGAAAAAAAAATTGAGAAAATTTTAAGTTAGGATATGGACAAAAAGAATAAAGAAACCAAAAAATGTTAGGGATATTTTGATGAATAAGTCCATGTCAAATAAAATGATATAAGTAGATTAATAATTAAAAGTAAAATGTTGAGTTGCTATTCTAAATGCACTCGGGTGACTAACATTGTAAAAATTGTTAGGAAAGTTAAGGGTAGGCAGAGAAATGAAATGCAATTGGAGCACCAAAGGATTTTTATCCTAAGTTAGGACATTGGACACATGCACATATGATGATTGGTTTTAATTAACCATAAATTACCCATATCAATGTTATTTTGTAAAAGTTTAAACGTTATCCATTAATTCACCGCGACACCCCACACATGTCACATCCATCATAGCTTTTGACCCCACCATTACTTTCTGCCTCACGTTATTAAACCTCATTCATTTTCTTCTTCACCCCGCACATTCCCCTAAGATCTGATGGCCTACATCACTTCTTGGCCCTCCTTTGTTGTCTGAATGTTATCGGCAAGGGGGGGTCCGAAGTCAGAAGTTTTGGAAATCGCCCTCCGAAACTGCCAACCCCTGCTCCTAGTCTTTCGGGACTTAAAATCCCAAACCACTTACCACCTGAACTTACTCCCGAACGTGGTTTTCCATCCATTTGCTTACCATTGCTCCTACGTCATCGTCCACCTCTGCTCCCACGTCACTTCCTCTGTCTAATCCACCTCTGCCTATATGTCCGTTATCCATTTAATTCCCCACTCCTGCAAATAAATACTCCATAGACCCGTTTATCAATCCCATTGAAGAATTAATGAGGATTTAGCCATTGATTAAATAGCCCCGCTCCATTTTATTCATTATAAGCCCTGTTCTTTCATAAAAACCGTTACACAGTGCATTCTTGTAACTCAATTGATCACTAGAGATTTCATGCTTACAGTTCAAATGACAATTCACCATTCAAGCAGTTATTTTGTCATGTTTACAAGCAAGCCAGCATCTAGGTTCACTTAATCTTTTTTCGGTTATATTGTTATTCTCTTATCACTGTGTTTCAGTCCAATTGTTCCAATTTCTGTCTCTTTTAGCTTGCAATTCAATTAACAGAATGCCTCCCAAGGGGAATAAGTTGTAGAAACCCCAAATCCTCTAATTCATCCACAAGTTGACTTCCATCACACTCCCTTAGTTGACAGAGACTATAAAATCAATGATTCTTTGTCTGAATTTGATTTGTTTGAAATCTATTGTTGGATGGAGGATCAATTAGTTGATCAAATAGATGAAATGGGACTTTGGGACTCCCACCTTCCTCATTACATCTTCCCTCAAATACATAGAGCACTTGAATTTGTTAGGAAATGTCATGAATCTTATGACCCCAGCCAAAGAGCTATCATCTCACCTACAGAAGGAATCTTGTGTTCAATCAATGCTCAGTCCATTGAACAGATGTTGCAGGCCCCTACTATTGTGCCAACCCATTCTTTTTCTCATGAAAGTTTAATAGAAGCCTATCAAAAGCTAGATTTCACTAAAAGAGCTCAAACTCTAGAACTTTTCCTAGCTGTAGATAGCCCTCTGCCTAAAAGAAACCCTCCCTATGATTCATCTATATACCCAGACAAAAACAACAAAATTACCACCATTCTTTCTTATCTTCTTGGTTACTATTATGATCAATATGTAAATGAAGCCATCATTGATTTCTTATCTATATTTTCTACTAGTTCCAAACCCACTGTTTTTTATGACTTTAGCCAATTTCTAGCTGATACCATTCATGAACAATTTGTCCAGTTCAATACTGAAGAGGTATTCAAGTATGCTTCAATACTTGTATATCTTTTTATCTATTTCCAAGGAGACAAGTTTCCATTCACTTTGCAGAAGCTAGATGAAGAAGGCAACCAACAATCAGTTATCTTTTGGACTTCTATGGGAATGATGATCCTAACTTAAACAGGAACGCAACAAATTACAGAGATAACCATATACATAAAGATGCAGCGGAAATAATACTTCATTTCATTAATGGAAAATACTAAAATATGCTTACAACCAGAAATGGAAATAAACCAGCTAGGGCGATGGTAGCTTATCTCTGAGAAGAGATGTGGTGGCTACATGCCTCTGAACTGTGTTACAATGAGGCTCAAAGGCCTATTTATTGTGGAGAAACAATGGAAAATCCTTAACATTCCAAAACCTAACCCTAGAAGATGAAACGCCAAACTGTGGGCCCCGTTTGGGTAAATTGGTACATCAACTTCACGAGGTCGTAACTTTGGCATACGATCTCCATTTGATGCGTACAATAGCTTGTTAGAAAGATCTATCCGAGCACTATCACTTTGGGAAGGGCCTCAAAACGGCTCCGGAAGTTCAGGACCCAAAAAATTGCTAAAAATAGTAAACTGTGCTACAATTAAGGAAACTGAAAAGACTGAAAGAGACAGTTGTGGGGGTCCAAATGGGATAGGTGGGTGGCCACCAACATCCACCTGGATCATTCCTCCCCCCTTAGGAAGCAATCGTCCCCATTGCATTGAGTTCCTCCATCTGCTTAACTTGTTCCTCGGTGAGCTGTTCTGCAATCTCTGATGTGTCCAGTAATGGTGGGAAGCATGGTCGACGACGGGCCACACTGAACACTCGGTGCAAGCGAAGGAATGGAGCAATGTTGTGCTTCAAAACATTGTTGCCCATAGCCTTGGTACTGGTGTAAGGACCATGTCGAAGTGGTCTGAGTTTCTGATGGGCTCTGGTAAAGCGTTCTCTCTGCAAATGCAACTAGACTTTGTTTCCCACCTGAAACTTGTGTGGTACCCCTGTGGGTGAGGAGAAGTTGTTCCTGTGTTCTGTCATGACCGTATCCCTTTGCTGCTACTGCTGCATGGAGGAACCCTTTGTGGGGATCATAGGTGTAGCAATGATCTTCCCCTTACTTTAGGAGCGAACCAGACAGAAAATGAATTTCCTAGTCTGGGAGATGAGCTTGCTGCCTTTCTTGGTAGTGATCAAAGAGGTGGCGGTAGGTGGGGCTACCTCCGGTATCCTGTATAATGAATTATCCAAAGAAATAATGACAGCGCAAGGCCTTGACTCATACACAACATGTCGCCTCCACAAGTATGGTTGGCCTAATAGTACATCGCAAACATCCAGAGGTGTAACATCACACAATACCTCGTTTGTGAAGGGTGTGATGATGTAGGGAAGGCGGCATTGCTGGCGAACTTTGAGATCTCGTCCTTCATGAAGCCACCCGATACTGTACGGCTGCGGGTGTGGTGTAGTCGGTAGGCCCAACCGCTTCACGACCTCTGCTGAAACGAGGTTCTTTTGGCTGCCACTGTCAACAATGAATTGCAGCGACAAACCCTTCACCCACATCTGTGAGTGGAAGAGACGTTCCCCTTCCTCTGTATCTTCAGGTTCATTCTTCTGGATCTTGGCGGTGGCAACAGTGGCGCTGGGATCCGCATCAATGATCTGCTTCCCTTTTCCATTCCCCTTGTCGGGTTCTGACTCAGGGTCAGAACATGCATCTGATTTTGAAGTCTTCAATTCGGCCACCAGCGACTGCTTGGTCCGACACTCACTTGTGTTATGAGTGGGACTCTTGTGGAACTCACACCACTTTCCTGTGTCCTTCTTCGGCTTCGTGGTGTTGTTCTTTTCTTGCGGCTTCGACGGGTTGTCTTGGGTCACCCCGCCTTGGCTTTGTCCTTTGGGCTTCGGATTTGCAAATCCAAAGTCTCACTTATTGTGTTTGAACTTTTTCTCAATTTTGACAGCGTATCGGTACGCCGTGCCAAGCGAGGAGATGTTCAGGAACTCCATCTCTTCCTGGATGTATCTATGTAGGTAGTCGCGGTATTTGAGTACCAAATGCAGCTCAGAGTCCTTGATACCCAACTATGTGCGAAGGGTATGAAAAATGTTTGTGAATTCCGACACATCTTGGTCTCGTCCCTGCCGCAGTGTGGTCCATTTGATGTATTTGTACTCATAGCTTTTGACAGGGTAGTACTACTCTTTGATGGCATCCCAGAAGTCATTCCAAGTGGGTGCGACTGAAAACAGTGAGCCTGTACTTTCATCCTTTTGCTCGCAGTAGGTTTCCCACCAGTCCTTGACGTGGGGAGCTACTTTGAGAAGAGCGAAAACAATCTTTTCCCGACTTGAAAATTCATGAACAGAAAAATAACCCTCTAGCAGATTTAACCATTTATCTACAGCATCTGCATCTATCTGACCCTCGAATATGGGGATTTCAAAATTAACTTGTACCTTAAAGGGTGTGGCGTTTCCAGAGTAGCTGCTAGAAGCCGATGCGTCGCTTCTGGGTAGCCGCTGAAGGATCTGGGCAAAGCTGTCCATCATCGCGTTCCGTTGTCGCTCGAGGGCTTCTTCGAGAAAGATTTTGATAGGATCTCCTGCCCCCTCGTCTTTCTTCTCATCCGCCATGGGAGGCCGTCGGGATTTGTGAGGCTGGTCTTGCAAAGGTTCGACCAGTTCAAGCCCTAACTCCTTATATCCCGACCTCATTGGGGACATGCAAAGAAAAACAAAGAAAAAGCATACCGCTCTGATACCATTGATCCGAACTTAAACAGGAATGCAACAAATTACAGAGATAACCATATACATAAAGATGCAATGGAAATAATACTTCATTTCATTAATGGAAAATACTGAAATATGCTTACAACCAGAAATGGAAATAAACCAGCTAGAGCGATGGTAGCTTATCTCTGAGAAGAGATGTGGTGGCTACATGCCTCTGAACTGTGTTACAATGAGGCTCAAAAGGCCTATTTATTATGGAGAAACAATGGAAAATCCTTAACATTCCAAAACCTAACCCTAGAAGATGAAACGCCAAACTGTGGTCCCCATTTGGGTAAATTGGTACATCAACTTCCCGGGATCGTAACTTTGGCATACGATCTTTGTTTGACGCGTACAATAGCTCGTTAGAAAGATCTATCCGAGCACTATATGTTTCCCCCATATTTCCCAAAAAAACGTCGTTTAGGGCCTCAAAACGGCTCCGGAAGTTCAGGACCCGAAAAACTGCTAAAAATAGTAAACTGTGCTACAATTTAGGAAACTGAAAAGACTGAAAGAGACAGTTGTGGGGGTCCAAATGGGATAGGTGGGTGGCCACCAACATCCACCTGGATCAAATGAAGGAGAAGGAAGAATTTTCATATAAACAGTTCATAGAATTGTTTGTTCATCCAGCCATTAAAGCACTCCGGTACCAAGAATAAGTGATGAAATTGTGAAAGTGTTGCAGCTGGTTGATCAAGACACAACAGGATATTGGTATCTTTACCAAAATTATATAGAGATCAGAGTCTATGGTTGTGAGCTTCCACCCTAAAAGCTTCCTAAGTACCTCCCTATCATAATTTTTGCATTAGAATATATTAGGCAGAGGCTAAATGTAGATGAAGTACATTTTGTGGCTGCAAAAAAAGAAATCACAGTTCAAGCTAAAGGCTCAGGTTGGTCCATTCATCTGTAATACTAGAGCAGCAGGAGAAGAAGCAGACAAATTATTGAAAGAGATGAAATTTGGCCTCAGCTTCACTTGGTCTTATGACCCAATGGGAATAATTTCTAGACTTAGAGTTGAAAATAAGTTTACTCCATATCATCACACAGCCAGGCCTGAAATCAAGCAATACAAAAATTAGTTATAATGGAAGGAGAACACCCTTCAAGAAGCAGAAGAACACGCAGTTTCTACTTCAAATTTACAAACTCCACTTGCATAGGAAAAGACAACCAAACGAGGAAGGGAAGAATAGTCATCCCCTACAACTAAAGCATCAAGCCAGGGTTTTATAATTGTACATAGAAAGAAGAGACCTAGGCTCTCTTTGCAGGTCAGTGCAACTATTGAGTCACAGAAAACAACATTTGATGGACTTGGAGAAACATCTCTTTTCACACAATCTGGTGGACAGACTATTCAGTCTCCCACTCATTCCACCACATCTCATGAACAACAGGTGATTTAGACCAGTGAAGGTAGTCAGAAGGATAAATAAGATGACATTTTTCATGTTTTTAGTGAAATTAAGAAGAAGAATGAGGAGTTGAAATTAAACACTTATACTCAATTCTGGAAACATTCTTCTAGTTCTCAAGCCAGACTTCTTTCAGTCTTTGACTCTGAGAAAGGTAAAATGTAGATGGCTTTCTTACAAGCTCAGATCCCACAGCCCATGATTGATGCACATTACTAGAAGCAAACCTCCTTTGAATTTGATGTTAAAAATGTACATCCAATTGACCAAATTAAGATGCACAAACAGATTGTCCAAATGATTGCTTCTACTTTAACTAACACTGCCATGAGTCTGTCAAAAATGTAGGTTACCTTGGCTAATACACAGTCATAACTTGAGCTTGAGAAATTTTCCTCATTAGCAAAAGACACCAAGATCAAAGCTTTGAAATATCTGGTGTTGAAGATGGGATATGATCCCTCTGATATAAATGCTACAGAAGAAATTGTCAAGAAGAAAAATACTGAGATTTCAGCATTAAGGAAGTAGCTAAAATTGCTAGCTTCAGAGGACCCAATGGCTAAAGAGATTGAATAAATTGACACTCGGAAATCTGACATGATGAAGCTCATCATGGAACAAAATCTGCAAATAAAACAGATGGAAGAGAAAATGGAGAAACTTGTCAAAGAGAAAGAGGAAGTTGTAAAAAAGGCCAATATTCCAATGGATGTAGTTCCTCTTACAATAGTCTCTATAACTACAACAACAACCACAAGTACAGAAGAAGGAGCTGAACAGCTTGATGAAGCTATTCAGAATCTATCTATTTAGGCAGAGGAAATGAAGAAATTGCAGGATGAACTGAAGAAATTACAACACATGAAAGCAATTGCAGACATCTCACATGTAGTTAATTTGTAGAGGGAAAAAATTCAAATTGAGGTATTGCAAAAAGAAATCAAAGAATCTTACCTTCGAAATAAACTGGGTTTGGTAAAGGAGAATTTATGGGAAGAGATTACTGAATCAATGAAAGATATCTAGCCTTATATTAGGATAATCTTTGATCAAAAGGACTTGTTGGAGAAATCTCAGGAAGCTATTGAAACCATCTCCAAGGAACTTGAGGACATGCCAGAAGTTTCCACTGAAATAATCAAATTTTTGAACTCTAAAGACATTTATGAGCTTGAAGAATTAGGTATTAATGACAGGACAACAACTATATTGGAAGTGAAGAAGATTATTACAACAAAAAAATATCATTCTTCGATTGGAGGAAAAATGAAACAACGTTAATGTCATAGTTCATCTTTTTCTTAGCAAGTTGGAACCCTGGAACAGCAAGGGTTTTCCTCTATGCTGGTGATAAATGATAAATTAACGCCCATTGAATTCTATGTTCGAAAACTTACAGAGGTCAAAACCAGTGCAGCTACAGTTTCAAACATAAGAGGTGCAGCAACACCAAGGGTTATGTTGAATGCACTCAGAGATACCTTTTCATCCTAAATGAAATTAGAGATATATTTTTAGTGAAACCCACTTTTACTAAATATACAGAAATGGATGAGGTTTATCGAAGGCTAACTAAGTTATCTATCCCAGATAAGAAATGTTGGGAACAATTAACTGAATTTCTTGACTGAAAGGAGGATCAAACAACATTCAACATTTCCAGGGACAACCATTAACAGCTCAGCGGCATTCAGCATTTCCAGGAATAGTCATCAACAGTTCAACAACAACATAGTGAAAGATCCACTGTCAGTCATATTCTTGATTTTGTATTAATCTATTTTTTAAATTTGTTTAAGATATTTTCATAGCTCTAAGATTGTATAAATAACTCTCTTTAGCGAGTTATTAAGTGTTGCACCCTTGAAGGAACATTTGTAAGCACTAAATGTACTCAGCTTTTTCTTAATCAATAATAGCAAAGCAAAGGATTCTGAATTTTGATTCATTACAGTTTCATATTCCTTGTAAGTTTTCCAGTTTTCATTCACTGTGTTTTCTTCATATTCTTAAGTTTCACAAAGATAACCAGATACGAGTAGTTGAGTCTCAATTTACTCTTATAAGCTTTCTGAAGTGATCATCTTTAAAGAGAATGAATTATAAAAACTATTTGTTTATGTAATTCCCTCTAAATCATAAAATCATTAGTATCTTTGTAATCTTAGGCATATTTTGTCAAACTTTCTGAACATCATTTGAAAGTTTTCTTACTTATGGTTATTTAATTTTCTATTTGAAAATTGTAATAGTCATATCATCTTTTTGTTTCTACTCATCACCAGATAAGCCAAATCACTGTGCGGATTTTAATAGCAACCCTTTGTTTAATATTAGTATTATTCAAGAAAGTTATACATCACTATTTTAAATCTGTTTCATACATTGGTCCTCCAAAAATTAAAAGAAAACCCCCCAAAACAAATATCTTAGGTGCCCTGGCATGATAGTTGACCATTATCATCTCAGAGATACAACAGGATACATTCACATGTGATACAGAATTTGTATATTTTTATACATGGATAGTTTATGGATGTACATCATGGACATTATTTTAGTGTGTGGATGCTTATTATTTCAATTTATGGATGTTCATGTGATATTTGTAATTTGTATATATTTTCATATGGATAGTTTATTGATACATGTATTCACTATTTTAGTTTATGGATTTGTATTAATATTGTTTATGGATGCTCATTAATTTTTGAATTTTATGGATCCGATAAAATTATTTCACTAATTAAAAAAAAACTATATATTATAACTTTTATCAGTAAAATATATGTTCAATTTTGATTTACAATCTTATAGACTAAGAAAATAAGTACAATCTTAAGTTAGGATCCAAGTCACTTTGCTACTTAAAATTAACTAAAATATATCATGTATCAATTTGATATTGAACATGGAAAGAATCACAATCATGCTTCATATTGCCCTATAGAAAGTGTCTTTTAGTGCAATCAACATGTATGTTATTACAATTCGAATTTAAAATTAAATTATTTGAATTAAAAAGTCATCCATATTATACAAATATATATATATATATATATATATATATATGAAAAAAAATTGTGACCCACCCATATACCATTGCATGGACAACTTTTTTAAGTATTTCAATCAATTTCTTATCTCAATGTTCAATTAAAAACACAAATAGGATTAAAATAAGTTTTATTCAATTTTAAAAGATGTCATGTAAACAACAAATAGGTTTTATTTAACATTATTTATCTTGAGGTTATCTAAAAGAACTTAGTCATAAGATGATATAAGTCAATTGTATTGAAATATAAAATATAGGTCAAAAAACAGTGTATGACAACATTTCTATAATTGTATATAATGTTATCAACTTTCCTAAATTTACAAGTAGTTATCCAAGTATTTCAATCAATTCCTTATGATGGAAATAAGTTTTATTCAATTTTTAAAAACTCAAATATGATTGAAATAAGCTATATTCAATTTTAAAAGATGTGGAGATGTAAAAGTTACAAATATAAGTTTTATTCGATTTTATTTTGTTTGAGGTTATCTACATAAGCTTGGTCATAATGCACGTCATCAATAATTTTTTTGGCCTTACATAATGAAATCAATGCACAATGTTAAATTAATTTCCTTGGAATTAATGTACACCATATATCTAGTTACATAAAATCAGAAATCAACATCTTCACTGAAACCAATGCATCTAATGCAAGAAATAAAATAGGATGATAAATCAGCATCTACGCTAAAATCAATGTGTCTAATGAAAACAATCAAATAGGATTAGAAATCAACATCTACACTGAAATCAATGCATCTAATGTTGCAATAAATCAAATAGAATTAGTAATCAACATCTACATTGAAATCAATGCATCTAGTGCTAGTAATCAAATAGGATTAGGAATCAACATCTACATTGAAACCAATGCATCTAATACAAGTTTAATCAAACAAGATTAGAAATTAACATCTTTCATGAAAGTAAACATCTTTCATGAAAGTAATGCATTTAATGCAAACAATGAAATAGAATTAGAAATCAACATCTACACAGAAATCAATGCATCTATTGCAAGAAATAAAATAGGATTAGAAATCAACATTTGTACATTGAAATTAATGCATCTAGTGCAAGCGATTTTCTTACCTTTCTCTCCCCCCTCCATCTATATCGACATCTCCCTCCATCTCTCCTACTTTGTCTCTCTATCTCACCCCCCCAGAGCGCACGCTCTCTCTCTCTTCATATCTATCTATCTCTCCCTCCCTCCCTCTATACATCTCTTCTTCACTCTCTCCCCCTTCCATCTATATCTCTATCTCCCATTGTCTCTCCTTCATCTCTCTATATCACTTTGAAAACATACACATTGTCTCTCCATATCTATCTATATATCCCTCCCTCTCCCTCTCCCTCTCCCTCTCTCTCTCTCTTCCTCTTCTCTCCCTTTGTCTCCCCTTCTATCTCTCTTCCCTCCTACTCTCCTCTCTCCATCTCTCTTCATCTCCCTTGTCACTCCCTCTCTTTCTCTTCATATCCCTTTCCACTCCCTCTCTCTCTCCACCTTTCTCTCCCTATATGTCTTTCTTCTTACCTCCGTCTCTCTCCCCTTCCAACTCTCTCTCTCTCTCTCTCTCTCTCTCTATATATATATATATATAGCCTCGTCCTGCAACTTTATTGACTATATGCCTCCCTCTCTCATTCTCTCTCCCCCTTCTCTCCATCTCTCCTTCTTTGTCTTTCTATCTCACCCCCAAACATACACACTCTCTCTCCATCTCTCTCCTTGTCATTCTCTCTCTCTCTCTCTCTCTCTCTCTCTCTCTCTCTCTCTCATATTTCTCTCTCTATATGCCTTGAACTTCTTCCTCCCCTATTTTTTCCTCCAACTCCATCTCTCGATCTCCCTCTCTTTCTCAGAGACTCTCCCCTCCTCTCTCGCTTTCTCTCCTCTATATTTCAAAAATTTTAGAATACTTTGACAATTAAAATATTATGTTTATATATATCTATATATATATTTAAGTCATACAATAATTTAATTTTTTATATATAATATATATTTGAAATGCAAGATTTCAAGTGTGTGTTGTACATTCGCTTGGAGGGAAAATGATACTTTTCTATGGAAATCTTATTTAAAATTTTCCAAAATATTAATGTTTCAACTACCTCCATCAAAGATACATAGAACACTTCATGGCTTCCAATTGAGACTGTTTAGGTTTTATTTCTTTAAAGGTTGTTTTAGGTTATGATTACTTCAGGATTTTAAAAATATTATATATTTAATTATGTTAGATTTATAATAAAAAAATAGGTTCAATAAATTAACATATTAAGTCAGGTCGTATGACTCTTTTTGTGTTAATGACTCTTTTGTTAATGCCTACGGCATATATCAACCACATTTATTAATGTGGTTGTGCTATTATATATTATAATATAACAAATTTTATATTATTTTAAAGTTAATAATATTATATTAATCCAAAATTAATAAATTTAATATTAACATTAAAATATATTAATATTAATTTTTTATATTAATATCAGATTTCATAATTTAATTTAATAATAATAATATTTTACTATTAATATTAAATTTAATAAGGATCCTACATGACATGATAACAAAAATTATAATAAATTTGGTATTTTAAAATGTGGTAAAAACTTAAATTTTAAATCATTCAAAAAAAAAATTAAAAGGCTCGATTGAGCATAATAGCTCGATCAAGCCATAGCACTCGATCGAGTCCCTGTTAACCACATACATGGCATAATCAAGGGTTTACAAAACCCTTGATCGAGTTATTCAATTTTGAAATTTAAACACTTGATCGAGAGCTTTAAGCGCTCAATCAAGCCTCTGAAGTCCTAAAATCCATAATTACAACACCCCTTCTACAAAATTTCCTGCAACACCATTTTGTACCCTAGAGAACTTAGGGGAAAATTTGTCCTTAGGTGGAAGAGTTGATCATGTTGGATTCATGAAGGAATCATCTATCCAATGGCATATGAGTTTGACATTTTCGAATTCATATGATATTTCTCATCTAATTTCTTTTAAAAATAATGCTTGAAATTGTTTTGAACAATTTTAAAGAGGTTGAATAAAAAATCAATATCATAAAATACACACAATGAAAATATTTCAAAAAATACCACTATCTTCATTTATGAGTTTTATTCTAAAGGATACTCTTGGCTTTTCAATTTATTTAAGTAGTTGACAAAATATTGCGTGAACACGTGTCTAAAAAATGCAATTGAAATATTACTTCGCCAACTTCGAAAAATAATAAAAAATATAATTTTGGATAAAAAATATTTTTTTGATATGAAAAACTTAGCTCTCTCTGTGTAGATCATTCACACGCACACACACACACATATATTCAAAATTACACATTTTAGACTAAGTTATGCTACGTGAACACACACATACCTCTTAAGATGTGTGAAAATTTGCAAGGAAAAGCATTTCATTTAATGGAAAATTGAAATATTATATGACACTAAATATTTTTGCAAAGAGGAAAAACTTGAAATCTGAGATTCTACACTATTACAGTTTTATTAAAATTTAATATCTGTAGATTTAATTGTAATTAGTGTATACATGCGAATGGAAATTATGCGTAAAAGTATAGAATGACAAAATAATCTCACACACACACGCAAAACACAAGATATGCTCTCTAGGAAACCCTTCAGGAGAAAACCCAGTTGGAAGGTGAGGTTGCTTCTCTCTCTTTCTTTGTCTGGAAATATGATGCAGATATAAAGAAGTAATATTGTGGCTCGTGGGCTACTCCAGTGCACAGATCCTCTCTATGTGCTCTAACTCCTATCTCTCCTGGCTATCTTTGCTCAGCTATGGAACAAAATGCTCTCAAAAGAATGGAATGCCTCTTCCTCCTAGTGGTCTGGTTATAACACAGCTCGATAACCTACTAGCGGTTAATTTTGTCTACATAACCTCTTAACTAGAGTTACAATATAGACTGTTTTAGAGTCTTTTACATCATAATCACATGCCTAGCCCCTTTTCCATGAATAATAGGGGTTGACACGACATCCTCCCGAACTATAGGTGTGAAAACAGGAAGGTCAACTTCTTAGTGACATAATGTTTGCATACGGACTCTGATTGACGCACTTCTTGCTTCGTTGGAAAGATATTTGGGTGTGGAACAATAGGAAATGGTGCACGCTGAAGTGGCGAAGTTTTAACCCCAAAAATCGTCATTTGATGCCTCAAAATGATGTTGGAAGGTTTCAGACCCCGTTTTGCCAAACTAGGTCTCGTCAGTAAAAAGTGTCCCATGAGTTGATTCCTCCACTTTTTCCACTCCAAATGCATCGAGATGGATGAAAAATAATATAATGATATGATCTGAATCACACCTCCCCATTTTGGGAGGATTTTGGTCCCCAAAATATTTTACTGAATGAGGTGAGGAAATGTTTCCTCCACCTTCTCTCTGGTGTACCATTTAGCTTTGTATGGAAGTTATGCCTTCAATCCAATATGTCAAAGGTCATGTTGCTATTTTCTTGTATCTATGGACCTCTTTTGCAAAACTGTATCTTTTCTTAACTCTGCCTAAGCATCTGGTGCCAAATCCTCCACATAAGGTAGAACTTGTTCCTCTTCTTGATCTTTCATGGAAGGCTCATAAAGTTTAATATTCTCTACATTCAAAACTAAGTAAATGTGCATATATGGTGGTAAACTGAGTCGATAGGCATTACCCACCTTTTCCAGTATCTCAAAGGAACGATGCCTGGAAGCCTTATTTTTTTTACCAGACCCCTGCAGCCTCTCCTTTAAGATCTTCCCTCACTCCTCCTTGTTTCCCATATGAAATATCCAAAGGTGAAGGTGGAAAGTATCCGAAACAAGTATCAAATGGGGACTTTCCTGTAGAAGTGTGGACTGCTATATTGTAAGAATGTTTTATATATATCATATTTTCATCCTAGGTATTTAGATTCTTTTGGTTTTATCCCCTCAAAAGTTGCACCAAAGTGATGTTGCATACTTTTGTCTTCCCATTTGCTTGTGGATGGAATGTTGTAGATCTCTTCAACTTTGTTTCCATCTTCTACCATAATGTAGTCCAGAATGCACTGAGAAATCTTGTATCCTTGTCTGAAATTATGGTCCTTGATATTCCAAAGTGCACCTAGACCTGTCCAAAGAAGAAGTTTGTTGCTTCTTGCCCATTGATGGTCTTTTTATAAGGCATCTGAACACACATCTTGTTGAACTTGTCAACTACCATGAACAGGTAGTCATGTCCCTTCCTAGCTGTTAATAAACCTCCCCCAAATTCCATGGAAATGCTTTCCCAAGGACGAGTAGTTACAGGTAAGGGATGATATAGACCTTGTTTCTTGTTGCTAGGCTTGTTGGTATAAAAAAGCATGCATCCTCTTATGAACATAGCTACTTGCTTTGGCATCTTGGGCCAATACACATACTCTGCAAGTTAGCCATGGTCTTCCCTACAACAAAGTGCCCTGCAACCTTGGAGGTGTGAGCCTCTCTGAACAGCTACAATCACTCATCTTTAGGAACATATAGATTATCCAGCTTGTAGAGTAACCCATATTGTAGATGGTAGCCAATCGTGCTATCATCATCGTACACATGACTCTAACTCTGCAACTATTGATACACCTCCTTGAAGTCCTCATCTTCTGAATATGCCTCTGTATGCATCATGAGTGAATGGCTCCATGTGCATAAGAGTCCAAAAATATGTGATTTTTGATGTGGTTGGCCTTGAAATCAAGTCGGCCAACTTGTTTGTGCTTCCCTTCTTATACTTGATCACCAAATGAAACTGTTGTAAAAACACCATCCACTTGTAATGCCTGATATGTTGTAAATTACTTTGGGCCTGCAAGTACTTTAACGACTAGCAATCTGTATGGATTAATGTATCCTTTCCCATCAGATAATGCTTCCACTTCTTCACAACTTGCACCATGGAATAAAGCTCCTTATCATAGGTAGGGTAGTTAAGGATTGCCCCATGAAATGCTTCAGAATGGTAGCATATAAGCATTCCTTCATGCATTAAGATAGATCCCATGGCATACCCACTCGCATTTGTCTCCATTTCAAAGGGTCACTACAAGTTTGGTAATTCCAGAACTTGTGCTTGGTTGATCTTCTTCTTTATCTCTTCGAAAGCCCTTTCGTGACCTTTTCCCCACTGGAAACTCTTGCCACTTTTTGTTATGGCATGGAATAGTGTTTCTACCACTAAAAATGAGTCTATGAACTCCCTCAGGTATTGTGCTACCCCAATAAAACTCCTAACCTCAGAAACATTAGTAGGCATTGGTAATTTCATGATGGCCTCCATATTGGAAGGATCTATCTTCAGTTCTCCTCCACTGATCATTTACCATAGATACACCAAAAACTACTTTAGAAACTCGCATTTCTTGGGATTTTCTAGTAGCTGGTGCTTCTTCAATGTTTCCAGCACCTACGTCAAATGTGACATATGCTCCTCCCAGGTAGCACTATATACCAGTATATAATCCAAATAGACAATAACAAATGAATATATAAAAGGGAGTATTACATCATTCATTAATCTCATAAATGTAGCTAGTGCATTACATAGGCCAAATGGTATAACTAACCACTCATACAAACCTTGCCTGGTTTTGAAGGTGGTCTTCCATGTATCTTCTTCTTTGACTCTAACATAGTGATATCCAAACTTCAAGTCCAACTTGGTGAATTACTTTTCTTGCTACAATTGAACTAGCAGATCATCTATCCCGAGTAGGTGGTATCTATTCTTGAGCGTGATTTTGTTCAATGCCCTATAATCTATACACTTCTGCCAAGTCCCATCCTTCTTCGGCACAATGATGATGGGTGACCCACATGGTGATGTACTTAGTCGAATGACACCCTGTTCTAGTAGATGTTGCAGTTGTTTCTTCACCTCACTTGCTTCTATAACAGACTGCCTATATAGCCCAATATTTGGAATGGGGAGTATGGAAATAGCTAGATCTCATGTGCCACTCCTCTCTTAGGTGTTAACCCTTTAGGATCTCGGAACACATCCTTATATTCCTATAACAACTCCTCCAATTGTTTTTTTTGTTAGTACACCCCTCCAAGGATGCCTTGCCTCTTATCGACTCCTCTTCAGACTGACTTTCTCTTAGAAACAATAAAACATACTTCTTGCTGGAACTGATCAATTTTTTGGCTTGGTTGGCACTTACCATTGTGATTTTCGACTTGCCTTTGTGTGCATTTATGATGAATGATTTTCCATCCTTGACGAGACTGCATTGGTTAGCTCTCCTCATGAATATTGCATCATGTATGTACATGTATGGACTCCCAAACATGACTCCACATACATCAAGGGAAACCACATATAGATCTACTTCATCAATACAATTGGCACTGATAGTAGATCTAATTTTACACTATTTTTTTACCTTCAACTATGCATCCTTATTTACCCATCCCAATGGATATGGGTTTGGATGATCACGAACTTCCAGCCCCAACTTCTTGACCAGCTCTACTATAATGATATTCACCTGTGATCCTGACTCAAACAAAGCATCAATCTTTGTCTTCTTGACCTATATCTTTATATGGAAGAGTTTGGTCATTTATTTCTCATGTTGTTGAAGGCTACTTAGATTCACCTCCTTTGTACTGATGTACAAACAATATTATCATCCACATCCGAGCTACTTTCAACTTGGTTGCTCGAAGTAGTGGCCATGAGATTCTTCTTCTTGTTCTTCAGGTTTTGCTTTGGATGCAGCTTCCAACATTTTTCCTCTGTATGGCCACCAATGTTGCAGTGGTTGCTGGGATATTTACATTGGTGTGTTTTGGTTGTCTTCTTCTTATCTTTTCCCCATTTTTTCTTCCTCTTCCCCTCCTTAGAATCTCTGTGTTGATCTTTTTTCTTCAATCCACTTATTGTGCTTTCTTCATGCCTATGTTCCCCTAGGTATTGTGCCTATACAAAAGTCTCATCCATCGATTTGGGCTTGACCAACATCACTTGTTCACACAGATGGTTGTGCAGACCCCCCAAATACTTGAGGAGTACATCATGGTTCTTTGGAGAGATACCCAACATTATAGCCATCTTCCTAAATTTTGTGGTGTTCTCTTGCACATTTTGGCATGGCTTTTGCCTAAAGTAATGCCATCGGATTCACTTATCATCCACGTAACCAATGGGATAAAATTGTGACTTAATGAGGGTTTTGAAATTCTCCCACTTGGTCATTGGAGGTTCTCCCTCCAACCTCAAGGTTTTTGTGTGGCTCTCCCACCAAGTTAGAGCATGGCCCTCTAATTTCAGTTGCGTGAATGAGATCTTTTTCCCTTCCTCGACTTGATGGACATTGAAGTAAACTTCCAGTTGTTGCAACCAGTGATTTAGCTTTAGAGTGTCAATATCATCATGGTATGGCTTGATATCAACTTATTCTTCCATTTTGAATAGGGATTGATACACGACTCTCGAACTTGGTTGATCTTTTTTGGGTTCCTTCCTCAATTGGTTCTCCGTGTCTTCCAGATCTCTCCAATCCCCCTTCTGATTTTTCCTCTGCATTGGAACCCCCATCTTCTCCAACTATCCCTGACTTATTACTTAAGGCCTCCTTGAGGAGGTTTACATTTTGTTTTATATGCAGGACTTGTTGTTCGAACTGCAAAAACCTCACCTCTACAGACCACGAGGTTTTTTACAAATTCATTGGCCATGATTAGGGTTTTACGATTTTCAGCCCCGTCGATCTAGATCCTTGTAATGTACACAAAATAACGAAAGAAACCTTATTTCATACCAAATGATCCATAAACTATCGTGGATATTCCACTGGACAGTTTGTCACAACATATCTGATAATATTATATTAAAAATCTAAAATTCTACATTATTACAGTTTTATTAAAATTTAATATATGTATATTTAACTTTAATTAGTGCATGCATGTGAATGGAAATTATGTAGAAAAATAGAGAACAACAAAATAAGCCACACACACAAAACACAAGATATGCTCTCTGGGAAACCATTTCGGGATAAAACCTGGCTAGAAGTTGAGGTCGTTTTGCTCTCTTTCTTTGTGTGGAAATATGTTGCAGGTACAAAGAAGTAATGTATATGTCCCATGGGCTACTACAATGCACAAATCCTCTCTATATTATCTACATCCTATCTCTCTTGGCTATCTTTTCTCAACTATGGAACAAAATTCTCTCGAAAGAATGGAATGTCTCTTCCTCCTAGTAGCTCGGTTATAACACAGCCTGATAGCTTACTAGTGGTTAATTTTTACTACATCAACTCTTAACTAGAGTTAAAATATAGACTCTTCTAGATTATTTTACATCATAATGACGTGGCTAGACGCTTTTATATGAATAATGGGGACTAACGCGACATCCTCTCGAACTATAGGTGTGAAAATAGGAACGTCAACTTCTGAGTGGCATAACTTTTGCATACGAACTCCAATTTATGAGTTTCTTGCGTCGTTGGAAATATATCTGTGTAGAAAAACATGAAATGGTGTGCACTGAAGCTGCAAATTTTTACCCCAAAAAATCTCCATTTGATGCCTCAAAACGCTCCCGGAAGGTTTCAAACCCTGTTTTGCCAAACTGGGTCCCGCCAGTAAAAACAGTCCCGTGAGCTGATTCCTCCACTTTTTCCACTCCAAATTCATCAACTTGGATGAAAAAAAATACAATGATCCAATCTAGATCATTGGCCCAAAATTGTAACCCATCTTCATGCATTCAGTCATATATATCATCTCAAAAAATTGAAAGAACAATCATGACCAATTTTGGGCTTATCAACAAATTATTTTTAAAAAAAAATTATAAACAGGGAAATGTGGAATATCTGAAATAGTACCCATCTTGGAGGATGAATTCCTAACTTCATATTTCTAAAAATAGATATTTATTTAGTTAAAACAAAGAGGAAATACCTAACCGTCAAGCATTTGCAATGATTAAGACAAGATTGTAAAGGGAGAAAATCATGATTGGAAAGTGTTGTTGAAGAGAGAGGATTAATTTCACTAGTTATCCTTTTATAATTTTTTGATTGTTTATTTTTCATTCAAGAAATTTCCTACTCTCTTCTTAGTTTTTGATTAATTTGACTTTATTGAACTGTTGCATGTTTTATAAAGTCAATCTCTGACTATATTTTCTCTCTTTCTCCCAAGTACCATATCACTACTATTCCTCCACGAGAGCCCAATCCCAATCACTTAGGGGTGAATTCATTTCATTTTATATTTAATTAACATGATTTTGTGAATGTGATTTAAGTACTTGAATTTATTGTAAAACATTAAATCCATAGAATTTTATTTGACTCTTGTAGAGAGTTTATTTCAGGAAATCATTTCATTTTTATTCTGAAACTTTAATTTCCAAACAAGAAATAAAAGTCTCGTGATTTTTTACCTATGCTCTTATAATTATAAACGTGTGGTACCATTTTATAGTTATTTGAGTATATGGACCAATACTTTCTATTTATGTCTATCTAAATTTTCTTCAAATATGTCTCCTCGTGTATGTTTATGGATGAAAATGTGTAATGGGTTTATGAAAATATAATTTATTTTGTTATTATTTTATTTTTACTTTGAAAAAGAAACCTTGTCCATTCACAGGTGCATGTGTTGAATACTTAATCTTCAATATTCAAGTTATATTCATATTAGAGTGTGATAAATAGAGGAGTGCCACCTCTATAAAAAATGTAGATGGGATATGGAAACAAACCCTAATAAGTTGACTTCTTTCCCTGACGAGAAAATATATCAATAAGGATATTCTAAGATAAATTTATTTTCATCTTCAACCTTCTTAATGTTACAAAGGTGACAAATTATTTTGAGTTACAATGTTTTAGAAATTTTCTAATGCCCTATTTCAATATAGAACTCATGAGTGTATATTCTTATTTTAATAATGTCGATTTTCTTTTTTATGCTAATTTAAATAGAGAGATTTTTTTATCTTGTAGGTTAGGGTTAATCACCACCTTATAGTATCTTAATTTTCTCTTATCTCGTAACTCTTATAAAACCAAAATTTCTCCTTAAATTCAAATGTAATAATACTTTTAATATTATTGTTATTATACATAGTAATCTCTTCCTTGTTTCTTCAATGATTTAACCAAGACTTGGCATCTTTACGTTAACTATGTTTGAGTCATAGGAGTGTTTTGATTGTACTTTGAGGCAATCTTAGGAAGACTCTTACCTTCCATTTTGTTTACATTTGTCTTGTATATTAGGTACCTAGTCATAACAATGCTCTCAATGGGGAAGCGACTCACTTCTATAAGGAGAGTAGGATAATAATGGTGTATTTCTATAATTTGAGATTTTAAGTTATATAATGGTTTCTAGATTAACTTGATATTTCTACACAATTCTATAAATGTGTTGCACATCAATCCTCACAACCATATAATATGACATGAGAGACAAGAATCTTAAAGAGGAATTTATGTTTATCCCATAGCCTCGTGTCTTTTATAATTGTTTTCTAGGCCAAAATAAGCCTTCCATCCACCATATAATCTTTTCTCAACACTATAGTTCTAGTTAATTTTGTGATGCAAATCGATTATGAGATATTTGTATGAAGTAACTTCTTCCAAGATATTGTTATCATACATGAAATTATTATATGAGATGTTTTTTTTCGTTACCATAAGATTTATCTTGTTAGTGTTCATAGCCATACTTTTACTAAACAAATCATTGAGAGTTCTTAGTTTTTTTTTCGAGATCATGGAGATGAATCAACATAAGAATAATATCATCAACATAACGAATAAGGATGATGATTATTCTAGCTACAGTTGTGTTGGCACAATTTTCTTCTTCCAAACATCTCTCTAAATTGTTAATTTATTTGCAAAAAAGGGAATGGGACAAAGGACAAACTTGCTTAAATATGATATTATATTCAATATCTTCTTCCATCCACCATATAATCTTTTCTCAACACTATAGTTCTAGTTAATTTTGTGATGCAAATCGATTATGAGATATTTGTATGAAGTCACTTCTTCCAAGATATTGTTATGAAGTCAACTTTTTTTTTTTTTTAACCATAAGATTTATCTTGTTAGTGTTCATAGCCATACTTTTACTAAACAAATCATTGAGAATCCTTAGTTTTTTTTTTTCGAGATCATGGAGATGACTCAACATAAGAATAATATCATCAGCATAAAGAATAAGGATGATGATTATTCTAGCTACAGTTGTGTTGACACATTTTTCTTCTTCCAAACATCTCTCTAAATTGTCAATTTATTTTCAAAAAAGGGTATGGGACAAAGGACAAACTTGCTTAAATATGATATTATATTCAATATCTTCCAAACAATCTTCAATGTTTTTAAATTTGGTAATAACTTTCTTATACAACCTTATTGTTATAGTGCTCAACTCAAGAGGAACTTTAGTTCTTCTAATCTATTCCAAATGTTTTTTTTTTTTTTTTGTAAATTAACAGTTTTATATTAATTCATAAAATACATAAGATACAAAATGGTCTGCACACACAAACAAAGCCAAAACTTCCTCGTATGCTCAAAGTGTCTATGAGTAAATGAAACATCATCTACTGACCCCAAGGCTAACCACGTAGGGCTGCCTAAAGAGGGGCTTGAAACAACAAAACAGTTCATCACTCTAGGCGACTGGACAGTAGTACCAAAAGGAAAGATGGGGGACCAGGAGGACCTCTACAATTATGAGAAACTGGTATCATAGAAGCCAGGATCAAAATATACCAAAACTAGAAGAGAGATCAGAAACAGAGAAGCCATTGCAGCTTTAAGATTACATAATCTTTACTAGGAGCACTCGAGCCGGCCATTGCAGTCATTTTCTCAGGCTGTGGAATCCTCTGAGGAGTGGTGTGCTTCATCTGATTGGTGTCAGTCACCTCCTCCGTGATCTCCACCACGGCCGTGGATCCCTGATGCATGGAGTGCCTAAGGAGACTGATGAGGACACTTAGTTTCTGTGAGAGGACTCTGACTTCCTGAGTCAGGGCACTGAGATTGAATTCCATGGCATCAAGACTAGCCAAATGCTCTGTCGAAATGAGAGAGATGGCCTGGTGAGCTTTTTGATGTCTTCGGCCTGCATGCTGAGCACCTTGGTCAGCATGGTTTTCATCCTCCATATTTCTCCCTGGGTCTGAAAAAATTGAGTTGCTCTAGTAGTTGCAGTGCCTGAATCATAAATCCATTCCACTTCCTTCTCCAGATCTTGTGCTTCCAAATTTTCTCCCTCCTCTATTATTGTCGCTTCGAGCTCTTTGATTTTGCACTTTTCTTTTTGGGTAGTTTGGGTGTCATAGGCCTCCCAGGTTCTTCTGCAGGTCTCAGTTAGCCGAAACATTTCGACTTCCTTCACGCACCATAATGCTATTGCAGGTCTCAGATACACTAAAAATCCTAGCAGTGTTGCGATTGCTATGTTGCAAGCCGTGAGAGAGATGTGTTTTGATCTTCTGGTGGGAAGCTTTAGATATAGTGGAGAGTGGCCAAGCTTGGCTTGAGATCTCCCACTTCGCCATCATATAGGCACTGATCCTACCATAATAACTGCTATTACGAATTCCCAATTCCTGTTCATGATACGTATCCAGAGTCTTAACTCTGCCACGCTTGAGCCTATTTGTTGAATGCCATGTGTCCTCCCTTGTGATTGCTGACAGCACTGATCATATTTTTTGTTGGTTGTCTGCCTCGTTCGATGCACTTTTTCCTTGTGGATGATTCCCACTCTTCCTCATGTCCTTCATGGGTCTGTCGCCCGATGTTCCTTCGATTGGCTATCTTCATTCGCTATTAAGGAGTAATCCTTCGTACCCTTGCACCACTTCTTTCGTTAACTAATGTCTTGTCTCGATAGAAGTGAACACTTATTCCGAAGTTCGGTGCATGTGACATGCTGCCAACAGGTGTCGGGTAGGTGAAGTGGTGATCGATCCCGTAGTTGGCCAGATAATCAGCCACTGCGTTTGCCTTTCTTCTCACTGCTTGCAGGATGATTCCGTCAAGGCATGAGAGGTGCTCTGCTATGAGCTCTGTGACCTTGGCCAGCCTCCAATGCTTCGTTACCCTACTCGGTTTCTCCCCCATCTGCATTCTCCTTGCTGCATTGATAGTTAGAAGAGAATCCCTTCCACCACTGTGGCTCCTGTTTTCAGGCGAATTAGAATTCTTAACCCTTGCTCTAAGGCCACAAATTCCATTTCATTGTTGTTGCCTTCACCCAACACTTGACTAAATATATGTTGGATTTCCCCTTTGTAATCCCACAGAACACTTCTTATACTTGCAGGCCCAGGATTTCCACAAGAAGCCCCGTCAAAGTTGAGTTTGTGAAAGCCTGTCGGTGGTGGAGACCAGGCATTCACGAGGGGCCTTGTTGTTGTCGCAGATCTGAAGAGACAGTGATGGATCCTATCTCAATGCCAAATGCCTTCAGAATTTGTAATTCAGAGACTGAGAAATCCGTGTTTTGTTTTGCTTTCCCTCTGGTGAGAACCGTTTCTCTCATGTTTTTTAGAATTGTGCCCTTAATAAATTCTATGGTTTTAGTTTCATTTTGAAACACTCTTCTATTTCTTTCTTTCCATACCATCACAAGTATTAAGGAGGTGATTCATGGTTTCCTCCTCAATTTCACATAGGGGGCAGCGTGAGGGGCCTATGAACCCTTTTTTCTGAAGGTTCTCCCAGGTTAGCATTATTTGATGCATCAAGAGCCATAGGAAAGTTTTAATCTTCGGCCAAAGTTGAGCATCCCAAACGTTACTATACCAATTAACTTTTTCCTTATGTTCATTTTCTTCTATATAGACTCTTGCTTCTTTGAGTGAGAAATTTCCCCCCTTGAGCTTGCCCCAATGTAGTTGATCAGCATCCCATGCATTCCTTATCTTTCTTTTGTCTAGCTCTGTCTGCAGTGCTCTTATACTGTTATCTTCCTCTTCCGGTTGTTCTGTGTCGTTGAATATCCACTGTTTCCATGCTTGGTTATTATCGTTAGGTTTCCAGTAATGGTTTACTGTTGTCCTCCCTAGCTCCTGGTTTCTTCTTTGAATGGTTAAGAATTCAGGGCTTTCCAGCTTAGGTAATTGCTGCCAAGCATCTTCCCAGAACAGGGCAGTCTTTCCATCTCGGACTTCCCAAAAACTCTGTTCCTAAATTATGTTCCGATTAGTTCTAGCAAGGTTCCAAATTGGAGATCCATCAGGGGTTTCTTGCATCCTAATCAAATTCTGCAGGCTATAGTTGTTAGCATACTTTGCTTTCCAATGTTTGGCCCAGGGTAAATTCGGTTCCTTTAGCCACCTCCACCATAACTTGGCTCCACATGCACGGTTGACGGTGAAGGGGTCCTGAAGATTTAACCCACCCAGATGTTTGGGTTTGCAGATCTTATCCCATGCCATTAGAGACCACTTCTGCTTCCCTGAATTACCCGACCAAAGAAACACTTTCTGGATGAGTCGGATTTTCTGAAGAACACCTTTAGGTGCCGGGAGAATAGAAAGCATGTAATGCGGAATAGCCTGGAGGACGGATTTGGTGAGGACTAGGCAGCCTGCAAATTTGAGGGTTCTTTGCATCCAATGATGACATCTTTTCTCTAGATTGGCAATAATTCTTTCCCAATGCAATTTTTTCCAGGGAAAATCAATTAGCGGAATGCCTCGGTATCTTGAAGGGAGGTTGCATCTCTTGAAACCTAGGATGGTAGAAAGATTCTTCTGGATTGCTAGGTGCGTATTGAAAAAGAAAATGGAAGATTTAGCTAGATTAAGCTCCATACCTGAGGCCAGACTGAAGCGATTGAGAATAGATTTGAAACCAAGAGCTTCTTTTATGGAGGGCGAGCCATGCAACATTGTGTCATCGACAAATTGCTAATGTGTTGTTGTAGGGCTTGAAGGCAAGGGTTGGAATCCCTGAATAATACCATCCTATTTTGCTCTTCTGATTAGCGGCTAAGACCTTCCATTAGAATAACAAACAGAAAGGGGGATAGGGGGTCCCCTTGACGTAAACCTCAGGAGGGTGTGAATTGGGCTAAGGGAGCTCCGTTAACCAGGATGGAAAATCTAGTAGACTTAACCAAGGTTAGGATCCATATTATCCATTGTTTCGCAAAGCCAAAGTCATCTAAAATAGCCTCCAAATAGTTCCAGTTGACTTTATCATAAGCCTTTGACAGGTCCAACTGCATTAGCATGCCTGTTTTTTTCTGAGTTTGGAGAGTATGAATCATCTCTTGAGCTAGCAAGATGTTGTCCATAATCTATCTCCCTTCTATATAACCTGATTGTTCTTCCGAAATGATACCTGGAATCATTGGTTTTAGTCTGTTGGCTATGAATTTAGATATAATCTTGTACAAAACATTGCACAATGCAATTGGCCTAAACTTCGCCGGAGTGTTAGCTTCCTCCTCCTTAGGAATAAGGGTAATGAATGTAGAGTTGAGGTATTTTAGGATGGAAGAGGAATGCCGGGAATCCTCCACTACTTCCCATACCTCTATCTTGATTATTTCCCAGAAGGCTTTGTAAAAGTCGATGGTGAAGTCGTCCAGCCCTGGTGTCTTACCATTTGGCATATCTTTCACAGCTTCTTCCACTTCTTCCAAGGTGATGTCTCGGTTTAAAGCCTTGTTTTGATCCTCTGTGATGATCTTGGGGATAGAAGTCAAAAGGTCCTTAATAGCTTCCTCTCTGTTAATATTAGGTTCCCGTGCAATCTGGCTGAAATGATTTATGAGAAGGCTCGAGATTGCATGATGAGTTTGTACCGAGGTTCCCTGATCATCCTTTATTCTCAATATTTTATTGGCACCTCTGTGATCAATGGCAGATTTGTGAAAAAATTTAGTGTTCTTTTCACCTTCCTTAAGCCATTGAATCCTAGATTTTTGCTTCCATAGCATTTCCTCCTGTTGGCATCTGATCTCCTAGTCCTGCATGAGTTTTTGTTCTGCTTTCATAGTTTCTTGGTTAATATTTCCTTGGATCCATTCCTTGTGAATTTGATCCATTTGCTCCTCCAGCTTCTTTTTTTCTTTAAATATGTTGCCAAAGACTTCTTGATTCCAGGATTTTAGTTTGGCTTTGATGTGTTTAAGTTTAGCTTGTAGAATGAAAATTTCAGTTCCTCTTATGCCTAACGGTTTATTCCACCATTGTTTTATTTTTGGAATGAAATTAGGATGACTGAGCCAAAACTTTTCAAATCTGAAGGGCTTGTTCCTAGGTGTACCTTGGATAACCAATTATTATGGACCAGTGGTTTGAACCTCCACTTGGTAGTATGTTCGACTCCACAATGATCCCTTCTAGAAGAATGGTTTCTGTCACTAAGAACCTGTCCAGTCTAGAGGCGATTTTCCTGTCACCCCCTCCTTTTTTGTTCCAAGTGAAAGCTCCACCCTTGGGGAAGATGTCTACCCGCTTGGCTGATTTAATAAAGTCTTTTGAAAGCCTCAGTATCCCTGTTGAGCATTCTGATACCTCCTCTTTTTTCCGTGAGCGAAGTGATCATATTAAAATCACCTCCGAAAATAGCTTTTGCTTGAGGATATATTTGCTGCAAGTTGGATAGAGCTCTAAGCCATATCAATTTGGCCTCTAGTTTCTGAGGGCCATAGAGATTAGTGCATAGATAGGTGGCTGGATTCCCTACTATTTGGACTTCTATTGATATATGAGATCTGGCAGCTTCAGAGGAAATAAGCTGGATAACCTGTGGATTCCAAAAAATGGCCATGCCCCCTTCCCATCCACTGCTTGCTATTTCTAGGTATTCCATTTGTTTACCTAGTTTTTTACTGATGTTAACCATTGTTTTGTTGGAGCATTTAGTTTCTTGCAAAAACACTATATTTCGCTGTTCCTTTTGGACTTTTTTCTTTAATAAACGTTGTTTTTTAAGGCTATTTATCCCTATAGCATTCCATGAAAGTACTTTCATAATTAACAAAGTTTAGGAGGTTAATGTTAACACCTCAAGGGATTTCATATTACCTGAATTTAGGAGCATTTGTCCCAATTCTTGTAATGCCTCATTGTTAGTCCTTCTTCCTCGTTTTTTCTGGTACTTTGAGTTGGTGGTGGTTTGATGTAGTCCCTGCGCTCTTACCCCTAGCCCTTTTGTTGTTCCCAAGCTCTTTCTCTACAACTCCAGTTCTGCTTGTTGTCTTGCTATGAATAAGTTGTTGATTCTGTTTACCTCCTCTTCCGATATGTGTTCCATGCCTTTCTTTTTCCAATTTTCTACCATGTTTGGTAGATCCATACCTTCTTGTTCAAGCATGTTGCTTAGTTCCATATCCTCGAGCCCTATTTCGCTGGATATCATCTCTGAATCTTCTTCTAATCCTTCTATTGGTCCCTGAGCTTGTGGGATGTCGATTGATGGCTTAGAAATAGGTTCTTTCGATCCTAGTGTGGTTATGGGTTGGCTTTCTCTCAATGAATCACTCTCTGAATTGTTGTCCTCTGAATCCGTGTCTGATTCTAACACCTCAAAATCATTGCTTGTGTTTCTGAGGGAGGTGCTTGCTTTATTTTTTCGTTTTTTTTTTTATCTCTGTATAACATTAGGTCGAACAAAGGCCTCTTTATTCTTATCTCCTTTGTTCTCCTTGGGTTTCTCCGCCATTTTGTTCATTGGGCATGTTATCACCCCAAGAAACTCTCCTAGGTTGTAAATCGGAGATGCTCAGGAACATTACAAACTCAACAAAATGAAAGAAATGCTGCATATTCAAGCCAGATAACCACTTCTACTATGCTTAACCCCAGACATGGGTGAACACTCCCAGACTACAAGGCTTTAGACCACCATTACTCACAGTTTTAAATAAAATGTGATGATGGAGAATACTGATCACACCAGCAGATGCACAGGACCCTGTGATGGCTAGATGCAACCAGTTAAAAGGTCTGTAAATCTATTACCTAATACATAGACAGGATGACAACTCTCTGGTATTAAAACAACAGAAACCTGCATACAAATTCAATGATGCGAGCTAGATTTTAACACAGAGGTGGGATGACAGCCCCTCTAATGCTAACCGTCTACAACACATGAATACATGCATAACATGCACAGCCTAGAACAAAGAAGAAGAAGTGGAAAGTGAGCAATCAACAGCAAAAGAAGCTTACATTAGCTGAAAATGAAGACCAGATGCTGCAAGTATCACAGTAGTTACAGTCTCCAGAGGTTGAAGCTTACAACAAAATATCATTCATCAACCCTATTAATTTCTGAATTCTGGATATATATAGAGGTTGATTACAAAATATCTGCTATCCTATGCGTGGAGGGATCATAATGGATCACCAACCACATTAATTATTTGATAAAAATCTCTGCTACACTCTGCTACCTTTAATGAATACATTTGACATTTTTGGTACTTGACTGTCCTTCCTGAGCAGGTAGATTGTCCTATGAGAGAAGGATCCATAACTGATTAATGCTGTGAACTGCTCAAGGAATGTCCTCTCTGCTTCGGCCATAATTCTCTTAAATTCAGTTGTTGAATAATAACTGCCCATGGTACAGGTTAGCTGATCGCCTTCGTTCTTCGGGATCAAAATGGCTGTGAACGTGAATGGGCGGAGGAAGAAAATTGACCATTGGATGAAATAGATGAACGGCGGAGAACAACTTACAAGGATATCGTGAGAACAGGCGGATGGAGAAATTTGGGCCGTCAGATCATGATCGGACAGATCCGACGGCGATCAGACGGCGGAGATGTGCGATTGTTAATGAGTGGGGGACGGGCGGGACAGCAGTAAATGGTATTTCCCGCACCACTTACAAGAATGAGTGGTAAACGTACATAGGGGATGCAATGCAATGAGATTAAGACTTGTGGTCGTTGGGACGCGCGGGAAAAGAATTAATGAGTGCACAGGTAATGGGGATTGAACAAGTGAATGCCATCAGATCGTGCGGCAGATGATCGGACAGCGGAGGACTGGCGCACATGTTTTCAGGACTGAGGTGACAGGGGCAGCAACAATAACAGCGTGCGGTTATACGAATATAGTTATATGGGTTTAGATTTTAGCATTGAAAGGACAGAGGGAATAGGGGCTAAAACAGGGCTTTGGTGGCAACATAGAGGGAAATAGGGGTGGTGGGAGTTATAAGGGTACAAATCAAATGAAGGGGAAGGATAAAATGAACTGCTCCAAATTCCTTTCTTGCAAAAACACCACGGTCAAGTTGTCCTTGATCTTCAAAATGTTCAAACATGTAGTAGCGCTAACATTTGACTCCTTCTGGGGATGAGATCCTCCCTGTGAGGTCTCAAGAACCTGCAGATCAATGCCTTCCTGATAAAAACGAATTAGCAAAATTCCTAGTGTTCCATTGGGCATGGAGTCTAATTGATCCTACACTAAAACTGATAAAAGCAAAATATTTACAAATTTTAAGGCCAAATACCTTAAATTTCATAAATTTTCAGAAAACGGCCATTAACTGGGCCATCAAAAACTACCTCTCCTCCCATACTTTGTAGTAGGAAGGTATTGTTCCCTTGGATTTGAGAAATGATGAAAGGCCCTGTCCAGAAAGCATCAAATTTCCCATGATTTCTTTCTTCTCTTTCAATGCATCCCACTTCAACACCAAATCTCCCACTTAGAAATTATCTGCCTTTGTCTTTCTGTCAAAAGCTTCCTTGATCCTTTTCTGATGTGTTGCAGCCTTTTCAACCAGTTGTTCTCTAATCTGATGTACCTATGCTAAATCTGTGATTCTTTTTGCCATGTCTTCTTCCTCATTTTGTTCTGTTTGTAGGAACTTTGCCACAGGGAGAGCAAGCTGAATTGGAAACACTACCTCTGTGCCATACAACATCTTGAATGGAGAATTCCCTGTGGATCTTCTGACGGTCACTCTGTCAGCCCAAAGTGCATATTTGAGCTTGGAATCCCAATTCTTTTTGTTGTCATCCAGCAGCTTCTTAATTATCCTGATTAAACTCTTGTTGGAAGACTCTGCTAGACCATTTCCTTGGGGATAGTATGAGGTGGAATGAACTAGTTTAATACCCATTGAGTTACACATTTCCACCAATTCTTTTGCTCTGAAGGTTGTTGCATTAGCTGTGATTAGTTTATGTGGACAGCCAAATATGGTAATTATATTTTCTGTCAAAAACTTCATGACCACATTATGATCAGCCTTCCTGGTAGGGATCGCTTCAATCCACTTGGTAAAATAATCAGTGGCTACTAAGATCCACCTGTGCTGGCCACTGGAGTGTGGATTGATTTCTCCAATGAAATCCAAACCCCATTGCTGAAAAGGTCCTTTTGCATGTATTGGCTTTAAGGGCAGGGACTTCAACTATTGTTTTCCTTCAAATATTTGGCACCTGTCATAGGATTTAACAAATGCAAATACATCAAAAAATAATGTGGGCCAATAGTATCCAACCCTAAGCATTTTATGAGCTGCAGTCTTCCAATAATGGTGCCCTCCACACATGCTGGAATGAAACTGCTGCATAACTTCTATTGACTGTTCTTTGTCCAGACATCTTAAAATAATTCCAGATGGATCCCTCCAATAGAGCAGATTTTTATTAATGAAATATTTTGCTGCTCTAAGCTTGATTGTTCTGGCTTGATTTTGAGTAAAGCTGGAAGGAATTTCTAGCTTCAGCAAGAATTTAACAATTTCATAATACCATTGACAAGAAGCTAGATTTTCGGCCAGTGTCTGATTCTTTTCTGGTTCAGCTACTATTTCTGTTTGACCATTTTCTGTAACTGTGCACAGGAAATCAATGTCCAATAATTTTCAATTTTCTTCAACTAATAGTCTGGCAAGGCCCCAACCTCTGACAAGCTTAGTGGGCTTCAGTTCTATATTAAATTCAATTAACTTTGCTATCCATCTAGCCCTTCTTCCATCAGCATCAGGTTGTGTTAGAACATCTTTTATTGCAGCAGAGGGCACATATGCAATTATCTTGGAATGTAGAATGTAAACTCTGAAAGCTTTTAAAGATTTGATAAGAGCATATGCTTGTTTTTCAATAATGTCATAACTCAGTTCAGCATCCCTCAAGTTTTTGCTAAAAAATGATACTGGATGTTCTGAACCTTCTTCATCGGCCTGCAACAAAACTGTTGCAATGGTATCTTCAAAGGCAAATGAGAATACATGGAACTCCTTACTGTAATCTGGACTTATTAATGTGGGAGCTTCCATTATAGCCTTCTTGATGGAGTCAAATGATTTTCTTGCTGCATCAGTCCATCTTACCTCTGACCCTTTTCTCAACATGGAGGTAATATGTTTCACTAATTCTGCAAAATTTGGTATAAACCTCCTCAGAAAATTAATCTTACCCAGAAAGGATTGGATATCCTTCTTTGATCTCGGGACAGACAAAGTCTGTATGGCCTTTACTCTTTCTGGGTCAATTCGAACACCTGCAGCGGAAACAAGATGTCCTAACAGCTTACCTTCTTTTAAAGCAAATTGTGATTTTTTAGGATTGACTGAGATTCCAAACCTTCTGCACTTCAAAAACACTTTCTTCAAATGCTGTAAATGGTCTTGATGGCTGGTGGAGTATACTGTTATATCATCAAGGTAGATAAGGACAAATTTATCCTTCTCTCCCACAAAAGCTATATCCATAGGTCTCTGAAAAGTGGCTCCAGCATTCATTAGTCCAAAAGGCATCTTGGCATACATAAAAGTGCCCCAAGGAGTGGTGAATGCAGTCTTTTCTTGGTCATCTGCGTGTACAACAATCTGATTAAAGCCTGAAAATCCATCTATGAAAGACATCACTTTGGCTCCTGAGACCCTCTGCAACAAATGCTCCATTTTAGGCAGGGGATAATTATCTTTCTTGGAGCATTTATTCAAGTTTCTGAAATCGACGCAAAGTCTGATTTCTCTGCTTTTCTTCCTCACTACTACTAGATTGGCTACCCACTTGGAATATCTGAGAGGGACTATGATCTTGGTAGCCAGCAACTTTTTTATTTCTTTTTCAATTAGAGGAAGAAGCATAGGATTTATTGGTCTCAGCTTCTGTTTGAAAGGAATGGTATCTTTCTCTAAAGGAATTTCATGCTGGATTATGTTTTTATCATACATTTTCAGATTACTATATTCCCAGGCAAACACATAAGAAAATTGCTTCATTAATTTGTAGTATTCAGAACTTTGGTCAGCAGACAAATTAGTAGACATATTTACGAATCTAGGCTGACCAGGACTCCCTATATAATGCTTACAGATCGCAAATTGGTCTTCATTTTGAGCAGCGTTGTAAGGCACTTCATTTTGGTCAAACAGTCTTTCTAAAGGAATTAGACCCTTAGGAATATGATTACTGGGTAGTTGGACAATGCTATTTTTACCAATTTTATTTCTAAGCTGAGCTTTAGGATTTTCTTGCAAGGCTTCATTATCTTGGTCAATTTGCATTTCAAAAAACTCATCAATAACTTGCAAGAATCTATTTATTTCATCATCATCTTCAAACACTTTCCAATGCTAGACATTATCAGACAAGGATGGTCTGTATTTCATGTGGACTTCATAAACTAGTTTGGGAGGCATTGGAGGGATAAACATGCTAGCCGACATAGCAAGGGAATCAGCAAGCTGATTTTGGGCTCTAGGAATGTATGAAATATAGAAAAAATCAAAAGAATATCTAGTTCTCCATACCTCATCCCTGTATGCTTTCAGCCTGGGGTGCTTCACTTAAAATGTTTTATTTACCTGTTGAATGATCAGATCAGCATCTCCAAACACCTTTATGTTCTTGATTCCTCTGTCTTTAGCTGCGTTCAGTCCCAATATCAAAGCCTCATACTCTGTTATGTTGTTTGTGACTTGAAATGCTAGCTTAAAAGACAGCTGCGTGTTTTGTTGTTGTGGAGATACTAGCACCACTCCTGCTCCAGCAGTTTCCCAGGAACATGCTCCATCAAAGAACATCTCCCAAACCTGACTTCCTTGCTCTTCATTAGCCGAAGCTGTTGGTTTTCTGATCTACACTGAGGCCTTCTGAGATTCTTCTATTTGGAGTATACATGCTCCAAAATCAGTGTCCACAGCATATATGGGGTGATTTGTAGGATTCTTCTCATCACTGATGATCTATGACAGCTGCGCTTCTCTGTAAAATCTCCTGCTTTCTCCTCCAAAAACTGGGACAGTTGCATAAGATAGATCATTCTGTAATGTCGCACCTAGTCTCTTAATCCATCCTCTCGACAACAGCATGCCAAATTTAGGAGGGACATCTGCCACCACTATGTCCATCACCATGCTCTTCATGGGCAGCTGAGTTAAGGTAAAGGCTAAGTCTTTGATCAGTCCTAGGAACCTCACTTTCCTTGAATCAAAAGAGAATAGATCGTGGTATGGTTTGGTGATATCAAGGCCTAACTCTTCCATGACAGCTTTTGGCATCAGATTGTAGCTAGCCCCTGTGTCTAGCAGGCAATTGTGGAGGATTTATCATGAATAGTCAAGGAGACAAAAAAAGATGGTGAGTTATCATCAGTAGGTTCGATCATTGGGCTCAACACAACTGCAAGTCTATCATCTTGCAAATTGACATAGTCAGTGGAGGTTTGTGTGGCTTTCAGTTCAAGGGCTTCAAGGATAGGCATTCTAAATACTTCACTCTTTACAAGTTCTAACAGAGGCACAGATATTTTTAACTTGGACTTTTGCTTCGAGACTGAAAGGGGAAGGGGGCTTATCAGTACCTCTTACCTCTTGAACTGGTGCTTTGAGGATGATTGGATTAGTTGCTGGTCTTTTCTGTCTGATATTTTGTGACTCTGTTTGCACAACAGCTCTTTGGGCAGGATTCTCCTTGACATTGTTTGCATGTGACCTCAGGTTATATCTTTGCTACTCACCAGTCTGCAAAACAGCCTCTCTGTCCCACCTTTGACTGTCTTGTTCTTGCAGCAATGCTTCTTCATATTTGACCAACGTCAAAAAGGCAACACTGCCTTTATCTTCCATGTAGTGTATTTCATCCTCATCTTCGATTTGTTCCTCCTCCATGACTACATTTTGAAAAGGGGCTTTAGCATTCTGTTCATATTTTGATTCTTTACCCCTCTGAAAGATTTGTAACTGTTCATTTGCTCTTCTGTATGGATTTGAATTTCTTGGAGCAAATGTGTTTTGCTGCCTTGCTTTTCCTGAGTTCTGCTCAATCTTCAGCTTAGAAATCTCAGTAGCCAATGACTCTATCATTCTAGTCATTTTATCTAATTTAGCCTCTGAAGGTAAGACATAGGAAGAGGAAGCCTCACTTGTCCGCCTTCTTCTGTCAGCAGGACTTTTTAGCTTCTCTGCAGCCATAATGTTTGACTCTACTTCCAGGGTTGCATCTTGCATATCAGCTAAAGTAGCACATCTTCTTTCTCTCAATAACAGGCAGAAATCAGAGTCAAACGCATTGGCATAAGTGAGTTTGGCTGAAGTGGGAGTTGGCTTTACTTCAGCTGGTATTTTACTGTACATTCTATTAAATCTTTTATTAAAATCAGGCAAAGATTCCCCATTTTCTCTTTTTAGGTTACCAAACTCAGTATGGTAATACATCAAGTCCTTTTTGTCTCCCCAGTGCTTCAAAAATGCATCATCTAAGGCTTCAATATCAGAAATAGATCTAGGGGTCAATTCTCTGAACCATTTTCTGGCCTCTCCATCAAGGCTCTAGACAAAAACTCTCATCCATACATCATTTTCACTTATATCTAAGTTATCAGCATAACTGTAAAAATATTCAAGGTGTTCTTCAGCAGTAACCCCATCTGTACCAGTGAATTTAGGCATATATTTCTGCTATTCTCCTACAGGCATGGGATTTAAAGGAACAGGCAAGACTAGAGGTCCATATCTAGCAGCAACAATTCTTTCTATCATTGTGGGTGCTTGCTGTCCTGCCATAACTGGAATATGTGCAAGGATACTGGCAGATTGAACAGTGGGAAATAATGAAATAGATGGCAGAGACAAAGGAATATTATGGATTAAATGGGAGGCTTTCTTTGGACTAAGATCCAAAGGGGAACAAACTGTACAAGGAGCTGTATGAATCTCTGTAGGAAATTTGTCACTAGCAACACTAGGCTCTATATCTTCTAATGATACATTCTCAAGTATAGCCTCCTCTTGCAGAGATATATAAGATTTCTTAGGCTTACCCGATCCTGATGCTCCTTTCTGTGAAGTTTTCTTCGCTTTGATAATTTTCTCAGGGTCAGGCACTGATTCAGCTAGTGATTTCTAAGGATTTCTTCGAGTATGTCTCACAAACTGAGCCAGAATTGCAATGTGGAGTCGCCACCAAGTAGTTCCTCCAGTAGAGTCGCCAGACAGATGATTACAACCAAAAATGTGTCCAGACTTTGTCTGTCATCAAAATCTGGAACTGTGTCGTTTCCTAGGGAAGTTGAGCTTCGACATCCTCTCCCCGGAAACGACGCAATTAATGTTATCACCCCAAGAAACTCTCCTAGGTTGTAAATCGGAGATGCTCAAGAACATTACAAACTCAACAAAATGAAAGAAATGATGCATATTCAAGCCAGATAACCACTTCTACTATGCTTAACCCTAGACATGGGTGAACACTCCCAGACTACAAGGCTTTAGACCACCAATTACTCAAAGTTTTAAATAAAATGTGATGATGGAGAATACTGATCACACCAGCAGATGCACAGGACCCTGTGATAGCTAGCTGCAACCAGTTAAAAGGTCTGTAAATCTATTACCTAATACACAGACAGGATGACAGCTCTCTAGTATTAAAACAACAAAAACCTGCATACAAATTCAATGATGCGAGCTAGATTTTAACACAGAGGTGGGATGATAGCCCCTCTAATGCTAAACGTCTACAACACATGAATACGAGCATAACAGGCACAACGTAGAACAAAGAAGAAGAAGTGGAAAGTGAGCAATCAAAAATAAAAGAAGCTTGCATTAGCTGAAAATGAAGACCAGACGCTACAGGTATCACAGTAGTTACAGTCTCCAGAGGTTGAAGCTTACAACAAAATATCATTCATCAACCCTATTACATTCTAAATTTTGGATATATATAGAGGTTGATTACAAAATATCTGCTATCCTATGCGTGGAAGGATCATAATGGATCACCAACCACATTAATTATTTGATAAAAATCTCTGTTACAATCTGCTGCCTTTAATGAATACATTTGACATTTTTGGTACTTGACTGTCCTTCCTGAGCAAGCAGATTTTCCTATGAGAGAAGGATCCATAACTGATTAATGCTGTGAACTTCTCAAGGAATGTCCTTTCTACTTCGGCCATAATGCTCTTAAATTCAGTTTTTAAAGAATAACTGCTCATGGTACAGGTTAGCTGATTGCCTTTGTTCTTCGGGATCAAAATGGCTGTGAACACGAATGGGCGGAGGAAGAAAATCGGCCATTGGATGAAATAGATGAACGACGGAGAACAACTTACAATGGATATCGGGAGAACAGGCGGATGGAGAAATGTGGGCCGTCAGATCATGATCGGACAGATCCGACGACGATCGGACGACGGAGATGTGTGATCGTTAATGAGTGGGGGACGGGCGGGACAACACTAAATGGTATTTCCCCCACCACTTATGGGAATGAGCGGTAAACATACATAGGGGACACAATGCAATGAGATTAAGAAGCGTGGTCGATGGGACGCGCGGGAAACTGCTTTTCCCGTGAATTAACGAGCACATAGGTAATGGGGATTGAACAAGTGAATGTCGTCATATCATGCGGCAGATGATCGGACGGCGGAGGACTGGCGCACATGTTTTCAGGATAACAACGGTAGCAACAATAACAACGTGCGGTTATACGAATATAGTCATATGGGTTTAGATTTTAGCGCTGAACGGATAGAGGGAACAGGGGCTAAAATAGGGCTTTGGTGGCAACATAGAGGGAAAAAGGGGTGGCAGGAGTTATAAGGGTACAAAGCAAATGAAGGGGAAGGATAAAATGAACTGCTCCAAATTCCTTTCTTGGAAAAACACCACGGTCAAGCTGTCCTTGATCTTCAAAATGTTCAAACATGTAGCAGCGCTAACAGGGCATTCTCTGATCAAATGTCCATGCTCATGACATTTCCTACAATGGAATGGGATCTGCTCATAGTCTATAGCTTGAAAATACACTTCATCTCTGTATTCCAACCATAGGCCCTCATGAAGCGCTCCCGAAACATCCATTTCTACACAGATTCTAGCACAAGAGGTATATCTTTTTTGTAATGTCGCTTCTGAGGCTTTGATGAAGGTGCCTAACTTGTTGCCTATCTGTTCCAGTGCTGCATGTCCCCAGTAGTCAATCGGTAGAGAGAATAAGCGAATCCAGACTAGTACCTGTTTGAAGGTTTCCTGTTCTGGTGCGAAGTTGGGTTTCCATGGTCTCATGTAAAGACCTGCTGAGGCAAAGAAATACGGTCCTCCATCAAATATTCGATCCTTGTCTTCTAGATTGGAAAAAACCACTATAAAGAACCCTTTGGCTCCTAAGTGGAGTCTTACATCCCCTTTGGGTTTCCATTGTTGCTTTATCCACATGCACAGGGCTCGTTCTGTTGGCCAGAAACCCATGAACCTGCAGATCACTGCATGTTCTACCATGTGGTCACGATACGCCTGTAGTTCCGGGTCAGAAATTATTACCCGTAGGGTATCAGTAGCTTTGGGCTTGCATGGTCCCTGGGTTTCTTTCTTCTTGACTGCCATCGTTGTTCCTTCTTGTCCTGCCTTGGCTTGGTTTAGATCCTCCTTCTCTTTTGATTGTTCATCCTCAGGCTCGTTTTCTTGTGAAACCTGTGCTGGGAAAGGTTTTATCCTGTCTCTGTTCGTTGCACTGTTGCTTCCAATTATTTCTTTTTGTTTCTAGGTATCTTTGCCCTCATTGTTTCGCTTTCCTTTGTTGGTTAAATCTTCCTTGCCTGACTTCTCAGAACCTAAAATTTGCACTTCGTCCAATGCAGTCTTCTCCTTGTGCATCATTACCTATTTATATGATGGGGTCCCGATGGACCCCACGTTTTTCATCTGTAGGGTCAGAACCTGCCCTCTTCTACGAAGCTCTGCCGCTGTCCTCCTCCAGAGTTGGTACTAAGGCTGCAGTTGAACAGGTCTCCGTCAAACCCTAGCCGCCATTTGCTTAGTCCAGAAGCTCTGCCCCCTTCTGTTGGATTTTCTAATCTATTCCAAATGTTAGTTCTAAGCAATATGCCAATTTTAGGATATTGGTTCTATTATTACAACACTCATCGGCAATGATCCCAAGTGCAATAAAGTGGTTAATATTTGAATGATAACTCTTAAATCTAACCTAGCCTTTAGCCCTTTTGTAGAATTTAATTGTGCTGGAATTATGGTTGATGTGTTGTCCTTGATGGCAACATGCTCGACAAAGATGTACTTGTTGTAAACATAGTAATAATATGACGGTCATGGAACTAAAGCAGCTTTCAGGAATATTGATATAGATTCTACAGTGAATATGGATAGAGAAATGGTAGTTTAGTCACATATGGATGACAAAATTGAAGTTTGAGAAAGTATATGTGGTTCATGTGAAGAAGGGTCGCATACATATGCAAGCGCTAAGAGAAAAGGTCGCATACATATGCAAGCCCTGAGAGAAAAAGTCACATACATAATACAAACCATGAAAATCTGGTACCAAGTTTCATTACCATGGTAATTGGGGCAAAAACATTTATTTGATCTCGTCAACAAATACTAACGACATTGCTAAAGGATTTACCTTAGGTATTAGCTAAGGAAAAAGTTATATAAGGATATGGAGATCAAGGTGTTGTGTGTGCAAGTGAATAATCATTCATGTGTAATTTGTGTATATTTTTACTTGTACATTCAAACTGTATATGTAATATGCTAAAACAAAAGACTTGAATCTACTCTACTCATTAGAGGAAACAAAATTGATCGATGAAATCACTAAGCAGAAAAGGAAGAATTTCAATTGCACATAACACAATAATTTTTATGGGGAAAGCAACTGCTCAAAACCCTGACTATCTATATTGCATTAACTAGAAGATATGAGAAGAAAATACAATGCTTATTCAACCCAAACAATTTTTGCACAAGTACAATCTATCTCTCTACTTCACAAACCATCTCAAGCCAACACTTAGCCAATTTTGATGCCTGCCAAGCCCCTACTTTCTTGTGCAATTCCTAAGAGAAATAGCCCAAACTTAATTGGGGAAATCCCTTACCACAACTGCATAATCCATCATAGGCCTTCTACTGGTTGTATGCACAATTTGTACAACTCAGAAAATTATACAACTGATGTTACACTGTCCCTGAACTCTAATCTCAACTCGATCTTCCTCTGAACTGACATGCATGAGTTATTTATGAGTGAATCTTCAGTTAACTGGTGGATCATTGAAGCTGCTCGCCACTACTATACCTCCTACTAGTTCCTCCAACTGTTTGAACTAGTTTAACTTACTATAACTCAGTTAGACTGAGTTAATTAATTACAACTCAAAAAACTCAACCTATGATCTAGGAGGATCTTGTCAGATCAATTGCACGAGTTCAATTTCATCATTAGCATTCAGTGTCTGGTGTCTTCAGCTTCGACAGTGATGTTTATGGTTCAGGTTGTCCAGTGGTGTTAATGGTTTTCATGGTGTTCGACGAATATGGTTTGGTACCTGGTTGTCGACATGTGGTTGTCGTCAGTTCCGCCAGGATATGGTTGTCAACATGTGGTTATCGTCAGTTCCACCAGGATATGGTTGTCGATATGTGGTTGTCATCAGGTCCCCCAGGATATGGTTGTTGACGTGGTTTGGTCATCTGCCTTACAGAGTTTGTTTGTCGACGAGGGTTTGTCGTCATGTGGGTTTGAATGTCACTTTGTGACAATTGGTTGTAAATGGGTTTTTATTTGATGTAAAGACTAAAACCTAGTCCTAAAGAGTTATGGTGAAAACCATGTATCATTGACCTAAAACCTATTCCTAAACCTATTACTTCAACCCTATGGTGGAAAACATCAAACCTAAGTCTAAAAACGATAACCCTAAAGTCCTAACCTTCTCGGACTATTACAAAACAAACCGTATTAAAACAACACATTACCAAAACCTAAAGTCTATAACTCTCGGCCTTTGTAAAAACCATAATACATTGAAAAACATATTAATACATTGCAAAACTTGTATCTAAGTCCCTAATCGCAGCAGTAGCCGCGTCAGAATAGCGGGCCATGTGAGTAGCCATGGCAGTTAACTCGTTGTTGGGGTTAAAAACAGCAGAGTCTAACCGTGCGGGAATCCACTTAACCGTAACTGCCTCAGGACAAGTGATCCAAGTGAATCTTCAGGAACACATAGGACAAAGAGGGCTTATGGAGGCTCAAAAATAAAAGTCATCAGAATGAATTTGACCAAAGACCAGATCGTAGATCTCGTTGTCCTAATCACAAAGGTGTGAACGGTTCGTCAAATCGAGCTCGTATGCGAAAGATAGAGCCCTTCAAAGTTTGACATGACAAGGGAAAAAATGGGGCCCACCGTGTGCCACATGCCATCCCAGTAAGCAAGTGGGACCCACATAGCAACCCATCAGCCATTGCCACATGGAAGCCCACCATTAGCCTCCTAAACCTGCATAAAAAACAAAAAACATTTTTAAATGATTATTAAATAACCATATAACAAAAATGGTTTTAATATATATAATTATTAAAATAACTATATAAAAACAATAAATTAACAAAAATCAAAACTATATAACAAAATCATTTTTATGTATTAACTAAAGTTTTAAAAAAAGTTAATATATAATTTTCGTTATATTATAACATTATAACAAACTCCATTAATAAACAAACCAAAAATCCAACAAAAGGAAAACCATATATGAAATATGGTTAATATATAGTTTTAAAAACAAATTTATTACCAACAAACGTTACCATACAACGGTTGCAATGAACCTTTAATATGCTATGAGGTTATAAACATTGCCATGGCGGTTACAAACGCCACGTTTAAAAACAAAACAACGCACCAAAAATTCTGTGTCCATAATAATTTGCCAAGTGTGGGGGTTGGCGGGGTTGGAAGCGCCGACCTCCCGCCTCCGCGTTTATCCAACAGGCCAACGGCCTTTTCACTGTGATTTCTTCCAATCAAACATTTATTAAACTCTTCACTCATTTGCATGAGGAACGGAACGGATGCCGAACGGGAGGAAGATTGGAATGGAACGGAGGCAGAATGATGGCACGTTTCTCGAGACATCTATTATTTTATTAATTTTCAGGTGAAATTTTATATAAACTCAGATTTTTACTAGAGTTGAAGAGGAAGAGGATGGCACGAATTTCGACACAGGAGCTGGTATGCAAATCGAGTCAGTGTAATAATTTTTTAACACATGAATCATGAATTTCGCAGGAAGACAAAATTTTCATTTTTTCAGAAATTGACAAATTTTATATGGATTTTACACTTCTGGTTGTCATGAGCACAACGGCGTTGTCTGTTTCTCCATCAGAGCTCTGCATCTTCCAGTGAATTCCAGAATGTACACAGAACCATGAGCCATGAAATTTTCCCAAGAAGGTAAAATTTCACTTTGTCAAAATATGGTTAAGTTTATACTTGTTTTTCATGGTTTTCCACAGGGATCTAGTGGTGAAATCAGATTTGACATCTGAGCAGCGAATTTTCAATCCATCCCTGAAACAGAATCTTTGAGGAATCCCGAGGAAATCTAAAAGATTCCTTGAGCTCCGAATTTTCAACTTCTCAGAATTCAGATTTTGGACAAGCGTTTCGCACTACTCGACACCACAAATCTGATGGTGTATTCATATTTGTCTTTCTCTCATTTATTCTTTCAGACACTTTTCTAAATGTCAGTACAAATGTCCATCTTCATGTGCAAACAGTGTTCTTCTTGCGATCGATGTTGTGAGATCGATGTTTCAGCAAGCTTCATCACTTTGATAGTGTTTGCTTTAAATGGCCCTTGGTGGTGAGATATATGATGTGTTCATGTACTTCTTCTTTCTGAATTATGTTGTACATATCCATGATTGATGTTGATGCAGGATCTTGTTTATTACATGTTGTCATGATTCCTTGCTTGATTTGATGCGGAATCTTTCTATGTGATGTAATTTCTGTCATAACTCTTTATGTTATGTTTTGATATCCCTTGTATGTGTTGGGATACTCCTGTTGTCGTCATGCATGTGTTTTTCTTTGACATCCCTTTTGTGCCATGTTGGTGGGATGTGCACCATGCTTGTTTTTGTGTCATATTGATAGGAGGCTTTTGATTGAAAGTTCTAGCTGTGGAATATCTCTTAGAGCCATTCCTGCATGAGGGAATTCTTCCTTGTATGATCGAGACATCATCTCTATGTACATCACCTTATTGACAACACATAATGCAGCAACCTGCACCATCTTGACACTGGGGCCTGAAGACGTAGTCCCTCCTCGACGAACTCCATTATCAATGGCATATGTTTTCATGTGCTGATGATTGTTATGTTCCTCTTCTTTTCCGCAAGTAGATGTATTCATTAATGTTCTTTTAAAATGCAATTTTAACACATCACGAAAGTAAAAGGTCTTGGAAGGGTCCTTCTTCACACCCGAACCTGGATCAACAAGACATGTGAACATCATCTCACCGCCCAATCAGGGTTTGTCCCCGCAGTTTGGTGGAAAGTTACCTTTAGTGAGTAGTAGTGCTATGTGAACGTCGGGTTAGTCGCAACTGCCAACCGTCACGGAAAATGATCAGCGGAACCGTCGGAGCCCTAACTGCAGGGTATGTTCACATGCGCTGTCAGCGCTCCTCTGCCCAATTAGCAAAATGCTAACGGTTTTAGGCTATTATAAGGTTGAAAGTGGGTTGTTAATTCGGATTTTGGACATTTTAAATCACACCTAGGCCTAAATGTCGTTAAGTGACATAATATCTTCAACTAAAACCCTAATTTAACCCCTAAAGTCAGCTAGTTCATCCCTAAACTTGGATGAAGAAGTTCAAATGTATTTGCAGGGTTATAAAGGCACTTTTGCTCATTGAAGATGGGGGAGAAGTGGTTTTGAGTTTTATGTGCAGGTTCTGGAGGATATAGGTTGTTTTGTTTTCAGTGTAACAGGAGCATCCAGAGTCAGAATTAGGAACCGTGATAGGCATTGGAAAGCTGGTTCAGAGAGTATTTCTTATGACAGTGACCAGAAGTGCATGCGTGCACATTTAGTTTGGTCAATTTGTTGTGTAATCGACCTCCTCGGATTCAATCTTAATAAAATGGTCGCCCATCTTGAAAGCGGACCCGGAGATGCAGTCCATCAAGGACAAACTCCGTAATCAATCTTGTTGTCTGGTATCATTGTGTTTTTGTTGTTTTCACTTCTGCTTTGCATCTTGCTTATATTTATTATCTGTCATAAAGTCTTTCTTGTCAAGCAACTCTCACGGTTTAAGCACTTTCAGTGAACATTCTGTTTACTAATGGCATTAATCAATTCTACATCAGTTTGACATATGATCATTTCAAATCATATAATTTGGTATCAAAGCAGGTTGCGTTTGTAGAATTTGTCAGTGAATGTTAACTAGGTCAAAGTCACAATGTGGATAAGGAATCCTCGAGGATATTAATCCAGAAATTGGAAAGCAAAGAGTTGTTCATAAGTTGACCATGACAGGATCTTATGCAGATGAAAATCTAGAAACTAAGATGAATGATGAATAGTTTCAGCAAGCATTCTTGACTATGCAGCAGATGTTGCGAGAACTTTATGAAGATAAGAAGGTGAGAGATGCAGCTTCTTTGTCAAAGACACCGAAGAAGGACAAAGGTAAAGGCAAGGCTGGTAAGCCTCCTTCACCCCCATCATCTCCATCATCAACTTCTTCTTCTTCTTCTTCCAGTACAGAATTTGAAATGGAAAAGAAACCTAAGAAAATATCTCTTTTGAAACTTGATGTAAAATTTGAGTTACCTATTTATGATGGTGAAATGAATCCTGAAAATCTAGATAACTGGGTTAAGTAGTTAGAAGTGTATTGTCGTATTCAAAACATTTCTGATGATAAAACGAAAATTCAGTTAGTTACACTTAGAATGGGGGGAACAACTTTAATTTGGTGAGAAAGTAAAACTCAGATAGATGTAAAGCAGAAAGGTAAAGTCATCTCTTCATGGTCTAAGTTTTTAAATGCTCTTAGGAAACAATTCTATCCTTTAAGATACATGCAGCAAGTTGTTATTGATTGGCATCATTTGAGGCAAGGTAAAGCGCAAAGTGTTCAAGAGTTTACTCAGGAGTTCAGAAAGAAAGCATTGGCACTTGGTATTTCATTGGATACACGTGAAACTTTATTAAAATACATTGGCAGTTTACATTCATATTTGCAGCATACATTATTGATTTTTAATCATGATGATTTTGATGAAGTGTGTGTTCAAGACATACATATTGAATTAGGTGGCAGACGATTCAAATTTTCATCGCAATCATCCAAAGAGTTGGAAATCAAGGATTCCAATGACAGTAAAGGGAAGACCAATTTGAAGAGAAAGAAATTAGCGATAGCTCAGAAGGAAATACCTACTTGTTCCCACTGCCAGAGAATCGGTCATGATGAATCTAAGTGTTGGAAACTTCATCCCAAACTTAAGCCCAAAAAGTTCCTTAAAGAGAAGGATGAAAAGAAGGCAATTGCATCAGTCCAGCAAGATCTAGGTTTCGATTCAGGTGATGAAAGGAGGATAACTGCCATAGTTTCGACAGGTAAAACTTCTGACACTGGTTCAAGTTCGAATACTATTGCATCTTCATCAAACATAAATCCTTCAAATGAGGATAAAAGAGTTGAATTATTTAACATAAGGATAACTTCTAAGCACACAAAGATAGATACAATGTTTGATAGTGGATTAAAGGCAAATTTAATATCTGAATTTTTAGTTAAGAACTTGGGTTTGGAGACACGGAATCATCCAAGACCTTACCCATTAGGATGGCTAAATAAATCAATTCAGATAAAAGTCACAAAACAGTGTCGATTAACATTTTCCATTACAGCTAATTACATTAATGAAGTGGAATTAGATGTGGTTCAAGTAGACATATGTGGACTTGTCTTAGGAAGTCCTTATCTTTATGATCGTGATGTTGTATTTTACAGGAGAGAGCAGAAATATCACCTTAAGAAAGATGGGGTTGAATTTATTGTCAGGGCACATCAAAGTAAAAATCACTTGAATTTAGTTGTTGCTAATTAGATGAAGCGATTAACAAGTTCAAATAAGAGATTTGTAATCATGTGTGTAAAGGAACAACATAAGAATCAACATGATGTTTGTTCAAGTTATGAGTCTCAGCTTAAATATAGTTTGATCGAAGAGGTAGAAACTTTTCCAGTTCTATTTAAAGAAACCAAACATCTTACTCATAAGCAAGGAATACAACATGAATTACAATTGATGCCTAAAGCTCCTCTTCCTAATGTCAGAATGAATCAATTCAGTCCAAGTTTGGAAGTTAACAATTACAAGGATACATGTCAGTATTGGGGAAGTCAGTGCTAAATTTCTCTTGTATTGTGTCACTATTTCATGTTTCAAACAGTTTGGGAGCCTCTTTTCAAGTGGAGAGGAAGCCCATTTGTTTGCATATCAAAGCCTTTTCTAAAGCAGTGTGAAAGTATCCAATACATCTAAGGGAAACTTATGCATCATGGGAAAGTGCTAATCAATGGAAACATCATTTAATGAATGAAGAAACAGTGATTCAAACAAATCAAAAACCATTTCAATACTTTCAAAATCAAATTAAGTTGCAGCAGTTTTCACCTTACAGTTTGATGGGTTTATTGCAGCAAGTTCACTTAGTAATCAAGAATCAGGAAAGTATATCAAATCAAGTAGTTGGTATGATGTCGAAAATTTCTTTGATTGTCTCTATCGTTCTGCAATATAGATTGTTAATACATGTCAATAGTATTGCACAATATCCTATAGAGACTATTTTCAAAGATGTGTATGAATCATCAATTCATGGTATTTCGTGGAAATAAATCAATTGCCATGTTCATAACAGTTTGTTTGACCATATTCACAAGTTGTGTACACTGCAGATGGATGGAACGGTTCACAGATCTAAAATGTGCCATGATCAGCGTCATCAGGGTCATCACTTTTAGGTGGTTGATCAAATGTATTGGTACATCTTCTAGACAAGGTGGAGAGTGAGGGAGCTCTACCCTCACTTGTTATCTGTCTAGTCAAACTTTTGTGGTCCAAAAGCTTTCAAGTGGAGAGGATTGATCCAGGAGGATCTTGTCAGATCAATTGCACAGGTTCAGTTTCGTCATCAGCATTCAGTGTCTGGTGTCTTTAGCTTTGACAGTGATGTTTATGGTTCAGGTTGTCCGGTGATGTCAATAGTTTTCATGGTGTTCGGCGAATATGGTTTGGTAGCTGGTTGTCGAAATGTGGTTGTTGTTAGTTCCGCCAGGATATAGTTGTCGACATTTGGTTGTCGTCAATGCCAAGATATGGTTGTCGACATGTGGTTGTCATCAGTTCCGCCAGGATATGGTTGTCGATATGCGGTTGTCATCATTTCCACTAGGATATGGTTGTCAGCATGGGTTGGTCATCCGCCTTGCAGAGTTTGTTTGTCGACAAGGGTTTGTTGTCATGTGGGTTTGAATGTCACTTTGTGACAATTGGTTGTAAATGGGTTTTTATTTGATGTAAAGACTAAAACCTAGCCCTAAAAAGCTATGGTGAAAACCATGTATCATTGACCTAAAACCTATTCCTAAACATATTACTTCAACCCTATGGTGGAAAACATCAAACATAAGTCTAAAAACCATAACCCTAAAGTCCTAACCTTCTCAGACTATTACAAAACAAACCATATTAAAACAACACATTACCAAAACCTAAAGTCTACAACTCTCGGCCTTTGTAAAAACCATAATACATTGAAAATCATATTAATACATTGCAAAACTTATATCTAAGTCCCTAACTGTAGCAGTAGCCGCATCGGAACAGCGGGCCATGTGAGTAGCCATGGCAGTTAACTCACAGTTGGGGTTACAAATAGCGGAGTCTAACCGTGCGGGAATCCACTTAACCATAACTGCCTCGGGACAAGACATGTGAACATCTCACCGCGCAGTCAGGGTTTTTCCCCGCAGTTTGGTGGACAGTTACAGTCAGGCAGGTAGCAGTTCTATGGGAACGCTGGGTTAGCCGCAACTGCCAACCATCACGGCAAATGGTCAATGGAATTGTTAGATCCCTAACCGCGGGGTAACATGTGTGTTCACATGCGCTGTCATCGCTCCTCTGCCTGATTAGAAAACTGCTAATGGTTTCCGGCTATTATAAGTTTGAAAGTGGGTCGTTAATTCGGACTTTGGATATTTTAAATCACACCTAGGCCTAAATGTCATTAAGTGACATAATATCTTCAACTAAAACCCTAATTTAACCCCTAAAGTCAACTAGTTCATCACTGAACTTGGATGAAGAAGTTTGAATGTATTTGCAAGGTTATAAAGGTAGTTTTTCTCATTGAAGATAGGGAAGGAGTGGTTTTGAGTTTTATGTGCAGGTTCTGCAGGATATAGGTTGTTTTGTTTTCAGTGTAAAAGGAGCATCCAGAGTCAGAATTGGGAACCGTGATAGGCGTTGGAAAGTTAGTTTAGAGAGATTTTTTTATGACGGTGACCAGAATTGCCTGTGTGCACATTCAGTTTGGTCAATTTGTTGTGTAATCGACCTCCTCAGATTCAATCCTAATAAAGTGGTCGCCCATCTTGAAAGCAAACCCAGAGACATAGTCCATCAAGGACGAACTCCGTAATCAATCTTGTTGGCTGGTATCGCTGTGTTTTGTTGTTTTCACTTTTGTTTTGCATCTTGCTTATGTTTATCATCTGTCATAAAGTATTTCTTCTCAAGCAGTTCTCATGGTTTAAGCACTTTCGGTTAACATTCTATTCACTAATGGCATTAATCAATTCAACATTAGTTTGACATATGATCATTTCAGATCAACCTAGACCCCTAAAATGTAGTTATCACTCTACATGACTCTAGATAGACTTCCAACTCAAATTTACTGAGCCAATTAAGTCAAATTAACTTAATAACTATTACAAGTTTCTATGAGAATAGAATTTCGATTTAATTTCTAATTTAATTTAAGAAAAAAATAAATTAGGATTTCTTGTTCCTATTTTTAACACTCCCTCTCAACAAGAAAGGGATTCTCTGCTACCCCAATCCTTCCTCTATGAAACTCAAATTTGCATCTCAATAAGGCCTTTGTCAAAATATTTGCATCCTTCTCTATGGGAATGTATTCCAATAACATGATTATCCTATGCACACAATCTCGAAGATGATGATACTAGATATCAATATGCTTGGACCGATCATGAAAAATTGGATTCTCAGAGAGTTTGATACAACTATGATTGTCATAGTAAATCATTGTTGGATCCATCTTCTAACCAAACAAACCAACAAGGATATTCCTCATCCAGATAGCCTCACAAGATGCTTGACTAGAAACCATGTACTCTACTTCTTCCAAACTAAGTGCAACTGATCTATGCTTCCTGTTGTACCAAGAAACAATTGTTGACCCAATACTGAAGATCCCACCTGATGTGCTCTTCTTGTCGGATGGACTCATTGCCAATTTGCATTGGTGAAGCCTTAAAGCTTCACTCCCTCTATCCTTTTATACAAAAGACCATACTGAGTGGTGCCTTTAAGGTATCTCAACATATGTTTGGCTTCCTTCCAACATATTTTGGTAGGCTTAACCATAACTTGACTAAGCTGGTTAACCGCATAACACATGTCTGGTCATGGACCCACAAGATACCTATAAATAGTAGCCTCCTCTACTTCACTGAAAGTAGCATCCTCCTTCCTCAAGTTACCATCTAGAGGAGTCTTCATGGGTTTACTACTCTCCATGTGGAAATTCTTTAGTATCTCATTGGCATACTTTCCTTGAGAGACAAACAGTTCCTCATATCCTTGCCATATTTCCACAACCATAAAGTAGTGCATGAGCCCCAAGTCCCTCATTTCAAACTCTCTTGCAAGATCCTCTTTGCAAGACTTGATGAACTTATCATCACTTGTCAGAATCAAATCGTCGACAAATAAAAAAATAATCAACAATTTACATTCAACCACAATATGTTAAAGGTTCACATTTGCTTCACTTTTGGTGAAGCTCAACACGGTGAAATAGTTATCGATCATGATGTACCAAGCACGGGGCGTGTTGTCACTCACTGCATTCTGGGTTTCAAGTGGTTAAGGTTTCCCAGGATCAGTGAATTTTTGAGCCACTTTCCTAGGCCACAGGAGATCTCAGAGCTTAATCAGACCCTCTTCATTGCCTAGTTTTCATAAAAAGATTTCCAATGGTATATAGAAGTCCAAAAAATGACTCCTGGATCATAAGTTAGGGCATGTTGAAGATTTCCTTTGGAAAGCTCTAGAAAACCAAAAAATGGCTAAGTATGAGGGAATACCGCAATCTTGCATCCCGCAAATCGGTTGTCCCAACAGTGTTGCAGTCATAGCAAACTCCAAAACTTGTGGGGGGTCGATCTTGTGATATAGTGTGAAATCTTCGGGGGAGGGCCGAAAAAGTTTAACAAAGGAAAGCAGCAAAAAACCAAGTCAGGGCAACCCCTTTCTCTCTCCTCCATGTGGCAGTATCCCACATCCTGGTGGTCTCGTAGTCTTGCAGTCCCATAGGGCCTGCATCCTACATCTCAGCGGTCCCACAAGGTATGCATATCGGCAGGTTCTAAACTGAAAAGACCGTGCGGGGGCCAATTCTACGGTATAGTGTAAAAGTTTCAGGGGAGGGCCAAAAACCATTAACAAAGGAAGTGCTTGACAAAACAAAGGTTGGGTTGCCCCTTTCTCTCTCCTCCATGTGGTGGTATCCTACATCCCGCAATCCCACATTATCGATGATTGCAAGAAAAGAGGGGATACCTCCCCAATAACCTTGCGGGATTGCGATTTTATGATTTAGTGCAAAATCATCGGGGAGGAATGAAATTCATTAGCAAAGGAAATGCCAACAAAAACAAGGTCAGGTAGGCCTTTTACTCTCTCCTCTAAGGGGCCACGTGGCAGCCTCTGATTAGTCCTCTGAGCAGACATGGTAGATGATTAGTGTCACCTAATTTCAGTGTTTTTAGGGTTGAAATGGGGCCATTTCCGAGTGCCACGTGTCACCACTCACAAGGTGACAAGTGGAAGTGGTGATGTCACCCGTAGATCAGTGATTGCAGTTGTTAAGGGGAAAAGCTAAAGGTAAAAGGCTATCAAGCGTCGGGATGCAAGATTCCAAGTAACAAAGGAAAAGGGCCCCCCCAGATGCAATAAGTTATTACAACATGATCTATAAGGATCTCGCGTCTGGACTATCATCCCGCTCTATGGAAAAAGGTAGAGGGTCCCCCTCTCCTGCAGTGCAATTACGATGTCTTAGGTGGGCCTGATCCCGTAGATCGACGATCGCAAGTGTCTCGGGAAGAAGCTTAAGGCAAAATTGTGGTAAAGCATCAATATGCAGGATTTTGAAATACAAAGGAAAAGGCTCCCAAACACTGGTCTAAAGGCCTTAGCGCCTGAGGGCTAAGACCCTAGTTCCAGCTCCTGGTCATATGAGGAAAGCCACACAAGAGGTTGTAATAAAGGGGGGCTAAGGGGGAAATCAAACGTGACAGTTTCGCCTATTTTAGAGGAAAAAAGACCCATGCCTGAGAGACTGCATTGTTACACTGTAATGCATATCACCCACCACATCAAGGCATCGATAGTGAAGGACAGAGGTTTAAAGGGCATGATGGTTCGACATCTAAGGTTTTAAGAGGAACAGGTGTTTCATTCAAAGCACGAGATGTGTTGATCCCGAAGAGATCCACTATGACATGGGTCTGGGAGCCAATGTCGAATGAATTAAAGGCAGAAAAGACAGAGGTGGGTGAAGCAGTGCAGGAAGCCATACCTTAAGTAGAACGGCTCTTGCAGCAAAGACGATCACAAGAAGGGAAAGGAGATCTTTGTATATTTTACATATTATGTTTATTTAGTTGTTGTACTATAATATGCCTCCTTTCAATGAAGCTTTTAATTCTGTAATCTTTTGGGCCACAGAGCCATCTCTAACTGAGGCAGCTAGTCAACTCGACAACTGAGACTAGGCAAGAGATATTTTTTTGTACTGAATTTTCTTGTTCCCCTCTCCAGATAAATAGGGGAAAGAAAGACTTAGAAAAGATTCAGAAATTCTATAGAAAAGACTACATGCCATTTTCAGACTATTTTTCTTTGTAACTCAGATCTTTTTCAGAATATCAAGGATATGGTGGTGATTCCCCCTTCAAGTATTACAGTATGTGTTCCTTCTGTTAAATCTCATTTTATGTTCATATTTCCTCTTTGTATTCATGAAAATTATAGCTCCTAGAAATGTTTCAAGATTCCTCATAGATTTATTTGTATTGATATGTGAATGCAAGTACCTGTAATTATATCACAGATTCACTTGTCTTAATACGATTGATACATATACCTGTGTGGGTTATTGAGAGAATATCTTTAATGTAATAGCACATTAAACATAGCATTATGCCCCTCCTTCACCCATTATTTCTGCTTGTAACTCAAATAAGTATAGAAATGCTTGAACTACAGTGATAATGTTGTAGAACGATGGGAGACGAGAGCGCAAGATGCCGCAGAGGCTAGGGTTTCCACTGGCGACGCTGCAGAGTTTCCTTCATCCTCGACTCGTAGGCAAAGGTCTTACTTGGCAGCGGCACGGGTGTGGAAATATATCATATCTGGTCTTTTGTATTTCCTTTGAGTGGGGGTGAGGTGGCTGCCCTTGCCGCCTCTGCCCCCGGACTCGCCTTTGCTCTGGTTGGTGCTTCTCCTTCGCGGCGGCAGTTGGTGTTGTTTTGGCCGCTCGCGGGCTTATCCATTTGGAGCGTTGAGGGAACAGGGGCGTGGAGTTCTGACTCAGCACTGTTTCGTGCCGCATCAATGGCTGATTTCGCTGGTGTTTCTGCAAGCTGCTAAGGATGTTTGAGGTAGTTGTTCTACCTCTGGTTTCGTCTAATTCGGGTGGAGAGTTTTTGAGGGGGTGGGGAAGGAGTGGCTACCCTGGCTGCTCTCTTCCTCATTTCGTGCCTCTCCTTCTCGTTTGGGCTGCCAGATTTAGCGCCATCTGCTCTTATACCATCCATAGGAGCTATTATCTATTTGTGGTGCATTGGTGCCGCTACACCTCTGCTCTTTTTTGTTGTTTATTTTTGTATTAGGAATGGGTATCCTCTACAGGTCTGTTTTTCAGGGGCGCAATATTGGCCTTTTGGGGTTATTTTTTTGGGCACTGTTTGATGCAAATTTGCTGGGGTTTACATACCCTTTTGTTTGCTGCCCTGTCTGAGGGCTTTTCTGGATACTTCTTTTGGAGTATTGTTTTGTAAGTGGCTCTGCCCACGTTTTTACATATGCTTCAAGCATCTACAATATGTAATCTTCTTTAATGAATATTACGAATTTTCTCCACGAGAAAAAAGTATAGAAATGCTTAATGCCTCAAGATCTATGTGTTAATTGTATAATGATTGAAGCCTTATGCTCTATGTGATGAGTTGCACCTTCTCCTTGTCCTCTCTTATATGCTCTGCAAAATCTTATTAAGCTATAAGCCCTTGAATTACTCGGCCTCTGCTATTTTCATGCATATTTCTAAGATCTGAACTTGTGAGGAAGTACCAAAAATTCATGTTTTATTTCTTTGGATAAATGAACCAACTCATTTCTTATATATATATATATATATATATATAGATAAGCATAAGTGATGTCTCCAATTTCCTATAAATCATTTGAAACACACCAATTTATATGTGCCCGGGCACTGGTCTTTTAAGCAATCCAAGGCTGTCTCTGGGAGCCACGACATCTTTTGGCATCGTTGTTGGGGAACGTATTGAAGGATTTTTCCCATGGGCTATGACAAATTGAACACTCTTTGTGTAGGTGAGTGAAGTTTATTGTGATTGCATACACGTCACCTTGGAGACCCACACCCCCCTCATTATCATTCATAACCCTGGATTTTAAAAGGCCTCATACTCACTCAGATACATCCCAGCAGAAAGCCCCATTTGTATCTGACCCTGAAAAATTAATTTCCAAGAAAATCTGGAAAGAGAAAACTCCCCCTGACTGTGCTACCATCTCACCAGCCTTTGAAGTTCCCTCATCCAGTTCTCAGCCTGTTGCTGCTCATTATTCAGGACTTACTCCTAAGGCCCTAACATACCCTCTTTCCCCTCCAAACATTGTGGTCTTGACCCCAGTTACTCAAGCAAATTTATTCCCCCTCCACTAATCCAGATGGATCTTCCAAGCTTTTTTCTAAATAAGTATGCACCTCTTGATCTACCTCATCCCTTAAGTTTCATGTCCCAAGATTACCTTAATCTTCTGCCTAGATTCAATGGGGAATATAAAAACACAACACAAAGACACATAGAAACCTTTTGTGCCTTTGTTGAGAACCTGAATGTGGAACAACTGGATGTGGTCATGAGACTTTTTGTACAAAGTCTTGATGGAGAAGCCAGAAAGTGGTTCAAAGGCCTACCAAATGCCTCCATCACTACCTAGGAGGAGCTAGAAAATGCTTTCACCCAGAAATGGGGAGAAAAGAGGAATCATGAGTACCTCCTCATTGATTTTAATGCCATAAGAAAAAAACCGAAGGAGGATACTTCAAAATTTATCAAAAGGTTCAATAAGAAATGCAATAACCTGCCACCTGACATAAAGCCTCATCTAGTTGCATCTCATGTGGTTTTCTTGGGAGCCTTTGAGTCTGACGTTGGTTTTACTGAGAGAAAGGAAGTCTCTCACTCTGGACCAAAAATCGATGCCCTTGAAGTAGAAGCAAATCTAGCTTCAGTAGGGAAGTCAAGGGTAAAGCGAGAACCTATTGAACCCAAAAGAGGGAAAGAAGAAGCATCCTCTTCTGGTCGAGATGGAGAATCATCAGACCCGAAGTGGGACGATATGGACAAACTCATCAAGATTTTATCACAAAAGGTTGGAAAGCTTGAAATTGAGAACAAGAACCTCTCCAAACATAATGCTCAAGTCAACAACCAGGGCTATAACCCGCAATATAGAAGACCTCCACTGCAACTACTTACAAGGGAAAGAAAGGAACAACTTGATCAGATCCCTCATCCCTTATACTTGGAAGATGGTCCTGACGAACCATCGTCAGATACAGAGGAGATGCAAGGAAATATATATGTTGCTTTTGTCGAGGAAGAACATGAGAATATGGCTCACCAGGAGGTCAATCATCATAGAGAAGCAGCAGCAGATGAGGAAGATATGGATTATTATTACAAATAGTTTGTAGATTTCATGCAAACACAGCCCCAACGTAAGTATAATCTAAGATATTCAAAGAAGAGGATGAGAGAACCAGAACAACAAGGGGAAGTTGCTCCCCAAGTGGTTCCTCCAACACCAAACAAAGGGAAAGGTAAGCTCCATCTTGACCCACCCAAGATAGGAGTCCTTGCAAATAGGGAGGGCAATGGTACTAAGGGGCACACAGAAAGGGAGGCACATCTTCTGCTGACAACTACTAGTGAGAAGGGATAAAGAACAGAGCTAGGAGATACAGAAAAGGCCCAACCCACATTAAATCTCCATAAGGAGCTTGGAAAGGTAAAAATTCATGTTCCCCTGACTCAGCTTCTAAAGCAGCCTCATTACAAAGCTCAAGTCTCTCGATTCATGCATCCAGCCACCTCAATAACATCTGATGATAGTTTGAACCTCCAAGAGGAGAGGCCCATGGTTGTTTTCAGGCTGCATGTGGAAGAGTTGGACCCTTATACTGCGCCTTTCTATGTGACTTTGGTGATCCATGACCTTTTGTTTCATATTTTTATGTTGGGTTATGGGGCCTCACACAATGTCATGCCACTATCAATAATGGAATAGTTAGGTTTAGAGATCACCAGACCATACAAGTACATGTACTCCTTTGACTCCAAGAAATTCAAGTACTTAGGCATGATAAAGGATCTGGTGATAAACCTGGCTCAGATCCCGGTGAAGAGTGTGGTAATGGATATAGTGGTGGTTGATATACCTCCTCGATTTGGAATGCTCTTATCCATATCTTGGGGTTCCAAGGTGGGTGGCTCTATCAAGCTAGATCTGACTTATGCCACCATTCCCACTTTTGGAGGTGAGAAAAGGAGGTTGTAGAGAGAATCCAGGTTTGTGAAAATTGTGACCCCAACTAAAGGCTAAAAAAACTCCCCAATGCATGGGAAGGATAGTGACATCTCTTATCTGTTCCTAGAAGAGGATGAAACCTTCCTAGAGGAAACATCAGTACACCTGACAGAGCAGTCAGAGCACTTACGAGCAAATGAAAACGAAGTATGCAAATTGTACTTCGATGGAGCAAACTCAAAAGAGGTAAATGGAGATGGAATATTGTTGGTATCTCCAGAAAGCAGCATGATAACCCTCTCATTCAAGATAGAATTTGAGGCAACCAATAATGTGTCGGAGTACGAATAATTGCTCTTGGGATTAGAAACAGAAATAAATAAGAACATTGAATGCTTATTGATCTATGGAGACTTTGAGCTAGTCATAAGGCAGATCCAAGACTAATGGCATGCCAAACACCCCAGGTTGAGGACGTACCGAAATGAAGTGTGGGATTTAATCAAAAATTTCTTCCTGGCCTTTAACATCTAGTTTCTTCCCAGGGAAGAAAATGGGATGGTTGACTCTCTTTTGGTAGTTGCAAGAACTTTCAACCCCCCACAGAATCCACTCCTTAGATATGAGATAGAAGTCAGACACAGACCTTCAATACCTGATAATGTCACACACTAGCAGGTATTCGAAGATGATGAGCATGTGAAAAGATTCATAGAAGTCATTGGGGAGTTTTCCCACTCCACCATTGATCAAGAAAAAGAAAAAGTGGAACAAGAAGCCACTTCATGGAAAGACACAGTGGTTGGGCAAAAAAAATTGCAACCAAAAGGGACCACCATCCCTCATGGACTTGTTCCACTAGAAAGACTTTTCAATAAAGATGACATAGCTTCCAAATAAATGGCCCAAGAGAAGGATGAGAAAGTTGAATACTGAAACATCGGATCAGAAGAGGAACCCCAGATGATCAGTTTGTCCAAAGGAATCCCCTGGAAATACAAACAGAGGTATTTAGATCTATTCAAAACTTACAGAGATGTATTTTCTTGGTCTTATGATGATTTGAAATCATTTGATACTAATATCATTTAGCATAAGATTCCTTTGAAGAGTGGGATAAATCCATGCAAACAGAAACTCAGACAAATAAACCCACTCTTACTCCCCTCCATTGAAAAGAAGGTAAGGAAGTTTTTGCAAGCCAAGATCATAGTAACTTTATGATACTCTGAGTGGGTAGCTACTTGGATCCTAGTCTGGAAAAATAATGGAGAGATAAGGCTGTGTGTGGACTTTCGGAATTTAAACAGGGCATCTCTAAAAGATAAATACTCTTTACCCAAGATGGATAATATATTGCAGAAGGTAGTGGGTGCAGCCAGAATGTCCATGATGGATGGATTCTATGGATATAAATAAGTGGCAGTCCACCCTGAGGACCAGGAAAAGACTGCTTTCACAACCTGCTGAGGAACATTCATGTATGCCTGCATTCCATTCAAGTTGATAAATGTAGGCGCCACATTTCAGAGAGCTATGGACATAGATTTTGTGGGTGACCAAGATGAATTCATGGTAGTCTACTTATAAGACATCACAGTCTTTTCTAAGATTGATGAAGAGCATATCCTCCATTTAAAGCTTACCTTCAAGAAGTGCATGAGGTATGGCCTCTCTCTGAATACTAAGAAATCTCAGTTCACCCTGAGTGAGGGGGAGCTTCTTGGACACATAGTAGCATAGAAAGGAGTAAAGATTCATCTTGAATGAGTCAAAGTCATCATCCTTATTCCCTTGCCCAAAATAAGAAAGAAGTCCAAGCCTTTTTGGGGAGCATAAATTTCTTAAGGGAATTCATACCAACTATGTTGAGATATTCAAAGGTATCATAAGCATGCTCAAGAAGGAGAATGAAGTTAAGTGGAGCTCTGTCCCCCGTGATTCTTTCACGAGTATCAAAGAAGATTTGGCTAAGGCCCTAGTGATGGTTAGCTCCGACTATTTAGTGCCTTTTTACATCTTTTCTTCCACCTCTCCCCATACCATTGTTGTTGTGCTGTTACAGAAAAATAAAGAAGGTTTTGAGCAGCCCATTGCCTTTTTCATCCAACTCCTAAGGGATGTTGAGTTGAAATATAATACATTGGAGAAACAAGCCTATGCATTGGTTAAGGTGATGAAGTCATTCCATATGTATGTGCTGTAATCAGGAATCACAACGTTCGTCCCAACGACTACAATCAAGGACATCTTGGTGCAGGGAGACAGCGAATGAAAGAGGGGCGGGTGGATAGCTAAAATACAGGAATATGAGCTAGAAATAAAGCCTACTAATCTCATCAAAGGCCCAGGGTTGGCCAAGATTTTATTTAAATCCAACTGCCAAGCTCTAGGGATAAGCCTAATCATAGAGGAAGATAGACCAGAGGACCACCAGAGTGGAATTAAATCAGCTGAGAAGAAGATCTATGCAAAATATGATGGATCGCCTGGGTATAAGAACATTGTTCATTACCTAAGATGCCTGTTGGGACTAGATAGATCTAAATACCAGATTTTGAGACTGCAGGAACAGAAATACATTATATCCAACTGACTTCTCTACTGGAAGGACCCGGTGGGGGTATTACTGCTATGTTTGGTGGAGGGGTAAACCCATGAAGTGATCGAGGATTTCCATGGGGGAGTATGTGGAGGACACTACAGTTGGAAGAAAACATCACACAAAATCCTCAAGGCAAGATTCTACTAGCCCGCGTTGTTTGGAGATGTTTATTCTCAGGTCAGGTCGTGCCAGAAATGCCAATTGTTTGTTGAAAGACATAAGTTTTCTCCTCTCCCCTTGATTCTTCTGCATGTAGAGGAGTCTATTAGACAGTAGGGATTGGAATTCATTGGTAAATAAACCCACCTTCGATTTTCCAAAACAAATGGATTTTAATATCCACTGACTATTTCACCAAATGGGTAGAGGTTATCCCAGCTATAAATGCACTGACTCAGTAGTGATTAAATTCATGGAGGAGAACATACTATCCCTCTTTGGGTGTCCTTTTAAAATTATCACTGGTAATGCATAGGTCTTCAAATCTGTTAAGTTCACCAACTTCTTCCATAAATTCAATATCATTATTATACATTCCACTACATACTACCCTCAAGGGAATGGCTTGGCTGAGTCTTCTAATAAAAATGTGGTGAGGGTTCTAAAGAAGACCATCACTAAAAATCAAAGGAACTAGGACTCCCAACTGAAGTTTTCTCTGTGGGCTAACCATGTAATGCCCAAATGATCCACTGGGAAATCACCTTTTGAGCTAGTATATGGAAAGGTTGTTGTCTTCCCGATCCAATTAGAAATGCCAGTAGCTAAGTTGCTACAAGAATCCGAGGAAGAGCCAAGCGCCTTGACTAGAAGGATAAATTAGCTGGTGGAGCTACACGAGAACAGAGAGTAAGTGGGGACCAAACTATCAAACTAACAACAAAGGATGAAATTTTTGTTTGAAAAGAAGGCTAAGGAAAAACCTCTCCAAAAATGAGATTTAGTTCTTAGGTGGGATGTTTGATGAGAATACAAAGGAAAACATAGGAAGTTTGATCCGCTATGGTTCAACCCCTTCAAGATTTCAAAAGAAAGGGGAAATAAAAATTACATGCTGGAAACTTGGATGGTGAACTGTTGGAACTGCCTGTAAATGGTCAGTTCCTAAAATTTTATTTTCAAAATTAGAGATATAAGTCTCTTGCTCATTGTAAATATCTGGTGTGTGTTGAAATTTTTATTTGAATTTTTCAGTTTATTATCAAAAAAGTTCTTTTCCACAAAATTATATTTGTTTAAGAATGACTCCATTCCCAATGGAAGGAAAAGCTACTAGTCTGCAGATCCTCAGTACCTTGCCAGCAAGGCACTGTCCCTAGTTGGAGCCAATGTTGTCACTCATTGCATTGTGGGTTTCAATTGGTCAAGATTGCCCAGGAGCAGTGAAGTTTGGAGCCACTTGCCAAGGCCACATAAGATCTTAGAGCTTAATCAGACCCTCTCCATTGCCTAGTGCTCAGAAAAATCTTTCCAGTGGTATATAGAAGTCCAAAAAAGGACTCCTAGATCAGAAGTTAGGGAATTTTGAAGATTTCCTTTAGAAATATCAGAAAACCAAAAAAATGGCTAAGTATGAGGCATCCCGCATCCCGCAAATCGGTTGTCTCAATAGTCCCACAGTCATAGGAAACTCCAAAACTTGAGGGGGGTCGAGCTTATGATATAGTGTGAAATCATTGGGGGAGCGCTGAAAAAGTTTAACAAAGGAAATGCGGAACAAACCATGTCAGGGCCGCCCCTTTCTCTCTCCTCCACATGGTGGTATCCCACATCCCGGCAGTCCTGCAGTGCTGTAGGTCCCCACATTCCGCATCTCGGTGGTCCTACAAGATAGGCAGATCAGTAGCTTCCAAACTTAAAAGGCCGTGTGGGGACCAATTTTGTGGTATAGTGCAAAAGTTTCAGGGGAGGGCCAAAAACCATTAACAAAGGAAGTGCTTAACAAAACAAAGGTTGGGCCGCCCCTTTCTCTCTCCTCCACATGGTGGTATCCCGCATCCCACAATCCCACATTATCAACGATCGCAAGAACAGAGGGGCTACCTCCCCAATAACCTTGTGGGATTGTGATATTGCGACTTAGTGAAAAATCATCGGGGAGGACCGAAATTCATTAACAAATGAAATGCCTACAAAAATAGGGTCGGGCAAGCCTTTTTCTCTCTTCTCCATGGGGCTACGTGGCGGCCTTTGATTGGTCCTCCGAGAATACATGGAAGATGACACGTGTCACCCAGTTTCAATGTTTTCAAGGGTGAAATGTGGCCATTTTTGGGTTCCACATGTCACCACTCATAGGATGACATGTGGCAGTGGTGACGTCGCCCCGCAGATCGACGATCGCACTTGTTAAGGGGAAAATCTAAAGGTAAAAGGTTATCAAGCGTCGAGATGTGGGATTCTAAGTAACAAAGAAAAAAGGCCCCCGCGGATGTGATAAGTTATTACAACATGATCTATAAGGATCTCATGTCCGGACTATTATCCTACTCTATGGAAAAAGGTAAAGGGTCCCCCTCTCCTACAGTGAGATTAAAATGTCTTAGGTGGGCCCGATCCCACAGATTGGCAGCCGCAAGTGTCTGGGAAAGAAGCTTAAGGAAAAAGCATGGTAAAGTGTGATATGCGGGATTTTGCGATATAAAGGAAAAGGATCCCAGACACGGATCTGATGGCCTTAGTGCCTAAGGGATAAGCCCCTAGTTCTAGCCCCCAATCATATGAGGAAAGCCACACAAGGGGCTGTAATAAAGGGGGGCTAAGGGGGAAATCAAAAGTGCCAGTTTCACCTGTTTTAGAGAAAAAAACGCTCGCACCTGAGAGACTGCATTGTTACACCGTAATGCATATCACCCACCACATCAAGGCACCGATAGTGCAGGATAGAGGTTTAAAGGTTGTGATGGGTCAGCAGCTATGGTTTTAAGAGGAACAGGTGGTACATTCAAAGCACGGGATGGGATGATCCCGAAGAGGTCCATTGTGACATGGATCCGGGAGCCAGTGCCAAATGAATTAAAGGTAGAAAATACAAAGGTGGGTGAAGCAGTGTAGGAAGCCATACGTTAAGTAGAACAACTCCTGCAGTAGAGACGATCACAGGATGGGCAAAGGAGATCTTTGTATATTTTACATCTTATGTTTATTTAGTTGTTGTACTGTAACATGCCTCCTTTCAATGAGGCTTTTAACTATGTAATGTTTTGGGCCACAGAGCCATCTCTGACTGAGGCAGTTAGTCGACCCGACAGTTGAGACTAGGCCAAAGATATTTTTCTGTAATAAATGTTCTTGCTCCCCTCTCCAGATAAATAGGGGAAAGCAAGACTTAGAAAAGGTTCAGAAATTATATTGAAAAGACTACATGCCATTTTCAGACAATTTTTCTTTGTAACTCAGATCTTTTTCATAACATCAAAGATATGGTGGTGATTACTCATTACAGTATGTGTTCCTTCTATTAAATCTCATTTCATGTTCATCTTTCCTCTTTGTATTCATGCAAATTACAGTTGATAGAAATGTTTTAAGCTTCCTCATAGATTTATTTGTATTGATATGTGAATGCAAGTGCTTGTAATTATATCACAGATTCACTTGTCTCGATAATGTTGATGCATATACCTATGTGGGTTATTGAGAGCATGTCTTTAAAGCTGCAACACATGAATCATAGCATTCCGCCCCTCCTTCACCCATTATTTCTGCTTGTAACTCAAATAAGTATAGGAATTTTTAATGCCTCAAGCTCTATGCGTTAAGTGTAGAATGCTTGAAGCCTTATGCTCTATGTGATGATTACCACCTTCTCCTTGTCCTCTCTTATATGCTCTGCAAAATATTATTAAGTTGTAAGCCCTTGAGTTACTCTGTCTCTGTTATTTTCATGCATATTTCTGAGATTTGAACTTATGAGGAAGTACCAAAAATTCATGTTTTATTTCTTTAGATAAATGAACCAACTCATTTCCTATATATATATATATATATATATATATATATATATATATATATATATATATATATATGTATGTATTTATAAACAATAAGTGATGTCGCCATTTTCCTATAAATCATTTGAGACACACTAATTTAGATGTGCCCAGGTACTCATCTTGTAAACAATCCAAGGTTGTCTCTGGGAGCTACAACAGGGTGCTTGTTTCAGTTCATACAATGCTCACTTGAGTTTGCACACACGCAACTCTCTGTTGAAGGTCTCAAATCCTTCAGACTACTCAATATACACCTCTTCCCCAATCATGTTGTTGAGGAATGTTGTCTTTACATCCATATGATGTATCTACCATCCCATTTGCGGTGACAGTTCTAAAATGGATCTAATTGATGAGTACCTTGCAACATGAGCAAAAGTCTCATTGTAATCAATTCCCTCCACCTGAGAGAACCCTCTGGCTACAAACCTGCCCTTATGTTTCTCCACACTACCCTCTGATGCTTGATTTAACTTGTAAATCCATCTCGAACTCACCACTGACTTATCTGTTGGTCTTGGGACCACATACCAAACATTGTTCCTGATAATGGAGTCATACTCCTTGACCATGGCATCAACCCAAATTGGTTGTTGCACTACTTACTCAAAAGAGGATGGGTCAATCTCTAGACTCCCACTCCTTAAAGCCATGTAGCTAGTGTACCTCTCTGGTGACCTCCTCTTCTTGTGTTGTGATGTGGGTGCTCCCACATTATCTCTAGCATCATGCAATAACATCTCATCCTCTCTGGTGCACTTTATCCCATCTCTAGAAGATTTTGCATGAGTGTGTTAGGTCCCTATGATAATAGTGATTCCCTCATTACTATTGTCATTGTAGCCCTTATTATTATTATTGTACCCCTATTGTCCCCTTATTGTTATTATTGTGCCCCATAGAAGCCCACTATTGTTATTGTTGTGCCCTTATATTATTATTGTTATGTCAGCTTTGATTATATTGTGACCCCTTAGACTCCTATATATAGAAATGAGGTTTGATCATTTGTATCATCCAAGAATTGTTCATTTGTGTAATGTAAAGGAGGTTTCACCCTCGAAGAGGCTGATTTCTAAGGCATTGATCTATCTTTTCTATCTTTTTGTGAGCTGGTTTTATAAAATTTGGTATCAGAGGTTTGGATTCTAGGGTTTCGCTGCTCCAAACACGTCATCGTGGATTTTTCAATAAAAAAAATTCTCTGCGATTTTTCAGAAGCTAAAAAAAAAACCCATTTGAGCCGAAATCTCGATGATCCTCAATCCTAAATTTCAGATCTTTTCCCACTACATTTTCGAAGATATAATCTAATGAAGTTAGGGTTTTTTGTAGACTCCCAAATTACATGTCAAACAGGTTACCTTGGTAAAATAGTCATAACTTTCTCTCTAAGTATCAGATTGAAATTTCGTAAGCATTTATAGAAAGAGGATAAACTGTAGTTTTTTGTGCATAGATTTCAGGTCTGAAGGTTGAAACAATGACACGTGGCACTTCGTACAATTTCGCTCTACTGAACAAGTGTATAATCAGGTCATCTTGGGAGATTGGGCATAAATCTTTCTTGGATAATCCAATTTTTATCAGACTAGTGGAATTGGAAAGAGAACTCAAAGGACTACCATAGTTCATAATTCAAGACCTTGGAGATCCGAAATTTCAGAGATAAATAAGATTCAATATCGAGCTCCTACATAGTGAAAAAAGGTGTGTAGAATTTTAAAATTTTCCATAAGTTTGGTTTGAAAAATTAGTTTGAAGGAATTCAAAGGGCATAGTGAAACATAATTATCATTAATTGATGCCCCGAAGAAAGAAAATGGAAACACCTAGTAAGCAACCTGAAATCTCTAGCATGACGCATGAAAAAGATCAAGAAACGCAACATGATATATCAAAATTATGAGACCAAGTGAAACAAAATTCACTCTCACAAAAAGTAACAGATGAATGACGTGGAAGCTAATATGGAAGGAAAAAAGGAAGATTTGAAGATAGATTTGACAAAGTTGATACAAGAAGTGTTTACTAATGGTGAAAGGGTAGTAATGGAAACTCATGATGAGAAAAAAAGAAATGTTAATCATGATTTCATAGACTCTAACGTTGGATTGAAGACCCACCATGTTCCAAACATCAATATGAGGAAGTTTGATGCCAAGGATCCTGTAACATGGATAGTACAGATGGAGCAATATTTCGATCTCCATAATGTGAAAAACACACAAAAGGTACACATTGCAACTTTATATTTGGAACCAAATCAATTTGTATGGTATTAATGGCTTTTCTCTCGTAAACAAATTGTCACTAGGGTAATTTTTACGAAAGAAATGATAACACATTATGAGGATACAAAAAGTAACACTTTTTTTAGCCAATTGATAAATCTAAAACAAAAGGGTTCAATGATGGAGCCCATTGAGGACTTCCAAAAATTTAATATAAGGGTAAAATATATTCTAGAGGGGCATAGGATTGATGTGTTCATAGGGACTTCAAAGGATAGAATCCAACATGAGGTTTTCCTTTGGGAACCTGATTTATTGGAGAAGGCATTCAGGTTGGAAAGGAAAATGGAAAGCAAAATTATAGCAACTAGGAAGCCTACCACTCACAACTATAAATATGGAAGTGTTGTTGCCCCTAGCCTTCCACAACCTACAAGGTTGACACCACAAAAATTGGAAGAAAAAATAGCAAAAGGGCTTTGTTATAGTTGTGATAGTAAATACACTAAAGGTCATAAGTGTGCTGAGAAGAAATTATTTTACATATATTGTAAAGAGGAGGAAGAAAAGGAACAAGAAATGTAAAAAGAAGAGGATATACACCAGGAACAAACCCTAGAGAAAGAAGAAATTAATCTGACCATATCTTGTAATGCATTGGTTGGAATTACCACTCCTCAAACTATCAAGATATAAGAACATATCAAGAAGAAAAAATTAATAGTGTTGATTGATTCGGGCAATACCCATAATTTAATTCATTATAAGATAGCCAAGGAATTGAATTTCTTCCTATATCCAGCACTAGAGTGTCAAGTGACGGTTGCATGTGGAGGAACCATAAATTGCTTTGGAAAGTTCCACAATATCAAGCTATCCATGGGAGAATATGTATTGAATAGCCTAATGCTTTCTATTCCAATGGGTGGTGCTGATGTTGTACTAGGAGTCCAATGGCTACAATCCTTGGGTACAATAGCTTTTAATTTTCAAGAAAGTTTCATGAAATTTTGTTCAGAAGGGAAGGAATTTGAATTAAGGGGTATCGTAGGGAAACTGGAAAGATAATCAGCTCTAACGGAATGACAAATCTTCTAAAGAAAAAACAATGAGGTGTAATTGCACAATTATGTTCGCTAGAGGTTCCACATTGAAATCATCTATTTGTCCTCATCTACAAAAAGTCTTGGACAATCATTCCAAGGTATTTGAGACTCACAAAGGCCTACCACCTCTTCGTGATCATGATCATGCTATTCATTTGATTCCAGGAATTGTTCCTCCAAACATCAGGCCTTAAAGATATCCCTATGCCCAAAAGATTGAAATTGAACGTATAGTTTCAAAAATGCTAGAGGCTGGTATAATTCAACCTAGTCAAAGTTCTTTCTCTGCTCCAGTAGTATTGGTGCACAAGAAGGATGGATCATGGAAAATGTGGCTGGATTATAGGGAGCTCAACAAGCTCACTATTAAAGATAAATTTCCCATTCCTGTCATTGATGAATTATTGGATGAATTGCATGGATCAATTTACTTCAGCAAGTTGGATCTTCATTCAGGATATCATCAAATCAGAATGAAGACTAAAGACATTCTGAAAACAACATTTAGAACTCATGAGGGTCATTATGAATTTTTGGTCATGCCTTTTGGCCTTACTAACGCACATTCTACATTTCAAGGTTCGATGAATTCCATTTTCAAACCCTTCCTTAGAAAATTTGTCTTAGTATTTTTTTATGATATACTAATCTACAGCAAGTCTTGGAAGGATCATGTTCAACATGTTGACGGGGTGCTCAAACTATTGGAAGAGAAACAATTATATGAAAAAATCTCCAAATGTTTCTTTGGAGTACAATAGGTGGAATATTTGGGTCGTATTGTATCTCATAAAGGTGTTAAGGTAGACCCTAGAAAAATTAAAGCCATTAAGGAATGGAAAATCCCCACATCCATAAAGAATCTACGAGGATTTCTTGGGTTGACAGGGTATTATCGCAAGTTTGTTAAGAATTATGGGAGAATAGCAACACCTATAACAACATTATTGAAGAAAGATACATTTTCATGGACTCCAAAAGAAACAAAGGCCTTTGAACATCTTAAAGAGGCAATGTGCAAAGCACCGGTCTTAGCTACTCCAAAATTCACAAAAACCCTTATTGTGGAATGTGATGCCTCAAGAAATGGAATTGGTGTTATTTTAATGTAAGAAGAAAGAAACATTTCTTTCGAAACCCATCCAATCAAAGGAAAGTATTTACACAAAGCTATTTATGAGAAGGAAATGTTGGCAATACTACATGCACTTAATAAATGGCGACCCTACCTAATGGGAAGACACTTCAAGGTAAAAACGGATCATGATAGTCTTAAATACTTTTTAGAACAAAGATTATCTTCAGAAGAGCAGCAAAAATGGCTCACAAAGATGTTGGGTTATGACTTTGAAATCATCTACAAAAAAGGGAAGCAAAATGTTGTGGCAGATGCACTCTCAAGAAACTATGAGGATGTGGAAGTATTGATTTGCGCCATTTCTATTATCCAACCAGATTGGATAAATGAAGCAAGGAATGAATGGAAGAATGATGAAGAAGTGTGGGCACTCATTCAAAAGATACAACAAGATCCCAGTACATTTGATACATTTAGCTAGAAAAATGATTCATTAGGGTACAAAGATCGCTTATACCTATGTAATAATTCCCAATTCAAACAAAAGATTCTTATGGAATTGCACACTTCTCCCTTAGAGGGCACTCGGGATTTTTAAAAACTTATCATAGGGTTAAGAAGGAATTCTTTTTGGATGGCCTTAAATCAGATATTCAAAGGGTCGTGGCGAAATGTTTGGTTTGCCAACAAAATAAAGTTGAAACAATTAAGACCCCAGGTCTATTACAACCTTTATCCATTCCAATCCAATGGTGGGAGGAGGTTTCAATGGATTTTATCACAGGTTTACCCAAGTCCGAAGGAAAGAGTGTCAACATGGTGGTAGTTGACAAACTTACCAAGTATGCACAATTTTTTTCATTATCTCTTCCATTTAAATCCAGTACAATTTCTACTGCATTTATGGAAACAATTCAAAAGCTACATGGAAACCCAAAGATTATTGTAAGTGACAGAGATCCCATTTCCATGTGGATTTTAACCCGTACAGAAATTACCTGCATACGAATTCTAAAACACAGAAAATAAACAATGCAAGAGCATAACACATAAAACACATATACATAGAGATTTTACCCTGGATCCCAAAACCGAGACTACCAGCTTGATTTTTCATTATGTTCCTTTCAATGTTACAATACATATTTATACATGTCGAAGCATCCAATACCATGGACCGAAAACCATCGCGTCCAAAACCATGTGTGAAAAACATGCACAAAACCATAGGTAGGTCCGCCCAACCTAATATAGGTTCCTAATCCAGGTGGATGTTGGTGGCCACCCACCTATCCCATTTGGACCCCCACAACTGTCTCTTTCAGTTTTTTCAGTTTCCTAAATTGTAGCACATTTTATTATTTTTAGCAGTTTTTCGGGTCCTGAACTTCCAGAGCCGTTTTGAGGCCCTAAATGACGTTTTTTGAGAAATCTGAGGACAAGATGGGTCCATGGATTGATGTTGCCCTTCCCAAAGTGGTAGTGCTCAGATATATATTTCTAACGAGCTATTGTATGCGTCAAACGGAGAATGTATGCCAAAGTTACGACCCCATGAAATTGATGTACCAATTTACCCAAACGGGGCCCACAATTTGGCGTTTCATCTTCTAGGGTTAGGTTTTGGGATGTGAAGGGTTTTCCATTGTTTCTCAACAATAAATAGGCCTTCGAGCCTCATTGTAACATAGTTGAGAGGCATGTAGCCGCCACATCTCTTCTCAGAGATAAGCTACCATCACCCTAGCTGGTTTACTTCCATTTCTGGTTGTAAGCATATTTCAGTATTTTCCATAAATGAAATGAAGTATTATTTCCACTGCATCTTTATGTATATGGTTATCTCCGTAATTTATTGCGTTCCTGTTTAAATCCGGATCAGTGGTATCAGAGCGATCTACTTTTTCTCTGTTTTTCTTTGCATGTCCCCAACGAGGTCGGGATATAAGAAGTTAGGGCTTGAATTGGTCGAACCTTTGCAAGACCAGCCTGGCAAATCCCAACGACCTCCCATGGCGGATGAGAAGAAAGACAAGGGGGCAGGAGATCCTATCAAAATCTTGCTCGAAGAAGCCCTCGAGCGACAAAGGAACACGATGATGGACAACTTTGCCCAAATCCTTCAACAGTTACCCAAAGGTGACGCATCGGCTTCCAGAAGCTACTCAGGAAATGCCATGCCCTTTAAGGTACAAGTTAATTTTGAAATCCCCATATTTGAGGGTTAGATAGACGCAGATGCCATAGATAAATGGTTAAATTTGCTAGAGGGTTATTTTTCTGTTCATGAATTTTCGAGTGAGGAAAATATTGTTTTTGCTCTTCTTAAAGCAGGCCCCCACGTCAAGGACTGGTGGGAAACCTACTGCGAGCAGAAGGATGGAAGTACCGGCTCACTATTTTAGCCGCACCCACTTGGAATGACTTCCGGGATGCTATCAAGGAGCAGTACTACCCTGTCAAAAGCTATGAGGACAAATACATCAAATGGACCACACTGTGGCAAGGACGAGACCAAGATGTGTCGGAGTTCACAAACATTTTTCATACCCTTCGCACATAGTTGGGTATCAAAGATTCTAAGCTGCATCTGGTACTCAAATACTGCGGCTGCCTACACAGATACATCCAGGAAGAGATGGAGTTCTTGAACATCTCCTCACTCAGCACAACATACTGATACACTGTCAAAATCGATCAAAAGTTCAAACAGAAGAAGCAAGACTTTGGATCTGCAAATCCGAAGCCCAAAGGACAAAGCCAAGGCGGGGTGACCCAAGACAACCTGTCGAAGCCACAAGAAAAGAACAACACCACAAATCAGAAGAAGGACACAGGAAAGTGGTGTGAGTTCCACAAGAGTCCCACTCATAAGACAAGTGAGTGTCGGACCAAGCAGTTGCTGGTGGCTGAGTTAATCAGATGCATGTTTCGACCCTGAGGTAAAACCCGACAAGGGAATGGTAAAGGGAAGTAGATCATTGATGCGGAGCCCAACACCACTGTTGCCACCGCCAAGATCCAGAAGAATGAGCCTGAAGACCCAGAGGAGGGGGAGCACCTTTTCCACTCATAAATGTTGGTGAAGGGTTCACCGCTGCAATTCATTGTTGACAGTGGGAGCTAGAAGAACCTCGTTTCAGCAGAGTTCGTGAAGCGGTTGGGCCTACCGACTACACCACACCCACAGCTATACAGTATCAGGTGGCTTCATGATGGACAAGATCTCAAATTCTTCCAGCAGTGTCGCCTTCCCTACAGCATCAAGCCCTTCACAGACGAGGTATTGTGTGATGTTACACCTCTGGATGTTTGTGATGTATTATTAGGCCAACCATACTTGTGGAGGTGACATGTTGTGTATGAGTCAAGGCCTCGCGCTGTTATTATTTCTTTAGATGATTCATTATACAGGATACCGGAGGTAGCTCCACATACCGCCACCTCTTTGATCACTGCTAAGAAAGGCAACAAACTCATCTCCCAGACTAGGAAATTCATCTGTCTAGTTCGCTCCCAAAGTAAGGGGAAGATCCATGACCCCGCAAAGGGTTCCTGCACGCAGCAGCAGCAGCAAAGGGATACGGTCATGACAGAACACAGGAACAACTTCTCCTCACCCACAGGGGTACCACACAAGTTTCAGGTGGGCGACATAGGTTGGTTACATCTGCAGAGAGAACACCTTACCAGAACCCATCAAAAACTCAGACCACTCCAACATGGTCCTTACACCAGTACCAAGGCTACGGGAAACAATGCTTTGAAGCACAACATCCCTCCATTCCTCCACTTGCACCAAGTGTTCAATGTGGACCGTCGTAGACCATGCTTCCCACCATTTCTGGACACATCAGAGATTGTAGAACAGCTCACCAGAGACCTAGCTCAGCAGAAGCTTCCTCATCTCAGGGAGGAACTCAATGCAATGGGGACCATTGATTCCTAAGGGGGAAGGAATGATCCAGGTGGATGTTGGTGGCCACCCACCTATCCCATTTGGACACCCACAACTGTCTCTTTCAGTTTTTCAGTTTCCTAAATTGTAGCACAATTTACTATTTTTAGCAGTTTTTTGGGTCATGAACTTCTGGAGCCGTTTTGAGGCCCTAAACGACGTTTTTTTGGAAATCTGGGGGCAACATGAGTCGATGGACTGATGTTTCTCTTCCCAAAGTGGTAGTGCTCGGATAGATATTTCTAACGATCTATTGTACGCGTCAAACGGAGATTGTATGCCAAAGTTACAACCCCGGGAAATTGATGTACCAATTTACCCAAACGGGGCCCACAATTTGCCGTTTAATCTTCTAGGGTTAGGTTTTGGGACGTGAAGGGTTTTCCATTGTTTCTCAACAATAAATAGGCCTTCGAGCCTCATTGTAACACAGTTGAGAGGCATGTAGCTGCCACATCTCTTCTCAGAGATACGCTACCATCGCCCTAGCTGGTTTATTTCCGTTTCTGGTTGTAAGCATATTTCATTATTTTCCATTAATGAAATGAAGTATTATTTCCACTGCATCTTTGTGTATATGGTTATCTTCGTAATTTGTTGCATTCTTGTTTAAATCCGGATCAGGTCCAAAACCAAAATTTTCTTGAGGCACTGCCCCAGACCCCATAGAGTGGGGTTACTTGCACCCCTCAAACCCCCTGTGAGTCCCCCCGCTATGCGATCAGCGCAACAAAGGGGGAGGGAGCTTCACCCCCTTTCTAACCCCCTGGTTAACTATGTGGGTTAGTCATGGAAAGAATATAACACAACCCAAAATTCTCCCACTTGTTGTTTTCTTTCCATAGGAGGCCATAAGAGAGCTTAGTCATTTATCCAGCCCTGCAACGCCCATTGTTTTTCTACACCAAGAGAACTTCTCAAAGCTCACAGATTTTGTCAATGCATCTGCAGTATTCTTCAAAGTGTCCACCTTTACCAACAACACCCTTTTGTCTTCTATCATATCCCTCGCAAAGTGATACTGAACATCAATGTGCTTTGTCTTTGAATGATATGAAGGGTTATTTGCCAAGAAATTGCACTTTGGTTGTCACAGTCTATCCTTATAGCTCCCTGTACTAACCCCATACTTGAACACAATCTTTGCAACCAAATAGCTTCCTTGCATGCATGAGTGGTTGCCATGTAATTTGCCTCTGTAGTTGATAGTGCCACTACAGATTGTTTCTTACTCATCCAACTAAATGCACCTCCAAATAGGTTAAACACATACCCACTTGTAGATCTTCTCTGATCCAGATCTCTAGCCCAGTCTGCATCAACAAAGCCATGAATATCCAACACTCTGTCCAATCCTGGTCTTCTTTGGTAGCACAAACCACAATCACTAGTGCCATGCAAATACCTGAAAACCCGCTTCACTTCTGTCCAGTGCTCCTTCACTGGTTTTCACATAAACCTGCTCAATACGCCCACTACATGTGCAATGTCTGGTCTAGTACAGACCATCGCATACATCAAGCTACCAACTGCACTTGCATATGGAACACAGGACATGTCCTCTTCCTCTTCTTGTGTCTTGGGACACTGTTCAACAAATAACTTTACACCTACAGGAATAGGAACCTTCACTGGTTTACTATCCTACATATTAAACCTCTGCAATATTGTCTCGACATACTTACTCTGGTTTAACCAGAGCTTCCTCTTTGTCCGGTCTCTTTTAATTTCCATGCCCAAAATATAGTTTGCAGCGCCAAGATCTTTCATGTCGAATTTGGAGGACAAATGGGTCTTCAAATCCTAGATAATTTCTCTGTCATTTCCAACCAGCAACATATCATCCACATACAAGACCAGATAAATAACACAGTCACCAATTAATTTAAAATACACAAAGTGATCTGATTTTCTTCTGGTGAAGCCAAGACCCTGTATAAATGTATCAAATTTCTCATACCACATCCTTGGTGACTATTTTAACCCATACCGAGACTTCTTTAACTTGCATACCAGTTCTTTCTTACCCTTCACCGCAAAGCCTTCAGGTTGCTTCATGTAGATCTCCTCTTCCAGATCCCCGTGAAGAAATGTTGTCTTCACATCCATCTATTCTACCTCAAAATCAAAAGCAGTAGAAACAGATAAAATTAATCTAATAGAAGTTACCCTGGCAACAAGAGAAAAAAATATCACCAAAATCAATTCCCGGCATCTAGGAATAACCTTTTTCTACCAACCGAGCCTTGTATTTCTCCACCTTTCCTTCTGCATTTGTCTTCTTTTTGAACACCCATTTGCTACCAATGGATTTCCTTCCAGCCGGAAACTCCACCAAATCCCAAGCCTCATTTTATGGCCTCTTTCCAGAGTTTTCCATTCTCTGAATCTGCTACTTCCTTCATAGTTCTGGGATCATCATCAGTAATAGATAAAGCAAAATTTGAACAGAAAGAAGATGGACTATACCTTTCTAGCTACCTTCTTTCTCAAACTGATTTTCTCACACCCGGAGTTTGTGGCTCTGCATCTTCTGATTCCTCCTCTGCTGTAGAGTCTGATTCTTCCTCCTTTAGCTCAAACTCTATCTTCTCAGGTTACTTTGGTTGGAATTAATGTTTAATAACATCTTTCACCTCTCTAAACATGACATCTCGGTTGTATACAACCTTCCTTGTTACTGGGTTCCAAAGTGTATAACCCTTTAGACCATCCTTATACCCAATAAAGATGCACTTTTCAGATTTACTATCCAACTTGGTTCGTTTCTCCTTTGGAACATGTACATACGCATCACATCCAAATACCCTCAGATGTGAAAGAGAGGGTTTCTTACCAATCCATACCTCTTGTCGAGTCTTATCCTCCAATGCTGATGAAGGTGATTTATTGACCAGGTAACATGTTGTCTCCACTACCTCTGCCCAGAATTCTTGTCCTAACCCAGCACCACTGAGCATGCTTCTTTCCCTTTCCATCAACGTCTTGTTCATTCTTTCTACAACTCCATTTTGCTTAGGTGTATATGGAGTAGTGTTTTTCCGTTCTATACCACACATCTTACAGAATTCTTCAAATTCCTTACTGCAAAACTCTCCACCATTATCTGTCCTCAGCACCTTTATCTTCTTCTCTGTCTGGTTTTCCACCAGAGCCTTAAATTCTTTAAACTTGTCAAAGACTTCAGATTTCTTCTTAAGGAAATATATCCATGTATTCCTTGAGAAGTAATCTATAAAGGATACATAGTATTCTGCTTCCCATATACACAATTTTCACAGAAATCAAAATCCAGAGAGCTATTATTCATACCTTCTACCATACCTTTACCATGAAGTATTCTAAGGCCCTTCTCTCCAATATGTCCAAGCCTTTGATGCCACAGCATGGTATTCTCTCTAGAGACCACTAGATTTTCTACTCCACTTCTAGGAACCACAGAACTGTTGCACCTATCAACAATAGTGCTACCTTGCAGCTTGTACAGAGTTCCAATTTGAACTCCCCGCATCAATATCAGTGCCCCCCGAACCATCTTGCAGGTATCCTTCTCAAACACTGTTTTTACACCTGCATCATCCAACTTGCTTATAGAAATCAGATTTCTGGCTAATGCAGGAATATGTAGAACACCCGGAAGTGTTCTAACCCTTCCACCTTGCAACTTCAACTTTAATTTTCCCGTGACCAACGATTCTAGCCTTCCTATCATCCCCTAAGAAGACATCACCACCATCATATTTCTCATACTCACAGAACCACTTTCTATGGGGAGTGAAGTGAAAGGATGCACCTGAGTCAATCAACCATGCCTCATGATCTACATGTGCACTTGAAGAAGCCAAGTACACATCCCCACCTTCATCTGAGGTGGTTTTCACCTCTGCAGAAGGAGCATCATCAGATCCCTTTCCTTTGTTAGGAGCTTTAGATTTACAGTCCCTTTTGTAATGCCCTTCCTTTCCGCATTTCCAGCACACCACCTTTACAGGTTTTCCTGGAGATTTAGATCTCCCACTCGATGACTTATTTTTTTTTCTATTCTGGAACTGTCCTCATACAGACAAGGCATCACCATTCTGGCTCTCCATATTTTTCCGTCTCATCTCCTCCATCAGCAAGGATGGGACTGTTTCATCAAACTGCAAGGCAGTTGCATTACTACCTATTGCAATAACCAGACTATCCCACGAATCTGGTAGAGAACACAACAAACTAATGCACTTATCTTCATCTGAAATTTTGATATCAATAGATGATAACTGACTTACCACAGTATTAAACGCATTCAGATGCTCTGTCACTGAGTCTCCATCTTTCATCCTCAGGTTATACAGCTTTTTCTGTAGGAACAATTTATTCACCAAAGACTTAGATTGGTACAAAGTCCCTAACTTGTCCCACAAAGCCTTCATCGTAGCTTCCCCTGATACATTCAACAATACTGAATCTGAGACACACAATCGTATTGTGCTCTTTGCCTTCCGACCCAACTTCTTCCATTCCTCATCAGACACTCCTATTGGTTTAGTACCCAGATCTACCGCGATCCACTGATCCTTATCCACCAACAGATCCTCCATCTTGAGTTTCTACAACTCAAAACTCTGACCATTAAATTTCTCGATCTCTATCTTTCCACTGCTCGCCATCTTCTTTCACCACCAGAATCGATCTCGCAGATCTCCCACCGAACAGGGTCTACCACAGGCCCGAGTGAAACCCCTCAACAATAAAGGCATCCCCTTGAAGCCAAAATAGCTCTGATACCAAATGTAGGTTTTAACTCCATACAGAAATTACCTGCATATGAATTCTAAAACACAGAAAATAAACAATGCGAGAGCATAACACATAAAACACATATACACAGACATTTTCCCCTGGATCCCAAAACAGGGACTACCAGCTTGATTTTTCATTATGTTCCTTTCAATGTTACAATACATATTTATACATGTCGAAGCATCCAATACCATGGACCGAAAACCATCACGTCCAAAACCATCGACCGAAAACCATCGCGTCCAAAACCATGTGCGAAAAACATGCACAAAACCATAGGTAAGTCCGCCCAACTTAATATAGGGTCCAAAACCAAAAAATTTTGGGGGCGTTGCCCCGGACCCCATAGAGTGGGGTTATCTGCACCCCTCAAACCCCCTGTGACTCCCCCCACTACGTAATCGACACAATGAAGGGTGGGGCTTCGCCCCCTTTCTAACCCCCTAGTTAACTATGTGGGCTAGTCGTGGAAAGAATATAACACAACCCAACATTCCACTGGAAATTTTTGGACAAAATTATTTTCTTGTCTCAGTACTTAGTGAGCTCATAGCTCATCTTATCATCCTCAATCTGATGGGAAAATTGAGATAGTAAACAATGTTTGGATGGATATCTTCATTGCTTTGTCTTTGATAAACAGACACAATGGGTCAAATGGTTGCCTCTCACTGAATGGTGGTATAACACTTCCTTCCATACTGCAGCAAAAAGGACCCCATTTATGGCACTTTATGGATATCATCCACCATCCATCACATCATATTTAATAGAAAATTCTAAGGTTCAAGCAGTGGAAGATCACATCGAGCATCAACAACAAGTTCTCCAACTCTTAAAGGATAGCCTCACTTTGGCGCATAATAGAATGAAACAATAGGAAAATCAACATCGCAGTGAAAGTAGTTTTGATGTAGGTGACTGGGTATTCCTACAGCTACAACCATATAAACAAATGTCCCTCAAGAAAGCTTAGAAGGATAATAAACTATCATCAAAGTATTATGGTCCATACAAGATGTTGCAAAAGATTAGTACTATGGCATACATATTGGAGGTTCCTGTAGCTTCCCGAGTGCACCGAGTTTTCCATGTTTCATGTTTAAAGAAGGTTATAGGTGACAAGCTCCCAGTTCAAACAATATTGCCAGAAATTGACGAGGAAGTAAAAATCATATTGGAACCTGAAGCAGTCACAGAAACAAGAACTCGAAAGCTACAAAATTGATCAATTTCGGAGTATCTCGTCAAGTGGAAGAACTTACCCGTTGAAGATTTCACATGGGAGGATGAGAATTTTATATAGAAGCATCCATAACTACTCAAGTGTTGAGAAAAACACCTTTTTGAAGGAGAGGAGCATGTTAGTTCCCTATGATACTAGTGATTCCCTCATTACTATTGTCATTGTAACCCTTATTTTTCTTATTGTGCCCCTATTGTCCCAATATTGTTATTAGTGCGCCCCATAGAAGCCCACTATTGTTATTGTTGTGCCCTTATAATATTATTTTTATGTCGGCTTTGATTATATTGTAACCCCTTAGACTCCTATATATAGAAAGGAGGTTTAGTCATTTGTATCATCCAAGAATTGCTCATTTGTGTAATGTAAAATAGGCTTACCCCTCGAAGAGACTGATTTCTAAGGCGTTGATCTATCTTTTCTATCTTTTTGTGCGTTGGTTTCATAACCCTCTGGCCACAAACTTGCCCTTATGTTTCTCCACACTACCATCCATTGCTTGATTTACCTTGTAAATCCATCTCGAACTCACCACTGACTTGTCTGTTGGCCTTGGGACCACATACCAAACATTATTCTTGATAATGTAGTCATAATCCTCAACCATGGCATCAACCCAAATTGGTTATTGCACTACTTCCTCAAAAGAGTATGGCTCAATCTCTACACTCCTGCTCATCAAATCCATGTAGCCAGTGTACCTCTCTAGTGACCTCCTCTGACCTCCTATGATGTAGCACTGTGATATGGGTGCTCCCACATTATCTCTAGCATCATGCAATAACATCTCAACCTCTCTGGTGCACTTTATCCCATCTCTAGAAGATTCTGCATGAGTGGGTGTTTCCACTCCCTACTCCTCTGCATGTGGCTACTCCAATCATCCTGAGGTTCCTCCTTTGGATCTAAAATATCCTCTACCACATGTAGCTAAAGCTCCCTCTCAAGGAAAATCTCATGGTCTTATCTTCATCAAACTTCAAATCTCTGTGAACCACTATCATCCTGTTGATTGGTAGGCGCACCTGATAGTTGTGGGGTGTATCAATGTACCCCAAAAATATGCCCAACTTAGTTGTTAGCTCTTTTTTTTTCCATGCATCTTTGGTAACATGGAGGTAGATTGATGAACCAAATATCCTGAAGTGTGCTACATCTGGTTTCTTCACTAAAAAATCATCTTCCGGTGCACTCATCCCTAGAATTCGATGAGGGATTTTGTTCTGCAAATAAACAGTTGTGTTGCATGCTTCAACCCACAAGTGTAATGGTAGGCCCTGGTCATGCAACATCGTCGGTGCTTCCCCCACAATAATTTTGTTCTTCCTTTCAGCCACCCCAAAATTTTGTGGGTTATGAGGTGCTATCAACTCCCGTTGATTTCCTTCTGATGCATAGAATTTTTTGAGCTCATTCGACACATACTCTCCATCGTAATCTCTCTTGAGAGCTTTAATTTTCCTACCAGTGTTTTTCTTGACCAATGCTTTAAATTCATAGAACTTAACGAACATATGATCTTTCTTCTGCATGAAGAAAATCCAACACTTATGAGAAAAATCATCAACAAATATTACATAATACATGTGCTTGGTTGTGGATGTTGTCGAGAACGGTCCACGCACATCTCAGTGAACTTGATCAAGGATCGCCTATGCTCGACTATCTTTGTCATGAAAGGAAGATTTGGTGTACTTCCCCAATGTACACCCTTTTCATGTGCCTCTCTACTCTAGTGTGCCCTTGTGAAGACTGATAGAAATTTGTTGCAAGATCTTCAAAGCACCATGGTGCAAGTGACCCAATCTCCTGTGCCACAACTCATCGATGCCTCATCTCTGCACCTTCTCTACTTTACTGCTCTAGGAAACACAATCTTCTATCTCGAACTTGTAGAGGTTCTTCACTCAAACCCCTTTCCTCTTCACATGTCCTGTGGTATGTGATGAAGGAACGCCTTTCCCTTACTAAATATCACATCATGGCCTCTATCCTCCAACATGGCAATAGAAACCAAGTTCTTCTTTAAACCAAGAACATACATAACATCTCTCAAACTAAGGGGAGAACCACACTCAATCTGAAAGGTAACTGTATCGATGTCATTTGTGTTATACCTCCCATCATCACCCATCTTAATATGCATCTGGAGATCCTTCTCCTCCAAGTTACTAAATATATCTTTGTTACTGGTCATATGGAATGAAGTTCCACTATCCAAGTACCACTCACTACTCATCATCAATGACACCATACAAGTGATGAGGGTCAAATCGAGTTTGAATTATGAAGCAAGAGCCTCACCTGCTGCTCCTCATGAGGGCTTCTTACCGACCTTCTTGTGTGGACACTTTGTGGCAAAAGGTCCTAGCTTGTGACAGTGAAAACACTTGATTTTTGACATGTCCTTCTTCTTGCCGCCCTAACAAGAATTTGATTTTGAATGGGATGAATTCCCCAATTCTTTCTTTTCCTTACCAACTAAGGCACAATTCTCCTGATCATCATGCTTTGATGAGGATCCGTCTCCAGTGTTCCGTCGAATCTCTTCTTGTACCAATTTGGACCATAATCACTCCCACTCTAGTAGCTTCTCCCTCCCATTAACTGAGTCTTGGTAATTGTGCCATCTCTTGGGAAGTCCTAGAAGTGCTAGGCTCACAAGATCGTCTTCGTCAACAGTAATCCTGACACTTCCGAGCTCATCCTGACATTGGGTGAACTTGTTCAAGTACTTCAGAATTGAGTCGCCCTTCTCCATCTCGATCTTTATGAGTTTGTCCTTCAGTGCCAGCTTCCTATGGTCACTGCTATTTTGAATCAGGTCTTTCAGTGCCTTCCATATTGCAAATAGAGTTTCCTTACCATGGAGATTTGAGACAATATCATCTTGAACTCCTTTTAGCATAATCCTTCTCGCCTTTGCCACACACTTTCTCCTTTCATTCAGATCTTTAACATTCGATGTTGGAGGCTTCAGGGTATCATGATCTATGAATTCCTTCATCTTGTTGTCTTCCAACATTACCTCCATCCTACCCTTCCAAGCTATGTAATTCAAGCTTCCCTCCAGGGCATACTCAAGTCTCAAACCATAGAATGACATCCTACTAACTCTGAAGTATGAACTGAAAATTCGATTTCAACTACACAACTAACTCGTATTCTCCTCTTCTATAATGTCTTTAGCTCATATACCATGTATATTTGTACTTGTAGATTCAAAGTTCTTATGTAATATGCTAAAACAAAAGACTTGAATCTACTCTACTCTTTAGCAGAAACAAAAATTAATCGATGAAAACACTAAACAGAAAAGGAAGAATTTCAATCGCACATAACACAATAATTTTTCCGGGAAATTAACTACTCAAAACCACTACTATCTATATTGCATTAACCAAAAGATATGAGAAGAAAATACAATGCCTTTTCAACCCGAACAATTCCTGCAAAAGTACATTCTATCTCTCTGTGTCACAAACCAGCTCAAGCCAACACTTATCCAATTATGTTACCTACCAAGACCATGCTTCCTTGTGTATTCCTGAGAGAATTAGCCCATATTTAATAGTTGGGAAAATCCCTCACCACAATTGCGTAATCCGTTATAAGCATTCTACTGATTGCATTCACCATATGTACAACTTGGAAAAATATACAACTGATAGTACATTTTCCCTGAACTCTAATCTCAACTGGGTCTTCCTCTGAGCTGACATGCATGATTTATTTATGAGTGAATCTTTAGTTAACTAGTGGAGCAATGAAGCTACACTAAAGTTGTTCCCCACTACCAGACTTCCTACTAGTTCCTCCAACTGTTTGAACTATTTTAACTGGTTATAACTCAGTTAGACTGAGTTAATTAATTACAACTCAAAAGAAATCAACCTAGACCCCTAAAATTTAGGAATCACTCTACATGACTCTAGATAGACTTCCAAATCGAATTTACTAAGTCAACTAAGTCAAATTAACTTAGTTAACTATTACAAGTTGCTATGAGAATAGAATTTCGATTTAATTCCTAATTTAATTCAAGGATAAATTAAATTAGGGTTTCTTGTTGTTATTTTTAACAATTTGATTTGAAACAAGTGTGCATCAGGGAGCAAGGAGATGACTCAAATCTATAAGATCTGAAAGTACATTAAGTACTAATGGTTAAAACTTGACTGATTTAATTATCTTTGAATATCTAATGATGCAAGATATGTTTGAATGTGTTTTAAGTGATTTGTGATTTAACAGTGAAATTTGTAGAAAGTATTATTGTGATTTGTAGCGAAGATCGGATTTAGTAATTCAAGATCTATATGTTGGTTTTCTTCAGTAAGGCATTGTACATTCGTAGATTTGGCTCAGCACAGTCACGAATAAATTATGTGATATTTTATTCAGTATGTTGGTATATATACGTGTGTTATGTATGGAATCGCGTACACACATAGATACGTTTTATGGAGGTTGTGTATATGTACAAGGGTTTGAATTATTGCTTGATGATGGCAGTTGATGATGTATGTTATATATGTTGTTGTCTGTCAATGATGTATTTTATGTATTTGGAAAAGTTGACTGGGTTGATTTTATTATGGATTGGAATATTGGTTAGTGATAATGCTACAGGATGTTGATATGTGATAAAGTTTCTACTGACTCAGTGTGTCAGTAACTTAGTGAGTGATGCAGTGATTTAGTTTTAGCATTTAGTGATTTGAGATCTATACGTAGGTTGTATTTAGATGAAGCGTGTATATACGCAATTATGCTTCAAAACAGTCACATATAATTTATGAAGTAAATTTGATGAGGGTGTGCAATGATTACAGGTTACTTCTATGTTGATAATAGTGTGACTATGATCTTGATTTCTAATTGTTTATTTGGTGGATTGATTTATGGATTGATATAATTATGGTTCATTGAGCATTGGTATGATCTGCTTATGATGGTTCAGTATTCAATGTTTCAGTTCCTTCAATGATTTAATTGGTATTCAACAGTGATTCAGTGATTGTATCCAGACTCTTTGATTCAGTGTTCATATTGGTATATTAGTTTGGGCTTATGGTTGACATGGGTCCAGTGTGAAAATTTGATGAAAGTTGGCCTACAAGTTGTTTGATTATTGTTTAACAGGTGGATCTAGTGTGAAACATTCTGAAACATGGTCCACAAGGTGTTGAGGGTTGCAGCCTTCAGTGAGGGGGTAGGAGCTCCCTTTCGGTAGGAGCCGGTAAATGAGATTTGGGGGTTGTAGCTCCCTTCTAGTGGGTGTTAGAGAACGAGTGGAGGTTGTAGCCTCATGCAAGTGGGTGCATGCATGCTGATAAGAGTTTGCACCAATACAAAATATAATGAATATTTTATTTATATAATAAGAAAGAAGACATGTACGATGGCAGTGGTGATTTTCTTCTCCCACATTGGGTTTCCACCTAAAATTCTAGTGTTCATATGTGTTGATATGTTTCTTGTGTGTTGATTATTTATTTTCTCTTTACTTCTCATGGTTTCTGCCTAATAAATGAATAATGAAATTGATGGAACAAATGAAAACTTATTTATTTGGATATACCTGTTTTGCTTTCACTAGAGTCGCATACATATGCAGGTTGCATGAAGAAAAGTAGTGTACAAAATTCTAAATATGAAATTGAAAATTTAAAGTGAATTAAAAATATTGATCCCCCCCCCAGTTATTTTCCTAACAATTGATATCAGAGTAGGTCCATCAAAAGAAGCTTAATTGCTTAAAGGGAAATCTATCAATACGAGCAGTCAAGAGGGAGTATCTTCTATTAAGCCACCTTTGTTTAATGGAACTAAGTTTATATTATGGAAATCCATAATGAGAGAATATTCTCAGGAACTACAAGTTGACATATGGGAAATTGTTGAAGGTGGATATCAATACCCAACCTCCATTGCCACATATGATGCAGGGAAGAAACAATATGAGATCAATTCAAAGGTTGTAAAAGCTAACTTGGGAATTTTGGTTGAATCTGAGTTTATGAAAATCATGCAGTTGAACGCCATAGAGGAAATATGGGATAAGCTTGTCCAAATATATGAAGGTGACACTAAGGTAAAAAGTGTTAAACTTCAAACATATAGAATTCAGTATGAGAATCTTAGAATTCATGATGATTAAAGCATTACAACTTTTTTCCTTAGAGTAGACGAGATTATTAACTCAGTGAAAAATCTTCTTGATGAATCAAGGATATTATTGTTGTTGAAAATATTTTAAGATAATTAACCCAAAATTTTGATTCCAAAGTCTCCATCATTGAAGAAATGAAGGGTTTGAAGAATCTCACTATTGAACAACTCCATGGGATCTTCATAGCTTATGAGGTGAGAAAAAGGGATATATAAAGTATTAGAGAAGTAGCATTCAAAGCCATAAACAAAGGGAAAGAAATATAAGATCCTAAGGAAACATGTTACATTTCAGACGAAGAAGAAGTGAATTTTGTGAAGAAGCTCCAAGTAGTAACTAACAAGTTCAAAGGTAAGCATCCTTTTAAATGTTTTTCCTACGGAAAAGTAGGTCACTATGTAGCTAAGTGTCCTCATAAATGAAATCATGAAAAAGGAAAGAATGTTCCAAAGAAGAATGTTAAAAGTAGTTTTGTTGGCAAGAAAAGTTTTTATACTCATGAAGATAGTGAATATTATTCCAATAATGAGGATGATGAATCAGACCAAGATTGTCAATTACTTATGGAATTTGAAGAAAAATGTGTAGATGAATCTAATGATGTCTTTATGGATGCTCTAGAATAAATTGATAGACTCAGGGTCATAAACAAGAATCAAGAAAAGGAAATCAATATGTATAAAGAAAACACCCTTGTTGAAGAAATAACCCAGCTAAAGATCTGTCTAGAAGAAGCTAAATTAGTAGAATAATATTTCAAGAAACAAGTCCAAGAAAGGGAAAAGCACTGTGAAAACTTAGAACTTGAAATTATGGGTCTAAGAAAGGAACTTGAGAAAACAAAGGCTCTAAATCTTAGATTTGCTAAAGGATCTAAAACTTTAGAACAAATCATTAAAGTGAAAAAAATATCCACTAATCAAGACAGGTCTTGGATACAATCCAAATCAAAATGGTGAAACATCAGAACCTATGAAATCTTCTGAAACGGGTAAAAAAAATTATATCAATGCGGTAAAAGGAAGCAATCATCATAATTATAGGACTCAACAAAAGAATGAATGATCAAATTATTCTCAAGCAAAACAACCTTTCCATGAGCAAAGGGAAAGCTAGTCAAAAGTTATTATACTCCCATGTATTCTTACTAAAATGGTCAATGCTTCACTTGTCACAAATTTGGTCACAAAGCAGTTAATTATGTTTCTTATAAAACGATTATGACGAGAAAATAAAGAAAACAACATAATGCAAACAGGGAAAAGAAGTCTTCTTATAATTCTTTCTCCTCTCTTTAGAATGTAGTTGAATGTTCTAATTACAATAAATTTGGTCATGAAGAAACTGAATGAAAAAACAAGATGAATTCATCTTATCAACAAGAATAGAAGACAAAACATCCCAAGATATGGAAAAAGAAAAATACTTCCTCTGAAAATTGTGGTCTAGAATTTTATGCAGGAGATCAAGGGAATCTATGGTACATTGACAACAGTTGTTCAAAGCATATGAAAAGCGATAGAGATAAGTTTGTTTATTTTAATGAAATTAAGAAATAAAATAATGTGAATTTTTGTAATAACTCACCTACTACTATTAAAGAAAAAGGAGTTGTGTTCTTAAAAGAAAAATCTAAGGCTGAGAATGTATTATTTATTGATGGGCTAAGACATAACTTGTTAAGTGTTAGTCAAATGTGCGATCAGGGGCATGAATTTATTTTTAGATCAAAGAATTGTGTGGCAAGAAATTTGGATACAGTTAAGACCATAATCAAGGGAACCAAAACTCCAGGCTTTGTCTATATCCTAGAAGGTGGCAAAGAGCATTGTTTTTTTATCAAATACGAAGAAAGTTGGCTTTGGCACAAAATATTTGGACACCTAATATTTTCTCAACTATACAAATCAAGCAATATGGGAGAATATCATGACTTTCCAGACATTTCCCCACTTGAAAATAGCATTTTAAAATCATGTCAATTTGTTAAGCAATCTAAAGTTTAGTTTAAAGCTAAATAATTCACTTCAGGTAAACCCCTTGAACTTGCTCACCCTGATTTATGTGGACCTATGAGAGAGAGGTATGCTTGTGGTGAGCAATACTTCATGTTATTGATTGATGACTTTACAAGAATGTGTTGGGTTGTATTACTAAAGTATAAATATGAGGCATTTAAAAAGTTTAAAATTTTCAAAGCTATGGTAGAAAATGAATTGGAAAATTTTCAATTTTCGTGGGCAGCATGACATCAAAAGACAATTTTCCATAGCTAAAACTCCTCAACAAAATGGAGTGGTAGGAAGAATGAACATAACAGTTCAACAAATGGTGTGTCATGCTTGATGAGTCAATAACACCTCACACCTTGTGGGGAGAAGCAATACATACAGTCGTGGATATACTTAACAAAGCCCATGTTCGAGTAAGCAGTGATAAAACTCCATATGAAATATGGTATGGTAATCCTGCAATTGTCAAACACTTTAGAATGTTTGGAAGAAAATGTTTCATAAAGAAAAATTATGAAAAAGTTTGTAATGTTTGAATCCAAAATTGATACTCTTCCGGAAGAAAAGGATATAAATGTTATAATAAAAGGATCCAAATTAAAGATTGTTGAAAGTATAGATGTTGTGATTGATGAATCATCCATAGGTACCAAATGGAAGAAAAATCATATGACAAACCACTCCCTACTAGAATCCAAGAATTTGTAGGAGAATAAGAAAGAGAAGCATCATAAGAAGGAAATAAAAATACAGGTATGACAGAAAATACCCCATCAAGGTATGTTCAGAAAATCATCCTGAATTTCAAATTCTAGGTGATAAGGAAGAAAGAATACAAACTAGAAGAAATTTTCTTGGATCATCTAATCATTTAGCCTTACTATCTACAATTTAACCTAAAAATGTGAATCAATAAAGAAAAAGGGAATGTTGGGTTAAGGCAATGAATGAAGAACTTGATCAAATAGAAAAGAACCATACATGGGAACTTGTACCAAGGCCTCATAATAAAAATGTAATTGGGACAAAGTGGGTGTTTAAGAACAAACTGAATGAAAATGGAGAAGTAATTTGAAACAAAGCAAGACTTGTATGAAAAGGTTATGCTCAACAGGAAGGGATAGACTTTGAAGAGACATTTGCGCTTGTAGCTAGACTTGAATCCATAAGAATGTTTCTTGCATTTTCCATCTTTCATAACTTTAAGGTATATCAAATGGATGTTAAATCTGCATTTTTAAATGGGGACCTAGAAGAAGAAGTTTATATTGAACAACCTGAAGGATTCATACTTGGCAATGATAAAAATATTGTTTGCAAACTTAAGAAGGCATTATATGGGTTAAAACAGGCTCCTCGTGCATGGTATTATTGTCTTGATAAGTATCTTCAACAACAAGGATTCAAGAAAGGATCTACATATAGAAATTTATATATCAAATTTGACAAAGACAAACTTATGTAGATGAAATCATATTTGGAAGCAATGTTGAATCTATGAGTCAAGGATTTGCTTCAACTATGCAACAGGAATTTGAAATGTATTTACTTGGTGAGCTAACATACTTTCTTGGTCTTCAATTTCATCAAACTAAAGATGGTATCTTTCTTTCTCAAACCAAGTATCTCAAGAAGATTATGAAGAAATATGGAATGGAATACTACAAACTTGTGTGCACGCCAGTGGTAATAAGATGCAACCTCAGCCAAAAATATGACTCTCCTATAGTTAATCAACCCGAATATAGATCTATGATTAGCAGCTTAATCTATATTATTGGTACAAGACCAGACATTATGTAGGTAGTTAGCATAATTGGATGATTTCAAGCAAATCCTAAGGAAACTCATCTCAAAGTAGTCAAGAGCATATTCAAGTATCTACACGGCACTCAAGATTTTGAAGGATCCTTGAGGATCATTGAAATTCTCAAAGTTAAAAAGTCTCATATACTCATGAAACTAGCGTCAAGTCGAATATTTCATCACGCTGATTCCAGCAGTATATTTGGTTTCAAAAATGGCCTCTGTATGAGGGAGAAAACGTGTACTGAATTTTTCCTTCAATAGGCAAAAAAATGGGCCTTTGCAATCCAAGTGGTAGTCTCTCAGTGTGACACGTGGTAGGTCAAAGTCAACACAATTGCTAGTCAAAATCAACAAGTCAGAGGTCAAATTGGTAGGGTCAAGGCTTGAACCCACAACCTCCGAAAGCACATTTCAAAACCTTACCAATACACCATCGACATGCCTTTGTATAACATGGACGCAAAAATATTATTTCAATTTTTATTGTAATAGTGTTGGGGGGTGAGTTGGCGGAGCTCGTCATATTTGGTAGGCCCGCCAATCCAAAACATATGCTCATCGAAGTTACCAAAGATAGGCATAGAGTTGACCATATAACAATATATATATATATATCTATATATATATATATATATATATATATATATATATATATATATATATATATATATATATATATATATATATAGATATATATATATATATATATATATATATATATATATATATATATATCTTTCCATTGCCGAATTTTGTCAACCGTCACTCCACCATTAACATATGCCACAAAACATGTGAATGGAACCTCACCGCCGAGGGTTAGGTATGCCACGAGTCGGGTAATCGTCGGGCCTGTCGACTATATTTAAAATGTTTTTTAAACCATAGCATGGGGTCACAATGTTATTGCACCGAATATCACATATACCATATTCAAAACAACTATATGCTATGTTTGTCATTCAAAATCTTGGGAGGTCTACGAGTTTGACCTGGGACCTACCCATAGCCTTATAAAATGACTTGCCACTATGCCTTGGAGGTGGGAGTTGTATAGTGGGTCTGTGTAATTATTGATATTTGTGCCTGTCATAGGCCTTTTTGGGCATATCTTGGCCAATATTGGGCCCTTTTACAATCTGAAAGTTGAGTTGGAGAAATGAGGCCAAGAGCTATTAGTTGACAATAACCATTGATGCCTATGTGCACAGTCCAGAATCAAAAAGTTTACGTAAAGAGACTTTTATAAGCATTTTAATACAGCGGATGCCCACTAGAAGTGGGTCAAAGATGTAGTCCAGGAGGGATGAACTCTGTCATCAAATGTCTTGAGTTTTCTTCTTATTTTCTCTGTCGTTTATGATTATGTTTAGATTTCAAGTTTATGTCTAAAGGCACTTAAAAATCAAGTTCTCTCATTCATTCACATAAAAGGAACCTTAGTTAATATTTGGTGAAATTGAGGAAACAATCAATTATGTTTTTTTCGGATCATATTTTGGTATCAGAGTGAGGTTGATCATGTATAAGCAAGATATTTTCCAATGTGAATCTTGACTAGATCCAGGTTGCGATGTGGAGAAGGGAAACTTGAAGAGATAAATCCAAAGGTTGAAAGAGGAAAGTCTCACAAAAGGTGGCAAGTTCAAATGAAGGAGAAGCTCCTTAAACAAAGAGCGAGGAGCAATTTCAGCAAATGTTCCTTAATATGCAAAGGATGATTGAAGAACTTTATGAAGACAAGAAGAATAGAGATGAATCTTCATCTTGTAAAGGCACGAAAGTGAAAAAGGGAAAGGAAAAAGTTGATGGTAATGAACCTCCTTCTCCTCCATCTTCGTCCTCTTTTTCTTCCTTATTCTCTTATCATTCAAGTTCAGATTCAGACTCACAAAAGAAACAAAAGAAATCTCCTTTATTGAAGCTTGATGTTAAGTTTGAGTTGCTAATATATGATGGTGAAATGAATCCTAAAAAGTTAGATAACTAGATAAAGCAACTTGAGGTGTATTGTAGAATTCAGAATATTGTTGATGAATCTGCAAAAATTCAGTTAGCTACACTTAGAATGGGGGGAACATCTTTGATTTGGTGGGAAAGTAAAACTCAATCGGATTTGAAGCACAAAGGTAAAATTATCTCTTCATGGTCTACGTTTGTTAAATCTCTTAGAAATAAATTATATCCTTTAGGATATATGCAATAGGTTGTAATGGATTGGCAACATATAAGGCAAGGTAAAGGACAAAGTGTGCAAGATTTTACACAAGAATTCAAGAAAAAGGCATTAGCACTTCATGTTCCATTAAACACACATGATACTTTGTTAAAGTATATTGGAAGTTCTTATTTGCGACATACATTGCTTATGTTTAATCCAACTGACTTTGATGAAGTGTGTGTACAAGTCATTCATATTGAATTAGGTGGCAGACCTTTTCAGTCAAACTTTTCAAAGAAACCATTCAAGCATTTAGAGAGAAAATATTCCAAAGAAGGCAAAGGGAAGAGCAAGTTGAAAGGGAACAAATCGGTAACAACTAAGAAAGAAGGACAAATGCCTACTTGTACTCATTGTCATAGGGTTGGACATGATGACTCCAAGTATTGGAAGATTCGTCTGGAACTTAAGCCAAAGAAGCTCCTTAAGAAGAAGGGTGATATGAAAACTAATGTTGCAGTCCAACAAGATTTGGGATTCGACTCCGGTGATGAAAAGAAGATAATCGCTATGGGTCTGATAGGTAATCCTTCTGAATCTAGCTCTAGTTCTACTTGTTCTACATCTTGTTCAAAATCTAATGATGTGATTGAAGAAAAGAAGAGACTTGAATTGTTTCATATCAGGATTATCTCCAAGCACACTAAAGTAGATACATTATTCGATAGTGGATCACAAGAAAATTTAACATCTAAGGAACTAGTAAGGAAATTGGGATTCGAAACTAAAAATCATCCAAAACCATACCCTTTAGGATGGTTGAAAGAAAACACTCAGATGCAAGTCACAAAACAGGGTCGTTTAAGGTTTACAATTATAGCTAATTTTGTTGATGAAGTTGAGCTAGATGTGTTTCCTTTCAATATATGTGGAGTTGCGTTGGGTAGTCCTTATCTTTATGATCGAGATTCCATATTTCATAGAAAGGAGAATAAGTATCATCTTTTTAAAGATGGAATTGAATACATTGTCAGGGCACACAAAGTTAAGACAAGCTTGGATTTAATCAATGTAAGTCAAATGAAAAGGCTTATAAATTCAAGTAAAAAGTATGTTCTCGTGTTTGTTAAAGAACAACCTAAACATAAGTATGATGTTTTTCAAGGGTGTGATTCTCAGTTTAAGGACAAATTGGTTGAAATAGTAGATTATTATAAGGAATTGTTTAAAGAACTAAAAAGTTTACCTCCAAAATGAGAAATACAACATGAGATTCAATTACAATATGATGCCTATAGGAATTTATAGGGTAAGTTCCTCAGGTAGAACACCAAAGGACACTACTCACAAATAGATCATAGATCAATACACCAGTATTCTTGATGTGGTTAAAACCCTCAAAGAGAGAAACAATCCATGACCTGAGCCAACGCAACCACTTCAAGCAATTTAGTGATGTAAAAGAAAGAAAATTTATTTAAGCTTCTTTCATGAACGGTCGCCCTAAAAATGACCCTCCATGCTCTTTAAATAGATATCATGGACCAATCAGGGGTTAAGCCATTGATCAAGTGTCGGTAATACCGAAGAGAGAATGAACCATTAGATCACTTCATGTCTAGAAAAAATCGTGACAGTCAGATTGTAAGTTACGAAAGTACATAGTAAAGAAACACACTTTACCTAACTCTACACTAGACCAAGTTATACTTAACTGTTTCCTATGTGTCAGAATATCCTAACATCCCCCCTTAAGAACAACTTGGGATAGGATTGAAGGATGTAAAAATATGACAAAATAGGAGAATGAAGGACGCATTAGAGCCTATCCCCCCTTAGTGAAAACTTCCTAAACTCCAACTATAAATCAAAGTTTAGTAAACTTCACCTTTGTGAGAGACTTTGTAAAGATGTCTGCAACTTGATCATCGGTTGAACAATATTGCACTTCAAGAACATGGTCATGAATTAGATTTCTAATGAAGTGCATGTGTAGTTCAATGTGTTTGTTGTGCTAATGTTGGACTGGATATTTGCATAGTTTAATGACACTTTAATTATCACACGAAAGTGTAGTCAGATGTTGTTTCTGAAAACCAAAATCTGACGAAGCTACAGGGCTTCCTTACTAGCTTCTATGGTTCCACGATACTCTGCTTATGCTAAAGAAAGAGAAATGGCACTTTGTTTCTTGCAAGCCCATGTAATAGGTCCAGAACGAAGAGTGAATACATAACCTACAGTAGACTTCTGATCATCAAGGTCACCAGCCCAATCAAAATCAGTGAAACCAACCAATAGAGGATATTCTTCTACACTATAATGAATCCCAAACTAAACTATACCTCGAATATAACGAAGTATTCTTTTAGCTACTTTCCAATGACTTCCACATGGGTTTTTCATAAAACAAGAAATAAGGCCAAGAGTAAAGGAAAGGTCAGGACGGGTATGGGTTAGATACAATTTTTTTCCAACAAGCTGACGATATAAGGTAACATCGACTTCAAGGGAAGTACAAGTGACTAAAAGTTTGGCTCTAGACTCAAAGGGAGAAGGGGTTGGCTTACAGTCTTCCATGCAAAATTGGAAGATCACAAGCATACTTGGAATTGGAAAGGGAAATACCTCCTTTGGATCACAAGACTAGAAGACCAAGAAAATAATGCAAGTGTCTTAAGTCTATCATTTCAAAATTCCTTTTAAGGCTAGACTTCACATGGTTTATAAGGTTGGGATCACTACCAGTAAGGATAATATCATCAACATAAAGAACAAGAATGATAAGAGACTTACCCACTTTCTTGGTGTAGACAATATTGTTAGAATGACACCTAGAAAAGCCAATATCTAAAAGAAAGCAATCCATTTTGGCATACCAAGCCCGAGGGGCTTGATTTAGACCATAAAGGGATTTCTTAAGCCAACATACAAGGTCGGAATTTGTTTGTATAAAGCCAGGAGGTTGTTCCATATAGATTTCTTCATGCCAGTCCCCATGCAAGAAGGAGGATTTAACATCCATCTGATGGACTTCCATTTGAAAGAGGTAGAAAGGGAAATAACAAGGCGGATAGAGTTCATTTTGGCAACAGGGGAGAAGGTTTCAGTATAGTCAATGCCTTCAAATTGTAAAAAACCATGAGCAGCAAGAAGAACTTTATGTTTATCAACTTTTCCATCTGGTCCAAACTTGGTTCTGTAAAACCATTTGCATCTAACAAATTTTTGTCCCTTTGGAAGAGGAACAAGGTCCCATGTATCATTTTCCAATAGTGAACGATATTCTTCATTCATAGTTGCGTCCCAATCTGGATGGCCTGAAGCTTCTGCAAAGGTGTCAAGATCATAATTCACTGAAGCTTGAGCCAGTAAAGAAGAGGCTATATCAAATCGAGAACCTGTATGACGTTGGTCTATAGGATCACCTACAAGAAAACCTATTTCATCCCGAGCAGCACGGACCCATTTTGGGAGTTGAGGAGCTGAAGGAGGATCCCGAGAAGGTGGGGGAGGATTTCATCCTCGTTGTCATCATCTGAAGAAATATTTTTAGAAGTAGAAGGGATAGAGAGAGGTGGCACATCCGTCGAACTAGGCTCGTAGGCTGATATATTTTCAGCAAACTTTACATCTCTTCTAATGATATCATTTTTGAATTTAGGTGGAAGAAGCCTATATCCTTTGACATCTTCAGAATATCCAACAAAAATATATGTTTCACTCTTAGGTTCTAAGGCTTTATGTTTCTCATCTGGAATATGGGCCCATGCTTCACTTCCAAAAACATGAAAGTGACTTACATCTGGTTTAATTGAGCTCCATGCTTCTTCTGGAGTGATATTCTTTAAAACCTTAGTAGGAGTACGATTTACTATGTAATTTGCACAGTTAATTGCTTCTGCCCAAAAATTAAGACTAAGTCCTTTAGATTGAAGAATACAATTAGACATTTCTTTTAGGTGTGATTCTTCCTTTCAGCTACACCATTTTGCTGCAGAGTATATGGAACATTATGTTTCAATTGAATTCCATGCTCAGTGCAAAAGTTGATGAATTTGTTGTTAACATATTCTCTGCCATTATCATATCTTTGCTTAAGAATTTTATGTCCAGATTGTTTCTCAACAAAGGCCTTAAAGGCCAAGAACATGTTAAAGACTTCACTCTTGAGTTTTAAGAAGTATACCTAAGTGTGTATGGAGAAATCATCAATGAAAGTTAGGAAATACTTGTAGCCATAGAATGAAACAACTGGAAGTGGACCACATAAATCACGATGCACAAGCTATAAAGGGGTTGAGGTGTGCCAAGAGGCACGTTTTTCAAAACTATCCCTATGATGTTTTCTGAGTGCACATCCGGAACAAACACCATCTCTGTAAAATATCATAGGAATACCTGTCACCATATTTTCTTTACTTAGATTTTGAAGGGAGTGATAGTTTAAGTGACCAAATCGCTCATGCCAAAGTTTGCTCACTTCATCATTATGAGCAACAAATACCGAGGAAAGAGTTGACGACCCAAAGTTGTTAAACTTATACAACCTTGTAGAATCATTAGCAATGTCGCTAGCTAAAATCAGTCTAGGATCTCTTAGGTCCTTATATACAACATCATGAGGTGAAAATTCAACGATTTTACCTTCACCTAAATGAGTGATCTGATATACAGATAGAAGGTTGTAGGATAAGGTAGGAACACATAATACATCATTAAATTGACCATTGTCTAGATGAATAGTTCCAGCCCCTACAACACTAAGAGATCTATCATCACCAACATATATATTTTTGGTGTTACAATCTTTTAAAGAAGAAAACATGGCTTTGATTTTGGCCATGTGATAAGAAGCTCCAGAATAAATGAGCCACTCATGAGAATGAGTAGAAAAATATACATTTACTGTATAACCAGACTGAGATACTTGACAACCACATGCAGAAAGTGTTATTCCTGAAGATGAAGTTGAATTTGAAGAGTGCTCCAAATGGATGCTATGCTTCTTCATTGCTGCTTCCAAGGCTTCCATCTTCTTAAAGCATTTGGATTCTAAGTGGTCATCTCGATTACAAAAGTTGCAATGTCTATCAGTCTTCTTCCCTTTGTTTTTATTTTCCTTATCATTTTGTTGAATTGATTTTTCATTTTGAGACTGAAATTGCTTTGGACACTTGTTTGGTTTAGTACCATTCTTTTGAGGATACTGCTTCTTAGGATTTTTTGAATTTGGTTGCTGCTGGGCTGCTAAGGATTTCTTAGAAGAGTTTCCACTATTAAGAAGACCAAGATGTAAGATTTTTTCTTGTTCTCTTATTAAAAATTCACAAAAGGCGTCAAAAGAGGGAGACTTGTAGGCTTGTCCTTGAGAAATAAAGGCTTCTCTAGTAGAATGGAAGGTGGAAACAAACACAGAGTAGGCTAGTCCTAACTTAGTAAGAATGGAATAGATAAGGCTACCATCTTCTTTGTTAACCTTAACACCTTCCAAGAGAATTCTAAGGGTCTTGAACTTGGACAAAAAATATTCAATGGAAGAAAAATTATTGGGGTCCAACGTAAGCAACTCATTTTTGAGTTGATGGACTCTAATTTCATTTTTAATTCCAAAAACTTTATTGAGTTATTTCATTGCTTCATCAGGGGTATCAAGTTCCACGATATGGAATCTAAGGTCTAGAGAAATAGACATCCCTATCAACCCACGTTCTTGCTCTTGCTTATTTTCCATTTGGTTGTCTTATCTTCATCTTTAGGTTTATACTCTTGGCTTGAGGCTATTCTATAAAGATCTTTAGTTCTAAGTAAATCCACAATGTTGGACAACCATTGGAAGTAGTTGGTGCTGTCAAGAATAACTTAGCATGGACTTTCCATTTTAATAGAAATTAAAGCTGTAGATGTTGAAATTAAGTGTTCCAATGGAAATATATCGAAAAAATTAGGCCGATTCAAAAAAACGGCTCTGAAAACGGCTTCCAAATGAAGAAGTTATGACTTTTTGAAGAAAAGTTGTTGAAGATGCCGACGAAGTACATGAATGTTCGGAAGTGAATGATAATGTTATATTTAAAAAAAAATCCCCCCCTTTCCAAACTTAATCTAATTAGTTCACTTTTAAAAAAATTACTCTATGTGACCCACTTTTATAAATAAGTGAAAGTCACTTTTACAATGGTACTTTATGAGCTACCCACTAAATTGTAACTTAAACAAAAGATAAAGTGACTTTAGAATTATAAGTGACTCACTTTTTGTAATGGGTGAGAATACTTTTACATCAAGTAACTTTAAAACATAAGCTAAATGTGTTTTTTGAAAAAATAACTCAACAAAAAAAAAGACTTGAACCCAAGACTTCTATTCCCATAAAGTAACTTTGGACCAAGTGAGCTAATTGTAAAAGTTAGTGATTTTTGGAAAAGATGAAGGGTTTTTGTTTTCTTTTTTCTTTTTTTTTCTCATGCTTACTTGGAAAAACTCATTTTTGCCTACAAAACAACAAAAAAACCACACAATCCAAAACGAACAATAAAACAAATATTACGGCTTAAAGTTAGATCTTGTCAGAAACTAAATATTTTCCTCAATGTTTCTGATTTTCCAAGATCACACTAAGGCGCGGTGGAAAAGAGCATATGCATGAGAAAAAATTCCTTCATTTTTGTTTCTGATTTCGCACATAGTCGCGAGGCAAAGAGAATACACAAAAATGAAAGGTATAGATCTGGTAATAAAAACAGATAGATAAAAAAAACAAAATAATTAGAGAGATAAATAACTAAATTTGCAAATACAAATTGTATACATCCAAATCTTAAAAATGACATATCTAGGGCTACCAGAAACCTTTTCGCGTGAAAAGAAATGGGTTCCTCACTAGAACAGATGCTCCTAACACAATAGAGCATTCCTCTTAGCCTGAAAGTGGTCAGAAATAGTAGATCTAGGAAACAATAATCGGATGCAGTTGTACTAGCTTCGAATTTGGATCACCAATAGATGCGGCCCTCAAATAGCCCCTAATACATGTAGGAATTTACAGGGTAAGTTCCTCAGATAGAACACCAAAAGACACCGCTCACAAACAGATCACAGATCAATACACCAGTGTTCTTGACATGGTTAAAACCCTCAAAGAGGGAAACAGTCCACGGCCTATGCCAACGCAGCCACTTCAGGCAATTTATTAATGTAAAAGAAAGAAAATTTACATAAGCTTCTCTCATGAATGGTCACCCTAAAAATGACCCTCCATGCTCTTTAAATAAAGATCATGGACCAATCGGGTGTTAAGCCACGGATCAAGTGTCAGTAATACCAAGGAGAGAATGAACCATCAAATCACTTCATGTCTAGAACATATCGTGACCGTCGATTGTAAGTTACAAAAGTACATAGTAAAGAAACAAGCATTACCTAACTTTACACTAGACCAGGTTATATTTAAATATTTCCTATGTGTCGGAATATCCTAACAATTCCCCTCTTCCGAATATTGGCATGTATCGAATGTCGGTCATAGAAAATGAAGAAATTGAGAAACAAATTCATGAATTGGTTGATAGAGGCTTCATTCGACCTAGTTCTTCTCCATCTTGATCACCAATCATATTAGTCCCAAAGAAAGACAGAACTTGGAGAATGTGTGTTGATTTTAGAGCTTTAAATAAAATAACCATTAAGAACAGGTATCCTCTTCCTAAAATCGATGATTTTCTTGATCAGTTAAAGAATGTTGTTTACTTTACGAAACTGGAATTAAGAAGTGGTTATCATCATATTTGTATTGGAGAGAATGATATATGGAAAACTGCATTTAAGACTAGACAGGGGCTTTATGAATGGTTGGTTATGTCGTTTGGTTTATGCAATTCTCCAATAACTTTTATGAGAATGACGAATGATTTTTTCGTTCTTTTCTTGATAAGTTTTTCATAGTCTATCTGGATGATATTCTTATTCTCAGTTTAAGTTTTGAAGAACATGTAAAGCATGTTAAATAGGTTTTTGATGTGTTGCAAAGAGATAAATTGTATCTCAAACTTTCTAAGTGTGGATTTGGGAATACTTTCTTATTATATCTTGGTTACATAGTTGGAGGAGGTCAACTAAAAATAGATCCATCTAAAATTGATCTAATCATTAAGTGATCAAGTCTTCAAAATGTGATGGAAGTTAGACGTTTCTTGGGTGCAGTTCAGTATTGGAGGAAGTTTATTTCTCATTTCTCTTTTATTACATCACCACTTCATGCTTTAACAAGTTCTAAAGTCTCCTTCCACTTTGGAGGAAAACAACAAAAAGCATTTGATACTCTAAAGCAGAAAATTGTGACAGCTCCAATCTTAGAATTACCAAACGTTCAACAACCATTTGAAATAGAAATTGATGCTAGTGGGTATGCAATGGGTGCAATGTTATTACAAAAAGGAAAACCTATTTGTTTTCATTCAGAAACATTTTCTAAAGAAATTGTTAATTATCCAACTTATGATAAAGAATTATATGCATTAGTGGAAAGTGTTAAAAAATGGAAACATTATTTAACGGGCAAAGAAACTGTGATTCATACATATCACCAACCACTTCAGTACCTTCAATATCAAACTAAGTTGAAGTAGTCACGACATTATAGATGGATGGGGTTTTTGCAACAATTCCACTTAGTAATCAAATATAAGAAAGGTACCACCAATAAAGTAGTTGATATGTTGTCAAGACATTCTTTGAATGCTTCAGTTATCCTTTAAAATAGTTCTTTAGAACATGAAAGTTAATAGAACAATACGCCGAAGATATTGATTTCAAATATTTTTATGAATCACTAACTCATGGTGGTCAGGTGGAAGAAGTGAATTATCATGTTCATGACAGGTTATTATACCATCTTGGCAAGTTTTGCATACCACATGGAGAAATAATGCATGTGATTAGGGAAGCACACTCTTCTCATGTTTCAGGGCATTTTGGTGTAGGTAAGACAGTGGCACAATTACAAAGTTATTGCTATTGGCCTCGAATGAATGAAACAGTTGTTAAGTACATCAAAGTTTGTGTCATGTGTTCAACAAGCAAAGCAAGCAATAGAAAGTTAGGTTTGTACATGCCAATTCTAGTTCCTTTTTGGCCATGGGATAGTATATCTATGGATTTTGTAGCAGGACTTCTAATGTCTCGAAAAGGGCATGATTATTTGTATGTTGTGGTTGATAGATTTAGCGAAATGTGTTGGGTGTGGAGCCTAGTTATCTTCTTTATTCAAAGGTATCACCGCATTGGACCCCATTTCATAATGTGGCAGCAACGCCACCCGTTTATGTGTGCCACCAGGGGGGTCCAGGGGGTGGCGACAATGGTTATTTGGTGGCCCCCCTGGCGAGGGATCGAGGGCAACACCCCCGAAGCTAAAAATAGATGTAAAATTGGCTTGTAAAATGTTGTAATTTTGTATTCAATTTGGGTCGTTCATTAGGTAGAAATCTGACATAGAAATTATGTTTAATTTAGGATTTTTTGCCCTAGAAGGAAACCCCTCACTATATATAAGGGAATTGTATTGCATCTATGTAGGTGTGTATTCTGAGCGAGAAAGAGAGAGGAGATTGTGAGAGTGAAGAGGGAATTACAACGGATATGTTGTAGGTTGTATCTCTTCAGTTTGCTAGATAATATAAAAGGAAGGATTGTTTGTTTCTCTGTGGATGTAGCCCAAATTCGGTGAACCACGTATATCTATGTCTCTCTTGTTTTATGTGTTTTATGGTTTCCATACCGAGAATCTCAGACCTGGAACACTATGCAGGTAATAACCTGTTTAAACATAGACAAACCTCCATAAACTATTAATCACACCTTACCTTAACCTGGCGGCTTTAACACAAAGAATTGATGTTTAAATCGGCGGACAGACCCCATGCCTTTTCATTACGTGATGAGTGATCTGTGATAAAAGGCGGACCCGATGGAAATTATCAACTACAATGCATAATATATATCAGATCGGATAGAACATTGCGATATCGCAATCGGCGGGAACCACCGGGTCTTATGGTTTGTGAACATGGCATTTGTGATGTGCGATTGCGACTATCGCATCACAACTGTGGCTTGCTCTGGGGCCGATTCTTTAATGCCTTCCCTTTTGTGATGTGCGATCTGTGATTTATCTCATCGCACTCTAGCTTGATCCGAGGATGATTTTTTAACACTGACCTGCCTCCGATCTGTGATTTACGAAATGTGGGGCCAATGGCAGCTTGCCACTTGGTGCTTCCCCATTCCTTGAAGAGTCCTGCCACCTGTCCAAGTCAAGCATGAACTTTGACTTATTCTAACTTCTTCATATGAGTTCAGATTTGACTTTCGTTCACATCGTTGGAATAAGGATGATGAGAACTTCAATCTAATGTTAATTTTATCCAAATTCTGCCACTTTGATTTTTGAGCCTTCTTACCATGCCACTGGTACTTTTTAGAGATCCACCTGGATCAATCCTCCCCACTAAGAGCTTTTGGACTACCAAAATCCCTTTCAGTCAATTGGCAAGTGAGGAAATTTCTCCCTCACTTTTTATTTCTCCATCCATCGATCTTTACTCGGATGCATTCCTTTGAAACCAACACGAATGTACTCCACATCTCCTCGTAGTGAAGTTCTGGTTTCCCTGTCGAGTATGATATATTCGGGCAACTTATCTAAATACTCTCGTGCAAAATCATCCACTATAGGAATCTGTGCAACCTCTTCGATATCCATAACCAATGGAGGTTCACAAAGCTTCAGGTTTTCAACATTCACTACTGAGTACATTTTCATATAAGCGGGCAAGTCAAGATGAAAATCATTGTCTCCAATCTTTACCAATATGGTGAAGGGACCATATCGAATGGATCTCAATTTCTTCCCTTCTCCCTTCGTTCTATCCTTGCTGATGTGGAGTCGTACCTTGTCCCCAACTTGAAATAGATGGTCAACTCGATGCTTATCATGTTGAGCTTTATACCGAGCTTGAATCTTCTCCAACTACTCATGTATTGCCTAATGAATCACCTCTATATGCTGAATAAACTTCTGTGCTTTGTCCCTATCATCTCATCCAGTACCATCCTCATCTTTCCCAAAGACCATGTCTAAGAGATCCCTTGGTAGATAACCAAAACATGTCTTGAACGGTGAGCTCTGTGTGGATGAGTGTACTACTCGATTGTATGCATGTTGCACATAAGGAAGTTATTCATCCCACAACTTGGGATGTTTTCCACAATAACCTCGTAACAAGTGTCCCATGATGCAGTTGATGACCTTTTTCTTCCCATTGGTCTATGGATGAAATTTCATACTTATTTTCATCTTGGTGTCCATCATTCTCCACAAGCTGGTCCAGAACTATCCAAGAAAGCAAAAATCTTGATCTGACACAATAGATGTGGGCAACCCAAATGGACCCAAACATGCTGAAAGAAAAGATAAGCAGTCTGCTCAGTAGTGACCTACTTTTTACAAGGCATTAAAATAGACATTTTATTAAAACGATCCATGACGACATACAAATAGTCGTGGCCTTTCCTATACATAGGCAAACCACCTACAAAGTCCATGGACACACTTTCCCATGGTCAACTCGGAATAGGGAGTGGTGTGTAGAGCCCAAGTTTTCTATTAGAAGGCTTTGAAACATAACAAAACACACAACCCTTTACAAAATGAGTCACGATGTTTTTCATATGAGGCCAAAAACAAAAACTTCATAAATTACAAAAAAAATTCAACCCCAAAATGACCAGACACAAGAGAGGTATGAGCCTCTCGGATTACATGTACCCTTTCATCTGTTGGGCGTGGAGCCTGATTATCTTCTATATTCAAAGGTATCACCGCATTGGACCCCAGTTTGTAATGTGGTGGCAACTCCTCCTGTAAAATGTACTTTGCAAGGGGGGTCCAAGGGGAGGCGGTTGCGATTTTTGGGAGGCCCCCCCATAGCGGGGGATTGGGGGCAGCGCTCTCGAAGCTAAAAATAGATGTAAAATTGCCTTGTAAAATGTTGTAATTTTGTAGTAAATCTGGGTCGTTCATTAGTTAGAAATATGACAGTAGAAGTTATGTTTAATTTAGGGTTTTTTCCCCTAGAAGGCAACCCCTCGCTATATATGAGGGAATTGTATTGCATCTATGAAGATTGGTATTCTGAGTGAGAAAGAGATAGGAGATTGTGTGAGAGCGAAGAGGGAATTATAGCAGATATGTTGTAGGTTGTATCTCTTCAGTTTGTTGGATAATATAAAAGGAAGGACTGGTTGTTTCTCTGTGGACGTAGCCAAAATTGGGTGAACCACGTATATCTTTGTCTATATTTTTTTATGTGTTTTCTGTGTTTATGTTTCTACAATATATTTTATGTGTTCCATTGCTCTGTAATATATAATTTTCTAACAACTGGTATCAGAGCCTAAGGCCTATTTGGTTGATAAACTCATAGGAGAGAAGGCTTCCTGGTTTGATTGGGAGCAATGGCAGAAGATGGTAGGTTTAGGGTCTAAAATTTTAACAGCCAAAACTACCATCTGTGGAAGATTCAGATGCAAGATTACTTGTATCAGAAATATTTGTACCTACCATTAAGCGGAAAGACAAAGAAGCCGACGAGTATGACAAATACAGAATGGGATATTTTGGATAGAAAGGCACTTGGAACAATACAGTTGTGCCTAGCGGCGTCGGTAGCCTTTAATATTTCAAAAGAAACGACAACAGAGGGTTTAATGTTGGTATTGTCCAAACTATATGAAAAACCCTCGCATCAAATAAGGTATTTCTTATGAAGTTTTTATTTAATATGAAGATGTCAGAGGTTGGATCTATTAATGATCATTTAAAAGAATTTAATACAGTTCCCAGTCAATTAAGTTCTGTAGGGGTAAATTTTGATGATGAAGTTAGGGATCTGTTATTTCTATGCTTATTACCAAAAAGATGGAATGGTTTAGTTATGGCCATTAGTAACTTTGTCTCTGGATCTAGTACTTTAAAGTTTGATGATGTTGTCGGTGCAATACTTAGCGACGAAATGTGACGGAAAAGCTCCGGTGAGACATCAGGTGATGCTTTGACTGCAGAGACTAGGGGAAGAAAAATGGAAAGAGGAAAGAGCCCAGGATATCACAGTAAGTCAAGGAAAGGTAGATCCAAGTCCAGATCAGGGATAGTATGCTGAAAATGCGGGAAAAAAGGACACCTGAAGAAAGACTGCAAGTCTCGAAGGGAAAAGAAGGAGACTTGCAGCGAGAAAACAATCATGAAGCGAATGTGACATGTGATGTGTTGCAAGATGCTTTGATTCTTTCATTAGAAAATATTGTTGATGCCTGGGTGGTAGATTCAGGGGCCTCATTCCTTGCCACACCTGATAAGAAACATTTTGATGATTATGTTCAAGGAGATTTTGGAAAGGTTCGATTGGGTGATGATAAACCCTTTAAAATCATTAGAATGGGTACAGTTTTCATAAAACAACAGAATGGAAATCAATGGTTGTTGAAGGAGGTAAGGCATGTTCCAGATCTGAAGAAAAATCTAATTTCAACAGGGCAATTGGGAGGTGAAAGTTGTGCAACTACTTTTACTGATAAAACCTGGAAGGTCGCTAAAGGAGCCCTAGTAATAGCGAAAGGAGAAAAGGTTGGTACATTATATTTATGCAATGGTATTTATAATTCTACTAATGCTTTAACCTCTACAGGAACAGATATGGCATTGTGGCATCATAGACTCGGGCACATGAGTGAGAAAGGGATGCAGATTTTTCACTCAAGAAATTTGTTGCCAGGTTTGAAGCATGTTTATTCGGAATTTTGTCGGAATTGTGTTTATGGAAAATAGAAGAGAGTCAGATTCCTCAGAGTTGGGAAAGAAAAGAAGAGCGAAAAATTAGATCTTGTGCATACAGATGTATGGGGACTTGCTCACGTATCATCTCTCGATGGCTCTCGTTATTATGTTACTTTTATTGATGATGCAACCAAAAAAACCTAGATTTATTGTATTCGAAATAAATCTAATGTATTTGATACTTTCAAGAAATGGAAAGCTTTGGTTGAAAATGAGACAGGAAAAAGGTTGAACTGTCTCAGATTAGACAATGGAGGTGAATATTGCAGCAAAGAGTTTGATAGGTACTTTTCAGAGAATGGAATTCGTAGAAAGAAAATAGTTCGGGGAACACCATAAGAAAATGGTGTGTCAGAAAATATGAACAAGACAATCATGGAACGTGCAAGGTGCAAGAGATTGCATGTAGGATTACCTTTATAATTTTGGGCAGATGTTGTAGATATTTTTGTTTATTTAATAAACAAAGGGCCTTCAAGTTCCTTGGATGGTGGTATTCCAGAGGAGGCATGGACAAGTAAAAAGGTAAACTACTCATTTTTAAAGACTTTTGGTCGTGTAGCCTTTGTCCACATTAATAAAGAAAATAGAAAAAAAGCTTGAAGCAAAATCAAAGAAATGTATCTTTATTGGATATGGTGTTAATGATTTTGGTTATCACTTTTATGATTATGAAAATCACAAAATCATTAGGAGCAGAGATGTCATATTCAATGAAAAGGTTTTGTATAAGGATCAGATGCAGGAAAAGAAACAAGAAAAAAGAAAAAAGAGAATACACAATGCTTGATGAGATCACAGAAAAAATGAAGGTGCATGAGAATCATAATGATCAACAGCTAGAACAACAACATCAAGAAGCACCTCAAACACCTGAAAGTGGTATTAAAATATCTACCAGGATAAGTAGGCCACCTGAACGATACTCTCCTTCATTATATTATGTATTGTTGATTGATTCTGGTGAACCAAAATGTTATGAAGAAACAGTGCAGGTAGAAACCAGGAAGAAGTGGGAGTAAGCCATGAGAAAAGAAATGGAATCCTTAGCACATAACTAGATTTGGGACTTAGTCAGGTTGCCTGCAGGTAAAACAGCATTGTAGAATAAATGGGTTTACAAGTTGAAGGAAGAATATGGAGTTAGAAAAAGGTATAAATCTAGACCTGTGGTGAAGGGGTTTGCACAGAAAAAGGGTATATACTTTGATGAGATATTTTCTCCTGTCATTAAAATGAATTCAATCAGAACTATTCTAAGTCTTGCAGCAGCTGAAGATTTTCATCTTGAGCAGTTAGATGTAAAGACAATCTTTCCCCATGGGGATTTGGAGGAAGAGATATATATGCAGCAGCCACAAGGATATGAGGTAAAAGGGAAGGAGAAACTAGTGTGTAGGTTGAAGAAGAACTTGTATGGCTCAAAACAAGCTCTAAGGCACTGATATCTAAAGTTTTGATAGGTTTATGCCTGAACAAGGTTATACTAGATGTGGCTCTAATCATTATGTTTATCTCAAAAGGAAAAATGATGGCAGCTATATTATATTGTTATTGTATGTAGATGACATGATTATCGCAGGTTCTAACATGCAAGAAATAAATGTGCTCAAAAGAAAATTGGCAAACTCATTTGTAATGAAGGATTTGGGTGCTGCAAAACAAATCCTTGGTATGAGAATAACTAGAGATAGGAAGAATCGAAAATTAACATTGTCTCAAAGTGAGTACATAGAAAAGGTGTTGAAAAGATTTAATATGTAGAATGCAAAACCAGTTAGTATACCTTTGGCTAGCCATTTCAAACTAATTAAGGAGGTGTGTCCCAAGACTTAGGAAGAAATGGCTTATATGTCTAAAGTTCCATATGTATCAGCAGTTGGAAGCTTAATGTATGCAATGGTATGCACAAAGCCTGATATTTCACATGCAGTGGGAGTTGTAAGCAGGTACATAAACAATCCAGGAAAAGAACATTGGATGGTGGTGAATTGGATCCTCAAGTATTTGAGAGGTACCACAAATCAAGAATTATTCTTTGGTGGTTCAAACATTGCTTTGCATGGATATGTTGATGCAGATATGACAGGTGATAGAGATAACAGGAGCACCACAAGGTATGTGTTTATTGTAGGTGGAACAGCTGTCAATTGGGTTTCAAAACTGCAAAGTGTTGTTGCACTCTCAACGACAGAAGCAGAGTATGTTGTTGCTATAGAGGCTAGTCAAGAAATGATTTGGTTACAAAGGTTTCTAGATGAATTGGGTAAGAAGTGGGAGTTGGGCAGGTTATACAGTGACAGCCAGAGTGACATACATCTTGCAAAGAACTCTGCATTTCATTCCAAGACTAAACATATATAGCTCAAATACCATTTCATACGATCAGTGTTGGAAGATGGAAAGTTGAAGCTGGAAAAGATACGCACTAGCCAGAATCCTGCAAATATGTTAACAAAAGTTGTAACAAGGGAGAAACTGAGATTTCGCTCAGTTTCAATTGGTCTTCAAGTATGAGGACGAAGATGAGAAACAACCAAGTCCAAAGTGGAGTCATTTTCCAGCAAATGAAGCAGTGGTGGAGTTGTTATAATCAGTCTCTAAGTGGGAGATTGTTGGGTGTGGAGCCTGATTATCTTCTTTATTCAGAGGTATCAATACATTGGACCCCATTTTGTAATGTGGCAACAACGTCGCCCATTTATGTGTGCTTTTGGGGGGTCCAAGGTGTGGAGACAGTGATTATTTGGAGCCCCCCCCCCCCCCGAATGGGGGATCGAGGGCAGCACCCCCGAAGCTAAAAATAGATGTAAAATTGCCTTGTAAAATGTTGTAATTTCATAGTCAATCTGGGTCATTCATTAGGCAGAAATATGATGGTAGAAATTATGTTTAATTTATGGTTTTTAACCCTAGAAGGAAACCCCTCACTATATATGAGGGATTGTATTGCATCTATGTAGATGTGTATTCTAAGAAAAAAAGGGAAAGGAGATTGTGTGAGAGCGAAGAGGCAATTATAGCAGATCTATTGTAGGTTGTATCTCTTCAGTTTGCTGGATAATATAAAAGGAAGGATTGGTTATTTCTCCATGTATGTAGCCCAAATTGGGTGAACCACGTATATCTGTGTCTCTCTTGTTTTATGTGTTTTCTGTGTTTATCTTTTTGCAATATATTTTATGTGTTCCATTGCTCTGTAATATATAATTTTCTAACAAAATGTGTATTCTTGTTCCATGTAGAAAGCAAGTAGTTGTTGAATAGAATGCACAAATGTTCTTTCAAAATGTATGGGTTCATTTTGGGTTGCCTACTTCTATCATTTTTCTCATTTCATGGGGGAGTTTTGGTCCACTTTTTGGGGACTCATGGACACTAAGTTGAAAAAGAGCACAGCTTTTCATCCACAAATCGATCGGAAAACAGAGGTGGTGGACAGAACAGTGGTACATCTTCTCAGATTATATTGCATCAAGCTTCCTAAGTTGTGGGATGAATCCTTACATTATGTCCACCGTGTTTACAATGAGGCCTTACATTCTTCTACAGGTAGATCTCCTTTTGAGACATGTTTTGGGTACCTACCAAAATCACCAATGGACTTCATGTTTGGTGAAGAAGCTAAGGAGTATGGACATGGAGATGTCGAAAAAGAAATCAAGTTCATTCAAAGAATCCAAAAGATTCATGAAGATGTGCAGGATCAGTAGGAAAAAAGTCAGACCAAGTACAAAATGTGCCATGACAAGCATCAGGTGGATCACCACTTCAAGGTTGGTTATCAAGTATGGATTTACATCAACAAAGAAAGGATGAAAGGTGAAGGTAAAAAGTTAAAACCTATTAGGTATGGTCCTTTTAGAATTGTTGAAAAGATTGGGCGCAATGCATTTTGGTTAAATTTTTTTCCATAAATGCACATATATTCAGTTGTAAATATCGAATATTTGAAGTTGTATGAACCTCCAATGATCATGGATCCAGAGGAAAATGCTAAAATTCCAACTGTAGATGATTTTTCACTTGAATGTATGATTGAGTTACAAGAAGATACCATCTTGGATAGAAAGGTTCACACTTCCAAGCGAGGAGATGTTGAGTACCTTCGAGTGGGGCTCAAAGGAATGAATCCAAGCAAGGCAAGGTGGATGGAGAATAGAAGGGTGAGGGATTTGTACCCTCCACTCATGTCTGATTAAAACCAAACTTTTGGTGGTCCAAAAGCTTCCAGTGGAGAGGAATCATCCAGGAGGATCCTTGAAATGCTCAAAGTTCAAAAGTCTTGGATGCTCATAAAGCTAGCACCAATTCAAAGAGCTCGTCGCGTTGATTACGGTAGTATATTTGGTTTCAAAAATGGCTTTTGTATGAGGGAGAAAACGTGTTCTGAATTTTTCCTCCAATAGGCAAAAAAAAATGGCCCTTTGCAGGGCAAGTGGCAATCTCTCAACATGACATGTGGTAGGTCAAAATCAACATAGGTGGCAATCAAAATCAACAGGTCAGAGGTCGAATTGGCAGGGTCGAGGCTTGAACCCACAACCTCCGAAAGCACATTGCAAAACCTTACAATACACCATCGATATGCCTTTGTATAACATGGGCGCAAAAATATTATTTAAGTTTTTATTGTAATAGTGTTGGGGGGGTGAGTTGGCGGAGCCCGCCATATTTGACAGGCCCACCAACCCAAAGCATATGCTTATCAAAGTTACCAAAGATAGGCGCGAAGTTGACCATATAACAAAAACACACACACACACAAATATATATATATATTTCCACCACCGGAGTTTGTTAACCACCCCTCCACTGTTAACATATGCCATGAAACATGTGAACAAAACCTCACCCCTGGGGGTTAGGTATGCCATAGGTCAGGTAACCGTGGGGCCTGTGGACTATATTTAAAATGTTTGTTAAACCATAGTGCGGGGTCACAATGTTATTACACCAAATATCACATATTCCATATTCAAAACAACTATATGCTATGTTTTCCATTCAAAAGCCTAGGAGGTCCACGGGTTTGACCTCGAGACCTGCCCATGGCCTTATAAAATGACTTGCCACTATGCCCTGGAGTTGGGAGTTATATAGTGGGTCTCTATAATTATTGATATTTGTGCCTGTCATATGCCTTTTTTGGGCATATCTTGGCCAATATTGGGCCTTTTTCTAATCTGAAAGTTGCGTTGGAGAGATGAGGCCGAGAGCTATCAGTTGATAACATCCATTGATGCTTGTGTGCATAGTCCAAAATGGAAAAGTTGATGTAAAGAGACTTTTATGAGCATTTTAATACAGTGGATGCCCACTTGGAAGCGGACCCGGGGATGTAGTTCAGGAGGGACGAACCCCGTCATCAAATATCTTGAGTTTGCTTCTTATTTTCTCTGTTGTTTATGCTTATGTTCAGATTTCAAGTTTATGTTTAAAGGCACTTAAAAATCAATTTCTCTCATTCATTCACATAAAAGCAACCTTAGTTAATATTTGGTGAAATTGAGCAAATAGTCGATTCTGTTGTTTTTGGATCAGTTAAAATAGGCTCCTCATGCATGGTATTATCGTATTGATAGGTATCTTCAGCAACAAGGATTCAAGAAAGGATCTACAGATAGAAATTTATATATCAAATTTGACAAAGACAAACTTTTGATAGTAGTAGTTTATGTAGATGACATCATATTTGGAAGCAATGTTGAATCTATGAGTCAAGGATTTGCTTCAACTATGCAACAGGAATTTGAAATGTCTTTACTTGGTGAGCTAACATACTTTCTTGGTCTTCAAGTTCATCAAACTAAAGATGGTATATTTCTTTCTCAAACCAAGTATCTCAAGCAGATTATGAAGAAATATGGAATGGAAGACTACAAACTTGTGTGCACACCAATGGTAACAGGATGCAATCTTAGCCAAAATGATGACTCTCCTATAGTTAATCAACCCGAATATAGATCTATGATTAGTATCTTGATCTATATTATTGGTACAAGGCCAGACATTATGCATGCAGTTGGCATAGTTGGACAATTTTAAGCAAATCCTAAGGAAACTCATCTGAAAGTAGTCAAGTGGATATTCAAGTATCTATAAGGCACTCAAGATTTTGATATATGGTGTCCCAAAAACTTATATTTTGGACTCCATGCCTACATAGATGCAGAATGGACTAGTAATGTTGATGACCACAAAAATACTAGTGGAGGAGCATTCTATTTGGGACCTCATTTAGTTTCTTGGTTCAATAAGAAATAAAGTTTTATTTCCTTATCAACTGTTGAAGCAGAATATGTTCCTGCTACCTCTTGTTGTACTCAATTTATATGGATGATCCAAACATTGTAGGACATTCAATTCGCTTGTCCTCAACCTGTACCTATTCTCTATGAGAACACTAGTTACTTCTAAAAATCCTATCATGTACTCCAAAACTAAGCACATCCCAATAAAATAATATTTTCTTAGATTGTAAGTTCTTGAGCGAAAATTCAAGTTGGAATATGTTCCTTGAAAGGAACAAGTTGCATATTTATTCACCAAGCCTCTTCCACATGATTCTTTTAAATATCTCAAATAGAAATTAGGAATGGTTTCTGCCTCTTCACTCTGCTAATTTCTCTAACATACATGTCATGTCTGGGGGGATTTGTGGTTCTAAACATCATCAATTTATTTTATGTTTGCCGATATTTTGAAAATCAATTGCGTGTATACGCAGTTTTTGATCAGACAGTTATGTATGCTTCTCAGTAATGAAAAATAAGTGGCATGGTTTCAAGTGGAGCTTCTCATATGCTTCCATCATATATTATTGGCTTTTTGGTTTTGATATTGATTTGATGTATATTGTTATTGATGCTCGTATGCTGCTTAGAAATGATGTTGATTTATGATAAGTTTATGAGTTATTAAAAAAAATTATATTATTGTTGTTGAAACAGTTCTTTGGTGCATTTGCTGATTGATGGGATGGATATGATCAGATTCGATCATGAAGAAGTGGCATATGTTCAAGGGGAGCATCTGTTATGCTTCTAATAGTTCATTGTTGGCATTATGGTTTCTTGAACACTCCTTGTTGCACGATGGTGCTTATGATTAGTTCATGATTTACTCATTGTTTGTTGCTTGCTTATATATATATATATATATATATATATATATATATATATAATATATATATATATATATACATATATATATATATATATATATATATATATATATACATATATATATATATATATATACATATATATATTATATATATATATGTATATATCTATATACATATATATATATATGTATATATATATATGTATATGTACATATATATATATATATACATATCTATATATATATATATATACATATACATATATATATATATATATATATATACATATACATATATGTATATATACATATATAGATATCTATATATATATATGTACATATACATATATATATATATATATATATATATATATATATATATATATATATATATATATATATATATATATATATATATATATATATATATATACATATATATATATATATATATATATATATATATATATATATATATATATATATATATATATATATATATATATATACATATACATATACATATATATATATATATATATATATATATATATATATATATATATATATATAGAGAGATTAATGCTACAATGTCTTGTCTTACATGGTTAGGATGTTCGTGTTGTTGTCTATGTTTCTGCCATCCGATGATTATGTTGTGAATTCATATATGGTGCATGTTGGTTGTTGATTATTATCATGGTCTTTCTACCCCATTATTGAGGTCCCTATTTTTGTTTATAATTGCCATATATGTCTCCTGATGTGAAGGTCATGAAAATACCCATGTTGTAAATCATTGTAAAATTCAGTCATGTATGGGCTATTGGGATCAAGTCATGCTATGTATGTAATCCCATTATTTTGGGACATTGATGTAAAATTTGGGTCCAATATGTAAACCAAATATGTTGGGTAAATGATGTAATCATGGGAGCATAGAGTCATTGGTGATAGGAAAGGTCAAATTTGGTTACATCATAAAGTCTTGTATTTTTATTACATATCTATAGAAGGTCCAGCATATGCTCAGGGAAGCATTATCAGTATGCAGACTTCATAATTCATATCAGCAGACCACACTTACAACAATGAGCACTGCAAGGGAAGTACTTCCTTCAGCCTGGTTCTGCCCTTTACCCTTGATTTCAAATGGGGGGAGAAGACTTGGTGTTTACAAGTGTTTGTAGGTGGTGTCCAACACCACAGTGGTCGCCATTAAGTGTAAAGGGGGGGATTGTTGGCATTATGGACGATGTGTTGTCCTTAATGGAAACTTGCTCGGAAAAAGATGTACTTGTTGTCAACATGGTAATAATATGATGGTCATGGAACTAAAGAAGTTATCAGGAATATTGATACAAATGCTACAGTGGATATGGACAGAGAAATGGAAGTTCAGTTACATATGGATGAAAAAAGTGAAGTTTGATAAAGTATACGCGGTTCCTGTGAAGAAGGGTCGCATACATATACAAGTCCTGTGAGAAAAAGTCACGCACATAATCTGAACCATGGAAATATAATACCAGGGGTCATTACCATGGTAATTGGTCATAGTAATTGGGGCAAAAACATTTTTTTTATCTTTTCAAAAATTACTAATGACATTAATAAAGGATTTACGTGAGGTATTGACTAACGAAAATGTTATATAAGGAGATGGAGATCATGGTGTTGTGTGTGCAAGTGAATAAACATTCATGTTTGATATGATTTGAAACAAGTGTACACCAGGGAGCAAGGAGATGGCTCATATCTAGAAGATATTAAAGTACGTTAAGTACCAATGGTTAAAACTTGATTGATTTGATTATCTAATGATGCAAGATATGTTTGAATGTGTTTGAAGCAATCATTGATTTAAAATTGAAATTTGCATAAACTATGATTGCGATTTGCAGTGAAGCTCTAATGCAATAGTTTAAGATCTATACGTTGGTTTTCTTCAGTAAGGCTATGTACATACTCAGATCTGGCTCAACACATGGTAATCGTGTACACACACAAATATATTTTATGGAGGTCATGTATATGTACTAGGGTTTGAATTGTTGCTTGATGGTGGAAGTTAATTATGTATGTTCTATATGTTATTGTTTGTTAATGATGTCTTGTATGTATTTGGCAATGTTGACTGGGTTGATTTGATTGTGGATTGGAATATTGTGATGATACTACTAGATGTTGATCTGTGATTAATATTGTGACTCAGTATGTCAGTAACTCATTGAGTGATGTAGTGACTTATTTTTAGAATTCAGTGATTTGAGATATGTACGTAGGTTGTATTTAGAGGAAGCATGTATATATGTGGTTATGCTTCAGAAAAAGTCACGTATAATTTATGAATTAAATTTGATCAGAGTGTGTAATGACTGCATATTACTTCTGTGTTGATAACAATGTGACTATGATCTTGATTTATGACTGGTTATTCAATGGATTGGTTTATGGCTTAATATCATGATAATTCATTATGCATTTGTATGATCTGGTTATGATGATTCAGTATTCATTGTTTTAGTCGCTTCAATGATTCATTTGGTATTCAGCGGTGATTTAATGATTGCATTCAAATTGTGATTGAGTATTCATATTGGTATATTGGTTTTGACTTATGGTTGATGTGGGGTCAGTGTGAAAATTTGATGAAAGGTGGTCTATAGGTTCTTTGATGATTGTTTTATAGGTGGATCAAGTGTTAAACATTCTGAAACGTGGTCCATAGGGTGTTGAGGGTTGTAGCCTTCAGTGAGGTGGTAGGATCTCCCTTTAGGTAGGAGTCGTTAAATGAGATTTGGGGGTTGTAGCTCCCTTCCAGTGGGTGTTGAGGAATTAGTGGAGGTTGTAGCCTCCTATAGGTAGGTGCCTATGTGCAGGTAAGAGTCTTCATCGGTACAAAATGTAATGGATATTTTCTTTATATAATAAGAAATAATACAAAGATGATGACAACGATGGTTTTATCCCACATTTGGTTTCCACCTAAAATCCTGATGTTCATATGTTTTGATATGTTTCTTGTTTGTTGATGATTTATAATCTCTTTACTTCTCATGGTTTTTGCCTAATAAATGAATAATGAAATTGATGGAACATATGAAAAGTTAGTTATTTGGATATACGTGTTTTTCAGTCACTAGAGTCGCATACATACATGGGTTGTATGTGTTAAAAATATGGAACTATGATCAAATTCCACTTTGGACATCTCACTTGATGGAGATAATGATTGCACTAAATTCTTATTTTTGAGAGGACAAAAATCGACCTAAAGATCACTCAGATCAGATAAGGGAAAGTGTACTTATAAAAAAAAGCCCACATGTGAACATTTGTCAAGGTCGGCCCTAAAGAAAAGTGGACACCCTTTGAAGGCTATTGCAAGTGACCTCTACCTCATTTGGAAACAATCATGATACACTCTTATATCTTGGTTTTTGGCTCGCACATGTCTGAGGCTCATCCGCGGAGGATCGGGTTCACTCTAAGGTGAAATTGTAGGGTCTAAAGCTCACATCTCTCATTTAGGGTTTTGGGCCTCAGTCAGAGGCATAACACGGGAAGGATTCGACCACAGTCACTCACACGAATCTCATCCATGTGACCGGATCCTTCTAGTCACATGGAGAACTCTCCATCCATGTGACTGGGGGTTTAGGATTTCCGTAGTTCAGATTTGACCCTAGTTGCTCGCATGCCAAGCTTAAGGGAGTGACTGGTGTTTGGGTCTTATAATAATAGGATTCATAATTTTGAATTGGCTATGGTTAGTCTTGTAATATTGTACATACTTTTTCTTTTTGCAAAAGGTTTTCCATATTAAAATTTAAAAAATGTAAAGAGGGTATGTCCTAAAAGAATAATTAAAGGACAAAAAAGAAAGAAAAAAAGTGAAAAATATGAACCCCAAAATGAAATAAAAATAGATCATGGAAGTGTGAAAATTCAAATGCCACTACTTTTTACTTTACTATGCAAAATAATATTGTGCATAGCTTGTTAGAAATGACACAATCCATGATGGTCAAAAAGCTTAATCTTAACACATTCATGCTTTAAATTTCATGTTGATAGATAGAGAATAAAGATCTGGCCAAAATGTTTAACCTTGGCAGATCAGTAGTTAAGTAGAGAATAATAATGAGCTCATCACTTTAATCTGAGCCATTGGAAGTTATAAGGTTAGAATTAGATAGTTTGTTTATCAAAAGAAAAGGAAATAAAGGGTTAGCAAGCTCAAATGCACCCAATAAATGAAGAGAAAATGTTAGGGTAAATAAAGGGTAGGTAGAAGAAATGTGGCAAATCCACAAGGTTAATAAGTCAAAAGCACATTTATCATGCTTAAACCTATGTTTCATGTGCAGGATGAATTGTGAGAAAGAAAGGATATTCGCCAAGTTTGTTTACTAATTTCCCCTCATTTCACTACACCCCCACATACTTATTTGTTGATTTCCCATTATCCCTTCATTACTTATAAATACCCTTCCCCATCATTTTGACCTTTTACTTCTTGATTTCACACACTCCCCCTAGAAATTACCCTTCAAAAATCATCCTCCCTTCCCAAAACCCCCTTCCCTAGTGTGAAACCCATTACCCATTACAAATATCACTTTTCCCCCTTATTAATTTCCCTTTCCCCTTTAAAAGCCCACAAAAACCCTTTATCCTAAGTTTTTGCTATACCCCTGCATTATCTAGTTAATGTCCCCCACTTTATATTTCCTTGATACCCTTTTAACCCACCAACCCTCATGCAACTAAAAAAGCCTGCCACGTAACCCCTGGTCCCGCCTTATTAACCCGTTGCTTATATTAAAAAACTTGACATTATTCGTTAATTAATTACATTTCTTTGTAATTAAACCCCGGGCCCCACCAACCACTTTCCTGACTCCGTCCGTGCAACTCAACGGTGCGATATCCCTTCAATCTCCTACCCCCAGATCCAATGGCGTACATCCATATTGCGCGGATTCATTGTCCGACCGTTAATGGCCCGAGGGCACGCAAGATTCACGGTTTTGGCTGGGCACTATTTTGCTACGTGGTGGCACCAGGTTACATTGCGTGCTCGTGAAAAATATTGCTCGCCATCCAAAAGCGGTGCAATGGCACACAAAACCAACTCCCTGCCTAAACCGAAAATTGTCCATTGTTCATTTAATAATTTCCTCGCCAAAATGTGACCATTATCGGTTAAAAGGCCGAAAAAGCCCCAATTCGCTCTTTTCGTTCACTTTCACTATAAATCTCTGCTAAGCAATTTGCGATACCCTGAACCTCTGAACGACCAATTCACCCACTTTTACCACCCGAAGATGTTGTGGACACCTAATTGAAGCATAATATAACCAGTTCAAGCCTCAGTACCCTCTATAGCTACCATAGAACCCAATATGAATGCCAAATCGCCAATTTCCAGGTATTCTTGGAAAAAACAAGAATGGCCCCTGAATTTGAAAAGTGCACATTTATAATTGAATGGTCAATTAATTGAATTAATTAAGAAACATTCCTAAATTGAAAAGAAACCTACTGTAAATCCCAAAACCATTTTTCACAGAATATAATTACCCTCCCATTGTTCCAAAGCTTCTAAGCCTCACTCCTAAAACCACTGAAAGCCTAATTCAATTCAGTAAACCCAATTATGGCTTCCCAAACCTCTATGGATGTAAGACCTCTGCAAACCCTTCACTTGGATATTGACCACCTTGCATTAGCAGACAAAGACTTCCAAATTAAGGACACTGCTTCCCCTACCTATCTACTAAAACTCCATTATTGGAGTAAAGACAAGTTTTTAAACCAGAATGATGACATTCACCTTTGGGAGTCCAATTTACCCAAGTACTTGTTCCCAAAAGTACACCCATTCCCAGAAATCATCCACTTCTACCAAGCTTGCTACATTCCCAGTCAAAAAGCCATTATCACCCCTGACCAGCAAGTTTTATTCACCATCACTGCAGAATCCATAAATCAAATTTTGCAAATCCATCCAAGCCAAAATGAGACCCCACTTTCTATTGAAGATTGTCTGACCTCTATACCAAGTTAGACCTTCCTAGGATAGCCCAAATTTTTCAAACTTTCATCATAGAGGAGTGTCATACTCCAACAGATAGTCCTCCATATGCTGCCACCATTTTTTCTGAGAGAGGCAAACAAATCATAACCATGCTTTCCTACATTTTAGGCTACACCACAGATGAACATGTGGATGAGGTTGTCCTTGCTTTCCTTTCTATATTTTGCCTAGGAAAGCCTCCTTCTATAATGTATAACTATGCTCAATTCAGAGCAGATAGAATGCATGAACAATTCATCAGACTACCGAATGAGAGAGTTTTCAATTGTTCTTCAGTTTTATTTCATATGTTCTTATACCACCAGTCAGACAAATTCCCTGTCAACATTCAAAAGTTAGACACAAAAGGCAGTCCAAGATCAGTCATCTATTGGACACCATTGATCCAAGAATACTCCACTATTTTTTCCTACAAAGACTTCATTGATTCATTTGTGCATCCTGTTGTAAACATGCTAACCAGTAGCTATCAACCCAGGATTAGTCAGGAAATCAAAATGGTTTTATAGTTGGCAAAGAATAGTAAGGTGGGAGACTGGTATTTATACCAGCACCACACAGAGATAAGGATATATGGATGCCAAATAGCTCCCTACAAACTTCCCAAATACCTCCCCATGAGGTTATTTGCATTAGAGTACTTTAGGCAGATTATAAACTCTGATGAAGTTAACTTCCTGTCAGCCAAAAATAAGACTCAATTCAAAATGAAAAACCAATTAGGCCCTTTTATTTGTAATAATAGGGAAGTTTGACCAGAGGCAGATAAGATTCTATAGCAGATGAACTTTAAGAATAGTTTTATGTGGCAATATGACCCTCATGGAGTCATAAATAAACTAAGGCTCAAAGTCAAATTGGGCCCTGTTAGCGCTTGAAATTTCACCTCAGGCTGAGAAAGGTAAACCTCAAGGCCACATCAAACCACTTAGCCTCGTAGCTAGCCCTACGGGGCAGGAGAGGGCTCTCTCCGGTCTATCTCGGTAAAATCTTCAATGAATGAGATGAACAATAGGGTAACACTGATTTTAGGCTAGTAAACTGATCAAAAAGGTTGATTTGGAGTTTTTAGGGTTTTTGGTGGCAAATTGAGGAGAGGGCAATTTTGGGTGCGGGGATTGGACACAGTTTCTGCAGGGGGTTCTTTGGGGCGAGGTAGGAGACAGTATTGATGCCTTTGATTGAGGTGGATGATCAGCAATATGGTGAAGGGACCATATCGAATGGACCTCAATTTCTTCCCTTCTCCCTTCGTTCTATCCTTGCTGATGTGGAGTCGTACGTTGTCCCCAACTTGAAATAGATGGTCAACTCAATGCTTATCATGGTGAGCTTTATACCGAGCTTGAATCTTCTCCAACTACTCATGTATTGCCTAATGAATCACCTCTATATGCTGAATAAACTTCTGTGCTTTGTCCCTATCATCTCATCCAGTACCATCCTCATCTTTCCCAAAGACCATGTCTAAGAGATCCCTTGGTAGATAACCAAAACATGTCTTGAATGGTGAGCTCTGTGTGGATGAGTGTACTGCTCGATTGTATGCATGTTGCACATAAGGAAGTTATTCATCCCACAACTTGGGATGTTTTCCACAATAACCTCGTAACAAGTGTCCCATGATGCAGTTGATGACCTTTTTCTTCCCATTGGTCTATGGATGAAATTTCATACTTATTTTCATCTTGGTGTCCATCATTCTCCACAAGCTGGTCCAGAACTATCCAAGAAAGCAAAAATCTTGATCTGACACAATAGATGTGGGCAACCCAAATGGACCCAGACATGCTGAAAGAAAAGATAAGCAGTATGCTCAGTAGTGACCTACTTTTTACAAGGCATTAAAATACACATTTTATTAAAACGATCCATGACGACATACAAATAGTGTGGCCTTTCCTAGACATAGGCAAACCACCTACAAAGTCCATGGACACACTTTCCCATGGTCAACTCGGAATAGGGAGTGGTGTGTAGAGCCCAAGCTTTCTATTAGAAGGCTTTGAAACATAACAAAACACACAACCCTTTACAAAATGAGTCACGATATTTTTCATATGAGGCCAAAAACAAAACCTTTATAAATTACAAAAAAAATTCAACCCCAAAATGACCAGACACAAGAGAGGTATGAGCCTCTCGGATTACATGTACCCTTTCATCTGTTGGGTGTGGAGCCTGATTATCTTCTATATTCAAAGGTATCACCGCATTGGACCCTAGTTTGTAATGTGGTGGCAACTCCGCCTGTAAAATGTACTTTGCAAGGGGGGTCCAAGGGGAGGCAGTTGCGATTTTTGGGAGGGCCCCCCATAGCGGGGGATCGGGGGCAGCGCTCTCGAAGCTAAAAATAGATGTAAAATTGCCTTGTAAAATGTTGTAATTTTGTAGTAAATCTGGGTCGTTCATTAGTTAGAAATATGACAGTAGAAGTTATGTTTAATTTAGGGTTTTTTCCCCTAGAAGGCAACCCCTCACTATATATGAGGGAATTGTATTGCATCTATGAAGATCGGTATTCTGAGTGAGAAAGAGAGAGGAGATTGTGTGAGAGCGAAGAGGGAATTATAGCAGATATGTTGTAGGTTGTATCTCTTCAGTTTGTTGGATAATATAAAAGGAAGGACTGGTTGTTTCTCTGTGGACGTAGCCAAAATTGGGTGAACCACGTATATCTTTGTCTATATTGTTTTATGTGTTTTCTGTGTTTATGTTTCTACAATATATTTTATGTGTTCCATTGCTCTGTTCTAACAACTGGTATCAGAGCCTAAGGCCTATTTGGTTGATAAACTCACAGGAGAGAAGGCTTCCTGGTTTGATTGGGAGCAATGGCCGAAGATGGTAGGTTTAGGGTCTAAAATTTTAACAGCCAAAACTACCATCTGTGGAAGATTCAGATGCAAGATTACTTGTATCAGAAATATTTGTACCTACCATTAAGCGGAAAGACAAAGAAGCCGACGAGTATGACAGATGCAGAATGGGATATTTTGGATAGAAAGGCACTTGGAACAATACAGTTGTGCCTAGCGGCGTCGGTAGCCTTTAATATTTCAAAAGAAACGACAACAGAGGGTTTAATGTTGGTATTGGCCAAACTATATGAAAAACCCTCGCATCAAATAAGGTATTTCTTATGAATTTTTTATTTAATATGAAGATGTCAGAGGTTGGATCTATTAATGATCATTTAAAAGAATTTAATACAGTTCCCAGTCAATTAAGTTCTGTAGCGGTAAATTTTGATGATGAAGTTAGGGATCTGTTATTTCTATGCTTATTGCCAAAAAGATGGAATGGTTTAGTTATGGCCATTAGTAACTTTGTCTCTGGATCTAGTACTTTAAAGTTTGATGATGTTATCGGTGCAATGCTTAGCGACGAAATGTGACGGAAAAGCTCCGGTGAGACATCAGGTGATGCTTTGACTACAGAGACTAGGGGAAGAAAAATGGAAAGAGGAAAGAGCCCAGGATATCACAGTAAGTCAAGGAAAGTTAGATCCAAGTCCAGATCAGGGATAGTATGCTGAAAATGCGGGAAAAAAGGACACCTGAAGAAAGACTGCAAGTCTCGAAGGGAAAAGAAGGAGACTTGCAGCGAGAAAACAATCATGAAGCGAATGTGACATGTGATGTGTTGCAAGATGCTTTGATTCTTTCATTAGAAAATATTATTGATGCCTGGGTGGTAGATTCAGGGGCCTCATTCCTTGCCACACCTGATAAGAAACATTTTGATGATTATGTTCAAGGAGATTTTGGAAAGGTTCGATTGGGTGATGATAAACCCTTTAAAATCATTAGAATGGGTACAGTTTCCATAAAGCAACAGAATGGAAATCAATGGTTGTTGAAGGAGGTAAGGCATGTTCCAGATCTGAAGAAAAATCTAATTTCAACAGGGCAATTGGGAGGTGAAAGTTGTGCAACTACTTTTACTGATAAAACCTGGAAGGTCGCTAAAGGAGCCCTAGTAATAGCGAAAGGAGAAAAGGTTGGTACATTATATTTATGCAATGGTATTTCTAATTCTACTAATGCTTTAACCTCTACAGGAACAGATATGGCATTGTGGCATCATAGACTCGGGCACATGAGTGAGAAGGGGATGCAGATTCTTCACTCAAGAAATTTGTTGCCAGGTTTGAAGCATGTTTATTTGGAATTTTGTCGGAATTGTGTTTATGGAAAATAGAAGAGAGTCAGATTCCTCAGAGTTGGGAAAGAAAAGAAGAGCGAAAAATTAGATCTTGTGCATACAGATGTATGGGGACTTGCTCACGTATCATCTCTCGATGGCTCTCGTTATTATGTTACTTTTATTGATGATGCAACCAAAAAAACCTAGATTTATTGTATTCGAAATAAATCTAATGTATTTGATACTTTCAAGAAATGGAAAGCTTTGGTTGAAAATGAGACAGGAAAAAGGTTGAACTGTCTCAGATTAGACAATGGAGGTGAATATTGCAGCAAAGAGTTTGATAGGTATTTTTCAGAGAATGGAATTCGTAGAAAGAAAATAGTTCGGGGAACACCATAAGAAAATGGTGTGTCAGAAAATATGAACAAGACAATCATGGAGCGTGCAAGGTGCAAGAGATTGCATGCAGGATTACCTTTATAATTTTGGGCAGATGTCGTAGATATTTTTGTTTATTTAATAAACAAAGGGCCTTCAAGTTCCTTGGATGGTGGTATTCCAGAGGAGGCATGGACAAGTAAAAAGGTAAACTACTCATTTTTAAAGACTTTTGGTCGTGAAGCCTTTGTCCACATTAATAAAGAAAATAGAAAAAAAGCTTGAAGCAAAATCAAAGAAATGTATCTTTATTGGATATGGTGTTAATGATTTTGGTTATCACTTTTATGATTATGAAAAACACAAAATCATTAGGAGCAGATATGTCATATTCAATGAAAAGGTTTTGTATAAGGATCAGATGCAGGAAAAGAAACAAGAAAAAAGAAAAAAGAGAATACACAATGCTTGATGAGATCACAGAAAAAATTAAGGTGCATGAGAATCATAATGATCAACAGCTAGAACAACAACATCAAGAAGCACCTCAAACACCTGAAAGTGGTATTAAAATATCTACCAAGATAAGTAGGCCACCTGAACGATACTCTCCTTCATTATATTATGTATTGTTGATTGATTCTGGTGAACCAAAATGTTATGAAGAAACAGTGCAGGTAGAAACCAGGAAGAAGTGGGAGTAAGCCATGAGAGAAGAAATGGAATCCTTAGCACATAACTAGATTTGGGACTTAGTCAGGTTGCCTGCAGGTAAAACAGCATTGCAGAATAAATGGGTTTACAAGTTGAAGGAAGAATATGGAGTTAGAAAAAGGTATAAATCTAGACCTGTGGTGAAGGGGTTTGCACAGAAAAAGGGTATAGACTTTGATGAGATATTTTCTCCTGTCATTAAAATGAATTCAATCAGAACTATTCTAAGTCTTGCAGCAGCTGAAGATTTTCATCTTGAGCAGTTAGATGTAAAGACAATCTTTCCCCATGGGGATTTGGAGGAAGAGATATATATGCAGCAGCCACAAGGATATGAGATAAAAGGGAAGGAGAAACTAGTGTGTAGGTTGAAGAAGAACTTGTATGGCTCAAAACAAGCTCCAAGGCACTGATATCTAAAGTTTTGATAGGTTTATGTCTGAACAAGTTTAGACTAGATGTGGCTCTGATCATTACGTTTATCTCAAAAGGAAAAATGATGGCAGCTATATTATATTGTTATTGTATGTAGATGACATGCTTATCGCAGGTTCTAACATGCAAGAAATAAATGTGCTCAAAAGAAAATTGGCAAACTCATTTGTAATGAAGGATTTGGGTGCTGCAAAACAAATCCTTGGTATGAGAATAACTAGAGATAGGAAGAATCGAAAATTAACATTGTCTCAAAGTGAGTACATAGAAAAGGTCTTGAAAAGATTTAATATGTAGAATGCAAAACCAGTTAGTATACCTTTGGCTAGCCATTTCAAACTAATTAAGGAGGTGTGTCCCAAGACTTAGGAAGAAATGGCTTATATGTCTAAAGTTCCATATGTATCAGCAGTTGGAAGCTTAATGTATGCAATGGTATGCACAAAGCCTGATATTTCACATGCAGTGGGAGTTGTAAGCAGGTACATAAACAATCCAGGAAAAGAACATTGGATGGTGGTGAATTGGATCCTCAGGTATTTGAGAGGTACCACAAATCAAGAATTATTCTTTGGTGGTTCAAACATTGCTTTGCATGGATATGTTGATGCAGATATGACAGGTGATAGAGATAACAGGAGCACCACAAGGTATGTGTTTATTGTAGGTGGAACAGCTGTCAATTGGGTTTCAAAACTGCAAAGTGTTGTTGCACTCTCAACGACAGAAGCAGAGTATGTTGTTACTATAGAGGCTAGTCAAGAAATGATTTGATTACAAAGGTTTCTGGATGAATTGGGTAAGAAGTGGGAGTTGGGCAGGTTATACAGTGACAGCCAGAGTGACATACATCTTGCAAAGAACTCTGCATTTCATTCCAAGACTAAACATATATAGCTCAAATACCATTTCATACGATCAGTGTTGGAAGATGGAAAGTTGAAGCTGGAAAAGATACGCACTAGCCAGAATCCTGCAAATATGTTAACAAAAGTTGTAACAAGGGAGAAACTGAGATTTCGCTCAGTTTCAATTGGTCTTCAAGTATGAGGATGAATATGAGAAACAACCAAGTCCAAAGTGGAGTCATTTTCCAGCAAATGAAGCAGTGGTGGAGTTGTTATAATCAGTCTCTAAGTGGGAGATTGTTGGGTGTGGAGCCTGATTATCTTCTTTATTCAGAAGTATCAATACATTGGACCCCATTTTGTAATGTGGCAACAACGTCGCCCATTTATGTGTGCTTTTGGGGGGTCCAAGGTGTGGAGACAGTGATTATTTGGAGCCCCCCCCCCCCGATGGGGGATCGAGGGCAGCACCCCCGAAGCTAAAAATAGATGTAAAATTGCCTTGTAAAAAGTTGTAATTTCATAGTCAATCTGGGTCGTTCATTAGGCAGAAATATGATGGTAGAAATTATGTTTAATTTAAGGTTTTTAACCCTAGAAGGAAACCCCTCACTATATATGAGGGATTTGTATTGCATCTATGTAGATGTGTATTCTAAGAAAAAAAGGGAAAGGAGATTGTGTGAGAGCGAAGAGGCAATTATAGCAGATCTATTGTAGGTTGTATCTCTTCAATTTGCTGGATAATATAAAAGGAAGGATTGGCTATTTCTCCATGTATGTAGCCCAAATTGGGTGAACCACGTATATCTGTGTCTCTCTTGTTTTATGTGTTTTCTGTGTTTATCTTTTTGCAATATATTTTATGTGTTCCATTGCTCTGTAATATATAATTTTCTAACAAAATGTGTATTCTTGTTCCATGTAGAAAGCAAGTAGTTGTTGAATAGAATGCACAAATGTTCTTTCAAAATGTATGGGTTCATTTTGGGTTGCCTACTTCTATCATTTTTCTCATTTCATGGGGGAGTTTTGGTCCACTTTTTGGGGACTCATGGACACTAAGTTGAAAAAGAGCACAGCTTTTCATCCACAAACCGATGGGAAAACAGAGGTGGTGGACAGAACAGTGGTACATCTTCTCAGATTATATTGCATCAAGCTTCCTAAGTTGTGGGATGAATCCTTACATTATGTCCACCATGCTTACAACGAGGCCTTACATTCTTCTACAGGTAGATCTCCTTTTGAGACATGTTTTGGGTACCTACCAAAATCACCAATGGACTTCATGTTTGGTGAAGAAGCTAAGGAGTATGGACATGGAGATGTCAAAAAAGAAATCAAGTTCATTCAAAGAATCCAAAAGATTTATGAAGATGTGCAGGATCAGTAGGAAAAAAGTCAGACCAAGTACAAAATGTGCCATGACAAGCATCAGGTGGATCACCACTTCAAGGTTGGTTATCAAGTATGGATTTACATCAACAAAGAAAGGATGAAAGGTGAAGGTAAAAAGTTAAAACCTATTAGGTATGGTCCTTTTAGAATTGTTGAAAAGATTGGGCACAATGCATTTCGGTTAAATTTTTCTCCATAAATGCACATATATTCAGTTGTAAATATTGAATATTTGAAGTTGTATGAACCTCCAATGATCATGGATCCAGAGGAAAATGCTAAAATTCCAACTGTAGATGATTTTTCACTTGAATGCATGATTGAGTTACAAGAAGATACCATCTTGGATAGAAAGGTTCACACTTCCAAGCGAGGAGATGTTGAGTACCTTCGAGTGGGGCTCAAAGGAATGAATCCAAGCAAGGCAAGGTGGATGGAGAATAGAAGGGTGAGGGATTTGTACCCTCCACTCATGTCTGATTAAAACCAAACTTTTGGTGGTCCAAAAGCTTCCAGTGAAGAGGAATCATCCAGGAGGATCCTTGAAATGCTCAAAGTTCAAAAGTCTTGGATGCTCATAAAGCTAGCACCAATTCAAAGAGCTCGTCGCGTTGATTACGGTAGTATATTTGGTTTCAAAAATGGCTTTTGTATGAGGGAGAAAACGTGTTCTGAATTTTTCCTCCAATAGGCAAAAAAAAATGGCCCTTTGCAGGGCAAGTGGCAATCTCTCAACATGACATGTGGTAGGTCAAAATCAACATAGGTGGCAATCAAAATCAACAGGTCAGAGGTCGAATTGGCAGGGTTGAGGCTTGAACCCACAACCTCCGAAAGCACATTGCAAAACCTTACAATACACCATCGATATGCCTTTGTATAACATGGGCGCAAAAATATTATTTAAGTTTTTATTGTAATAGTGTTGGGGGGGGTGAGTTGGCGGAGCCCGCCATATTTGACAGGCCCACCAACCCAAAGCATATGCTTATCAAAGTTACCAAAGATAGGCGCGAAGTTGACCATATAACAAAAACACACACACACACAAATATATATATATATGTCCACCACCGGAGTTTGTTAACCACCCCTCCACTGTTAACATATGCCATGAAACATGTGAACAGAACCTCACCCCTGGGGGTTAGGTATGCCATAGGTCAGGTAACCGTGGGGCCTGTGGACTATATTTAAAATGTTTGTTAAACCATAGCGCGGGGTCACAATGTTATTACGCCAAATATCACATATGCCATATTCAAAACAACTATATGCTATGTTTTCCATTCAAAAGCCTAGGAGGTCCACGGGTTTGACCTCGAGACCTGCCCATGGCCTTATAAAATGACTTGCCACTATGCCCTGGAGTTGGGAGTTATATAGTGGGTATCTATAATTATTGATATTTGTGCCTGTCATATGCCTTTTTTGGGCATATCTTGGCCAATATTGGGCCTTTTTCTAATCTGAAAGTTGCGTTGGAGAGATGAGGCCGAGAGCTATCAGTTGATAACATCCATTGATACTTGTGTGCATAGTCCAAAATGGAAAAGTTGATGTAAAGAGACTTTTATGAGCATTTTAATACAGTGGATGCCCACTTGGAAGCGGACCCGGGGATGTAGTTCAGGAGGGACGAACCCCGTCATCAAATATCTTGAGTTTGCTTCTTATTTTCTCTGTTGTTTATGCTTATGTTCAGATTTCAAGTTTATGTTTAAAGGCACTTAAAAATCAATTTCTCTCATTCATTCAGATAAAAGCAACCTTAGTTAATATTTGGTGAAATTGAGCAAATAGTCGATTCTGTTGTTTTTGGATCAGTTAAAATAGGCTCCTCATGCATGGTATTATCGTATTGATAGGTATCTTCAGCAACAAGGATTCAAGAAAGGATCTACAGATAGAAATTTATATATCAAATTTGACAAAGACAAACTTTTGATAGTAGTAGTTTATGTAGATGACATCATATTTGGAAGCAATGTTGAATCTATGAGTCAAGGATTTGCTTCAACTATGCAACAGGAATTTGAAATGTCTTTACTTGGTGAGCTAACATACTTTCTTGGTCTTCAAGTTCATCAAACTAAAGATGGTATATTTCTTTCTCAAACCAAGTATCTCAAGCAGATTATGAAGAAATATGGAATGGAAGACTACAAACTTGTGTGCACACCAATGGTAACAGGATGCAATCTTAGCCAAAATGATGACTCTCCTATAGTTAATCAACCCGAATATAGATCTATGATTAGTATCTTGATCTATATTATTGGTACAAGGCCAGACATTATGCATGCAGTTGGCATAGTTGGACAATTTTAAGCAAATCCTAAGGAAACTCATCTGAAAGTAGTCAAGTGGATATTCAAGTATCTATAAGGCACTCAAGATTTTGATATATGGTGTCCCAAAAACTTATATTTTGGACTCCATGCCTACATAGATGCAGAATGGACTAGTAATGTTGATGACCACAAAAATACTAGTGGAGGAGCATTCTATTTGGGACCTCATTTAGTTTCTTGGTTCAATAAGAAATAAAGTTTTATTTCCTTATCAACTGTTGAAGCAGAATATGTTCCTGCTACCTCTTGTTGTACTCAATTTATATGGATGATCCAAACATTGTAGGACATTCAATTCGCTTGTCCTCAACCTGTACCTATTCTCTATGAGAACACTAGTTACTTCTAAAAATCCTATCATGTACTCCAAAACTAAGCACATCCCAATAAAATAATATTTTCTTAGATTGTAAGTTCTTGAGCGAAAATTCAAGTTGGAATATGTTCCTTGAAAGGAACAAGTTGCATATTTATTCACCAAGCCTCTTGCACATGATTCTTTTAAATATCTCAAATAGAAATTAGGAATGGTTTCTGCCTCTTCACTCTGCTAATTTCTCTAACATACATGTCATGTCTGGGGGATTTGTGGTTCTAAACATCATCAATTTATTTTATGTTTGCCGATATTTTGAAAATCAATTGCGTGTATACGCAGTTTTTGATCAGACAGTTATGTATGCTTCTCAGTAATGAAAAATAAGTGGCATGGTTTCAAGTGGAGCTTCTCATATGCTTCCATCATATATTATTGGCTTTTTGGTTTTGATATTGATTTGATGTATATTGTTATTGATGCTCGTATACTGCTTAGAAATGATGTTGATTTATGATAAGTTTATGAGTTATTAAAAAAAATTATATTATTGTTGTTGAAACAGTTCTTTGGTGCATTTGCTGATTGATGGGATGGATATGATCATATTCGATCATGAAGAAGTGGCATATGTTCAAGGGGAGCATCTGTTATGCTTCTAATAGTTCATTGTTGGCATTATGGTTTCTTGAACACTCCTTGTTGCACGATGGTGCTTATGATTAGTTCATGATTTACTCATTGTTTGTTGCTTGCTTATATATATATATATATATATATATATATATATATATATATATATATATATATATATATATACATATATATATGTATATGTATATGTATATATATAGATATGTATGTATATATATATATATACATATACATATACATATATATATGTATATATATATATATATATATATATATATATACATATATATATACATATATATATATACATATACATATATATATATATATATACATATATATATATATATATACATATATATATATATATATATATGTATATATATGTATATACATATATATATACATATATATATACATATATATATATATATATATATATATACATATATATATACATATATATATATATATACATATATATATATATATATATATATATATATATATATACATATATATATATACATATATATATATATACATATATATATATATATATATATATATATATATATATATATAGATAGATATTATAGAGAGATTAATGCTACAATGTCTTGTCTTACATGGTTAGGATGTTCGTGTTGTTGTCTATGTTTCTGCCATCCGATGATTATGTTGTGAATTCATATATGGTGCATGTTGGTTGTTGATTATTATCATGGTCTTTCTACCCCATTATTGAGGTCCCTATTTTTGTTTATAATTGCCATATATGTCTCCTGATGTGAAGGTCATGAAAATACCCATGTTGTAAATCATTGTAAAATTCAGTCATGTATGGGCTATTGGGATCAAGTCATGCTATGTATGTAATCCCATTATTTTGGGACATTGATGTAAAATTTGGGTCCAATATGTAAACCAAATATGTTGGGTAAATGATGTAATCATGGGAGCATAGAGTCATTGGTGATAGGAAAGGTCAAATTTGGTTACATCATAAAGTCTTGTATTTTTATTACATATCTATAGAAGGTCCAGCATATGCTCAGGGAAGAATTATCAGTATGCAGACTTCATAATTCATATCAGCAGACCACACTTACAACAATGAGCACTGCAAGGGAAGTACTTCCTTCAGCCTGGTTCTGCCCTTTACCCTTGATTTCAAATGGGGGGAGAAGACTTGGTGTTTACAAGTGTTTGTAGGTGGTGTCCAACACCACAGTGGTCGCCATTAAGTGTAAAGGGGGGGATTGTTGGCATTATGGACGATGTGTTGTCCTTAATGGAAACTTGCTCGGAAAAAGATGTACTTGTTGTCAACATGGTAATAATATGATGGTCATGGAACTAAAGAAGTTATCAGGAATATTGATACAAATGCTACATTGGATATGGACAGAGAAATGGAAGTTCAGTTACATATGGATGAAAAAAGTGAAGTTTGATAAAGTATACGCGGTTCCTGTGAAGAAGGGTCGCATACATATACAAGTCCTGTGAGAAAAAGTCACGCACATAATCTGAACCATGGAAATATAATACCAGGGGTCATTACCATGGTAATTGGTCATAGTAATTGGGGCAAAAACATTTTTTTTATCTTTTCAAAAATTACTAATGACATTAATAAAGGATTTACGTGAGGTATTGACTAACGAAAATGTTATATAAGGAGATGGAGATCATGGTGTTGTGTGTGCAAGTGAATAAACATTCATGTTTGACATGATTTGAAACAAGTGTACACCAGGGAGCAAGGAGATGGCTCATATCTAGAAGATATTAAAGTACGTTAAGTACCAATGGTTAAAACTTGATTGATTTGATTATCTAATGATGCAAGATATGTTTGAATGTGTTTGAAGCAATCATTGATTTAAAATTGAAATTTGCATAAACTATGATTGCGATTTGCAGTGAAGCTCTAATGCAATAGTTTAAGATCTATACGTTGGTTTTCTTCAGTAAGGCTATGTACATACTCAGATCTGGCTCAACACATGGTAATCGTGTACACACACAAATATATTTTATGGAGGTCATGTATATGTACTAGGGTTTGAATTGTTGCTTGATGGTGGAAGTTAATTATGTATGTTCTATATGTTATTGTTTGTTAATGATGTCTTGTATGTATTTGGCAATGTTGACTGGGTTGATTTGATTGTGGATTGGAATATTGTGATGATACTACTAGATGTTGATCTGTGATTAATATTGTGACTCAGTATGTCAGTAACTCATTGAGTGATGTAGTGACTTATTTTTAGAATTCAGTGATTTGAGATATGTACGTAGGTTGTATTTAGAGGAAGCATGTATATATGTGGTTATGCTTCAGAAAAAGTCACGTATAATTTATGAATTAAATTTGATCAGAGTGTGTAATGACTGCATATTACTTCTGTGTTGATAACAATGTGACTATGATCTTGATTTATGACTGGTTATTCAATGGATTGGTTTATGGCTTAATATCATGATAATTCATTATGCATTTGTATGATCTGGTTATGATGATTCAGTATTCATTGTTTTAGTCGCTTCAATGATTCATTTGGTATTCAGCGGTGATTTAATGATTGCATTCAAATTGTGATTGAGTATTCATATTGGTATATTGGTTTTGACTTATGGTTGATGTGGGGTCAGTGTGAAAATTTGATGAAAGGTGGTCTATAGGTTCTTTGATGATTGTTTTATAGGTGGATCAAGTGTTAAACATTCTGAAACGTGGTCCATAGGGTGTTGAGGGTTGTAGCCTTCAGTGAGGTGGTAGGATCTCCCTTTAGGTAGGAGTCGTTAAATGAGATTTGGGGGTTGTAGCTCCCTTCCAGTGGGTGTTGAGGAATTAGTGGAGGTTGTAGCCTCCTATAGGTAGGTGCCTATGTGCAGGTAAGAGTCTTCATCGGTACAAAATGTAATGGATATTTTCTTTATATAATAAGAAATAATACAAAGATGATGACAACGATGGTTTTATCCCACATTTGGTTTCCACCTAAAATCCTGATGTTCATATGTTTTGATATGTTTCTTGTTTGTTGATGATTTATAATCTCTTTACTTCTCATGGGTTTTGCCTAATAAATGAATAATGAAATTGATGGAACATATGAAAAGTTAGTTATTTGGATATACGTGTTTTTCAGTCACTAGAGTCGCATACATACATGGGTTGTATGTGTTAAAAATATGGAACTATGATCAAATTCCACTTTGGACATCTCACTTGATGGAGATAATGATTGCACTAAATTCTTATTTTTGAGAGGACAAAAATTGACCTAAAGATCACTCAGATCAGATAAGGGAAAGTGTACTTATAAAAAAAAGCCCACATGTGAACATTTGTCAAGGTCGGCCCTAAAGAAAAGTGGACACCCTTTGAAGGCTATTGCAAGTGACCTCCACCTCATTTGGAAACAATCATGATACACTCTTATATCTTGGTTTTTGGCTCGCACATGTCTGAGGCTCATCCGCGGAGGATCGGGTTCACTCTAAGGTGAAATTGTAGGGTCTAAAGCTCACATCTCTCATTTAGGGTTTTGGGCCTCAGTCAGAGGCATAACACGGGAAGGATTCGACCACAGTCACTCACACGAATCTCATCCATGTGACCGGATCCTTCTAGTCACATGGAGAACTCTCCATCCATGTGACTGGGGGTTTAGGATTTCCGTAGTTCAGATTTGACCCTAGTTGCTCGCATGCCAAGCTTAAGGGAGTGACTGGTGTTTGGGTCTTATAATAATAGGATTCATAATTTTGAATTGGCTATGGTTAGTCTTGTAATATTGTACATACTTTTTCTTTTTGCAAAAGGTTTTCCATATTAAAATTTAAAAAATGTAAAGAGGGTATGTCCTAAAAGAATAATTAAAGGACAAAAAAGAAAGAAAAAAAGTGAAAAATATGAACCCCAAAATGAAATAAAAATAGATCATGGAAGTGTGAAAATTCAAATGCCACTACTTTTTACTTTACTATGCAAAATAATATTGTGCATAGCTTGTTAGAAATGACACAATCCATGATGGTCAAAAAGCTTAATCTTGACACATTCATGCTTTAAATTTCATGTTGATAGATAGAGAATAAAGATCTGGCCAAAATGTTTAACCTTGGCAGATCAGTAGTTAAGTAGAGAATAATAATGAGCTCATCACTTTAATCTGAGCCATTGGAAGTTATAAGGTTAGAATTAGATAGTTTGTTTATCAAAAGAAAAGGAAATAAAGGGTTAGCAAGCTCAAATGCACCCAATAAATGAAGAGAAAATGTTAGGGTAAATAAAGGGTAGGTAGAAGAAATGTGGCAAATCCACAAGGTTAATAAGTCAAAAGCACATTTATCATGCTTAAACCTATGTTTCATGTGCAGGATGAATTGTGAGAAAGAAAGGATATTCGCCAAGTTTGTTTACTAATTTCCCCTCATTTCACTACACCCCCACATACTTATTTGTTGATTTCCCATTATCCCTTCATTACTTATAAATACCCTTCCCCATCATTTTGACCTTTTACTTCTTGATTTCACACACTCCCCCTAGAAATTACCCTTCAAAAATCATCCTCCCTTCCCAAAACCCCCTTCCCTAGTGTGAAACCCATTACCCATTACAAATATCACTTTTCCCCCTTATTAATTTCCCTTTCCCCTTTAAAAGCCCACAAAAACCCTTTATCCTAAGTTTTTGCTATACCCCTGCATTATCTAGTTAATGTCCCCCACTTTATATTTCCTTGATACCCTTTTAACCCACCAACCCTCATGCAACTAAAAAAGCCTGCCACGTAACCCCTGGTCCCGCCTTATTAACCCGTTGCTTATATTAAAAAACTTGACATTATTCGTTAATTAATTACATTTCTTTGTAATTAAACCCCGGGCCCCACCAACCACTTTCCTGACTCCGTCCGTGCAACTCAACGGTGCGATATCCCTTCAATCTCCTACCCCCAGATCCAATGGCGTACATCCATATTGCGCGGATTCATTGTCCGACCGTTAATGGCCCGAGGGCACGCAAGATTCACGGTTTTGGCTGGGCACTATTTTGCTACGTGGTGGCACCAGGTTACATTGCGTGCTCGTGAAAAATATTGCTCGCCATCCAAAAGCGGTGCAATGGCACACAAAACCAACTCCCTGCCTAAACCGAAAATTGTCCATTGTTCATTTAATAATTTCCTCGCCAAAATGTGACCATTATCGGTTAAAAGGCCGAAAAAGCCCCAATTCGCTCTTTTCGTTCACTTTCACTATAAATCTCTGCTAAGCAATTTGCGATACCCTGAACCTCTGAACGACCAATTCACCCACTTTTACCACCCGAAGATGTTGTGGACACCTAATTGAAGCATAATATAACCAGTTCAAGCCTCAGTACCCTCTATAGCTACCATAGAACCCAATATGAATGCCAAATCGCCAATTTCCAGGTATTCTTGGAAAAAACAAGAATGGCCCCTGAATTTGAAAAGTGCACATTTATAATTGAATGGTCAATTAATTGAATTAATTAAGAAACATTCCTAAATTGAAAAGAAACCTACTGTAAATCCCAAAACCATGTTTCACAGAATATAATTACCCTCCCATTGTTCCAAAGCTTCTAAGCCTCACTCCTAAAACCACTGAAAGCCTAATTCAATTTAGTAAACCCAATTATGGCTTCCCAAACCTCTCTGGATGTAAGACCTCTGCAAACCCCTCACTTGGATATTGACCACCTTGCATTAGCAGACAAAGACTTCCAAATTAAGGACACTGCTTCCCCTACCTACCTACTAAAACTCCACTGTTGGAGTAAAGACAAGTTTTTAAACCAGAATGATGACATTCACCTTTGGGAGTCCAATTTGCCCAAGTACTTGTTCCCAAAAGTACACCCATTCCCAGAAATCATCCACTTCTACCAAGCTTGCTACATTCCCAGTCAAAGAGCCATTATCACCCCTGACCAGCAAGTTTTATTCACCATCACTGCAGAATCCATAAATCAAATTTTGCAAATCCATCCAAGCCAAAATGAGACCCCACTTTCTATTGAAGATTGTCTGACCTCTATACCAAGTTAGACCTTCCTAGAATAGCCCAAATTTTTCAAACTTTCATCATAGAGGAGTGTCATACTCCAACAGATAGTCCTCCATATGCTGCCACCATTTTTTCTGAGAGAGGCAAATAAATCATAACCATGCTTTCCTACATTTTAGGCTACACCACAGATGAACATGTGGATGAGGTTTTCCTTGCTTTCCTTTCTATATTTTGCCAAGGAAAGCCTCCTTCTATAATGTATAACTATGCTCAATTCAGAGCAGATAGAATGCATGAACAATTCATCAGACTACCGAATGAGAGAGTTTTCAATTGTTCTTCAGTTTTATTTCATATGTTCTTATACCACCAGTCAGACAAATTCCCTGTCAACATTCAAAAGTTAGACACCAAAGGCAGTCCAAGATCAGTCATCTATTGGACACCATTGATCCAAGAATACTCCACTATTTTTTCCTACAAAGACTTCATTGATTCATTTGTGCACCATGTTGTAAACATGCTAACCAGTAGCTATCAGCCCAGGATTAGTCAGGAAATCAAAATGGTTTTATAGTTGGCAAAGAATAGTAAGGTGGGAGACTGGTATTTATACCAGCACCACACAGAGATAAGGATATATGGATGCCAACTAGCTCCCTACAAACTTCCAAAATACCTCCCCATGAGGTTATTTGCATTAGAGTACTTTAGGCAGATTATAAACTCTGATGAAGTTAACTTCCTGTCAGCCAAAAATAAGACTCAATTCAAAATGAAAAACCAATTAGGCCCTTTTATTTGTAATAATAGGGAAGTTAGACCAGAGGCAGATAAGATTCTATAGCAGATGAACTTTAAGAATAGTTTTATGTGGCAATATGACCCTCATGGAGTCATAAATAAACTAAGGCTCAAAGTCAAATTGGGCCCTGTTAGCGCTTGAAATTTCACCTCAGGCTGAGAAAGGTAAACCTCAAGGCCACATCAAACCACTTAGCCTCGTAGCTAGCCCTACGGGGCAGGAGAGGGCTCTCTCCGGTCTATCTCGGTAAAATCTTCAATGGATGAGATGACCAATAGGGTAACACTGATTTTAGGCTAGTAAACTGATCAAAAAGGTTGATTTGGGGTTTTTAGGGTTTTTGGTGGCAAATTGAGGAGAGGGCAATTTTGGGTGCGGGGATTGGACACAGTTTCTGCAGGGGGTTCTTTGGGGCGAGGTAGGAGACAGTATTGATGCCTTTGATTGAGGTGGATGATCAGGAATGACAGGTGAGGAGCTAAGGAGAGCAAACAATAACTTTGAATTCTCCTTAGACAGTAGAAAACATTGAAATTAAACAAACTTAAAAGCAGAGCATGACAGTCATGAATTCTTACTTTAACACTTCGTTTGCTTAATGTGCAGAAGGAAAAGAAAGGAAATGATTCACATAACACACTTACAAGTACATAGAGAAACACACCATCAATACATGTAACCACAAGAATCCCAAAAAGGACTGCAAAACCCTGGTCTTCCTTAGCCAAAAATTGCAGAGATACAGTGAATAATACAATGATAGCTTCTCCCTCAAGAGTCCAACCATGAAAATGAGCAAGAAAGTACATAATATAGATCATCTAACCTCTTTCCCTGCCTCCATGGGTCGAGCTCACTATCCTAGGAGCTGTTTCAACCACTTCTAAACTAAGCACTGAAAACTAGGCAGTCAAAACAACTTGCCTCTATAAGCTAGGAAACCAATTCATTCATTTAATTTTCACCTATTTCATGAATGAATCTTCTAGAAGAGGTACATAAGTGTAAAAGTGTCATAAAAGTACATTAATTACATCAAAGAGGATAATAATCCACCCCAAAAAGTCAAACAAGGTCAAATCTGCGTTTTTCTGAGCTATACACTGAAATTTTTGAAAATTTGCCTGACGGGTCGCGCGCCGCTGCCTGATGGGTCGCACGCCTTTGGGGCCACTTTTGGGGCACTTCCACGTGTCCAAATTGAGAAAGAGTAGGCTTGTTGGAAAGGTCTATGAGTCTACTTTCCAACTCAACTAGAATATCTGAATTTGGTGGTCATTGGCCCCTCCAAAAGTGAAATCTCCCAAGACTGCTTTCTGTGTCTCAAAAATGTGGCAGAAAGTCATTTTTTGCTTGTTTTTTGACTTTCTGGAGGCCCAAAACTTCATAAAATCTCTTGTCCATGGATGAGCATATGTAACTTCTCATGAAAAATCTGGAAATGCTGAGTTTTTGCAAAATGGAGTTGCCAGGATGAAGGGTCGCGCGGGGGGTGAGACCCGTTAATGGAGAAAACCTGTAAATTGCCTGAAAAAACCAAAATTTACCCAAAATGCTCAAAATTTCTTGGGATTTGTGCTGTGGCTAGGCTATTTAGTGCCTTGGTCCTTCAGTGAGGCCTCGGCCAAGATATGGAGGGGATCGGGCCTCTTTCTCCGTTTTAGTGCCTTGGTCAACCGCCTTTGAAGCACCTTCATCTTCGCCTTGCACACGTGCATCCGCGCCCAATAATGGTTCTTCATGTTCCTTAGCAATTTTTTATCTTGGTTGGCCTTAGCCAACAGCCTCTCCAAGTGTGCATTGACCCGGATAAGCATAGTCTCCCGCTCAATTGGCACTAAATCACCGGGCCTTCTTCGATTCAAGATGCGGTCACTACGAATCCTCCACAACTCATCAAGAGTTTGCTCATCCTCCAACTGCTTGTTGCGCTGCTCAAAATATGTGATCGTCCATTGTGCCATCTCTAACTTCTGCTGCGACAAGCGGTTCTCAGCCTCCTTTTGCTGAATGACCTCGTGAAGCTCCGTGCTAGGAGAACGGATGTCAAGATCAATGATATCAATGTCGGGATCACCTGACAGTCCCTCCTCGATCATGGGCTGCTTGCCCCTCTGTGATGTCTGTGCTGCTGAAGAAGGCGAGGCCCCTTCCACCTGATGTGGAGATAACACTCGCTGAGCTGATGAAGAAGGCGAGACCCCTTCCACCTGCTGTGGAGAAAATACTCGCCGAGCTGCTGCAAATACGGCCCTATGGCCTCTCTGATAAGTGACCAATGGAGGAGAGCTGACATATCTGGTCTCAGGGATATCATGCTGCTGTGATGGTCCTCCCTCCTTATGAACAATCTCAGGGGGTGATGATGGCGCTGTGAAAAACTCACGAGAGATAAACTCCTCCCATGGGATGCCCTGCTGTTTTGACTGTTTGAGATGTTGTTTCAAGGGGACAAATAACACAAGGGAGAAGTTAGGGAGGGGGACTTTTGAGGGGACTTAGGGAAAATATATGTAAGAGGGAATTTAGGGAAGAAATTATGACATATACAACATCACATAATCATAATATGCAAGGGTTTTATGGGAAGTAGGGTTTAGGGTTATGTTATTGATTTTTAGGGGTAGGGGTAGGGTTTTAGGGCTTTTAGTATTTTTGGTAGGGAGATTGGGTAAAAATGATAAGGGAGGTGGTAATGGGATGTGGGGAAAAATTGGGGATGAAAAGGATGACCTTGAGCATAGCAAAACAAAACCCTAGCTTTACTTGCACTTTGACCTTTTTAAGCACAATACACATGAATTTCCCATTTCATCTTGATGGCATTTGACACATCTTCCATGCTCATTTTTTCTTTACCAAGCAAAATCACCATGATTTAGAGGCCTACCTGAAGAAATTTAGGAGAAAGAAGTTGATTTGTGGCTCACTGGAAAATTTCTGTGGAGAAATCCCCAACGGGTCGCGCGCCCTCAACGGGTCGCGCCAGTGTAATTTTTGCACTGGCAAATGTGTCCTGATGGGTCGCGCGCCTTCAACGGGTCGTGCGCTTTTGCAGGAGGCTTTTGGAGGCCTTCTCGGTGTCAGAATCAGGCGCAAGATAGCGCGTTGGAAAGGGCTTTGAGTCTACTTTCCAACCCAACTTGAATTTTTCAATTTGGAGTTGATTTGACCTGTCAAAAATCAAATCTCCCAAGACTGGTCAAAAAGTGCCAAATGAGGCTACCTCAAGGAAGAGGGTTGTTGCAATCAACTTTTGAATGCCTTCCTCAACCCCAAATTGATCTCATGATAGCTCATTGGAAAGCTCTTTGTGTCTAGTTATCATTTTACCCATCAAGAAAATCATTTGGCCAACCACGATAGGATAAAAATTGATTTTCCCAAGGTCACTTCAGATGTGTCTTTGATTCTCCTGAAGCAACGGTATTCTTGACATTTCTATCAAACCATGACACCTGTGTAAAAAGTGAAGGAGATTTTTCTTCCTTGGCATGTTTTAAACAAAAACCTCTCTCAGTTTTTTAAAATTCATCTTTGATTTCTCTGAAACAACTTTTGAGTGAAACTTATCCCGATGTGTGAAACAAGGAATTTTGTCGAAATGAAGCGAAATGAAGGGGATAAGGGGCTTCTAAATTCTTGGGGAAATTTTTGGAAGTAGGGAGGGATGTTAGGAAGCAGGGGAAAGTGGAATCTCAGGGATTGAGTGAGGGAAAGGGGTCCAAAAGGGCAAAACACAGGCCCAACCTAGAAAATTGCCAGGTTGTAGCTAGAAACTAGGGTTTGTGCGAAAATGAGGAATTTGGGGAATCTCAGGGATGGGAAGTGTTTGATAAGGTACTTTAAGGATAGGGGAAGGTGTATGAACATCAGGAAACAAGTTTTTCCGGTGATTTGGCCGCCCAAGAGAAATTACCTCCAAAACCCTAGGAGAGGGAAATGACCCTACCTAGGCGCAACTGAAGCATGAACAAGGTGTAAAATGACTCATTAGACACTGACATGATAATGAAAACCCTATGAATGATGATAGACTCAGCTGAATAGTGACATAGACTGACATTTGGGCAACTTTGAAAAGAGTGAAAGCAAACCCTAGACCTAATGCCTAGTGACCAAATTTTTCTTGAAGACTCACTGAAATGACAAAATTTGACCTTGACACTTCAAAATCACTTTGTAAGAGCATGTTTGATCACTGGAGGAAGGCTGGAAAGACTGACACTAACAGGCCCTTTCATACATCATCCCAGGCAGACATTGAGAGATTTTCCAACCAGTCCGAATGGTTGGAAAAAACTTTGATAGACATGGATAGTATTGTATTTGATGTGGAGATTACATTAATTGATGTGGAAAAGCAGATTGACACTAGTTCCTTTCTGTAGGTTCCGGCCCTAGGAGAACCAATGAATATTCTTCCTCTTTTACAGACTCCAGCAAATGAAGACAGAAATGCAAAGAGAACCAGGGAAGAAGGTTCTAGTTCGGCAATGGACACTATAGAGGAACAATTTGAGATCAATTACAGGAAGAGTCCCAAGATTAATCCTTCGTAAGACAAAATGCTGCGCCAAATTCAGTCTCCATCGACCATTGGGGTTATGTACTCCTCCCCATGCGGTGAGGTTATACAACTGATCTAGGGAACTGAATAGGAAGACACCATTGACTCAGTGGAAATCACTGACATTGCTACAATGGTGGAAAGGAGCAAAGGCCCATCAGCTTCAGAAGAAACACACCAGCCCTCTACCTCAAGTACCCAACTTATTGAGAGATAGCTCAGCGTTAAGGTCTCTTCATTCACCAGGCCTATGGATAAAGAGAAAGATATTAAGGATAGGTACAAAGAAATTAATTTGAAGAATGAGAAATTGAAGGTTGAGACTTATGCCCAATACTTCAAGTAGACATCTGCAAATCAAAACAGGTTAATATCAACCTTTGACATCAAAATAGGTAAAATGCAGATGACATTCATGCAACCTACAGTCCAGTAGCCAAGATCATCAGCAGACTATAGGAAAACAGATTTTGAGGTTTTGGCTAGGGATGTTCATCCCATTGACCAAATTGAGTTTCATAAACAGGCAGGTGAGATGATCTATTCCACCATGACCAATAAAGCTATGACTGTACATAAGCTGCAAAGTTCATTGGATAATATCACTACACAATACAAGCTAGAAAAGGCCTCCTCACAGGCCAAGGACAATAGAATCAAGTCACTAGAAGACTTGGTGATTGAGCTTGGACATGATCCCAATGATGTCAAGGTTGCAGAGAAGTTGATAAAGAAAAAGAATGAGGATATTGTTTCCCTCATAAAGCAACTAAAACTGCCTCATTCAGAGCACCCACATACAAAAGAGGTCTTAGAAATCCAAACACATCAGGAGGAAATGATGGACCTTGTTTTACAACTTAATGGCCAATTGAAAGAAATGGAGAAGGAGTTGGATAGCTTAATACAGCTAAAACAGACTAGCCTTGAGACTACCACTACCACTGTCATTCCAACAGTCACTACAGTAGTACCATCCACCTTGGCAGCTTCATTGGCTCCTACAGCTCCACTGGCTACAACACTACCAGCTGCCACAACATCTACATCAGCAACAGGTTCGACAACAGCAGCAGCTCAGCCAGGTGATGAGGCAAGTAAATTGGTCAAGGCAATGGAAGACATGTCCATTCAGACCACAGAGATAAACAAGCTTAAAGAAAAGATAATAAGTTTAGAGAATTACAATAAGCTTGCACAAATTATGCACGACGAAGAAGTTTAGAAGTCAACCAGGTTGACTGAAAGAATGAAGAGCTTGAAGAAGGAATTGACATTAAAGGATCCACTTCGCCAAGCTAAAGAACAATTATGGACCAATATCATTGATTCTGTCAATGATATTTGGCCATTCATTAAGTCATCTTTGAACATAAGCCATTCAAAGAGTTAAGGCAGAACTGGGAGACATACCAGAAGAAGCCACTAGAATAATCCATTTCCTTAACTCCAAAAACAAATATGAATTGTAGGAGTTGGACATAGCTGACAGGACATGCACCATACTGGAGGTTAAAAAGGTGCTTAGCAAGAGGAATTTGATGTTAAACCTTGAGGACAAATGCCAAACCATGCAGCTGGTTATAGACAGGTTCATGGTAAAGTTTGATGTTTTGAGGCAAAAAGGTCTGCCAAATAGCTTGGTGATAAATGAAAAGTTGATGCCACAGGAAGACTATAACAGGAAGATAAGAGAGGTGGCAAGGGATCATGCAAGTAACTCTTCTATGAAGGGGATTCCTACTGGAAATGTTCTATATCAGACATTTGAGAACCTGTTTTACCTCGAGCATGAGGTAAAACACATTTTTGTAAATAAACCCACTTTTGCCAAGTACACAGAATCAGATGAAATCTACAGGAAGATGGTAAATATTCAATTACCAAATGCAGATACATGGGAGAATTTAAATGACTTGCTGTAAAAATGCACAGTAGAAATGAAAACAGCACAATGAAAGGAAAATGACAAATCGGCTAGATGAAAGAGTATCAGGTGAAAGTGTATCAGTTGAGAAAGGGCAAAGTAAAAAGAACAATCAGTGTGAAGACCAACAGCAAGGCAGAGAATAAACAACAAAATATCAGAGCATAAAGACAGCACAACCAAATAAACAGGGACAACATACAACAGTTGAACATCTATCTCTATCTTCTTGCATGAAGATATTTCTTTCTCCTAGATTAATTCCCAAGACAGTTTGGGATATTTTGTAAACTATTTTTGTATAAATACTTCATAATTCGAAGTATTGATGTGTGGATTGCTAGACATTTGTAGAGTTGTATTGATCAGAAACCTGAGGGTTATTGTACCAATTTTTCAAGTCAACAGACTGGACTGAGTAATAAAGAGATTTCATTACAGGATTCATGTGTTGAGCTATTACAGTGAAGTATTTTCTTTGTCAAATTTGTTATTTTCTTATGTATCTCACAAACTTACATGTTATCTAAAGTGAATGAATTAACTGGAAATTTATTTCAGAATTTGTTTAAGTACACTCTGTCTTGAATAGTTAATCATTTCTATGTTTTCTTCTGATATCTGGATCTGAGAATCCTTAATTGCTCTCCCATCCCAGTTGACCTCTTTCACTTCTTTCATAATCCGGTCTAAGGAACCCTTAATTGCTCCTTTGATCCGATTGAAAACCACTTCACCATCCAGCCTTAAGATCTGAAATAACTCAGCTACCTTGCCTTGTAGACACTATTTTTAGAACTTGATCCAGTCCTATTTGCTTGAAATTTGACCCCATATCCCAATGGTAAAATACATCCATCTATCCATCTAAGTAAGTGATCCCACCACCAAATCAAAATCAAAACCCAAGTACAATCATAACTAGCCTAAAATCAATTAACTAAACAAAGTTAAATCATAAAGAGAGAGCCCTCTCTGAGCATTAGGAAGGCTAGATCCTAATCTCCAAAGTAGGTTTGTGGTTACCTCTATCATTTCTTTCCTAACAACTCTAGAGAAATTTTGGAGTGATAACATATTGGCGACCATACTGGGGACTCGATCCTCAGTGTAATAAAACTTTAAGGAAATCTTAAATCTCATCTTTTGCCCCTTAAGGTCATTTTTTGAGTTGTTAAAAAGTTTCATAAAAACAATTAAAAAATTAAAATTCTGGCTTCCAAGAAAACACACTATACCAGGGCAAATCCAGATCCAAACCCTGCAAACCTGACAGAATTTTAAGAAAACGAAAAAAGGTAGAAACTCAAGGAAGTGGTGGTCAGTTAGTTAAAGCAAACTCACTCCCTAAAGAATTATCAGGTTTAGAGGACATTCAGTTTGATCTGTCATTTGAGCTGTCATTATTTAGAACCAAATTAGAAAATTCAATTCATGAAACTGTAATAGACCCTAATTTCATTCAATTCATTGAGTCAAAAAAGGTTCCTATACATCCAGATTTAGATCAACTTGTTTTGAATACTTTTGATAAACTAGAAGCTTTAACCTCAACCTTGATAAGCCATATAGATGATGCCTATCTTCAACAATCAGTTGAATTAGCTACCCTCACTGCTACTGCCTCTGAACTTTCTACAGAATCTTCAAAAATTGTAAATACACCTTCATTTACTACCACCTCACCTATAATATCCACCATAGTTCATTCCCCTAAACCAGTTATTCCTCAACTTCCTCTTCAACCAAACACCTCAAGTTCATCTAGTTCATCTACACCCATCTCAAGTCCTTCTTCTAGCACCACTACTTTTCCCCCTAGTCAAACCAAAATCTCAGCCATGGCAGACAGATATGCACCTTTGGTTTTACCAGCCCAACTACATCGCATGCCCCAAGATTACCAAAGCAAAATATTTTTGTTTGATGCTACTGGTCAGTATACTGCCCAACAGCATGTGAACAAAATGACTGATTACTTTGAATTGCATGAGATTGATGAGTCTGATGTCCAAATGAGGTTATTTTCCCAAACACTGACAAGGGATGTTAAAAAATAGTTCAAAGGTTTACCAGCTAATCATATTGCAGATTTAGTTGTTGTTCATAGATTGTTTATTGATAGATGGGAAAGAAAGAAAAGCCCTCTGCAAATACTATCTAAATATGATAACATTAGAAGAGCTCCTAATGAATCAGTTCAGGATTATTGTACTAGGTTCAACAGTATCTACAATGCAATCCATGCTAATATTAAACCTCCACCAGACCTAGCATTAACCAAATTCCCTTATGGGTTTGACATTGATATGTCATACCAATTAAGGGAAAGAAACCCTGAAACATTGGAACAAATGCAAAGTAATGTTGTTAGTGTAGAAGCAAATTTATTAGCTAAGAAAGCTAGGATGAGAAATGAGAAAATAGTTGTCATTAAAGAGGAAAATTCTACTTCAGATGGTAAAATAGATACTCTATCTAAGAGTGTAGAAAGAATAATGGATAGATTAGAAAACATGGAAAGAAAAACTCAGTGGGAAAATCAACAACCACCCCCAATAAGAAACCCCAACTTTAGGAAAAATCATAACACAGGGAAAAATGCAATACCAGATCAGCAAATTAGACCACCCTTCCAGGAAAACTATGTTGTGGGTTCACAAAACCATGAAGAATAGGGCGATACCTAGATAAATTTATTAGGAATTAAAAATGAAGATGTTGTTTTTCTTACTCATGAAGAAAGGGAATTGTGCATGCTCCAACAATTACAATTAGAATCTGGAGAATCCTTTGACTTCAAACAAGGCTATGAATCTGCTATATATGAAGTTCACAAACAGTACAGCCTTAGAAGCAAAAATAATACTAAAATTCCCACTGATAAATCAATCCAAACCCAAACTAAAAAGATAACAGAAACTCCTGTGAACAAAGTGTTGCAAATTCTCCCTAGGGGAACTTAGGAGACTTCCAGCCCAAAAATTGTAGATATAACTTCATCTGAAACTCAAACTAAAATTGTTACTCAAATCATTCCAAATAAGAGAATTCAAAACAAAACTGCAGATACACAAACTAAATTACCAAATGCTAAAAAAGAAGATAAAAATACACAAACCACATTTGCTAAGGAAGATCTCATCCAATCAAGCAAAACTCAAATGCCATTTAACATTAAGACTGAGATAGCCAAGTTGAAAATATCAGTTCCTTTGACCGAGCTAGTGAAAAATGAATCATATAGAGCACAAATCACTGAAACATTAAATATAGGTGAAGGAGAGGATGTTGTAAACTTGAATGATGATCAACCTGAGTTATTGTTTGGTCCTGAAGTAAATGGCACACATCAGCAAGGGGGTATTCCTCCTTTCTACATTAGCTTGAATGTTCATGATAAAATCTTACATAATGTTATGCTAGACTCAGTGTTATAGCTCCAAATCTCACTCTTATGGTTTGTGATACTGTACTCATGGCCTAGGGCAACCCCTCCTTCCAGACCTGGTCCTAAAATTTAAAAAACAGTGTTTTATCCCTTATATGCGACATTGCCCTGAGTTAAACGCGTGTATACGCGGGTCTGTGTATATCCAACCCACGTGTATGTATTAAAACACTTAAAAAATATAAAATTCATTCTTTTCGGGCGGAGATCGCGGGTTTTACCTGCTGATCACCTGTTAGTGCCCGTGGCCCAAATGTTCCCAACCAACTCCTAACTAAAAAACTACTTTGGAGATGGTATAAAAAGACCTCAAAGGGAAGGCCTAAGGGGGGGGAGAATAGAGAAAAAGGTTATTATGCTGAGATTTTTCCCTTGACCAGGTCTGAAGTCCCTTGTGCCTTCTGCACTTCCCCCATTTTGTTCAGGAAACCTTTGTTTCCTTGTGTGTTGATGTTCATCCACCATTTATGACATCATGGAGAGAGTCATGGAAGGAGTTTTGTTAGAGGCTTGAGGCTGGAATGGATCCGGAAGGAAGCTTTGCTTAGAGCCTGCTGAAGGTGACTCAGGTGAACATATTCCTTTTTATGTACTTTATTTGTCTATAATAAAAGAAACACATGTCTTGGTTCCCGAAATGAATCTTCTTTATGTTAATGATATTCATGTTTTGAATTCATGTGTAAATGGTTGTTTGGATTTTATAACTAACTACCTTTCTTTATAACATGAAGATGGTTTCTTTATAAGTTTTTGTCCATGTACTGTTGTGTTCTTTGAATTGTTTGTTTTGCAGGACAAAAGAGAAGAAGGGAACTCCAAGAAGGGTTTGGACCCTAAAGGCCTTCTCAAACGTAGGACCGAAGGTACGTACCCTTATCATAGAATTTGCTTATAATAGCATAATGGCTGTATGAATGCATGTTTCTTTGAATAGACAACTTTCAGTCTGCTAGGGTTTCACCCAAAAAGCTTTAGGGGAGTAATTCCCTCTACCAGAATTGGCGACTCCGCTGGGGACAACACTCTTGTTGTTCCTAGTTTGGGTGTTTTCCAAGCCAATCAGGGCTCAGCTGCCTTGTCTGCTTGCTGTTACTGTCTGGTCTGTTCTTGAACTTTAAGCTTTGCCAGTTTCTTCAGTTTGTCTTTTTTATTTTTCTTGAAGCTTTTCATATACGCTGTTTTTCTTAGATACAATAGCGTATATATGCTTGTTTCTTTGAGTGAACCAGCGTATACGCAGGTTTCCTCAAACACAGTCGCGTATACACACAATTTGTACTACAGTACAGTCGCGTATATATTCCAATTTTCAAGATTTGTAAATCTTTTTGGCCTCTGAAGGTTTGTCTGGTGGTTTGAGTCAGTCTGAAACAGTCATTTTCCAGTATCAGTTATTTGTTTTACAGCGAGCATCTCGTTCTGAATTCTCTCTGATTATAAGGAGTGTTGGTCTTGCTTTTTGTTGATTGCAAGCGTCATCGTTTTTGGCTAAAGCACGCAAGATTTCTTGCTATGAATCTTGGCTGCTCTGTTTCATCAGGGTAGGAAGATTGAATTCAATCTTTGTGTTAATCTTGCTTTTGGTGACTTTTTGTTTGCTTGACAAAATCGCTTTTTGTGACCATCTACTTCTTTGTTTCATGAAAGTTGTTGTTTGACACTTTCTTGGAATTTGTCTTTTTGATCTTTTTGGCTTTCATTGCTGCTTTTGATTGTTAAGAGCGATTTTAAACACATTTATTTTTGTTGGGTTTTCATCCATTAAGTGGTGTTGATTCGCAAAAGTGTTTAATTGCCTATTCTTCAATCACAAGTTTCAGTGTTGTTGAGAGCATTTTTTGAAAAGACTTTTTTGTTTGTTGCTTTGAAGAAAATCTTTTGAAAATCTTAGTTTTGCTTTCTTGAACTTACTTTTCATTTGGTTTCCTTTTAGAGAAGTGAAAGTGCTTTATGTTTGTCTTAGAACTTGTTTTTAGTGTTTAGACGAAATGAATGGAAACATCTCATATTCCATCTAGGCATCTTAAGTGGCAAGATAAAGTTTGATAAGCAAGCAACTTTCATTTTTGTTTTTAGAGTAGTTTTGAATCTTGCATCCACATATAGTTGTTGCATTAGGATAGATTTGCATCCCCTTTTAGGCATACATAGCTTTGTTAGCTTTTGTGAGTGTGAAGTGTGCATTAACGAAAAGAAAAGAAAAATTTGTTTTATTAGAAGTACCTCTGAACCCTATAGAAATTGCTCTTCATTGAAAAATGAAAAAGTGCATGTGCATGTAGTTAAGTTTTTATTAATTTCTTTTGCGTCAAAAAACACCACTAGTTTCACTTCTGTTACCTTGTGACTTAAAGAACGGCCTAATAAATCAAGCACTAACTAAAATTCACTGGAACTTTTTGTTTTAGTCAGTTACACCAACAAGATTAGGATTTTAGGGCCTTGGATTAGGCGAGTGGAGAGTTAACTCTCCAAGGCCATATAAACGTCAAACGTAGGAGTCTGAATAACGAGAGAAAATCCAATAGCGTTAGGAAGACCAGGAAAGCTTCGGATCTGGGAGTTAAGCACGAGGGTCTGTAAGGACAGGGAAGAGAGATACCCCCTCTCCTACTTGTCCGAACTTACCTCACGACTGTTCCGCCTGGCTTCTGCGACGAGTTGGTATCCATAGTTGCTTCTCCTAGGGAACTACACAGGTGGCTGCGGAGGGGAATCCCGTGGCACCTGAGGTTCACGTTGCATCACTCTCGACAGTACTACTGGAGGGCACCCTTGCGAAGCTTGGGGGCTTGCACCGGCGTAGGCTGTTGTTAGGAGGTCAACGTAACTTCCTCTGATACCTTCGCTGATAGGACTGGGCCCTCATCATCCCAGAATATCTTCGGAAGGCCCCTTATTTCACTTTCTCGTATTTTGTTGTCCGGTCTTAATCACCCAGAGCAGAAATACTTGGAAGTTATTTGACTGGCTGTATCTTTAGGGACTTTATAGTGTGTGCTCTGTGCTCCTAGTTGGCCTAGCTTTCAATTTTTTGAGTCTTTAGTTAGATCATAACAAAAAATTCAAAGTGGCTGACCGATCTCCAAGACGGTCTCGAAGACTTCGTGGTCTCTCGCCACCAAGTTTAGAGCCTTCTCCTAGAAGGCGCAGAGGCAATACTACCGGTGGGTTCCGTCCCACACCGGTTGACGCATCGGGGATTGATCCTCCTCTCGGGGGCATTAGCGGCCAAGCAAGGCCTGGCACTTCTGAGCAAGAGAGGGACACTCCAGTCCTTTCTCGAGTTCTCTTTCAAGCGAAGAATAACATAGAGGTAGAAGAACTTTCAGAGTCATTAGTGGCTCCAAATTCTCCACTACCATCTAGTCATCCAGACGTATTACAATACGTTGGGACTTCGACGCATAGACCGTCAAGTCCAGGTTACGCTACATGCTTACCATCGATGACCACTACTGGAAGCATGGCTTCTACGAGTGCTATGACTATGCGAACCCCAACGTCGGTGCAAGGGGGAGGAACCATTTCCATCCCCTCCGCTTCCTTGTTCGGATCTTTTGCTAGCACATCTTTAGTTGGGTCTACCTCCATTCCGTCCACGAGTGGAAATGCCCAAACCAATGCTTTTGGTACTGGATTCTTCCCTTTTGGCACCCAATCACAAGGTATTCCATCGGTTCCGTTTAGTGCCGCTACGTCCATGATGGGCGGATCGGCTTCATTCCAAGGTTTTCCTTTCGGAAGTGGTCATATACCACATTCTAACCCGACGGTAGGATCCATGCCTTTTTCTTCTGTAGGACAAAGCAGCAACCCTTTCCAAGGTTGGAATAACCCTGGGGTTAGTAGCACGGGAACTGGGAATCCGTTTATCGGCCAACAAGGGAATAGGCCGTACTCCACAGTTAGCATGTTTCAAAGTATTCCTCCCCTTGCTTCGGCTTGGAATCCGTATCAGGGGTTATCAACTCCCTACAGTCCTTTAGGAGGAAATTTTGCTGGTTATGTAGGTTATACGGCTGGAGTTGGCCAAACTCTGAATTTTGCTGGACCACAAGGCTTGCCTTTTGGTTCGGCCGGTTCTACTGGTTACTTCGGGCAGCCTAGTGCCTCCCAAATTCCAGGACAATCTTTTCAGAGCTTTGGGAGTTTTGCCCAGTCTGGGAGGAATCCCCAAGGTCCTCCTAGGCTTCTGTTTCTAGCAACGTTAAACTTACCAGATCTCACTAAGTTAACAAATGACCCAATCAAGTACAATCCAGCCTGGCCTCCGGTCCTAACCAAACTCCCTTCGGACATTCCAAAATTCGAAGGGAAGAGTGGTGAAGACCCAGGCGACCATGTAACCACATTCCATTTGTGGTGCTCATCTAACTCCCTTATCGATGACTCGATTAGGTTGAGACTCTTCCAACGCACCTTGACTGGTAATGCGGCCAAATGGTATATAGAGTTGCCAGGGGGCAGCTTTACTTCGTTCGCTGACTTAGCCAATATTTTCTTAAATCACTTCCAGTTGCCTGTCCACTATGATGCCGGAACTGAACTTCTGGCCACCTTCCGTCAGGATAAGGCAACCCACATTTCTGACCATATTCAGGAATGGAGACGGAGAAAGAGGCTCATTAAAGCCGAAATCCCTCCGGAGTACCGTCTCGAGTGGTTTTTGAAGTCTTTACAACCCGAGATCTCCAAGGATGTCTCCATGTCTGGGGTCTATTATGAGGAGCACGCCATTTTTAGGGCCCAGCAATTAGAATTGATCTACTCTCAGTCTGGGATCCTACAAAAGTACTTACCAGATTCTCCTGGATCTAAGGTTGAGGTAGCTAAGTCGAAGCCCGGTTCGCACGCGGATGGTATCGTCGGGTCAGTAGACACAACTACCGTGAACTTGTTGAATCAATTGCAACAGTTGTCCTTGCAAACTGCTTCTAACAACCAAGTCACATCGTCTAATCCCCCCACTTCCCAAACTTCTTCAATAAATGCCGTCCAATCTGATAATCCCAAAGGAAATCAAAATTCCAATGGGAAAAAGAAAGGACGAGGTAAGAAAAAGAACCAGGATGGGAAGCCCGATGCAAAGAAATCCGGCAACAACGTTGGTGGTGGTAGAAATGAGTCGAGAAAGAAAGTCAAGTTTCCATGCAAGTTGTGCAGTGGAGACCATCTAACTCATCTCTGCCCTAAGATTGAAGACGCTCAGCGCTTGTTAGGACAGCAAGGGACTTCTAGTTCTCAAGCTGTGTTAACCAACCCGTTTCCCCAAGGGCAGCAACTTCTTGCTGGCGCGAGTTCGAACCCTGGAACCTCCGCTGGGGGCAACCAGGAAGGGGAAAAATCGTCAAATGTTTTCATGATGGGTTCTAACATCCATGTGGCTACTCAGCCACGTGATTATGGTGAAGCCGAAACTTCCAAGTACAAGACTGTTCCCGGAAGTACTGACCTTCATATTGAGCGACCCCCTGTCGAGACTATACCACGGATACCAAAAGGTTCCGCTAAACGCGCGACGATTAATCCTAATGCTAGGGCTGCCTAGAATTACTCCATTGTGGAGGATCTGGCTCAGAGTCCGTGCGCCATGTCTGCTTTAGAGGTTCTCCAGTCGTGTCCAGCTCAGAGAAGCACTTTACTCTCCGTGATTGGAGCAGTCGATCCAGCTAACTCTTTAGTGCTCACTTTTGACATGTTAAATGTCAAAAAGCGACTCCCTCATCATATGGCTTTTCAAATAAAGTCTACATACCAGAAAATCAATATTTTTCGCACCGTAGTAGATGAAGGAGCTTCCACATGCGTTATGTCGATGTCATGCTGGAAGGTTATTGGATCACCTTCGGCTGTTCCTTCACCCACCTTCTTGACTGCATTTGACGGTCATTCTCACAAGCCGCATGGGATTATCCTGGCCTTTCCTATATGTGTTGGGGGAAAGGTCGTCAATATTGAAGTAGAGGTCATAGACGCTAACCTAGACTATAATCTCCTATTAGGAAGGAACTGTGTATACGAGATGGATGTCGTTGTTTCGACTCTGTTTCGTGTTATTTGCTTTCCTCATGAGGGGAAAATCGTTAAGGTTGATCAATTGGACTATTGTCCAGTTGATCCTCAAGCAAGCTCTGACTCTACTGTCCCTTTAGTGGATAACCCTCGCCCGCCGACTAAGAATTTAGGAGTAGGGATGTATTCCTCATTGATGGGTACATTTGATCTTCCCTCTCCTTTCGCTAAAATTAATGCTATTTCATCATCTAAGGAGTCTCCTCGAGAAGAGTTCTTCCGAACTCATTATTTTTCAGACCCTTGGACCTTGCCTTCACCTACGACCACATTAGTTGAAGGACAAGTAAATGGAATGGCATTCCCTATATCTATAGCTGAGCTTAGATATCAGTCTATCGTAGACTCTGCAGACAACCATCCTACTCCTTTTTCCGAAGAGGAGTTAGATGGTCATGTGGCCCCGGCTTGGAGCCTTGATTCTACCTCTGCCTTGGACTGCTTAGATTCGGTTCTGCCTTCTGAAGAAGCAATCCTCGAAGTAATGATGGGTATAGATCGACCTTGGGAATACTTACACCATCGTTCATATTTTCTTCCTCCATTGCAGGAAGTAGAATCTAGATTCTCCGAGCTCTTCATTAGTGATGTTTGTACGGTGTCGAACCCTTTGGCTCCAACACACGTTCGTGCCGAAGGTAATATGTCGGTAATTTCAAAAACGATACCTATAAACATCTCTAGGGACCCTAACGTCATCGAGAATATCTTCATCGGAATTGAGTGTTCCCCTGAAGAAATTCAAATTTACACCGACCTATTCAAGGAATATCGCGATGTATTTGCTTGGTCTTATGAGGAAATGCCTGGCATTGATCCTTCTATAGTTCAACATGAGATCAAGACGTACGAAAACGCAAAACCGATTCATCAAAGGCTTCGGCCGGTTAATCCTAGGAAAGCAGCGGCTATCAAAGCTGAGGTTGAGAAGCTGCTAAGGGCGGGTTTTATATACCCTGTTCCTCTTACTGATTGGGTTTCTAATCCAGTCCCTGTGGACAAAAAGCAAGGAACAATCCGAGTATGCATCGATTTTAGGGACCTAAACAAGGCTTGTCCGAAAGACAATTACCCCACGCCATTCATTGATCAGATTATCGACGAGTGTGCGGGTAATGAAATTTTTTCCTTCATGGATGGTTTTTCGGGTTATAATAAAATCTCTATCCGTCCTGAAGATCAACATAAGACAGCTTTTATATGTCCCTGGGGTACCTTTGCATATAAAAGATGCCTTTTGGTCTTAAAAATGTTGGAGCCACTTTTCAGCGGGCCATGTCATACGCTTTCCACGACATCAAACATATCATCGAGGCATACTTGGATGATCTCGCTGCTCGTTCTCGAAAGAGAACTGATCATCCTAGTCATCTTCGATTGGTTTTTGAACGTTGTCGTTTTTATAAAATCCGGTTGAATCCCAACAAGTGCATTTTCGCGGTTACATCCGGTCGGTTGTTAGGGTTCATAGTGTCCAATGAAGGGATTCGGGTTGATCCCTTCAAGGTTGAGGCAATAGTTCAGTTGCCTCCCCCGTCCTCAATTCGTCAACTTCAAAGTCTTCAAGGGAAGGCTAATTTCTTAAGACGGTTTATAGCAAACTATGCCGAGATCACTAAAGGGTTCATGCATTTGCTACGAAAAGGAGTTCCATTTGTATGGGACGACTTTGCGCAGCGATCGTTTGATGCTTTGAAAAAGGCATTAGTCTCTGCCCCGCTTTTGAGTCCACCGGATTATAGTAGAGACTTCCTTTTATATCTCGCTGCAGCAGAATCAACCATTGGTATGGTTCTAGTTCAGGAGGACGATGCTCTTGCCGAGCACGTGATTTATTATTTGAGCCGAGGCTTAATAGGTCCTGAACTCCGCTATTCTCCGGTTGAGAAGTTGGCCTTGGCAGCTGTCCATGCTGTCCAGAGGCTCCGTCATTATATCTTGCTACGCAAAACTTTTGTCTTAGCGGCGGTCAATCCATTTCAATTTGTCCTCAGTAGGCGAGTGATTGGGGGCAAATATAATAGATGGATAGTCATTTTACAAGAATTCGATCTCGAGTTCTTGTCTGCCAAGTCTAAGAAATCTATGGTTTTCGCGGAGCTAATTTCTGAGCTTCCTTGTGGAGAGGATACTGTTTATGAGGAAAGTTTTCCCGACGAACATTTATTCCTCATCTCTTCACTCGACCCTTGGTATGGAGATATCATTGTTTATCTCCAGACTTCGAAGTTTCCCTCTACTTTCTCCAAGGATGAACGTCGCAAATTACGTCACCTGGCTAAAAACTATGTTATCATTGGTGACACATTATACCGTCGAGGGATTGATTCAATCCTTCGGCGCTGTTTAACCTTAGAGGAAGCAGAGTCTGTGCTCAATGATTGCCACAGTGGAGCTTGTGGTGGTCATCTATCAGGGCTTGCTACAGCCCAGCGCATCTTACGTGCCGGCTATTTTTGGCCTTCACTCTTTAAGGCCTGTATGGAAGCGGTAAAACGTTGTCACCCGTGTCAAATTTTTACTCGCAAGATGTGCGCGCATCCAGCTCCCCTTTTTCCCGTTGTCACCGTCGGTCCCTTTACTAAGTGGGGTATTGATTTTACAACTTGTAATCCGCCTTCAGCGGCAAATCACAAGTACATTATCGTGGCTGTAGACTACTTTACGAAGTGGGCTGAGGCCATGCCTACTTATAAGAACGATAGTGACACGGCAGCTTTGTTTCTTTTCAATCAGGTTATCTCAAGATTCGGTATCCCAAGAGAGATTGTCACTGACCATGGCAGTCATTTCCAGAATCAACTAATGTCCGAATTGGCTCTTAAATTAGGTTTCCGTCAGGAGCATTCGTCCCCTTATTATCCTCAGGCCAATGGACAGGTCGAGGCAGTCAATAAAACTCTTAAGACGATACTCCAACGGACAATCGATAAGAATCGATCCAATTGGCACATTATGTTGTATTCGGCTCTTTGGGCATACTGAACCTCCGTCAAAATGGCTACTGGTTTTACTCCTTTTCAGTTGGTTGTGGAGCTTCTTCCTGAGACTTCGAGTATCGAAGAGCGCCTAATTCACTTGGAACACCTCGATGAGCAGCGTCGAGATGCCGCCACGATGAATGAGGCCCATAAGAAAAGGGTTAAAACGCAGTATGATAAGTCTGTGCGTCCTCGAGTCTTTTCTGAAGGCGACCTTGTCCTGGTCTATGACCAAGATAAGGACGCCTTGGGGGCAGGAAAATTTAAGCCTATGTGGTACTGTCCTTTCATTATTAAACGAGTTTTAGAAAAAGGATCGTATGAGTTAATTGATTTCGAGGGAAACAAGTTGGCGGAGCCCCGAAATGGGCTCTACCTAAAGAAGTACTTTGCTTAGTTTTGGCCAGGAAATGGCTTATTTGTATTTTATGTATATTTGTACATATATCATCGAGAGTTTTCTGATATCAGCACTTTTTGGTCTGCTTTGGCAGGTGTTGATGGATGATTTGGTTTATTTTGGGTTCGTCGATGGTGCTAGTCGGCACACTCGGAATCTTGCTTCCGCAGCTTGGGTACTCTATTATCCAACTGGTCAATTGATGGCATCAAGAGGCATGTGCATCGGTCCTGCTTCAAACAATATGGCCGAGTATACTACTGTTATTAATTTATTATCCGAGGCAATCTCTCATGGGATCGACTCGTTGGTAGTTTATCTTGATTCTCAATTGATAGTGTCTCAATTAAATAACATTTATCGGGTACGGGATCCATCTTTATATCGCCAGTATTTAAGAGTGAGGTTGTTGCAAAGATCATTTACTTATATTAATTATTTGCATATTCCAAGATCTCATAATTGGTTAGCTGATTCTATCGCTAATCAAGCATTAGATTGGCATATTAATCATTCATCACAATAAAATCAAGCATCAAAAAGTTAAACTGTATATATATATATATATATATATATATATATATATATATATATATCATAAAACGTCTCGGGTGTACATATGCGTGTCCAAAAAATATACAAAATTGGGACTCAAATGCCCGTAATCATGTCCGGCATATCTAATGCCTCGGCTCAGGATGAGCATCTAAGTATGTCACTATAGCGTTGGCCACGCGCCGAAAGATGCGAACCCAGTCACGTGGCATCCCAACCACATGACGCTACATATCCTTAGGAAGGTCCTCTATGACGGCCATCGGTACTCAGCAGCTCAGTCTCGCCAAGTGTCGTTGGACGTTGTTTAGAGTCCGTTCTGTATCAGTAGCCGCCTCTTCGGCTCCTCGGCCACGCCGTCCATGCCACGGGAATCCATCTGGTCGTACATGCCCAATGTCTGGAAAATGATCATCATATCAGTCATTTGAATCTCATCAAAAAATATTTTTTAAAATTCATCATTATATTTGAAAAATCCAAAAAATCAAAAAATCTTACCAATCTCGCCCCATGTAGCATTCGGTGGTAACACTAAATCAGGATCTCCTCGGAAATCCAGTCCAGCATAGGGGTAGTCATCCACGGCGATGATCTGTTGATCCCACCAGGTGAAGAAGTCATCATCGAAGGTAGTCCTTGGGGCCTCCCCACCCCCCAGACGTTTCATCAGATCAGCCCACCGGCCCATGCGTGGATGGCGTGGGGTGCTGATGGAAACTGCTACCCTGGGGCGGAGTGCGGGAACCTTCTCGAAAAATAAAGTACACAAGATGCTTCCATATCCAAAGTTTTTAGTCTGACCCCTCCTGATAGAAGTGAGTTGGCTCTTCATGTTGGCCAGAAGAGGAGTACACCAGTCGAACACAGTAGTGAGACAGTCAACTGCCACGCTAATGTTTTGCCGTGATGCCTGATGCAGAGAGGATGATCCATTCACCCGAGCCATGGTGAACATGATTATCCTAAGTGACAAACTCACCACATGTGTGATGGAAATCTGGCTCCCAACCTTCTTGGGATGTCCAGGGCAGTATATCTGTACATATTCCTCTATCGAGAGGGCACTCTGTGACGTGCCCCGGGGCTGTACTACCTCTCCCCTTCGGGAAAGGCCCGTGACAAAATAGATGTCCTCCACTTCTACCCTGAGCGGCATCTGATCGATCATAAAAGCTTCCTCATCGACATCCCAATAATCAATGAGCATCTCAAGCAATCGCGTGTTCACTTTCATATTCGGCAATTTGAAAAATTTAAGCAAACCGCATCCCCGGAGTGCATCTAATGCTTTTAGACTGTTCATAACTTCATTTTCTACCGCTGCGTGCTCTCTTTCGCGCCACGTGACAGGCATCCTGAGAAAAAATCAAGTTTAAACCGTTAGTTTTTGTTTAAAAATGATTCGCGGCGTATACGCGGGTCCCTGTGCACACAGTAGCGTATAGGGCTCGCGTATACGCGGGTTCAATATTACCAACCCGCGTATACGCCGCGAGCGAATTTTTGACAAAAGTTTAACGGTGAAACATCAATCATAAATCTTAAAACCTGTCACAATCAATTGCAAGCTAAGTATAAGGGTTACCTGGAGGTATTCGACGAATTTGAACGGTTGAATCTGGCTGTGGGAAGTTTGCTCCTTTTGCTCCAAATCTTTTGCTCTCAAACTCAAATGGTAAAAATGGTGAGTCCAAAATGCTTTTTATAAGTTTTGAAAATGCAAAATTTTTTCAAAATTTTATTTTGTTTGGCCTCATGTGACTTTTAACTTGGGAGCTTGGAATGTCGAGATTGGTTTTTTTTCAGGACATTTTGGACGTTTTTCGACAGTTCGAGACGGTTCCATGACTGCTGACCCATCATGGCAGGTATCGTGTTCTCACTGGCATATAGGTTAGGGACACCATTTTTCTGTTGCATTATGCATACTAGCCTCCATTTGACCGATACATCTGCCATAGGGTCGATCCCATCGTGTTATGGTTCGCAAGCCATCTTCACTCGCCGATTCTTTAAATCATGACACGATGGTAGAGCCATCCTTTACATGGGCATCCTAGTTAGCACCTCACTAACATTTGTTGCCCATGCTGCTCTGATTTGAGTAGGCTCGGGAGTCCTCTGTAGTCCCGCCATGACTTAAGCGTTGAAGACTCATTCCTCTTAGCTTCTCCGCTTTGTTCTGGCCTTTTACCCTAGAGGCTCCTTTGTGTTGAGTTGTACTACTGCATTGCATGTTGACCACTTGCACCTTTTGGCCTGGAGTCGGCTTCACTTGGACTCGTGTTTAAGCCAACTTTTGACCATGACGTCTGCAAAATCAACCTTGCATATCTTTGACTTCTGCAGCTTGACACACCTTGACCCGTGGAAGGAACATACCTTTGAGTGTCACTGACCAGTTTTCACCTCCCTGCATTGAGCATAGGAACGTTCCTTTCCCGGGAACTAGATCATCTGTTTCACCAACACTCGTTCTTTCCACTGTACCATAGCATTCTTTTATTCTTTTTCCGGCTTAACAGAAAAAGATAAAAAAAAAAAATATTCCAAAAAGAGCGGGAACGGGACATTATTTCCATTTATTGTTGGCAGCTAGAGTCAGTCGTGTCGCCCTTGAACAAAGCACTCAAAACAAAGTCTCCTCCGCATGGGTGGGATTTAGTTTGACTTAGGTATGCCATAACCTTGTTATTGAGTCAGTTCTCCCCCGATTGGTTATCTCTTCCAATCATATGGAGGGTTCGTTCGTGCCTCCTGCATGGCGAACTTATACAGAGTCATCATATGCTGCCACACAGTCACATTGAGTCGTTCTTTTGTTCAAGGGAAGTTAGCCTGAGTCGGCCTCTCTGCGGTGTCTCTTGACTCATTTTTCAGTCGGCCATCCCTGGTTGTCAGTGTCATGTCTATCATCACATCAGTTATATTGGTCCTTTACTCGTGCCGGTTTGAGAAGGTCCCCATTGACTTCTTGCTGGCGGGTCTTGTCCTTATCGACGACGACACCTTGCTCTGAGGACAGGCCTAGAGTCGTACCCTGGCCCTATTTTCATTATTGATAGGTCACCTTGTGCTCAGCATCGATCAGTATCATGGGTCTTTGACTGAGTGGTTTCCCTTGTGTTCGATATCAGCTTACATTATCACACATTGGGATTCGTGCCGTACCTTGGTTTCCATTTGACCCTATTGGTGGATACCTCACCTCTGTGTCAGCTTTCATTATTGGTTGGTTCAGAGGGTTTCTGCCGTGCGCTAGCCACATCTTGTGTACGCCGGAAACGTACTTCGGTTGGGTTACTACATCTTTTTCGTCCGATTCCTTCCACATTATTGGCCTACGGGTTACACTCGCGCTAGATTGATGAAGGATGCCTTAATGCCTTCCTTCTAGCAGATCTTTCCCTATCGACTCCGACTCATTGCTCTGGGGCAAAGATCTAGAGTCCATTTGGCAGTACCTTGGGGTTTGCAGTCATTAGTGGCAGATCCTTCGCTATCGACAGTGGGAAACCATCATTGTCTCCTGATCGATAGATTCTTACAGGTGTTCGACTCCAGCTCATCTATTCACACTTGTTAGGTTGTACTAGGTACCTTGACGCTCATTATCATTATCGGTGAGTAGTCTCGCGTTTGTTAACGGTATACATCAATGACGGGTAATCAAACGATTTCTCACATGGTCGACTTCAGATCATTTATTCCCATGGTGTAGAAATGTACCACGGCGGTCGGTGAAGACCTCGGGTTGTATCGGCATTCATTGGTTCACTTGACAGTTGCTCTTGTTGCTGCTAGTTGATACCACTCCACTTTATATGTTGCAGTCAGTCATGGCGACATTCTATATGCTGGCACCTGAGTTTGCAGTGTAGTACCATCATGTTCCATCATGTTCAGTTGGTACCTTTTGGGATCAGTTTTTGATATCAGTGATCCGTTGCATCTTTCAGCATCATTGACAGTCTTATATGTGATATTCAAACATGTACTTGTTCATTATGATCAGATGATCCATTATGTATCTTTCAGTCATTTATACTTGTATACTTAGTGGATCCGCTTGTACTTGATATGCGGACATGCTTTACTTTTTCTGAGCATGGGTATGCCTGCCTCAGACAGTGTTTCTTTCTGATCTCCTTTGGTGGCTTGGCAGGCTGAATTCTGGTGAAGTCCTCCTCGGTTTTTGACAGACTTCCTTTCCATGTACTCGCATAATATATTTCGGCCATCATGTACCCCTTCTGACCTCATATATTAGGGGGCATCTGTTATAGCTCCAAATCTCACTCTTATGGTTTGTGATGTTGTACTCATGGCCTAGGGCAACCCCTCCTTCCAGACCTGGTCCTAAAATTTAAAAAACAGTGTTTTATCCCTTATATGCGACATTTCCCTGAGTTAAACGCGTGTATACGCGAGTCTGTGTATATCCAACCCACGTGTATGTATTAAAACACTTAAAAAATATAAAATTCCTTCTTTTCGGGCAGAGATCGCGGGTTTTACCTGCTGATCACCTGTTAGTGCTCGTGGCCCAACTGTTCCCAACCAACTCCTAACTAAAAAACTACTTTGGAGATGGTATAAAAAGACCTCAAAGGGAAGGCCTAAGGGGGGGGGAATAGAGAAAAAGGTTATTATGCTGAGATTTTTCCCTTGACCATCTGAGATTTTTCCCTTGACCAGGTCTGAAGTCCCTTGTGCCTTCTGCACTTCCCCCATTTTGTTCAGGAAACCTTTGTTTCCTTGTGTGTTGATGTTCATCCACCATTTATGACATCATGGAGAGAGTCATGGAAGGAGTTTTGTTAGAGGCTTGAGGCTGGAACGGATCCGGAAGGAAGCTTTGCTTGGAGCCTGCTGAAGGTGACTCAGGTGAACATATTCCTTTTTATGTACTTTATTTGTCTATAATAAAAGAAACACATGTCTTGGTTCCCGAAATGAATCTTCTTTATGTTAATGATATTCATGTTTTGAATTCATGTGTAAATGGTTGTTTGGATTTTATAACTAACTACCTTTCTTTATAACATGAAGATGGTTTCTTTATAATTTTTTGTCCATGTACTGCTGTGTTCTTTGAATTGTTTGTTTTGCAGGACAAAAGAGAAGAAGGGAACTCCAAGAAGGGTTTGGACCCTAAAGGCCTTCTCAAACGTAGAACCGAAGGTACGTACCCTTATCATAGAATTTGCTTATAATAGCATAATGGTTGTATGAATGCGTGTTTCTTTGAATAGACAACTTTCAGTCTGCTAGGGTTTCACCCAAAAAGCCCTAGGGGAGTAATTCCCTCTACCACTCAGGGGCATCCCATAACTTGATGCCAAAAGCAATCATGGAGAGATTAAACTTAGATATCACCAGACCATATAAGGACCTCTTTTCCTTTGATTCTAGCCAAGTCAAATGCCTTGGCCTGATTAAATATTTGTGTGTGACTCTAGTCCAGTGCCCAGCAAAGAGTATTGTCATGGACATAGTAGTTGTTGATATCCCACCCAAGTATGGAATGTTATTATCTCGCTCATGGGGAGAAAAATTGCAGGGATATTTACAATTAGACATGTCATATGCCACTATCTCTGTTTTTGGTCAACAAAGGAAACTTTACAGAGAGACCTTAATGAAGTATATGGTGAGTAGTGCAGGTAAACCACAAAATTTTCCTATATACTCCATGCATTCCGATATGGACTCTTTTAAATTATACAATTAAGACAATGACAAAAATGAAATCACAGTTGTAGAAGAAAAATACAAAGCACCTGATAGTGAAAACATTTTTCATGAATCTCTATGGCATTTAGATTTTGATGGCTCTGTGAATAGATTAGGAGCAGGTGCAGGAGTTTGGATTCACAACATGGAAAATAATCATTTTGAAGGTCATGCATTTAGATTAAACTTTAAATGCACAAACAACATGGCAAAATATGAAGCTCTAATCTTAGGACTACAAATGGTTAGAAAACTTGGAGCCAAGAGAGTTTCTATCATGGGAGACTCATAATTGATTATAAAACAAATCAAAGGTGAATACTCTGTGAATAATCCCAGACTTAGCCAATATAGAGAGACTGTCCTAGATTTGATTAAGGACCTTCTGGAAACTAATTTTGCTACCATTCCTAGGAAGCAGAAGATGCAAGCTCACAGTCTGGCCACTTTTGCTAGTACCTGCAAATTGCATTTTTAGCTCGACCACCAATACATTTCAGAAGTGAGACATAGGCCTGTTATACCTGACAATTTGAAATATTGGCATATTTTTTCACAAGATTCTCAAATTTATGATTTCATGAATGCTAAAGGAGAGTTTCAAAACTGTAATATAGATACTGATTTTTCAGTGGATAATAACTTAGATAATGAGATAGATATAAATGCTTTAGATATAGGTAAACCCACTAATTTCACTAGAATAGAAATAGATAACTTAGAAAATGTAGAAATAGGATAATAATGAATGATGATCCTGAAATTCTAAACCTTAAAAATAACTTTTTTCCTAAGGGATTAGTCCCATTAGAAGATTTGTTTGATTCAAATGATGTTGCTAGGAAACCAAAAATGGAGCCTTTAAGAGCAGATATAGAAGAATGTAACATAAGAACTGAAGAAAAACCCAAGCTTATCAAAATATCCAAAGCATTACCTTCACATGAAAAACTGAAATATATAAATATGTTCAAAGAGTTTCAAGATGTCTTTGCCTGGAGTTATGAAGACCTTAAGTCTTATGATACCAACATAATTCAACATAAGATACCTATCAAAGAAGATCATAAACCTTTTAAATAGAAGCTTAGGAGAATTAATCCAGTTCTTATGCCACTTGTTAAAAAGGAAGTAAAAAGGATATATGATGCACAGATCATAGCACCCATTAGATATTTAGAATGGGTCTCTAATCTAGTCACTATTAGGAAGAAAATAGGAGAAATCAGACTCTGTGTTGATTTCAGAAACTTGAACAAAGTGTCATTGAAAGACAACTATCCTCTCCCAAAAATGGACCACATTCTTTAGAGGGTAGTAGGCTCATCCAGAATTTCATTGCTTGATGGATTTTATGGATATAACCAAATCTTAGTTCAACCAGAGGACCAAGCAAAGACTGCATTTACTACTCCTTGGGGTACTTTCATGTATTTGAAGATGCCTTTTGGATTAATGAATGCAGGAGAAACATTCCAAAGAGCTATGGACATAGCCTTTGCCAAAGAAATCCATGACTTTCTAGTTGTTTACCAAGATGACATCACAATCTTTTCCAAATCAGATAACGAACATCTAGATCACCTAAGAAGAGTTTTCATTAAATGCAAAAAAATTGGTATTTCCTTAAATCCCAAAAAGACACTCTTTGGTCTAGAAGAAGGTAAACTCTTGGGACACATAATATCCAAAGATGGAATTAGAATAGATCCAGCTAGAATAGAGGCAATCCTGACCATCACTCATCCTAGAAACATCAAAGAATTACAGTCATTCTTAGGCAAAATAAATTTCCTTAGGAGATTCATTTCTAATTTAGCAGAATTAATTAGAGAACTAAATAACATGTTAAAGAAAGATTCAGCACTTAAGTGGACAGTAGAGGCTAAACAATCTTTTAAGGCCATCAAAGAAGCCCTTGCTAAAACACCAGTCCTCATAAGTCCTGATTTACAAAAAAGATTTTATATTTTTTTCTTTTTCTTCAGAACATACTATTGCAGCAGTCTTGTTACAAAAGAATGATCAAGGATATGAGCAGCCTATTGTATTTTTCAGCACATCTTTGAGAGATGCTACACTAAAGTACAATATAATGGAAAAACAAGTGCTTTCTTTAGTAAAAGCTATTAAAGATTTCAGAGTGTACATCTTGTATTCACACATCATTGCTTATGGTCCAAATTCAATGGTAAAGGACATTTCGACAAAACATGGGCCTGAAAGAAAGAGAGGCAAATGGATTACCACTATTTTGGAATATGACATAGAAATAAAGCCTACAAAACTTATCAAAGGCCAAGGTTTAGCTAAACTTATGGTTGAATCGAACTGTCAAGCCTTAGATATAAATTTCATTGGTGCCCTAGATGATCAGGAAGAGGTGGCGACTCCACGGATCAATGAACCTTTTATAGATTCACCTTGGTATGCAGATATCATATTTATTTTACTAAACCTATAAGATCCTCCTGGTTTATCTAGAACTAAAGGTAGATTTTTGAAAATGAAATCAATGAAATATTGTATCATAGATAATGCTTTATTTTGGAAAGATAATGGTGGAATTCTATTAAATTGCTTATTGAAAGATGAAGCTGACAAAGTTATGCAAGAATTTCATGCAGGAGATTGTGGAGGACACCTATATTAGAAAACAACTACTGACAAGATTCTAAGGGCGGGTTTTTACTAGCCCACCCTTTTTGCAGATGTCAATAAACATGTGACCTCTTGTCATAAGTGCCAAATATTTGAAGGTAAAAGGAAGCTCTTACCACTACCTCTTAAACCCATCTCCACAGAAATGCCTTTTCAACAATGGGGTTTAGACTTCATTGGGGAAATTCACCCATCCTCCTCAACCCAACATAAATGGATTTTGACAACCATTGATTACTTTACTAAATGGATAGAAGCCATCCCTTCTAGACAAGCCACAGACTTTGTCATTATCTCATTCCTTGAAAACAATATCCTTTCAAGATTTGGATGCCCCCAAAAGCTCATTACTGATAATGCAGCTGCTTTCAAATCCAAGAAAATGGTAGAATTTTGTAACAAATATCACATTACCCTTGGCCATTCCACTGCCTATTACCCTCAAGGTAATGGACTTGCAAAATCCTCAAATAAAAGCCTTGTTAATATCATCAAAAAACTGCTAGAAGACAACAAGAAGACATGGAACAAAAAGTTGGTAAATGCCTTATGGGCAGACAGACTAACTACCAAAAAGTCCATTGGTACATCTCCTTATTAGCTAGTATATGGAATGGATGTTGTTTTTCCTTCCTCTTTAGGAGTATCAGTGATGAAGATCATTCAAGAGTTTCAAGCAGAACCAAATGATATCCAAAGAACGATAAATCAAATAATACATTTGCAGCAAACCAGAGAAGAAGTCTATGTCAAGTCACAAGTGATCTAGGATAAAATCAAAAATACTTTTGACAAGAAGACCAAAGCTGATGATTTTTACATAGGTGATAACAAATGGGATTCTAGAAGAGAAGAGAAGGGTAAACATGACAAATTTGATTTCCTATGGCAAGGCCCTTATATCACTTATGGTTACAGAGGTAACAATGCATTTTTCTTAAGAAAGTTAGATGGAACAGATCTACTAGGAAGACCAATTAATGGTAGAATTTTGAAGCATGACTTATCCATAGATTAATAGTAGTTCATTTTACTTTTCTCATTGTATATAATGTTGCAGAGTTTAGATTTGATTGGATGGAAATCTTTTAAAGTTGAAGCCCGGAGAGGAGGCCCTGAACTTTGAAAGGTTTACCATCATAAGTATGAATAAAGCAGAATCACATAGGAATAAGTTACAAGGTAACTACAGTCAAAAATTCAAAGGCTACTGATCTTAAAGTTCTTGACATTTCACCAGGAAATTCCATCCCCATGTGGAGCCACTGTTAGGGTCCTATAATAATAAGATTCATAATTTTGAATTGGCTATGGTTAGTCTTGTAACATTGTACATACTTTTGCTTTCTGCAAAAGGTTTTCCATATTAAAATTTAAAAAATGTAAAGAGGGTATGTCCTAAAATAATAATCAAAGGACAAAAAAGAAATAAAAAAAGAACAAAAAAAAGTGAAAAATATGAACCCCAAAATTAAATAAAAATACATCATGAAAGTGTGCAAAGTCAAATGCCACTACTTTTTACTTTACTATGCAAAATAAGGTTGTGTGCAGCTTGTCAGAAATGCCACAATCCATGATGGTCAAAAAGCTTAATCTTGACTCACTCATGCTTTAAATTTCATGTTGATAGATAGAGAATAAAGATCTAGACAAAATGTTTAACCTTGGCAGATCAGTAGTTAGGTAGAGAATAAGAATGAGCTCATCACTTTAATCTGAGCCATTGGAAGTTATAAGGTTAGAATTAGATAGTTTGTTTGTCAAAATAAAAGGAAATAAAGGGTCAGCAAGCTCAAATGCACCCAATAAATGAAGAGAAAAGGTTAGGGTAAATAAAGGGTAAGTAGAAGTAATGTGGCAAATACACAAGGTTACTAAGTCGAAAGCACATTGATCATGCTTAATCCTATATTTCATGTGCAGAAAGAAATTGTGAGAAAGAAAGGATATTCACCAAGTTTGTTTACTAATTTCCCCTCATTTCACTACACCCCCACATACTTATTTGTTGATTTCCAATTATCCCTTCATTACTTATAAATACCCTTCCCCATCCTTTTGACCCATTACCTCTTGATTTCACACACTCCCCCTAGATATTACCCTTCAAAAATCATCCTCCCTTCCCAAAACCCCTTTCTCTAGTGTGAAACCCATTCCCCATTACAAATATCACTTTTCCCCTTTATTAATTTCCCTTTTCCCCTTAAAAACCCACAAAAACCCTTTATCCTAAGTTTTTGATATACCCCTGCATTATCTAATTAACGTCCCCCACTTTATATTTCCCCGATACCCTTTTAACCCACCAACACTGGTACAATTAAAAAACCATGCCACATAACCCATGGTCCCACCTTATTAACCCACTGCTTATATTAAAAAAACCCAACATTATTCATTAATTAATTACATTTCTTTGTAATTAAACCCTGGGCCCCACCAACCACTTTCCCGACTCTGTCCATGCAACTCAACGGTGTGATATCCCTCTAATCTCCTACCCCAAGATCCAATGGTATACATCCATATCGCGCAGATTCATTGCCCGACAGTTAACGGCCTGAGAGCACACGAGATTCGTGGTTTTGGCTAGGGCACTATTCTGCTACGTGGTGGCACCAGGTTACATCACGTGCTCGTGAAAAATACCGCCCGCCATCCAAAAGTGGTGTGATGTTGCACAAAACCACCTCCCCGCCTAAATCAAAAATTGTCCATTGTTCATTTAATAATTTCCACGCCAAAATGTGACCGTTATCGGTTAAAAGGCTGAAAAAGCCCCAATTCGCTCTTTTTGTTCGTTTTCACTGTAAACCTCTGCTAAGCCATTTGTGACACCCTAAACCTCTAAACGACCAATTCATCCACTTTTACCACCCGAAGATGCTGCAGACACCAAATTGAAGCAGCATATAACCAGTTCAAGCCTCAATACCCTCTGCAGCTACCACAGAACCCAGTTTGCACGCCAAATCGCCAATTTCTAGGTATTCTTCGAAAAAACTAGAACGACCCCTAAATTTGAAAAGTACACATTTATAATTGAATGGTTAATTAATTGAATTAATTAAGAAACCTTCCTAAATTGAAAAGAAACCTATTGTACATCGCAAAACCCTGTTTCACAGAATATAATTACCCTCCACTGTTCCAGAGCTTCTAAGCCTCACTCCTAAAACCACTAAAAGCCTAATTCAATTCAACAAACCCAATTATGGATTCCCAAACCTCTATGGACATAAGACCTCTGCAAACCCATCACTTGGATATTGACCACCTTGCATTGGCAGACATAGACTTCCAAATTAAAGACACTGCTTCCCCTCCCTATCTACTAAAACTCCACTACTGGAGTAAAGACAAGTTTTTAAACTAGAATGATGGCATTCACCTTTGGGAGTCCAATTTTCCCAAATACTTGTTCCCAAAAGTACACCCATTCATAGAAATCATCCACTTCTGCCAAGCTTGCTACATTCCCAGTCAAAGAGCCATTGTCACCCCTAACCAGCAAGTTCTATTCAAATCCATTAATCAAATGTTGCAAGTCCAGCTAAGCCCAAATGAGACCCCACTTTCTATTGAAGGCTTGCTTGACCTCTATACCAAGTTAGACCTTCCCAGGATAGCCCAAATTTTTCAAACTTTCATCATATAGGAGTGTCATACTCCAACAGATAGTCCTCCATATGCTGCCACAATTTTTCTGAGAGAGGCAGACAAATCATAACCATGCTTTCTTTCATTTTAGGCTACACCATAGATGAACATGTGGATGAGGTTGTCATTGCTTTCCTTTCTATCTTTTGCCCAAGAAAGCCTCCTGCTATAATGTATAACTATGCTTAGTTCATAGTAGATAGAATGCATGAAAAATTCATCAGACTACCGAATGAGAGAGTTTTCAAGTATTCTTCAGTTTTATTTCATATGTTCTTATACTACCAGTCAGACAAATTCCCTGTTAACATTCAGAATTTAGACACCAAAGGTAGTCCAAGATCAGTCATCTATTAGACACCATTGATCCAAGAATACTCCACTGTTTTTTCCTGCAAATACTTCCTTGATTCATTTGTGCATCATGTTGTAAACATGCTAACTAGTAGCTATCAGCACAAGATTAGTTAGGAAATCAAAATGGTTTTACAGTTGGCAAAGAACAGTAAGGCGGGAGATTGGTATTTATACCAACACCACACAGAGATAAGGATATATGGATGCCAACTAGCTCCCTACAAACTGCCCAAATACCTCCCCATGAGGTTATTTTCATTAGAGTACTTTAGGAAAATTATAAACTCTGATGAAGTTAACTTCCTGTCAGCCAAAAAGAAGACTCAATTCAAAATGAAAAACCAATTGGGCCCCTTTATTTGTAATAATAGGGAAGTTGGACCAAAGGCAAATAAGATTCTACAGCAAATGAAAATTTAGAACAGTTTTATGTGGCAATATGACCCTCATGGAGTCATAAATAAACTAAGGCTCAAAGTCAAATTGGGCCCTTTCATACATCATCTCAGGCCAGACATTGAGAGATTTTCCAACCAGTATGAATGGTTGGAAAACACTTTGATAGACATGGACAGTATTGTAGTTGATGTGGAGAATACATTAATTGATGTGGAAAAGCATATTGACACTAGTTACTTTCTGCAGGTTCCAGCCCTAGGAGAACCAATGAATATTCCTCCTCTTTTATAGACTCCAGCAAATGAAGACAGAAATGCAAAGAGAACCGAGGAAGAAGGTTCTAGTTTGGCAATGGACACTACAGAGGAACAATTTGAGATCAATTACAGGAATAGGCCCAAGCTTAATCCTGTAACTAAACAGGAAGACACCATTGACTCAGTGGAAATCATTGACATTGATACAATGGTGGAAAAGAGAAAAGGCCCATCAACTTCAGAATAAACACACCAACCCTCTACCTCAAATACCCAACTTATTGAGAGACAGCTCTGCATTGAGGTCTCTTCATTCACTAGGCCTATGGATAAAGAGAAAGATATTAAGGATAGGTACAAAGAAATTAAGTTGAAGAATGAGAAATTGAAGGCTAAGACTTATGCCCAATACTTCAAGCAGACACCTGCAAATCAAAACAAGTTAGTGTCAGCCTTTGACATCAAAACATGGAAAATGCAGATGACATTCATGCAACCTACAGTCCAGTAGCCAAGATCATTATAAGGCTATAAGAAAATCTATTTTGAGGTTTTGGCCAGGGATGTTCATCCCATTGACCAAATTGAGTTTCACAAACAGGAAGGTGGGATGATCTATTCCACCATGACCAATAAAGATATGGTTGTACATAAGCTACAAAGTTCATTGGATAATATCATTGCACAGTACAAGCTGGAAAAGGCCTCCTCACAGAACAAGGACAACAAAATCAAGTCACTCGAAGACTTGGTGATTGAGCTTGGACATGATCCCAATGATGTCAAGGCTGCAAAGAAATTGATAAAGAAAAAGAATGAGGATATTGCTACACTCAGAAAGCAACTGAAACTACCTCATTCAGAGCACCCACAGACAAAAGAGGTCTTAGAAAGCCAAACACATCAGGAGGAAATGATGGACCTTGTTTTACAACTTAATGACCAATTAAAAGAAATGGAGAAGGAGTTGGACAGCTTAATACAACTGAAATAGGCCAGCCTTGAGACTGCCACTGCCACTTTCATTCCAACAGTCACTACAACAGTACCATCCACCTTGGCAGCTTCATTGGCTCCTACATCTCCATTGGCTACAACACTACCAGCTGCCACAGCATCTACATCAGCAACAAGTTCGACAACAGTAGCAGCTCAGCTAGGTGATGAGGAAAGTAAATTGGTTAAGGAAATGGAAGACATGTCCATTCAAACCACAGAGATAAACAAGCTTAAAGAAAAGATAATAAATTTAGAGAACAACAATAATCTTGCACAGATTATGTGCAAGGAAGAAGTTCAGAAGTCAACCAAGTTGACTGAAAGAATGAAGGGCTTGGAGAAGGAATTGACATTAAAGGAGCCACTTGGCCAAGCTAAAGAAAAATTATGGGCCAATATCATTGACTATGTCAATGATATTTGAAAATCCATTCAAGTCATCTTTGAACAATGTGACTTAGTAAAAGAGGCTACAGAAGCCATTCAAAGAGTTAAGGCAAAACTGGGAGACATGCCAGAAGAAGCCACTAGAATAATCCATTTCCTTAACTCCAAAAACAAATATGAATTGCAGGAGCTGGACATAGCTGACAGGACAGGCACCATACTAGAGGTTAAAAAGGTGCTCACCAAGAGGAATTTGATGTTAAACCTTGAGGAAAAATGTCAAACCATGCAATTGGCTATAGACAAGTTCATGGTAAAGTTTTATGTTTTGAGGCAGAATGGTCTGCCAAATCCCTTGGTGATAAATGACAAGTTGATGCCACAGGAAGACTACAACAGGAAGATAATAGAGGTGGTAAGGGATCAGGCAAGTAACTCTTCTATGAAGGGGATGCCTACTGGAAAGGTTCTATATCAGACATTTGAGAACCTGTTTTACCTCCAGCATGAGGTAAAACACCTTTTTGTAAATAAACCCACTTTTTCCAAGTACACAGAAGCAGATGAAATCTACAGGAAGATGGTAAATATTCAATTACCAAATGTAGACACATGGGAGAATTTAAATGACTTGCTGTAAAAATGCACAGTAGAAATGAAAACAGCACAATGAAAGGGAAATGACAAATCGGCCAGATGAAAGAGTATCAGGTGAAAGTGTATCAGTTGGGAAAGGGAAAAGTAAAAAGAATAGTAAGTGTGAAGACCAATAGCAAGGCAGAGAATAAACAGAAAAATTTTAGAGCATAAAGACAGCACAACCAAATAAACAGGGACAACATACAACAGTTGAACATCTGTCTCCATCTTCTTGCATGAAGATATTTCGTTCTCCTAGATTAATTCCCAAGACGGTTTGGGATATTTTGTAAACTATTTTTGTATAAATACTTCATAATTCGAAGTATTGATGTGTGGATTGCTAGACATTTGTAGGGTTGTATTTCTCAGAAGCCTGAGGGTTATTGTACCAATTTTTCAAGTCGACAGACTAGGCTGAGTAATAAAGAGATTTCATTATAGGATTCATGTGTTGAGCTACCTTCTAGACATAATGAACTTCTTGATTCTATGAGGCTACTTAATGTTGATCTTTGATATAGTAGCATACTTTATGTTTGGCTAACATCTATCATTTTTGATATGTTGATCCCATAAATAAGGTTAGCACCTTGATTCTAGTAGATGGTAACCTGACACTATTTATTTGTGAAATGCATGGCAACCATGATGATAGAAGTATAACAATGAGATTGATACGGAGGATATTTTGTGGACCATGGTTATGTTTTGATGTGCTTAGTAACGATGGCATATGATAAAATTGAATGCCCTGACTTGATGGATTGAGTTACGAAGAAGTAATATCATGTTTATTGAAGTATGATCCTATTAGCTATTTGACACTAACCCTTGATGAAAGATTGATGTAATGATGAAGTAATTGATGATAACTTAATATACCATGCTAAATATGTGATATGGCCTAACTTTATGATCTAACAGATCTGTTGATGTGTGACAACATTATAGATAGGTTGATGGCATGAATGAAGATGACTAAAGTGGATTCCTATTTAGAGGGAGATCCTATCCATAATATCCTTAGAGGGAGAACCTCTCCATAAGATCCCTTCTCCTATTTTCATTTGCATTATATACTCTTTATTGTTGAAGTATGATTTATGGGAAAGAATAGACAAATATCTGACATTGTTGATCTGCAGTAAAGTGTTGATCTTAGGTAAGAGAGTTTTCTCTTACTCAAATCCTAATTTCCATGTAATAAATCCTACAGATGTGACTATAACCTCCCAGCCACATGGAAGCAATCTCAAGGGCGCGACCAAGGCACTGAGATAGCTCTGGGTAGATTCGACCATATCGCTCATTTACAGTGCTTTAGAAAGCGACTAGGAAGCTTCAGTCATTCACATAGCATCTTGATGGGTAAGACTATGCCCGCGGGACACAAAAATGAAGTTTTGTGCATAAAATATGATGCTCACCTGAAGGATGTCAGTACTACAGACATGAAGCACACAACAGAAATTTCTATGAGCAAGGAAGTTTGAATCTTTACTATAATATGACTATGCAACTTGTGTTTATAGGTGACTAGGACATGCATATAGATATGTCATTATGATTAAGTTTGTGCTGCAAGAGTTTAACATGACTTAGATGATTGATATAGATGAGCAGTGTTTGGAGTTTTGACATGATCCTTGATAATGACTTAGAACTTTGACTTGATGTTGAGATATGTTCTAGACTATAGATCTCACTATGACAGTGAATTTGGGATTTGACCTGATGATTAATGATTTAATTTGACGTCTTATGATTTTCCTTGATGAGAATTATATATGAACATAGTAACTTCCAATAACCAATATTGGTATTTGATAATGGCTTTGTATTGGCCTCCTTGCTCCTAACACAATATTTTGAAGTATTGATAGTTGTGATTCAGTGTGAAGTAATATCTCGATAAATGGATAGAGCCTACATGATTATTCTTGGTGTATGCATTTTCATCTAGTGACTTATATTGTGAGCATATTGTTTAGGAAATGACTACTTGTTGACATAGATAAAGTCATAACTGGACATTTAGATAAATTTTGGGTTGATATTGCTTATGACAACTTGTTGGCATGATAATAGATGAAGTAATGAGAGCTCTACATGTCACCTAAACTAAAGAATCTGATATTGTGATACTGTGATGATTTTGATATTGTTTCTGGTCTGGCATTTGATAAGATGATTTAGTTGATTTAATTGTACAATATTGAGCATAGTGATTTGGAAAAGTGTTATGCTTGCAAAGAGTATTGTATGAATCAAGCTCCTTGATCGTGATGTGTCTGCATTGATAGTTATCTGATGAAGTAAGGAAGATATGTTGATCCAAACCTCTACTTCAGAAGTGTTCCAAGGTATGAATTTGATTTTGCATTTTGTTTTATATGTTTACAGTCTACAATTGACAGGTAATGAGCCTTTGATGATCTAAGTAAGAGGGAAATGGATTATGAAGCTCAAAATAACGAATCATGTCATGATGAATCAATTTCTAAAGTTGGGAAAAGATAATCTATATTGTGAATATATTGAAGAAGTATTGGAAAGTAGAAATGCAAATCCTTGGACACTTCAATTGAATTTCAAGATTTTGTGAAGAGATATTGTTGAATTCAACTTGGCAACTGACAGTTGATTGAATCATTGATCTTATGTTTTGAACACTCGTCCATATACATATATGATGTGCATAGAACCTGAATGAATTCATGATTGAGACGCTACACTCACATAGAGTTTCCATCAAGCACCCTTCAAATTATTTGCATGGGATGATCAACTTTTGATTTGAGATATTCTTCGTATGATATGTGACTACATGGATGTATTGGTCATGTTTGGGATTATTATTGATGAGCGTGTATGGGTGTTGCCTTAGTATGATATCTATCGTGATATTTTTGGATGACATTTCCATATCTTTACGCACGACCGACATTTATCACGGTGTTGCTAGAATGGCTAGCTACGAGGAAGGATGAAGAAATCTTTTTGGAGAGATTTTTTAATACGACATGGATACATTGCAAAGTGCGGGTTATGATTGGTAGAAAATCCCATATATATATAGGTGATAATGAGTTACCATCATATACTGAGACAGTGTTGTTGTATGAGACAACCTTAGGCTTGTGGTTGGCACCTCCTTAAGAGGGAGGATGAATCTGATATCCTTTTGTGATTTATATGATTATTTATGTTCTAATATGATATTTGATTTGATGAATTGCATGAATAGGAGGTTGTTGCTATTGCTACATGATGATCACACTGATACTAGATATGAGTATGATGAGAGCATCGTTGATCGAGGACTTTGAGCTATCTCTCCCCCCTATCTGAGCTCCCAGGGTGAGGAATTGAGATAGAGGACTCCTGGGGTTGAGGGAACTCTAGACAATAGATTATCACTCCTATCTCTTACCCATAGGGTTGGAGTAATGTCTCACCCTATCTTGGTCTTTGTAGAGTCTACCTCAGTTGGCATCTGATCAGGTGCTCAAAATTATTCTCAAAAATCAAAGTGTCTGAATTTTTTTAAACTTAGCTTCAACTCAAAGAACTCGTCATTATGATTCCAATGGTACGAACAGCACTCAAATCCGAGCTCGTATGCAAACGTTAGAGCAAGTCAAAGTTCATATTTGACTTGCATACATGTCAAGATTGGATGATGTGGCAAGGTCCTTCAGAAAATGAGGAGGTGCCAAGTGGCAAGCTTCCATTGGCCCCCGCATGTTGCAAATCACAATCGTAGGTAGTTCAGCGTTAGGAATCGGCCCCCAGCAAGAACAGGGTGCGATGCAATAAAGCGCATATCGCACATCGCAATAAGGAAGTAGACCGGCATTACGAAATCAACCCCGACAGGCTTGGGTTGTGATGCAATAAAACAATCACAAATCGCAATACAAAAAAGTCCCGCATATACAAGACCCCGGTTCTCTGCCGATTGTGAAATGCGATGGGTTCCGCCGATTGCAATATCCCAGATGCGATAAATTATGAATTTCGGTTAATTGTTCCATAGGGTCCATCGTATCACAATCGCACATTTCCGCCTTGTTCACAGACCATAAGCTCGCAAAACTCCATCGATTGAAATTTGCAATAAAACAGTTGGCCGACAGATTAAGGCCCACCACGTAGAAAAATTCTTACTCGATTAACGTATTTTTGGAGCGAAAATTGTGGGTTCTTGTTGGGTTTGGAGCAATTTTTAGAACGAATAATGGGAGAACTAGGAGAAGTCATAAATTCTTTAGTTTTCCACCAAATTGGATGCAAAAAGAGGTTAGATAGCCATATTTTACTATTCTGGACTAATTGGAGCATGTTTTAGAAGCATTTGAGCATTATAAATACATATTTTACACTTTTGAGCATTGTAAACACAGATTTTTACACTTTTGAGCATAATAGAGAGGCCCAAGCCATTGGAAGCTAGACCAAGGAGACATAGCCCAGGAGGGGTGAACTCCTTTATCATGTGCTTGTTGTAATGTGTTTTTGATGATGTTTTTTACATGTTTATGTTGATGTTCAGTTTTTGGATTATGTTAAATTGCTCATAAAATTAACATAAGAACTCTTCATTTGACTTGCAAAATTGATGAATCCTTAAGCCCAATGAAAGAATTTTGTTTATAATCTAAGGAATATCTTAGCACTACAAACTAATATTCTAAATCATATCAATTTGGTATCGGAGCACTAGGTTATTCTTTGTGAAAGAAGGATTTAATTGTTTGCAAGTTTATGTGATGCTTACAAGGTTAAAACTCAAAAGAGATGAAGGAAAGCTGGTGGAAGCCCTAAAGTTGTGTCAAGTGGAAGAATAGAAATTTTTCCACAATATCCAACACCAGTTCAGCCTCAAGTTGCAGTTGAGACTCCAGAGATCATGTCTCATTAAGGAGAACCTACAAACATGACAGAAGATGAGAATACCTTCAGAAGGGCTTTCTTTGATATGACAAAGATGGTGAAGGTCCTCTATGTAGAGAGGAATAGCAGGTTGCAAGGAGAAAGTTCCAAACCTCCCAATGGAGAAGGCTCTTCAGGAGGAGGTAATGGAAATGGAGACAAACCTCCACCCTCTCCACCATCTTCTTCATCTTCTTCTTCACAAGCATCTTCACACTCTTCCACTAATACAACCCTTACTCATACTCATCATCATTCTTCAAAAGGAACTGGTAAATCACCTTTTCTAAATCTTGATGTTAAATTCGAGTTTCCCATGTATAATGGTGAAGTGAATGCAAAGAAGCTTGATAATTGGATTTGTCAGTTGGAGGTTATTGCAGGATTCAAAACCTTTAAGAGGATGACAGAAAGATTCAGTTAGCTTCCTTGAGAATGGAGGGTGCAGCACTAGTATGGTGGGAATCAAAGGCCCAAGAGGAGATTAAAAAACATGGTAAGATCTCTATTTCTTGGAAAGATTTCATTTCTATAATCAAAAGACAATTCTACCGTCTAGCTTGTATGCACAAATCCATCATGAATTGGCAAAAATTTAGACAGCTTAAAGGTTAAAATGTGCAAGATTACAACCAAGAATTCAGAAAAAGGTCTCTGATGTTAGGTGTAGATTTACATTCATATGACACTTTGTTGAAGTACACAGGGGGTTTACATAGTTACCGTAGGCATATTATCTTAATGTTTAATCCCAGTAATCTAGATGATGTGTGTGTGCAAGCCACTCATCTTGAAGCAAGAGGGAAAAACACCCCAGAAGAAGGTAGTAAAAACCCATTTAAGAGTAAGGGAAAAGAAAAGGCTTTCATAGGGAAGGCAAAGAAAAATGTGTGTATCAAAAAAGAAGAGAGAAAATTACATGAAAACACTGTCCCAGAGAGGGTCACGATGAAGCTCACTGTTGGAAGCTTCATCCTGAAATGAAACCAAAAAGAAACAACAACAAGGGAAAACAGAAGACAACTGCAACCACTCAACAAGATTTGGGATCCGATTCGGGTGATGAAACTAAAATTATAGCCACGAGGTTAAAAGGAAAAGAATCCATTGCCAGCACTAGTTCTTCAAACTCACAAAATGAAACTCCAAATGAAAAGAGGAGAATATAATTGTTTCACGTAAGGGTGATCTCAAAACATAATAAGATTGATATGTTGTTTAATAGAGACTCTCAAGCCAATCTTATCTCAAAAAACATTGTCAATATTTTAAATATGGAAATTGTTCCACATCATAAACCGTATTCGCTTGGATGGGTATGTGACAATGCGCAATTGCAGGTTACTAGAAAGTGTAAACTAAGATTCGCTATTACTACAAATTTCATAGATGAAGTGGAGCTTGACATTGTGCTGTTAGATATATGTGGCATGCTTTTGGGAAACCCGTACCTTTATGACAGAAAAGCTATCTTCTATCGACATGAAAATAGATATCATTTATTCAAAAATGGAGTAGAATGTAATGTGAGAGCTCACGGCAAGAAAGCAAATCTTTCACTTGTTAATGCAAGGCAAATGAAAAGACTGGTGAATTCGAGCAAGAATTTTGTGTTTCTCATGATCAAACCCAAAAATAATGTTGATAATGAAGCTTTTAAAGGTTTGATTCCAATTTGAAATCTGAATTGGTTGACGTAGTTAACCAATATGATGAAATGTTTCAGGAACCAAAGGGATTACCTCGCAAGAGAGGAATCCAACATGAAATACAGTTGCAGCAAGATTGTACCCTTCCTAACATTGGCATGTATAGGATGTCAGTGATGGAAAGCATAGAAATTAATACACAAATCCAAGAGTTGTTGAATAAAGGGATCATCAGGCCATCTTCCTCGCCTTGTGGTTCACCTATTGTCTTGGTGCCAAAGAAGGATGGAACATGGCGCATGTGTGTGGACTTTCACGCATTAAAAAAAATTACGGTAAAGAATCATTACCCACTGCCTCAAATAGATGATTTACTGGATCAATTGAAAAATGAAAATGTATTTTACTAAGCTGGAATTAAGAATTGGTTACCATCAAATTAGAATATTTGAAGGAGATATTTGGAAGACAACATTTAAAACAAAACAGGGTTTGTTTGAATGGCTAGTTATGTTATTTGGTTTATGTAATTCTCCTGCTACAGTCATGTGTGTAATGAATGATGTGTTGAGGCCATTTCTTGATGAATTTGTCATAGTATACTTAGATTACATCTAGATTTTCAGTAAATCCTGTGATGAACATGTCATGCATGTAAGAAAAGTACATGATGTCTTGAAAAAAGAACAGTTGTATCTTAATATGTCAAAGTGCGAGATTGGAAAGACTTATTTAGTTTAATTGGGTCATATTGTTGGAGGAGGTGAGTCAAAAATATATCCCTCCAAGGTTGATGTCATTGTAAATTGGCCAATGCCCAAGACAGTTACAGAGATAAGAATTTTTCTGGGAGTAACCCAATAATGGATGAAATTCATTGCTAATTTTTCTCCTATAGCAGCTCCTTTGCATGTGTTGACCAGCGTGAAAAAGGTTTTTCAGTGGGGAGGAAAATAGAAAAAGGCCTTTGATGCATTTAAGGAAAAGATCAGTAGAGCTCCAGTTCTTGCACTTCCAGACTTGAGACAGTCATTTGAGATTCAGACAGATGCTAGTGACTACACTATGGGTGCAGTCCTCATGCAACATGGTAAGCCTATGTTTTCATTCGGAAACTTTTAATGGTGTAGTGATTAACTATCCTACGTATGACAAGGAATTGTATGCATTAGTGAAAAATGTGAAAAAATGGAAACGCTACCTGATGGGTAAGGAAACAGACATACACATTGATCATCAACCATTGCAATATTTGCAATCACAATCAAAGTTGCATCAATCAAGGCACTTCCGATGGATGGGTTTTCTTCAATAATTCCACTTTGTAGTTAGGTATAAGAAAGGTATCTACAATAAATTTGTTGATATGATTTATAGACCGATTTTTAGTGTAGCTACTTTACTTAAGCATAATTATGTTTTACATAAAATTTAAATTGAGCAATATGCATTAGATAATGACTTTCAAGATGTTTATGCAAGCTTGAGTCAAGGTAACCAAGTAGAGGAATTGGATTATCATTTGCATGATAACTTGTTGTACCATTTTTGCAAGCTTTGTATTTTGCAAGGGGAAAGAGTTAACATCACAAGAGAGGAAAATACTTCTCTTATTGCTAGTCATTTCGGTATAAGTAAGATGGTGGCACATCTATAGAGGTATTGTTATTGGCCTCGTAAGCTTGAAAGTGTGTCTCGTTTTATTAAAGGATGTTCATTATGTGAAATGAGTAAGCCTAACAATAGGATGTTAGGATTGTACACACCACTTTCAGGTCCTTCACGACCGTGGGAGAGTGTTTCTATGGATTTTGTAAGAGGTCTTCCATTGTCGAAAAGAGGTCATGATTATTTGTATGTAGTTGTGGATAGGTTCAGAAAAATGCGTATTTTGATGCCATGTAAAAAGCAAGTTACAGTTGAACAAACTGGTAAGTTATTCTTTCAGAATGTTTGGGTGCACTTTGGATTGCCTACATCTATTGTTAGTGATTGAGATTCTCGCTTTATGGGGAATTTTTTGTCAAACTTGTGGGGATTCATGGACACCAAAATGAAAAATAGTACATCCTTTCATCCACATACAGATGGTCAAATAGAGGTAGTGAACAGAACAATGATACATCATCTGCGTGGGTATTGCAGCAAGCATCCTAAGTTGTGGGATGAACAGTTGCATTATATTTAGCATGCTTACAACTGGGCCAACCCCTCTTCCACTCAAACTTCGCCATTTGAGGCATGCATGGGATACTTTGCTAGATCTCCTTTGGATTTTATTTTTGGCAAAGACGTTGCTATTGAAGGTCATAGCAACATAGACAAAGCAAGAAAGTTCATTGAACAAATACAATTAGTGCATCAAAAGGTTCAAGAACAGTGTGAGAAAATCCAAGGCAAGTACAAAGCAAGGCACGACAAGCATTGTCAAGTTCACAAGTTCCAAGTTGGAGATGAATTTTGGTTTCACATTAACAAAGAGAGGATCCAAGGAGAAGGTAAAAAGCTCAAACCAATTAGATATGGTCCATTCAAAATTTTGGAAAAGATTGGTAACAATGCCTTCAGGTTGGATTTGCCTTCATATATGCAAATTTATGTTGTTGTTAATGTTGAGAATTTAAGGTTGTATGAGCCTCCTTTGATTGAAGATCAAGGATAGAATGTTCAAATTCCATCTATTGAAGACTTTTCTCCAGAATTCCTTGATGTGCTTCAGCAAGACACTATACTTGACAGAAGATCAAGGACATCAAAAAGGGGAAGTATTGATTATCTTTGAGTGGGGCTCAAAGGTACAATTCCTTCAAAAGCCAAATGGATAGAGGTTGGAAAGGTGAGGGAACTGTACCCTCACCTGTTGAACAATTGAAAGTGATCCTTTTTGGGTCCAAAAGGCTTCCAGTGGGGAGGAGTGATCAGGTGCTCAAAATTATGCTCAAAAATAAAAGTGTCAGAATTTTGTTAAACTTAGCTTCACATTGAAGAACTTATCATTCTAATTCCAATAGTGTGAACCGTACTCAAATTTGAGCTCGTATGCAGAAGTTAGAGCAAGTCAAAGTTCAGATTTGACTTTCTTACATGGTAGGATTGGATGATGTGGCAAGGCCCTTCAACGAATGAAGAGGTGCCAAGTGGCAAGCTTCCATTGGCACCCACATGTTGCAAATTGCAATCGCAAGCAGGTTTGCATTAGGAATCGGCCCCCAGAAAGAACAAGGTTGTGATGTGATAAATCGCATATCGCACATCATAACAAGGACGTAGATCGACATTACAAAATCGACCCTGGAAAGCTTAGGTTGTGATGCGATATCGCAATCGCAAATCGCAATATAGCAAAGTCCTACATATACAACACCCTAGTTCTTCGCTAGTTGCGAAATGCGATGGGTTCTGTTGATTGCGATATCTTGGATGTGATAAGTTATGAATTTTGGTTATTTGTTTTGTCGGGTCTGTCATATCGCAATCGCACATTTCTGCCTTGTTCACAGACTATAAGCCCACAAAAATCCACCGATTGTGATTTGTGATAAAACGATCAGCCAACATATTAAGGCCCACAGCACGGAAAAATTCTCACTCGGTTAGCGATTTTTGGAGTGAAATTGTGGGTTCCTGTTGGGTTTGGAGCAATTTGTGGAACGAATAGTGGGAGAACTAGGAGAAGTCATAACTTCTTCAATTTTCCACCAAATTGGATGCAAAAATAGGCTAGATAACCATCTTTGAGTATTATGGACTAATTGGAGTAGGTTTCAGAAGCATTTGAGCATTGTAAACATAGATTTTTACACTTTTGAGAATAATAGAGAGGCCAAAGCCATTGGAAGCTGGACCAAGGAGACGTAGCCCAGGAGGGGTGAACTCCTTTATCATGTGCTTGTTGTAATATGTTTTTTATGATGTTTTGTACATGTTTATGTTGTTGTTCAGTTTTTGGATTATGTTAAATTTCTCTTAAAATCAACATAAAAACTCTTCATTTTACTTGCAAAAATTGATGAATCCTTGAGCACAATGAAAGCATTTTGTTTATAATCTAAGGAAGATCATATCACTGTAAACTAATATTCTAAATTAGATCAGCATCATACCCACAAGTTGGGCTTGTTTGGAATACCGCTCATTGTTTTTCCAATGGGTTGAGAGTGTACTTGGGGTGTACAAACCAAGTCAATTATGATGCAAGTGTTCTACCACATGACTTCTCGGCTTCATTGATGGGAATATCACCACATAATAGGATTGGGTTGATATTTTCTCCCCTATAATATTTCGGGTTGAGAATGAGCTCCCTGATGTGATTCCAGGGTTGAGATGTGCTCCCCTATGTGTTTGGATATCCTATTACTTGATATGGGGTCGTAGTAGTAGCTACCCCATGAGATTGCAGGTTGAGATATGATCTGCGATATGGTTCCAAGTTGATATATGTTGATATGCTCTTTGATGATGATGCGCGTCATAGATTTGACTCCCCATCAATATTCTTGGGTAGTAACCCACTAACAAAGATTCTAGGTAGTAACCCAAAGGAAAGAGGGTGGTAGATTGAGCTCCCCTCCGATGTCAAAATTCTTCTTCTTTTAGATTAGAGAATGTTCAACATATGAGTAGGGACAATCAAGAGATAAACAAGAATATGCAAGAGATGAATTGAGATGATTAGTGACAATACGTGATGACAAGATACTTGAGATTGGATATGATTTGATGACATGATACACATGACATGATGTGGGTGGAATTCTCCCTAGTTGAGAGGGAGTGTTAAAAATATGAAACTATGGTAAAATTCCACTTTGGGTAGCTCACTTGATTGATATAATGACTACACTAAATTCCTCTTTTTGAAAGGACCAAAATCGACCTAAATATCACTCAAATCGGATAAGGGAAAGTGTAGTTATAAAGAAAATCCCACATGTGTACATTTATCAAGGTCGACCCTAAAGAAAAGTGGACACCCTAGGAAGGTTATAAATTCAAGTGACCTATATCTCATTTGGACACAATCATGAGATACTCTTCTATCTTGGTTTTTGGCTCGCAAGGGTTTAAGGCTTATCTGTGAAGCATCAGGTTCGCTCTGATGTGAAATTGTAGGGTTTGAAGCTCGCATATCTAATTTAGGGTTTTGGGCCTCAGTAACAGGCACAACATAGGAAGGATTCGACCGCAATCACTCACATAGAAGTTCATACATGCAACTGGAGTCTTCCAGATGCACAGACAACTCTTCATCCATGCTACTGGGGATTGAGGGTTTTCGCAATCCAGATATGACCCCAGCTGCTCACATACCAGGCTTAAGGGAGCAACTGGGAAAGCTATACCCACTCACATATCTCCTCCTCCATGCGACTAGTGCCCAAAATATGAAATCTTAGTCTTCTGAAGATTTCGCTCAGTGACTGCATGGTTCGAATGTTAACAGCAGATAATGACAGTTCATTACAGACTTCAGAACCAGATTTTTGAGTATAATATTTGTTGGGTTCATTTATGGATGTTGTAGGTTTTTTTGTTGGTTGGTTACATAGATGAATATATGTATAATTTCACTCCCTTTTGCTGAATCCTTTGATGACAATCTAAGAAGAATAATTTTCAAGGGTTTTCCTCATAGTGGGTTTTGCCCTGGTCTCCAACCAATCCTAGTGTCTCTATGTGTGAATATTTGTCTTCTATTGTTCCTTTACGTTTTGTTGCATTGATGATGATGATATTGTTCTTTCTATATAGTTGCATATGTTGTTTAATAATGATGTAAATTTGAATAATGTTATAATATCATGGGGTGAACTTAATGTGTTAATGAATAAATGCAATTATCGAAGAAAAGAAAAATATAGCCCTATGGTAAATTAACAGCATGAAGAACAGTATACTGATTCACCCCGCCTCTTATTATTTTTCCTAACAAATAGAAATTTGCTACTACTGATGAATTCGAACTGAAAACAAGAGATTACTAATTTCCTCTACAATTCTGCGGAATGGAAATCACAACTTAGAAACACATGCAATGGCTTGCAACCATCAAAACCACAAGAACACAATGACTTACATGGGAACCTGACTTGGAAAAACTCATCCAGTGATTTGCATTAATTCAGATGAAATGAGAAGGTATCACAATGACTTGCTTCAGCTATGAAGCACACCCTGCATTATAAACATGTTCTCCTGCTGAATGACTATCTTTGACCAATAATTCACCTATTCAAGCCCCCAACTTCCTCCTATTTCCTTGCATAATTATGGAGAAACTGAGCTCCTAGACAATAGGGAAATACCTATTTCCTAGTGCAATTTCGAAGGAATTGATCACCTGCCTTAAGTGAAAAATATGTACACTCAACTAGTATAAACTTAATTTTTACATTATGCCTTTTCCTCCACTCCAACTAGGAAATTCGAATTACATGCATGTCTGGTCTATTTTAATTTGATTTACTAGTTAACTGAGAGATCACTAAGTTCAAATCATGCTTGACGATAGTCATAACTACTTAATTGACCTTTCACTGAATCACACTAATTACTTGAGGTCAGTTAACTTAGCTAAACTAAAAATAATTGAACTAGATTGCTAAATTTTAGCAATCACTACATGTACAACTCTACTCCAAGCCTATACACTCAAATTTAATGATTTAACTAGTAGGCAAGACCATGTCACTCTAGCTAACTATAATCCAAGTCATCTTGCTAATGTGGAAAATCGAATTACTCAATTTTAATAAGGCACAAGTCAAATTGAGCCTTTCTTGCTACAATTTCTAACACTCCCTCTTAGCAAGAAAGGGATTTTGCACCACCCCTATCTTGCACCTGTGGAATTCGAATTTGCCTCTTGACAATGCCTTTGTCAAGATATCTGCATCATGCTCCTCAGTTGGAATGTATTGTAGCATCATAATTCTCCTTTACACACAGTCCTGCAAGTGATGGTACCTAATATCAAAGTGCTTGGACCTGTCATGAAATACTGGATTCTCATATAATTTAATACAAATTTTACTATCACAATAAATCATTGTCGGATCTATATTCTAACTGAAAATACCCACAAGTATTTTTCCTCATCCATAAGGCATCACATGTTGGTTGACTTGCAACCATCTATTCAGCCTCTATTGAGTTGAGTGCCACAAACATTTATTTCCTGTTATACAAAGAAATAGTTGCAGACCCAACACTAAATATAGCACTAAAGTACTTTTCCTGTATGATGGACTCCCTACCCAATCTACATCAATGAAGCCTTGGAGATTCACTCCCTTTTTCCTCCTATGCCATAACCCATACTCGGTTGTGCCTCTAAGGTATATTAACACATGCTTTATTGCTTTGCAATACAGCTTGGTAGGATTCGCCATGGCTTGACTCAATTAATTAACTACACAAAATATGTTGGGCCTTATGTTCACCAAACAGATCAAGGATCCCACTAGCTGCCTTTAGATGGTAGCACATACTACCTCTCCTGAAGAGGCATCCTCCTTCCTCCAGTTTATAGCTAGAGGAGTGTCCATAGGCTTTCAATTCTCCATGTGAAATATCTGAAGTATTTCAGAGGAATACTTCCCTTGACTCACAAATAACTCACCATCACCCTACCATACTTCCATCCCAAGGAAATAATGCATCAATCCCATGTCTTTCATCCTGAATTCTCTTGCAATGTCCTCCTTGTAAGAGTGGATCAAGTGCTTATCCCCTGTAAGTATCAAGTCATCAACATACAATACCAAGATAGGAAACTTTCCATCTACCACAATGTGAGAGAGATTGGCATCTGCTTCACTTTTTGTGAATCCCAATCCATTGATATATATGTGAATCTGAGAGTACCATGCTTGGGGCACCTGTTTGAGACCATAAAGGGCTCTCCCGAATATGCACATATGTGGCTCCATATCATATGTCTCAAACGCCTCCAGTTGTTCTATGTAAATCTCTTCCTCAACCATTCCATTGAGGAAGTAAGTATTCATATCCATCTAGTGGATCTTCCACCCCATTTGTGTAACTAATATCTTTCCACAAGGGAAAATGTTTCCTCATAGTTAACTCCCTCTACCTATGAGAATCTTTTTTCCACAATTCTAGCCTTGTATTTCTCGATACTCCCATCGAATGCATGCTTCACTTTGCAAATCCATCTAGAACCAACCACATACTTTCTCTTTGGTCTCAACACCACCTCCCATACATAGTTCTTCATGATGGAGTCATACTCCTCCCCCATGGCATCAACCCACACTGGTTGAGAAATTGGTTCCTCAAATGAAGAAGGCTCTGACTCAATGAATTATGTCATGAGAGTCGTATGCCAAGTGTATCTTTACAGTGACCTCCTCCATCTTCCCAGGATGTGGGAGTTCCCACATGCTCCCTAGCATCTTGCACTAACCTATTAGCCTCTTTGGTTCTCTTCCTCCCCTCTCTGGAAGATTCTGGCTAAGTGGGTGTCTCCACTCTGCCTCCTCTGTGCTCCTCCATATGTGGCTACTCCACAACATCCTGAAACTTTTTCTAAGGCTCCTGCTTTGGAGCTAGAAGCTCGTCCTCTAGTGGAATACTCAACTCTCGCTCTAGAGAGAATCGTATAGCCTTCTCCTCATCAAATATGACATCTCTCCTCACCACTATCATCCCAAGTGAAGGAAAAATACACCTAGTAATTAGTGTCTCTATTTATCCTACAAGGACTCCCATCTCAGTTGTAACGGCTCCAATTTCTTCCTACCATCTTAGGATACATGACAATACACAATATCTCCAAAAATTCTAAAATGGGATACATATGGCTTTCTCCCAGAGAAATATTCTTCTGGTGTGATCATGACAAGTATTCTGTGAGGGCTCGTGTTCTGCATATAAATATGGTGTTGCATGCTTCTACCCATAGATGTAACGGCGGCCCTTGATCATGCAACATGGCTCTTGATTCTCCCACTATGCTTCTACTTTTCCTTTCATCCACCCCATTTTTTTGTGGGTTATGAGGTGTTATCAGTTCTCTTCTAATACCCTATTTGGCACAAAATTCCTTGAAGGTGTTAGATACAAATTCTCCTCCATTATCACTTCTTCGGGTTTTTTATTTCTAACCAGTCTCCTTTTCAACCAATGCTTTGAATTCAAAAAAATGGAAAAACTTCATCCTTTTTCCTCATGAAGAAGATCCAACATTTTTTAGAAAAATCATCAAAAAATATCACATAGTACATGTGTTTTGTTGTAGAGGCTATAGAAAATGGTCCACATACATCAAAGTGGACTTTCCAAGTTTTCTCAAGATTTTCTATCTTGGCCTGGAAGCTGGATTTGACATATTTCCCCTCTGTGCATCCCTTGCTGACATCATGTTGGTCAACGATGCATTTTAGGAGACCAGTGGCAATCTGTTGCATGATTTTTAAGGCCTCATGGTATAAGTGTCCCATGCATCTATGCCATATTTCTCCAACATCTCAACTATGCACACCTTCTACCTTACTACTCAATGCAGCACAAGAATCCACCTCAAGTTTGTAGAGATTTTTCACTTTAACTTCAATTTTTTTTCACTTCCCCTCTAGCAACATGCTTTAGAAAATCTTTTCCCTTGTTGAACATAAATCATAACCTTTGTTCTCCAATACAACTATGTTAGGAAAATAAATCCCTCTTGCTGACAAGATCGATCTCCCTAGATCCTAAAGGAAACTAGAAACAAACAGACAACTGAATAGCTCTTTCCCTAAGCTTTCTTCATTTGAATTGTAAATATAAAAGACGGTGAATAGGCCTCTTACCTATTTGCGAAATGATTGATGAAGATCCTTGCTCTGTCTTGATGTAGCTTCTCAATGCTTGAAAAGACCTGCAACCATAGACATAAGAAAGATCAAAGGCATATGAAACATAACAATTCAAACAAGCTTAATCTAATGATCAAGGAGATTAGAAATTGAAATTGTCTTAATGAATATCTAAAGAAATATAAATCATTCATCACATCAGTGGGACAATACAATGGAAAAAATGATTCATTTGTATTAATTCAAGGATAAAGAAGAGCCTTACAACCTCTTCCTTGATGTCATGAGGTTCCTCCCAAATGCCTCCAACCCTCTCCTTAGATGATAAGCCTTCCAATCTCAATCCAACAGCATAATTCTATCTTCTATGACCTCCTCATTCCCTCTATACTCTAGTCACTTTATAGGCCAAGAGGAGGAAGTTTCAAATCCAAAAGAGGAGGATGAGATCCCCAAATTGTGGGATTAGGGTTCCTTGATGAAAGGGAAATAGATCCATGATCTGAGGGGTCTGCCTCAAATAGATATCAGTTGGGATATATTCGGCAAACAATTCTTTTGGAATTCACTTTTTATTTTTACTTTTCTTTGATTCACCTGCGCAGTCTATAATGGAAGACATAGCACTGTTTTGCATAGTTATCAAGGATAGAAACCACACAAACGTGGAAATTTTCTAGAATAAGTGTGTAGGTCATACTTAACAAAGTATACAAGCCATTTTACCCAAAATTTTCATCTTCTTCAAGGGTTTTTTATTGTTTGACCTCTAAGGGAGTTTAATGAAACATGTTCATGGATGGTGAGAGATCCATTTTATCAATCAAGTGTCATGGTGACAACATGATGTGTAATAGATTTCCCCCTAAATTAGGAAGTATAAAAAAAAAAAATTAAAGATTGAATCACTTTATCATGCCAAATATTGGATCAGAGACAATGGTCACAAACCTGCAAGAAGCATTCGAGGATTACAGTGCAATATATATAATCATCCCTAAGGTAGGCATTCCCATACTTAGAGTAAAGCCAACTCAATGAACAAGTATGGAAAAACTTAAGAATCATAGCAATAGTAGACACAGTATGGACACAACCATCAATTATGAATTTGTCTACATAATCATGAATATATATAAAATTCCTCCCAACCTGGATTGATGAAACTAGATCCAGAGTCTTGATATCCATCTCTCGATCCATAGTATGAGTCTATCCATGCGAGTGAATGTCTTGAAGCTGAACATGGTAGAAACCACTTGATTACTGGTCATTGATGTGAATAGTTAACAAGCGTGAGAGAAACCACCAATAATGACAATGGATCTCAAGGTACTTCCGATACAATCTATGAAGTGTGAATAGGTGATCTGAAGTCAAACACTCATAGAATCATTTGATCGAAGGCTAATGATAAGAACCTTTCATGGAAGGTGAGAAACCTACCATTAAGGCATGCAAGCCTCAAGGTAATAAAGGTTTCTAGATCAAGTTCCTAGATAATTAGTTGAAGTTGATAGGAAGCGACCCATCGCAAGAAAGCCTACGACACGAAACACAATGTCGAGTGTTAGAAAATAGATTGTAAGGACTGACCCAGGGATGGCTGACGTGATTGAAGTCTAAAATTTTCAAAGGAACATGAACTGAGATTGAACTTCTCTTGAACAAATAGTGACACAACAATTGACTTGGTAGCATTTGACTTAATGATAATACCCAAAACCAGTTGAAGACTTTCGATGAGGTTCAATTAACTGTAAGACAAATGGTTCCCAACCCGAACATAAATGTAATGGAGTGTCGTGTTCAAGAGTGACATATTGCTTTTATGATGAATGTAAAAGGAACACACTTTCTCAATTTCCCCCCATCATTATGGGCAAGTACCTCTTTATTTTTTACAAGCTTGAGGAGGATAACATATGCATGTCATGTAAGCTCATCCTTTAGATGAGTCCTTCGAAGTATTTTTAACAAACCCTAAGAAGGAGTGGTTCAATCTCGTTATGTTTAACGAGTCCTATACTGTTTAATTTTTAAGAGTCCAGTAAAGGAGTAACTCTATGTCATTTTCCTGTAAGAGTTTGGAAAAGACACAAAAAGAAAACTCATTTAGTTCTTTTACCATAAATTTTAACGAGCCCGAAAAAAGTAAAGCTCGGTGTTTTTCAGTTTTAGGGAGTTAGAAGAAAAACATAAGAAAAATCCATCATGTTCTTTTTCGTAAGTTTATTCTCTCAAGTCCCAAAAGGGATAAAATAATACAAGAGAGAACTATATTGAGCATAATCAGTCAACGTAGACCTTTTTCGTAAACAATCCAGTTCAATCCATAAAAGGGGTAAACTTATACTGAGTGGACAGTTGTTCATTTACTTTTACGAGTTCGAACAATCAAGTGCTCGACAATCTTTTCATGTTTTGAGAGTCTTAAAAGGGCTTAAAAGAGAACTCTCTGGTTTTTCTTTTCATAATTTTTTAAGACCATGAAAAGTGATAAAAGTCTGCTCATAGTCAAAGTGATTCATTTTTACACTGTAACCTATTCTACACATCAAATTCAAATAAATTATCATAACTGCTCAATTTTCGGGTAAAAACACTAAAAATATCAACTTTTAAAAGGTCCTATGTATAAAAATAATATTTAAATCACCCAAAAACTTATAACAGTTGAGAAATTAATTCTATTTTTATCATTTGTTTTTTACCCAATTGGATAGCAGAGAAAGGGCTTTTTACGACCTAACTTCCGAGGTTGATTCTAGGCACACCGGTTGACAAAATCACGAATCGTTTCCTCCAGGTAAGAGATATCTTCAATATATCCATTTTCATCCATTTACTTTTCAATTTTAGGTCTTCATTTGATTTTTTGGGAGGGTTCCATGTTTAAAAATGCACCCTCGTCCCTGTGCCGGAACTCTTAATAGGGTTTGCGCAGGATGTTAATTTTTTGTGTATTGAGAAACGTTGTATGCATGTAACTCTCCCGAGTTCCATTCAACTGCACTCTATTTACCAAAAAGTAGTCGTGCAAGCGTCGAGGGTTTTGAAAACGTGGAAATCCCACCCCAAGAAATCCATAACTTGTTTCAAGAATTGTTCTAACTCCTTCTAAACGTTATTTCAGGACAATTTGACCATTCAAACATGGAATGGAGGGAGAGAGAACATGAAGACCAAGATTTAGTAGATTTGGATGATCTGGTCACTATGCAGGCTTTGAGAAATTGTGGCCTCTACAAGTATTGGATTATTCTAGGAATGAAAGCTCAAGTAGAGCTCATGACATAGTCCGTGAGGACATGGGATGTCCAGGATAAATGCTTTGTGATCAAGGTTCATCGTGTCAACATTGATGTAGATGATTCATAATTTTTTACTAGGCTCTCTCCTAGAGGAGTTAATATTTATTTGTTTGGGCAAAGGTCGTGTGGAGACACTACCAGTGGATATTTTCGATGATTTTGTAGGAATGCATAGCTCAAATATGGCAAGATCGATATTAAGACTATTGGGAACCTGGCTTTGAGGACCATAGCTTTCACAGTTAGCAAATTGTGTGGTAGTGTATCCCTTCACTTGGCCACAAAGACCCAGATGTAGACTGTCGTGGAATGTTGGGAGTCCACAATATTTAATTGGTGTGAGGCAGTGGTTGTCAACATGAAAGGACAACTAACAAGAGTAAAGAATGGTAGAATCAAGAAATTTGGTTATGGTGCCATTTTGATTTCTTTTGCTCTAGAGAGGATTCCACTCCTTAGTCCAAAACAGATCCTAGTGGATGAGGTAGGACCTCAGGATCTGCGGATGCTTAGGTGGATTTCTCTTGTGGCTTGTCATGGAGGTAATGGTGTAGTGGTGAGATATGTCCTTCAGTTTTTTGTATGGTTGGGTCAGCAGATCACCTCGATCGAAGACTTCCCATATGTAGGAATGGATTACAGAGGCAACCCAAATATCCCTCTTCCAGCAAGGACATAGTGGGGTGACCTAGGTAAAAGCTTCTCCTTTTGATGTTTTTCTCTAAATTTTAAATGTTTATGTGTTTTTTGTCTTTCAAGGCTAGTTATTTGAAATGCATATGCAGATGTGGGCCCATTTTGACTAGAAGGACTACGGTGTCTTGACAGGCACGGTGACCATCCTATAATAGTTGCAACACCCAACCCATAGGTGGCAGAGGAACTGGCAGAGCTAGAACACAACCTATAGAGGTTGACTATAGACATCCCAAAGACTGAGATTGATGATTTTCCTCTCCGGTACTAGAGGCACGTGGTTGGGATTCCAGGACCGCTTAGGCAACTATTACGCTAGGTTGTTTGCACTATAGTATGCTATCGTGATCATCATCATGCTTATCTGCTTAGTCTTCTAGGGATACATTTTGATTTTTGTATCGGCATATTAGGATAATAAAGGCCACAAGGCCTTATGTCCTTGGATGACATATTTTTGTAAAACACACTCTCTACCAACTTTATCTAATGAAAACTAGTACTTTTGATTTCAGCGTATTTTGTTCAATATGTTGATGAATATTGTTTTTACGTACAAATGCTGCAAATGTGTATTTAACACATAATTGGCTAATGCATCAGTTAATGTGTTTAAATTTCTTGGAATTCGCTGATATTCAATGTAATCAAACTACCTTTCCAAAAGACAGACCCGTAAAGGCATTCTTAACATTGATGGATTTCTTACTGTATAGACGCTATTTAAATGTAATACTGTGAGTTGTGAATCTAACCTAACAATTAAAAGTCGAATGCCAAATAAAATGGTGTCAGATAATAGTTCAATAACTGGACTATATTCTTCTATGTTATTTGTTGTTTGACCAAGGCATATCCCATGAATCGAAACTAACTCATCGTTGGGTGAATAAATAACCCAAGTTGCGGAAGACAAATTCCGAGTACTATAGCTAGCACCATCAGCAAAGCCAATGTAAGTTTGAGGAGACATCGACATCTGCAAATCAAGTGTAAAAGAAGATAATCATAAGTAGTAATGGATTGTAAAAAATGCTAAAACTACTACACACACCTATAAAAATTAAATATAAATAATGTAAAAATCTTCACAAAATATTTATGCATAATATCTCTTTAGGTGAAGGCCATTTATGGGTTTTCCCAAAGAGACACCATCATAATCGACCAACTCATAGGCTCCTCTAGATAATACATGTTTTACAATGTAAGGGTCGTGCCACATGCGCTCAAATTTACCTACACCTAATTTATCATGAGCTTGATCATAGACCAAGACTAGGTCACTTTCTGCATAAGAACGAGGGTTCACACTTTGATCAAATTTAGCCTTAACTCGTTTTTTATGAGCCTCGCTAGCCAATCCTCATGGAAAGTTTCATCCAGATGTACTAAGTGTAAAAAAATCTCTTCCTCTACAGAGGTAGTTGGTAATAATTCAATGGCTAGCTTCAAATATGGAATTTCACATTCAATCGAAAAAACTGCCTCCAAACCATAGACAAGTTGGAAGGGAGTAAAACTCATGAATGTTTTTGCAATAGTACAGTATGCCCACAAGGCTGGGAAAAACATGGTATGCCTGTTTCCTTTATGAATACCAACTATTCGTTTGATCATGTTTGTTAAAACTTTATTGACAGCTTCGACTTGACCATTTTCTTATGGATAATAAGGGGTAGAGTTATCATGGCATAGGCCGAGCTGTGTAGATAGTTTAGTCATCATAAAATTTTGAAAATGTCCACCATGGTCCGTAATTATGGCTTGTGGTACACCGAACAAAGAAATCACATGATTGAAAATGAAAATTGTTGCAGCTTCATCACCATCCTTATATGTAGGCATTGCCTCAGCCCATTTCATAAAATAATTTGTAAGAATAATATACCCATGTCCCCCGTCCGAGTGAGGGTTACATGTAACAAAATTTATGCCCCATTTTGCAAAAGAACCAACAGCTATAATAGCGTGAAGAGGAGTTGGGGGCCCTCTCATATTATGATCATAAACCTGGCAATTATGGCATTTCGAACTGCAATTATGCAATATTTATACATGGATGGCCAAAAATAACCAACACGCAATATCTTTTGGGCAGTGGCATACCCATACATATGACGCCACACACTCTAGAATGGAAATCATTTAATGCTTTTTCAGCCTCTTGAAGAGTTAAACATCATCGAAAAATAGAATCAGCACTGCGACGATAAAGAGTGTCACCAACAATATTATATTGTTGGGATTAGTAGCGAATGCAACGATGATGAGTTTGAGATAACTTTGGCCTAAAAGTTTGTGTTTGAATATATATAATGATATCTTCATACCATGGATCGAGCGTACTAATCAAAAAGAGAGATTCATCAACAAGAGAATCTTATACCACTGTTTCTATGTCAGTATAGGGAAAGTCACATAACAATTCAGCGAAAACCAATTATTTCTTTTATTTAGATCTTTCAAATTCCAAATCAAATTCCTATAATATACCAATCCATTTGGAGTACTTGCCCCCTAGCAATTGTTTGGTAAGAATATACATCATAGGGTTGCAATTTGACATGACAGTTTTTTTCGCAAAAGTATATAGTGACGAAAACGCTCAACAGCTTGAACAGCTGCCAAGGCTAGTTTATCCATGTGTGCATACTTGATCTCAGTTTCTAGTGAGATTTCGACTCAAGTAATAGATCACATGTTCACTCTTAGACTCATCGTCATGTACTAATACTATGCCAATGGTGGCATCTGACGCGACTAGGTATAAAAAGTAATCCCAATGATAATCAGGTGGATGCAGTAATGGTGCATGGGTCAACACGTATTTTAATGCATCAAAATCTTTTTTAGGAAGCTCATCCCAAATAAAAGGAATGCCCTTTTTCAAAAGTCGTGTAAAACCCTAGGTCAGTTCGGCATAATTATGGATGAATCTATGCAAAAATGTTTGCTTTCCCCTGCAAACTCTGGAGTTGATGAAGTGTAGGAGCAAGCAAATTTAGAATTGCCTCTACCTTAGGAAGATCGACACAAATGCCTTCTTTTGAAACAAAAAACTAGTGGTCGACAAGAGTGTACGAAAAATAAAAATAAAAATAAATAAATAAAAATAATAATAATAATAATAAATAAATAAAAATTAAAAATTAAAAATTAAATTAAATTAAATTATAAATTACAAATATTAAAAAATAAATAAATAAATAATATAAAAATAAATATAAATAAATAAATAAATATAAAATATAAATATAAATAAATAAATAAAATTATAAAAAAAAAAAACAAAAAACAAAAAAAAAGAAGTATGCATTTGTGCAGATTCAAATGAATATTGTAATGCCTACATGTGATGAAGATTGCTTCACATGTGATGGATGATCATGTCATCCATTGAATGAGTCGGTAGGTCATCTAGGTAGGTTGGAAAATATGTTTGATATCGTGAAACGCGTAAGACAATGCTCTTTGAAAAGTTGCGCCAGCATTCTTCAAACCAAATGGGAGTTTGCGATAAGCGAAATTTCCCCATGGACAGAGGAATGATGTTTTATGCTTATTAGCAGGGAGTATGTTTATTTGAATGTAATCGGAAAATCCATCCATAAAAGAGAAAATCTCATTGTCGGCACAATCATCAACAATTTGATCGATATACGGGATTGGGTAATTGTCCTTTGGACAAGCTTTGTTAATATCCCTGTAATTGACGCATACTCTAATGGTTCCTTGTTTTTTATTGACTGGTACAATGTTTGATACGTAGTCAGTTAATGGAACAGGGTAAATGAAACTTGTTTAATAGTTTTTCAACTTCATCTTTTATAGTAGTAACTTTTCACAGATGAATCAAATGCAATATTTGCCTAACAAGTTTGGCATCTAGATAAGTCTTGATTTCATGCACTACAATACTAGGATCGATTCCTGGAATTTCTTCATAAGACCAAGCAAAAATGTCACGGAATTCCTGAAATATGGCTTTATATGTTGAAATTTCTTCCAAAGAACAAGAAGCACCTACATGAATATTTTCAGTAATCCCTAGTTTCACTGAGATGTTTATTGGCAATTTTGTTGATATATTTCCTAAATTCTTTTCGGATTCCAAATAAAGGATAGAAATCGGACATTAAGGATCATTGACAATCTCAGTTGAAAAAATAGATGACAAATCAGTCTCAATTTTGTCAAGGCAAGGTAAGAAAGATGAGCGATGATGGTAATCGTCCCATGGCATTTCATCCAAAGTCACTACCTCCACAATCCCTTCATCAGTTCTAAACTTTCCATCAAAAGGATCAAGTATTGATATGAGAATAATCATCGATGATCATATTCACTTGATCATTTGCATATGTTGTTGAGTTGGAAAAGGACTGAACCACCTGATAAGCTAATTCAAAAGGGCTAAGAGGCATCTCACTGTCGTATAAGATTGATTTTGACTCTAAAGGCACTTTCAAAGGATCATAAGGTTTGAAAGTGCTTGATGTAATCATATTGACCTGGGAAACATTATGAGGAAAATTTGGTGGAGGGAACGTGAAAGTTCCCATAAGAGATACATCTTTAAGAAGACCAACACCAACATCTTCATACAGAGTAGTCGATTTTCCAACAAAAGGAACGCTACCAGCAGAGTTAGATTATGAAGTATAATAGGACAGTTGGTCGACTTTAACAATTTTTCCCTTATGAGGAAACATGATCATTCAAGAAAATGAAGAGACCATTGTAGACCTGGCATATGTCCAACTTTGGCCAAGTAAAAGGTTATAATCAAGTTGAGCATCGACGGCCTCAACTTCAATTTCCACTATTTTACCCTCTAATTCTACAGGTAGATTGTTCAAAATTCCATAAGGTCGAAAACCTCTTCCATAAACAAAGTCATGGGAGACTAATTGATCATTGGAGAACCTAACGCTTTTGAATGAGCAATAGACATAGTGCATGTAGACGCTCCTTTGGAAATTATTGTTCGAAAAACTCATCTAGTTTTGACAAAAACTGGTAATTGGATTGCCAGTTGATGTGGAAGTTGTGGTACGTGGTTTTCGATATCAAAAATGATTAGGTTAGATTCTTGGGGATCTACTACTCCTATAGCTAATAATATTAATTTCCTTTGTGTTGGACAAGTCTGAAGCACTTCAAGGGCCGACATTGTTGAAGGTGACATGGATAGATCTTCAACAATGTTGTAATTATGAGCAGCTCTAGCATGAGGATTAAAAGCTGACCTCCAAAGAATACCTTTAGGAGACGGTCGAATTACCATATCAGGATTGGGTTTTCTAGTACGTAAAGGTTCGGAAGTAGGAGGAGCGGATGTGGAAGTTTGACTAGGTAAACTAGAATCATCTCCATTTACAATAGGACTTTTTGATCCATAGTCTTTAGATCTTGTAGCTACCATACCTAATGTAGACATCATAATGATGTCTACCGATGTGGAAGAGGAAGATGGGATATGGGAAACCATCTTACTGTCTTTAGAAGGAAATGGAACCTTCAAAATAGCGGGAGTAGGTAAACCCTTAACGAATTTAGAAACTTCGGTGCGATGAGGGCACTCGTTGGTGTAATAATATTCATCACAGATTAAACAAGGATAACGAGGTTTCTTATTTTCATCAGATGGTTCTTTCTTGTTTGATTTCTCCTTAGGGACAGTGTTTTCTTTTGTTTTACCTTTTCCTTTCTTTTTACCTCCAGATTGTTTGTTCTTTCCAATAGACAAATCTACTACATTAATTTTAGAAGTAATTTTAGGAGAAGGATCTTCTTCAAGTGAATCTCGTAAAGCCAAAATCTGAGTCTTCTTAGAATTTTTATTGTTTGACTTAGATTGTTGGCTCACAGAACCAATCACACCATCAGTGGTATGTGATCCTATAAGGGTTGGTTTGGTTTGACCTATACGAGGTAGATCTGAAATTTATTCATATCAAGTGCTAGATTGAGTATAAACAAGATCTAACTACTAGGCACGAGTAATAACTTGTTCTTTAGTTACAACACCACCCTTGGAAACATCTTCAGTAATTACTGGTAAAAGTGAGTTTATGAACCATTTGGCCAAAGTCTGGTCTGGGAAATAAACTTTAACTAAACGGCATCTTCGCCTCCATTCATGAATATGATCTAAAATATGGGTTAATATTGACTATTTTAAAGAAGTTAAAAGTTTGGTACCATTATCATATCAAATGGGTAACTGAAAATGTGTTAGAAAAGCAGTGGTTATGGCATTTAAAGTACTGAAAGAACCTCGCGGTAATTCAACATACCACTTGGTCATCAAATTGATTAAGGTCCGTTGTAAAAGTCCTAATCTAATGGAATCATCGATTAGCGATTTTGATGCACACCAAAGATGATAAGTCATGATATGGTTTGATGCGTATTCTCCCGATTTACCTTCAAATTTCATAATGTCACTGGGTAACTTTGTAGGGATTTTCGGCCAAAATGCTAGATAAAATATGGGATAATTTGTTAACTAGTATAGATCCGGTAAATCAAAAGTTGCAATAAATGGTAACTGGCAGTTGGGATCCTATTGGGGGTATTCATAACCTTGAGGGATGAGTCATGTTCCTGGAGGAGGATACCCGGGATATCCTGGAATAGCCTAAGCAGTTAGAATTTGCATACCTCCCGGATATCCAGGATGAGCCATACTGAATTGCAGTTGAATAGGTACTTGAAAAGTATGACCAGGGTATGGTTGATTCTAGAAAGGAGGACCTTGACCCATTTGACCCTGGATAAACTATCCTTGAAAGAGTTGATTCTGGAATGGTTGACCTTGGAAGAATTGATTTTGAAAAGGTTTGCCTTGAAAAAATTAACTCTGGGGTTGACCTTGAAGAGCATGTCCTTGAAATGGTGTTTGCATATATGGTATACCAGACTGCACCATAGGTATTTGGGGTATAGGCTAAATCATAGAAAGAGTTTGATAAGCAGATACCTGAGGAATAATCTAAGTAGTTGGTTGCACCATTACTTGAGAAGTAATTGGAATAGTTACTTGTGATACTCCTGGGATGGGAGTTTGTGGTGAAATTAGAACTGGATTTTGAACAGATGTTTGCACAACAAACTGAATTGGGGTTTGTGGAGTACTCAGGATAGGTTGTTGTAGTGGTTGTTGAACAGGTGTTGATAGATTACCCTGAACAGGTTGTTGGACTTGTATGGGAATACCTTGAATAGGAATTTGATAAATAGGTTGTCTGACATGTTGAATAGGTTGGTAGATTGGCACTTGAGGAGCAAGTGGAAATGGATGTTGGTTGTATGATATATTTCATATTGTATTCATCCCAGGAAATGGAGTACCAACAATGGGTTGAGATACAATAGGTTGACCTAAACCAGCTTGAGGAATCTGACCATAAGATGGATAATTTCTACTAGGAGGTTTCCCTCCAACCGTAGGATACGATCCAACTAAAGGTTGTCCTCCAGGAGGAGGATATTATGGTTTTCCCCCAGGTGGGTAATAGCCGCCTGTTGGGTTTGTTTGAGGATTACCTACATTTTTGGAAATCATGTTTATATACTAATCATATGTCAAACCCTAAAGTGTAGTATCAGTTAAACCAATTGACATAGTTAAAGGTCAATTTAAGGGACAAGCTCTTGAATATGTCCCAAAAAGGGATTGAGATCCAGGAGGCACTGATGGGCCACCATATAAAGTTGATTCTCGAGGAATAGAAAACATAGAAGTATCTAACGGCATGGCTCCAGAAATCATTCTAGAAAAATCAAAACCTGGTATGGTAGAATAAGGAGTAGTGTATCATGGAATTCCTTGACCTAAGAAGTTCAAAGGCATAAAATACCAAGGGTCAGGTCAAAAAGAAGAAAAAAGAAGTTCCTGAAAATCAGTGTAGTCACTAGTAAAAGCTAGCAGATATGGTGATTCTTCCTCTTCGTCAGAGGTAAGTTCTTCAATACTAATAAGATTACGAGGTAGACTATCGGTAATAAGGAGTTTTACTCGCAATGATCGTTGAGTAGTAGGGGCTAAAGCAGCTGAAGGTGATTCAATTTCAGAAATGTGATATTCATGCTCTCCAATATCTGGTTCGGTCAATTAAGAGTCTGAAGTTACACCAGTATCTGATTTTGTTCGAATAAGTTCAGTAATTGTTGGATCAATTACTTCTGAGTGTGATTCTAGTGTTTGATGTTGATCAGATTCAGATTTTGTTACTTCGGATCCTAGAATAGTAGATGTTTCTGGTTGATTCACTTTAGTTCTTGTTACATCAAATTTTATAGTAGTAGAAGTTTAAGGTTCATCTGTAGTCCTAGATCCTTTGATATTGATTTTTCAGTTTTAATATTTTCTAGCTGACTCGGCATATATTCAAGGGGTTGACCCATCATTCTATGTGATTGTCTTGGTAATTCATCCACAATGAATTTTTAAATTAATAATTCACACAATATCAAAATTACACCTAAAGTCTCTAAAAAGTGAAAGAAAAAAACAAAGTAACACACGATAATAAATCTAGGAATTCAAACCATACAAACTCACCTCTCATAGAGAACAATATTTACTAGTTGGTGATGAAATCCAACATCGCAGAGATCAAAGTTAAAATTTTTATAGATATGAATGTTTGGAACCAGTTACCCTGACAACCTGCTTAATGAAACAGTCTGGGGCAAGTAACTTCAACTATGCTATCTCGAGCAAATATGACCCTCCAAAATTTCCAAGTGATTCTAGCCAACATTTGTTCCAGGTACAACAGGACCTTCCCTCTGTGATCACCTTAGGTAGAGCCCTAGGATTATGGTCACAAAGTTTACCAACTACAACAATTTTACCTAGGGGGGCAGTCGTAAATCAGACATACATGTAAGGGCAAAGTAACAAAGCTCAATCCCCTTGAAAGCTCCTCAACATGGTTAACTGGAGGTTTACTTTCAAGTGACCCCAAGTACCTTTTGGAATCGTTGTAATATGTGCAAATCGCTCTATCATAGCCAATGAACTGGGTATGATCACTTCACCATATTTGACATGATCTCGTGCTTAACTCATGTATAAGAATAGCTTCCCAGAGAAAAACTAAAATAATTGGATTTCTCTCCCTAACTCAAGTTCCTATTGTTTGTCTCTAGCTTTGAAAATTTTACTTCCTTTCCTATTCCAAAGCCTTACACTTAAGATATTGTAGGTGGTAAAAGCCCTAAAATGTAAAATACTAATTGATTTTATTTAACATTGTGTTATTAAGTTGTTATTTACTCAATAGGTAATGAGAGTGAAACTTATGATATTATGACTCGACTCGAAATTCTAATACAATCGAACATGAAATTTATAATCTATCATTCAATGAAATTCTAAATACAAGAAAGTAAGAGTTTCTTTTATTTTCTTTTCAAATGAAATAAAAACTCAAAATTTTGCTAAAAATCCTTTTCACAAACAAGCCAATTTCACTTTGATGCAATCCAGATGCAAAAATAAACTAAGATTTCAAATTTGCCTAAAGAACAAACAAACTCAAAATGTCCTTTATCACTAATCACTCGAAATTTTCAAAACACACAGGTGTCAAACAAGAGTTGGAAAAAATTCAATTTTCCTAATGAATGCCTTAACTTAATGATGCCAAAAGTGCAATTGTGAAAGAATTCAAAACTAAAAAGAAATAGATTCCTTTTATCGTTCAGTAATGACAGTTATTCTTCATAAAAACACTAATTTCTGAGAAACCCTAATTTGCAATTAAACAAATAATTCCATCACAAATAAGCAATATTGATAATGGATCTAGTATATTTGACAAAAAAAGACAGGAATACAGTAATCTTGAAGGCAACTTATCTTTTTTATCAGTCAGCAAACGAGCCAGACAAACCCTAACCAATTTCGCAAATGGGATCAATTCCCAGAAGGACCTCACAAAGCACTCAAACAAGTTCAAAAAAGATATTCGACAACTGAAACAAATATGATGACACCTTCATAAACCAAAATTTGGACTCTAGGCAAGAGAAAACCTAATTTTTCGAAACTTTATAGGAATTGTACATACCAACAGTGTAAAACAATGTGCATGTGCAAGTTAATGCAAAAATTTGTGCAAATCTGCACTCTGTATATGAACAGAAATTGCGGAGGTTTGGGAAGTCCAAGAAAAATAAAAAAGAAAGCAATCAAACTAACGTATCTGAAAGATCATAAATTTGCTAACACTCAGGTCCAACTAAACAAAGAAGATCGGAAAGAAAAACCAAGAAAAGAGAAGAGAACAATAACGTTCCCTAGTATGGTCGCCAATTTGTTAGGCGGATAAATCCCTCTTGCTGACAAGAGTGATCTCCTTAGATCCTAAAGAAAACTAGAAACAAACAGACAATTCAATAGCTCTTTCCCTAAGCTTACTTCGTTCGAATTGTAAATATAAAAGACGGAGAATATACCTCTTACCTATTTGCGAAATGCTTGATGAAGATCCCTGCTCTGTCTCGATGTAGCTTCTCAATGCTCGAAAAGACTTGCAACCACAGACATAAGAAAGATCAAAGGCATATGAAACATAACAATTCAAACAAGCTTAATCTAATGATCAAGGAGATTAGAAATTGGAATTGTCTTAATGAATATCCAAAGAAATATAAATCATTCATCACATCAATAGGACAATACAATGGAAAAAAGGATTCATTTGTATTAATTCAAGGATAAAGAAGAGCCTTACAACCTCTGTCGTGATGTCATGAGGTTCCTCCCAAATGCCTCCAACCCTCTCCTTAGATGATAACCCTTCCAATGTCAATCCAACATCATAATTCTATCTTCTCTGAACTCCTCCATCCTTCTATCCTCTAGTCAATTTATAGGCCAAGCGGAGGAAGTTTCAGATCCAAAAGAGGAGGATGAGATCCACTAATTGGGGATTAGGGTTCCTTGATGAAAGGGAATTAGCTCCATGATCTTAGGGGTCTAGCTCGAATAGATATGACCTAGAAGCTTTAAGTTGGGATATATTCGACCAACACTGCGTCTAGAATTCACTTTTTATCTTTTACTTTTCTTTGATTCAGCTGTACAATCTATAGCGGAAGACAGAGCAGATTTCTACACAATTATCAGGGATAGAAATTGCACAAGCGTGGAAATTTGCTAGAAAAAGTTTGCATGTCATACTTAACAACGAGTACAAGCCATTTTACCCAAAAATCTCATCTTCTTCAAGGGTTTTTGAATTGTTTGACCTCTAAGGTAGTGCAATGAAAAGTGTTCACAGATGATGAGAGATCCATTTTATCAATCAAGTGTCATGGTGACAAAATGATGTGTAACAAGCTACAAAAATCAAATCCTTCTTTATCCAAGGTACATACATAACATATTTCAGATGAAGATGGGATCTTGACTACCTCTTAAAGGTGACAGTAATAATTTCTTTGGTACTATACCTCCCATCATCTTCAAGTTAATCATTTCTTTGGTACTATACCTCCCATCATCTTCAAGATCTATGTGCATCTGGAGATCCTTCTCCTCTAGGATATTGAAGAATTCTTTGCATCCTTTCATATGGAATGAGGCACCAAAATATAGGTACCACACACTCCCTATTATAGTTATTTCCATGCATGAAATTAGGGTGAAGTCAAATTCGAATTTTGAGGTGAGGGCTTCACCTCCTGCTCCTCCTGCGGCCTTCTTGTTGTATTTCTTATGCGGACACTTGGTTTCATAGTGTCCATATTCATGGTAGTGAAAACATTTTATCTTGTTGAGGTCCTTCTTCTTTCCATTTTTCTAGATGGAATTGGGCTTGCCTTGGGACTTCTTGCCCTTGGCCTTCTTTCCCTTCCCTACAAAGGAAAAATTCCTTCCTCCTTAGCTTTGGAAGTTACTCCATCTCTATTGCTCCTTCGAATCTCTTCCTGCACCAAATTGGACCAAAGTATCTCCCAATTAGGTAATTTGTCCCTTCCATTTATAGAGTCCTGGTAGTTGTGCGGGGATTTTGGAAGGACAAGGAGAGATAGGCTCACTAGCTCAAAAGATGGCACATTTTCTCCTACTCCTCCAAGTTCATCTCGAACCTAAGTGAATCTGGAGAGGTTGTGTGGAATGGTTTCATTTTTATGCATTCAGATGTTTCTAAGCTTGTCCCTCAATGCCAATTTCTTGGCATCACTGCTGTTTTCAAATAATTCAGTGAGTGTCTTCCACATAGAAAACAGAGTCTCCTTTCCATGTAAATTCAAGAATATGTGGTCTCTCACACCCTCTAGGATGATCCTCCTGGATTTTGTAGTATCCTTCTTCCACTGGGTTAATTGTTGTGCATCCAATGTTGTAGGTTTTGGAATGTCAGTTTGGGTGTATTCCAACACTCTATTATGATCGAGTACAACTTCCATTATGTCCTTGCAAGCTATGAAATTTGAGGTTCCCTCCAAAGCATACTCCAATCTCAATCCGTTGAAAGACATTTTTTCGCACGAAAGAAAAACTGCTTCATTGAATCTACAAAACGAAATTTCTAAAGGAGAAGAAATATTGATTGGTTTCTAATATGTTTTTAGGCTTTGATGCCATTTAGAAATTAATAGAAATTTTCTATTACTGATTAATTTAAACTAAAAATAAGAGATTACAAATTTCCTCTACAATTATGCGGAAGGGAAATCATAATTAGAAACACATGCAATGACATGCACCCATCAAAACCATAAGAACAAAATGATTTACCTCGGAACCCAACTGGGAAAAACCAAGATGAAATGAGAAGCTATTACAATGACTTTCTTCAACTCTGAAGCACACCCTGCACTGTAAACTTGTTCTCTTGCTGAATGACTATCTTTGGCCAAAACTTAGCCTATTCAACTCCCTAGTTTCCTCCTATTTCCTTGCACAATTCTAGAGAAATTGAGCTCCTAAACAATAGGGGAAATCTCTATTACCTTACGCAATTCCCAAGGAATTGATCACCTACCTCAGGTGCAAAATTTGTACACTCAATTAGTATACAATTAATTTTTACATTATGCCTTTTCCTCCATTCCAACTAGGCAACTCGAATTCCATGCATGTTTGGGCTATTTTTGGTTGATTGACTAGTTAACTAAGAGATCATTGAGTTGACAGCAGGCATAACTACTCAACTGGTCGCCAATTGAATCAACTAATTACTTGAGCTCAGATAACTGAGTTCAACTGAAAATAGTTGAACTAGATTGTTAAATTTTAGCAATCGCTACATGCACAACTCTACTCCAAGCCTACAAACTTAAATCAATTGACTTAGCTAGTAGACAAAACCATGTCACTCTGACTAAATGCAATCCAAGTCATCCTGATGATGTGGAAAATCAAATTATTCAATTGACTAAGGCACAGGTCAAATTGAGCCTTTCTTGCTACAATTTCTAACACCCTTTTCCCTCGTTTTCTAGCTATGTATCAATCTTCTTTTCCAAAATAGTATTATATAGCTTAGCTAAAAGAGGGATAATCATAATGATCCTATAATTAGAGGGGTGGTTTTTACCTTTTCTTTTTAAAATAAGAACAATTAAGCTTTGAGTTCACATTTTAAGGAATATGTACTTGACTACTAGATTGAAGAGCTTGTGAATGTGATGGATGATGATAAGTCATTCAATTTTAAGATTTCAGTTTGGTAGCCATAAATGCCCTTAACTTTGCCTTTTGCAAGTAACTTAACCCTAAACTCTATACCTTCTAAGAAAAAAATTTCTTCTCTATAAAAAGGGTTTGAATGTTGTCTATAACATTAAGGGATTCATAGCACTTTTTAAGTTAGCAATTGTAGTCCATTAAGAAGACCATATTTATTTCTTTAGTTTATAAATAATACTTGCCTCCAAAATTTCTTATGATTTGGCTTAAATAAGTATAAAAACCTATTTTACTTTATATGATTTTTTTTTATTCTTTCGAATATGGCTTTATACTTATTGTGAAATTTAAAAACTTATTAGAAACATTTCTAATAACTCTTTTAGCATTCTTGCACTTTTTATTGGTACAAAATCAATATAATATTAAATTTAGCTTAATATAGTTTGTTTCTCTATAAAAATAAGTCATTGCTAAAACTTCATTTTTATTAGTAAAAAATCAGTATAATAATATAATCTAAATAAATAGTTTAAAACATTGAAAAGAAAATTTTAATTATATTAACTTAAACATTTAGATTTAATTAATACTAAACACACATAGAGGTGTGTAGAGCACAACATGCATTCATGTTGTTAAATTTAACCCTTCTATCTTAAAAAAATGGATATATTTCGTAAACTTATTTAAAAGTAATACTAAATATATCTATCTATATGCAAAGAATCAAAACAAAATATATATAATTATTTTCCATGACGTGATTTTTACAATGGCCAATGAAATATTAGCACACTCCTCTTAACATTGGGATGTAGGACTCCACGTGGGCATGTCTACTTGAAATATTACAATAATTATTATAGAATTATATTTTGTTTATTGCAAGTCACCCATACTTCTTGCTCCAACATTGAAGTAGGGAAAAGATGAATGTCTTGAGGTAAAGTCTTCATTTTTCCTTAGGTGGTTTCATCTTCTAATGGAATCTTTCACTTGATAATGTCCATATTGAAGCTGTTGGATCTAATTATTTCTGGTTGATCCAATTTTTTCATCTTGTAATTATTCGTGATATTGCTGATGCTTTTAGGGTTAAATTTTAGGTTTGTAATGTTATTATTTTATTTTGTAGACATATTTATATTTTTCATAAACAAATATAAATGCATCATATTCATAAGAATTATATTTTTCAAGTTTAAAGAATCTTAAGTTAACAAAATATCAATTTGGTATTTTATTGCTTCATTTTATAGCTTAAAGTTTTTCTGAAATTGTTCAATTGTTTAGGTAAAACTATTTTGGCTTTCTAAATTTCAACCACTGTAAATTATATTATTTGTAGTTCCTTTTTTATGAATAATTTCTTTCCTCCTTCTCAACCACACGTGGAAGTTGAATCTTAATATTTGTCAATTTGTGTGTAAACATATTAATGAATTCAAAATGTCACTTGTAATTATTGTTTTATTCATTGGATTTTTTAGTAGAATATTATACTTTCCACATGAAATTGAATGTAATAAACTAGTGACAATTCAACTTTCAAATTAAATTGAGATATAATATCTTGATAGCTCAACCTCCCAAAACCATTGAATAGCAATAGCACAATTTCCCAATATGTTTTAACTATGATATATATTGTTTTCACCTCAAATTTACCATTAATATCACAAAATACGGCTAAAATCTCCCATAGTGTTCTTCCTACAACTTGCTCTAAAGTGTCTTTAAAGGTATATTTTTGAAATACATCCTCAATATATTCAATATACTTATCATGAAGTTCAATAACTCTCATTTTAAATAGATGTACATGCATGACACATATTTCTAAGAGCTTGAAGGTGAAAAACTTTTGGGTTTTGTAAAGATAAGTGATAGAATTGTGACTATTGGGTCATTTGGACGATGTATTACATTTGGAATTAGACATTATAAAACCTACATAAAAAGAAATTTGATCATTTTGTGGTCTTAGACTTTAATAACTTGTGATAACTAGCCCCTTAAAATGGTGGTCTTCTTAAATGTAGTTGTTTTAAGTTATAAAATAAATAGAAATATCCACTCTTACATTCCCCTTCTTTGTGAAGTTGATAACATTACCTATAATGTTGACAAAAACATGAAGAATATAAATTTTTGTGAGGATGGATTGAGTAAACTTGACTCAATCAAGTTAACAGTGGTTTTTCAGGCTCCAGGTTTATGGGCACCCATCATTTTGCTCATGGTATTCATGTTTAATGTAGCCTATTTAAAGTTTGAACAAACTCCATGATTATTCATTCTAATGGCTAGTGGGATCAAGTAATGGTGTCTTTAGACACCTCATCAACCATATAACACCCGACATCTCACATTCTCCCCCAAGCCAAGATAGTGGCACACCTACCACCCTAGTACCTCTCTAAGTGTTCCATTCCATAACTTGATGACTCCATGTGCCACTACACTACATGTATGCATGAGCAAGCTCTTAAGTCCTTACAAAATGTGTGCTACCATGCAACATGTTTTCTTGAACATCAGGTCTTACAACTTCCTAGGGAAATGCCTTAAACCAAAACCCTTATGGTGTTCACTCATGACACACCAACTCCTTCACTAAACATTAGAACCCTTTACTCCATCTTTGTTCTTTTCTTTCTTGTCCATATGACCATTCTCTTAGATTCTACATCTTGCCTGATCCATACTTGACTTAGCTTTTCACTACCCTTAAAACTACTCACATTTTCCTCCATGCTCCATTTCACTCAAAAGTGATCATTATGACTGTATTTCCAACCATACTACCCCGAAATTTTTTTTAATCTACTGCTTTATACGCTCTACTTCTTCATCTCCACCTACACCTAAAGTGGCAGTCTCTTCTTCGTTATGCATTCAATGCTTCTCATGCCTTGTGAGCACATGATGGAAAAAATTGTGCATCATCAATGTGGATCCCTCATCTCTAGGCACCACCTTTGACACATTTATTTCTCTTTCAACATCTCCTCCACCAATTCCATCAATCCTTCGACATGTCGTTTACTCTCACCTCTGATTTTTAATGTGTTAGGCTCTACTTTGAGTTCTTATGATTGTTGTTGGTGCTGAGTTGCAAACAACTAATATCATTATCTCTTGGTATCCTTACGCTCTTCTCTGGAAAGCCTCATTAGTTCTATTTCAGCCTCATGTTTAACATGATTTTCACATCTCTTTGCCTCCATCTCGTAGAAGTACTACTTGTTGAGATCTTTGACATCCTCATAGTTCTTCTTGAGTTTTACCAGTCTAAATTTGGCAACACAAGGATTTTCCATGGGCTTCCAACTCCCAATAAATGATGCTTAGCTATTGCATTCATGCTCCCACACCCTCGTGCATTAATCACACTCCCCAATATGCAACAGGAGGTCTGCATCTCTGTACCATGCTCGAGAGAAGTCATGAAAAAGAAATAATAATACAAAAGGAATGCAAAAAATAATTATATACCCATAAACCTCATTCAATTAGTATTTTATATGACTTGGTCACTTGAATATTGCAGGAATCATAACACAATATTTAGGCCATAGCCACTACTATGCATTGAAAACTTCTAGTTACCATACGTCATTGCACTACATGTATGTTAATTTGGCAACTTAGGGACAAATTCCCTCTTTTGGATAGTCTTCCTCATCAATAAAGAACCCTCCTAACCCTTGGAATAATTTAATATGGTTAAGGAAAATATATATTTTTAATATGAAAAACCCACATGTGCACAAAAGGATAGATTGCCTCTAAAGAGAAATTGGACACACTTGGAAGCCTATAAATACAAGTCAAATGAACCTCATTTGGATATCAGCATCAAATTTCTTCTTCTTTTCTTTGCTTTGGTTTCACTTGCACATGACTAAAGTTGGTTCGCGGAAATTGGTTCGTATAGGTCTGAAATGGCAGGGTCTGAGCTCGAATGTGTGGATTAGGGTTTTTGGTCTATAGCGTAGGGTTGCAACATGGCAATCTCAATTATATCTGCATGCATGAAAAAGTACTCCCTGCAACTAGAACATTTTAGTCGCACGCATGATCGTTAGCTCTATGCGACTAGGACCTAGGGTTTTGCTAACAATTGACCACAGATTTTGATAGTTGATTACAGGCTTTGACTATTGATCACATGCTTGGAAATGATGTTCTCATTCAGATCTGTATATTGGGATCAATGTTTGATTGGTTTTGTTGGATAATCTTGTGATTTGTGAATTGGATTATTGTACTCTCTCTTTGTTGAACATTTTATGACAATCTAATAAGAAGAAGAATTTGAAAGGGTTTTCCCCCTTTGTGGGGTTTTTCCCTGGTCCTTGACCAAATCATGGTGTCTCTATTTATGCATTCTTTTCTTCTAATTTTCCTTTTATTATTAAGTTGCATAGTTGATGTTATTGTTCTTTCTACATAATTGCTACTGATGTTATAATGATATGGGGTCAATACAATGTAAATGGTTAAAATTTTGTTAATGCAATTATTTAAAGCAAAGAACAATGCTTCCCTAAGAAAAATTAACATGGTATCAGATTTGGGATGAATAAAAGTCATTAAAGAAAACCCATGTGAAATAAATTGTTGATGGAAGCAAGAGAAGATGTCAGAAACCTAAAAGAATGCTAGGGATTGAAGGAAACCCTAGGTAATATGGTTATTATGGTTTGATGGATAACATAAGGTTAGATTTTAGAAGAAGCCCTAGAGTATGATAAAGCCTTGAGTTATACAATCTTGAAACCATAGCATGATCAATGAGAAGTTGTTCTAGCACTTGGCATAGATTTAGTGTAACCCTAGATGGGCTAGTCTCAATTAGGCCTAGTTGATGAAGAGAATTGGAAATATTGAAGAGAACATTGTCATAATACATTGTAATAACTCTTGAAGGTTGTTTCGATAAGGAGATGATCACCTCTCGTTGAATATAAGTACCTTTTAGATTTATTTCATCATGACATTATTCTTGTTTAGATTTGTTGTTTTGATTATCGCTTATCCTTCCTACGTGAATATTTGAGTATTTGAATACTTATAACATCGAGATGAGATGTGATAAGAAAATCCTTATTGAGGGTCATCTAAGGTGCAGGAAAAGAAAACTAGTGCAAGGAAAGAAGAGTCAGTGCTAGAATAATAAGAAGTACCTAATGTAAGTTTTTATAAAGTTGACAAAGTAGCATAAAATCCACAAATTACAATACACAAGTGTTATGGTTGCCAATGACAAATAAGTGCTACAAGTTGCTAAGGTATTTGAATATTACAAGGTATGTATAGTATATTGTTTCAATGTTATGATTTAGCTGCAAGATTGGATGGAAAGTTAATCCCTGAGGTATGACAAGAATATCACCTTCATAAATGACTCATACATGTTAGTCACATACATATGAAAGTAAGTTTGATGCACTTGATATTTGGAAAGTATCTTACATTTTATTAGACATGGTGGATTTCCTAATTTTATAAAGCGAGCTAGAAACATTGATTTTGATATATGGTAACTTGATACTATTGTCAATGTTTGTGATAAGCATGGTAACCCTGATAGTAATAATTTGGCAGTAAGATTGATACTCAAGATTTTTTTACTATCTTCTTGTTGACCTTGATAAGGTTTTGGTTAGTTGTAATTGCCATAACAACATAGTAAATTTGAGAATAATGGATGCCCTCACACTATGATGTTAGGATTCTGAAGAAAAATGATTGAGTAATGTAGAAGTGATGTAACTGTGATTAAGATCTTCGAAGAATGAAAATACATTTTCCATCTTCCCTAATTATATGACACTAACTTTTTATGAATGTTTGATGACACGCACGTATGTGAGAATAAAGCAGTTGATGATGATTTGTCATGACTATGATGTATATATGTCTGAAAACCTCATATAGTTTCACTCTGTAATCTGACAACTTTGTTGATGCATGAAAGTATTATGATAGACAATTTGATGTCTTGATTGATGATGATTGAAGAAGCTTCTCATTTAGGGGGGAAGACTCACCATGGTATCCCAACAACTATTATTATTGGTGATGGATGACTAGGTTTCTAGACATGAATAGATGATCATCTAATGATGTTGAAGGAAGAGACCATTATAGCTTTGTAATGCTTTACAGGATGTTGATAATTTTTTTCCTGCCAAAAGAACCTTTAGAGAAAGTAAAAAAATTGTTGATGTTAGGGATATGTTAGAGCTATGAGCACTATGATCCAGGTTGAGCCTTCCACATATGAAAATGCAGTGAAAGAATAAGTTTGGAAGGATACTATGGCTAAATAATATGAATCAATTATGAAGAATGATGTATGAGATGTTGTTCCAAGACCTAAGGAAAAGTATGTCGTAACTTCAAAATGACTATACAAGATTAATCATGGAGCTAACAAAAGTATTGTAAAGTACAAAGCAAGATTTGTGGCCCAAGTTTCTTCCCAGAAATAGGGAGAAGACTATGATGACATATTTTCTCCCGTTGGACACTATACTATTATTAGATCGATTATTTCCCTTAATGCTATTCAAGGATTTACCCTTCACTAGATGGACGTAAAAACAACATTTCTTAATGGAATACTATAGGAAAAAGTATATGTTGAGAAGTCTCATGGATTTGAATTAAAGGATAGGAAGACTCATATTTGCAGGTTGAAGAAAGCAGTATATGGTTTGAAACAAGCTCCTTGAGCCTAGCATGCCAAAATTGATAGTTACCTAGTGAAGCTTGGATTCACAAGAAGTAGAGTCGATTCAAACCTATACTTCAAGGTGGTCTAGGGTATGCCTTTGATTTTGGTTTTATATGTTGACAATCTATTCTTGACATGAAGTGAGCCCTTGATGTTCAAGTGTAAAAGGAAGTTGGCCTCTAAGTTCGAGATGAAGGATCTTGACATGATGCATTACTTGTTGGGATTAAAATTTTGGTAGAGACCTAGAGAGATTTTCATTTCAAAAGGAAAATATGTCATGAAGTTATTAGAGACATATGGAATGACATAATGCAAATCCTTAGATACCCCGATGGAGATGAACTTCAAGAAGTTATATGGAGACGTTGCTAGACCTGACGTAGCAGACTCCTCTAAGTATTAACAATTGATTGAGGCATTAATTTTCCTTGTGAAAACCTGTCCGAATATATGATTTGTATTGAACACTTTGATTTAATTCATGACCGGGGCCCTTTATGCACATTGAGTTGCTACAAACATGTTCTGAGATTTTTTTTAGAGATGTGCATGTGGGTGCTTCTTTAGCTTGGGATTTTCCATGATATCTTGGATGAGCAAGAAACATAAGTTTGTGGCTTTGAGTATGTAAAAGGCAGAGTATATTGTTGCTAGCATGGCTAGTTGCGAGGAAAATTAGTTAAGGAATATATTTGAAGAGTTTTTCGAGAAGGTTATTAATACAATAGTGATATATTGCGACAACAAGAGTGGGATTTGGTTGGCAGAGAATTTCGTATGTAGCTGCGACAGAGAGATCTTCATATATTGAGACAATGTTGTTGTATGAGACAAGCTTAAGCTTGTGGTTGTTGCCTCCATGAGAGGGATGAAAGATTAATAAGGTATCATTTTATGACATGAATTTTTTCTAACATTATATTTCATTTAATGTTTTGTATGAACATGAAAATAGAGGATTTCTTCTCTTAGTACTGCATAAAGTGGTGTGATTGAACTCTTCATTGAATTTTTTAAGTTGGTACTAGATGTGAGCACTTTGATATGTTTATGGTCTTCAGAGAGTAGCATGGGTTGATGGATGTGAACCTCCTAGGTAAGGTTCTGGGATGATCGAGGACACTGAGCAATGATCTTCCCCCGTGTTTGAGCTCCCAAAGTGAGGAATTGAATCGGATAGCTCCTGGGGTTGAGGGAACTCGTGGATAATAGGTTTGTCTCATCCTTAGCTCATGGTAAGTGTGTATCTCCCATATTGTCATCTCAAGGTGTGTATGACCCTTACCTCATGGTAAGCTTGTATATCCCCCTACCCAGTATACCCCAGTATGCATCCTACCCACAAGTTAGGCTTGTTGGGATTGTTCCTCCCCATCTATTCAATGGGTTGAGATGATGACTTTGGCATGTCTGATCCTTACCTTCCAGGGTAAGTGTGTATCTCCCCCAAGTGCCTTGATTTGTGTTTAATCCTTACGTTATATGGTAAGTGTGTATCTCCTCCCAAGGTTATGGATTCAGGTATTTTAGCACTTGACTCTTGAGGATCATGATGGGAATATCAACAAACAATAGGAGGGTTGTGATCCTTACCTCACTATAAGTTGTATAATGCCTATTGTCCTTAGATTCCCAGGTTGTAGCATTAGGCTCCCTGCTGGAAAATATTCTCGGGTTTTATAATTAAGCTCCTAGGTGGTATGGATTCCTGGGTTATAACATTGAGCTCCCTGCTGGCAAAGATTCCTGAGTTGTAGCATTGGCTCCCTGCTGATAGTGTTCTAGGTTGATCTGGACTCCCTGATATGCTTCTAGGTTTAGCAAGGCTCCTTGATGTTGTTCCATATTCATCTAAGCTCTATGATGTTTTTGTTGGTTGAGATGGGCTCCCCTATGTTGTCACATTCTTCTTCAAATTTGAGATGAGAAGAAATGAGTTGAGATGACATGACTGTATCAATTATTGGAAGCAGGATGCTCCCCTGTGATTATGATGTGGATTGAAATAAAACTCCCTATGATAATTGTTGGATAGAGGGTGGTAGTTTGTGCTCCCCTCCGATGTCAAAGTCTTCTTCTTTTAGATTCAAGAGTGTTCAACATATGAGCAGAGATTATTTTTTATTTGATATTTGAGATGGGAGACATGTTGCAGTTAGTAATTTCTCCCTAGATGAGAGGGAGTGTTAATTTGGCATCTTATGGACAAATTCCCTCCTTTGGATAGTATTCCTCATCAAGGAAGTCCCCTCTTAGCTCTTGGAAGAATTTAACTTGGTTAAGGAAAAATATATTTTTAATATCAAAACCCACATGTGGACAAAAGGACAGATCAACTCTAAAGAGAAATTGGACACCCTTGGAAACCTATAAATATGATTCAAGTGAACGTCATTTGGAGATTATCATCAAGTATCTTCTTCTTTTCTCTTCTTTGGTTTGGCTCAAATAGGTCTGAAGTTGGTTCGTACAGGTCTGAAATTGCAAGGTCTGAGCTCACACATGTGGATTAGGGTTTTTGGTTTGTAGCCATAGGGTTGGAACATGGTAATTTCAGTTGTAGCCACACACATGATAGGGCACTCCCTGTGACTAGAATGATTTATCCACACACATGATCATTAGCTCCATGCGGCTAGGACCTAAGGTTTTGCTACTAGTTGACCGCATATTTTTCCAGTTGATCGCAGGCTTTGACTGTTGACCACATGCTTGGAAATTCTATTCTCGTTTAGATTTATATATTGGGCTCATTGTTTGATTGGTTTTGCTGGATAATCTTGTGATTGGTGAATTGGATTATTTTACTCTCTCTTTTCTAAAAAAATTATGACAATCTAATAAGAAGAAGAATTTGAAAGGGATTTCCCCCTTTGTAGGGTTTTTCCCTGGTATCCAAACAAATAAATGTGTCTTTATTTGTGCATGATTTTCCTATGATGTTCCTTTTATTATTCCACTGCATAGTTGATGCTATTTTTCTTTCTACATAATTTCTACTTATGTTATAGTGATATGGGGTGAATGTAATGTAAATGGTGAAAAAATTGTTAATACAATTATATAAAGTAAAGAAAAATTAACAATGTATGCCCAAGGAAGATCTTAATACCTTACAACAATGCTTGCTATCGCACAACATGTCTACCTGAACATCAGGCCTTACAAGTTCGTAGGGAAATGCCTTGAACCAAAACCCTTAAGGTGTTCACTAAACATTACCACCAGTTATCCAATCTTCATTCTTTTATTTCTCATCCATACCACCACTTATATCAGTACTCTAGTTGAAGGCTCGAAATGTTTGCCTCAACATTGGGGGAAAACCACCCGGTTAGGACCTTAGAGCAGATCCTTTTCCATTTGGAATAGTGGCTCCGACTGGAGATTATGGGACCAGTTTCCCTTAAAATAAATTATAAAAAATGAATGGAGTATAAGTATAATGCTCTGATATAGTTAAAACTGAAAATAAAGAATACTTGAACTTAATATTTATCCCGGGAAAGCTATCTGTATATGTGATTTAAAAAGATCTCATAAGAAACATGACAATATAGATTATCTTGTGATTGTGAGGTTAAAATGGAAAATGGTAACTAATTTAAATAAATAATTAATTAAATTAGTTGATAAATTTTTCACATACATGAGATTTCATTGTTTATGCATATAATATATAATTCCAATCACACGTATCACTAGTGAAAAAAGTATGACTGCTATAACACATATATGATAAACATAATCAAATTACCATTCAACTCTTAAACAAAGAAATAATAAATAGATAATAGTACCTGATAAATTGTTACTCTACTCATGAGAAAATGGTGGTGGTTCACCTTTCTATTAAGAGAAACTTGAGTTACAGTAGTGCAAATGAAAGCCTTGTTTCCAAAATCCAGAACCCCTTCTCATTACAAATGGAGGGGATTTATAGTCTCAAAATAAAATGCAAATATAGCAAGTATAGCAAAAACTTGAAGTGGATTTAACAAACAATGCTAAAAAAAACCAAAAGAGACATATTTAGAATTCGTTATAACAAATCGTCTAGGCCTGTGAAGAGGATTGTTTTCCCATTCGTTGTTGTAGCTCGTAGATATTTGTCATATTCTTTAATTTGTGTGGAGTCTTTGGTTGAATCCGCATATGGGTGATAAATATGGTGTCCATTAATGATGGAATTATGTGAGTGGAGGTATTGGATAGGCACCTGAGCATCAACAACTCACTCTGTGGTTTGACTAGAAACTGCCAATGGCTTTCCAAGTCAATTTTAGATAGTTGATCAATTATTTTGGCTCGCTTTTTGGATGCTTCCTGCCACCTTTTAGTGAGTGGTTTGATATCTGGTAGTGCTCCCTTAGGGAATTTTGATCTGATATTCGCTTGGAATAAGTTATCATTGATTGTCTCATTGAGATTATTAGAGCTATCTCCTACAATGAACATTGTTGCCTCTGCATGGTTAAGGAGAATCTCCCATTCGTCGAAGATTGGTTCCTTGTGTGATTCTTCAATTCTGGGAAGATTAGCTAATCTCCCATCAATGTTGTCCTGCCACGTAAGGAAACATGAAGTTTTTTCTTCAATAACATCAAAATAAGTTCTGAGGTCTGATAATTTATCAACCATGGAACTGGATGTATGACACAAATCATGAATAATGGCTAAGTTTTGACAAACGACATTTTTTTGTTGAGCAAGGAGAGTATTTAACTATCCTTCTTGAACTCTGTCAATTCAGGATTAACCTTTAGTTGTTCTATCTTGTTCTGTAATTCTTGTATCTGAGTGTCTCAGGCCTGCAAATCAATGTCATGTTGAACTTTAAGGGAGTTAAAATTGTTATGGAGTTCAATAAGTTGTCCTTTCCATTGATCGGAAATATTTTGTTTCTTGATCTCAAAAATTTGTTCTAATTGCACAATTTTGTCTTCCTTTTATTTCAATAATTCTTGTACTCCAGTTGATTTGTCCATGGTTGCGGAAGCATAGGCTCCCGTGGACTGAGTGAGTCTTCCCAGTTCCTCTAAAGGAGTGGACAAAGAACCTTTCCATACTACTTCAAAAGAAGCATTTCCAAGAACTAAAGCCTGGGACTGCTCGAATTTTATTTTCTTCCTTTGTCTTTTAACAAAATTCTTTTGCTCAGGATTGTAAAATATATCAAGTGGAGGAATTTCTTCAAACCTTAATACACACTAAGAGGTTGGGACAGTTGGTATAACTTAAATGTATTCATTTTATAAAGGCTTGTTAGAGACCTTTATTGTGATCAGAATTTGTTCTAAACTTTTAGAAGTATCTGGGAACTTCTCTTATAAGGGAGGCTTCAAAATTTGTGGTTCCTTATCCCTAAAAACCTAGTTATATTGTTCCCATACTTTCTCAAGATTGTAACTAGACAAAATACCTTCAGTCTAAGAAGAGGAGGAAGCTCATGTCTCTTTTGTTTGAGGCATAAATAGTCTGTGTGGAACCAACAACTATAACATCATCCCGAATTGTGCTTTCTTGTGGAAGATTTAATGAATTCATAGGCAAATGAGCTAGCCTTGCGACTCTGTATTGGGTGAATTGAATCATCTCATGTGGAATCCACTATTTTGTTGCTTGTCTCATAATCATTGAATATGTAGAAGCTTTTTCAAATAGGTCATCGAACTTGTCTGGTTTATGAGAAAATTTCCTAATAATTGATTATACAGTAACCTTTCTTACTATTTGATGGGGATCATAATGTCTGTCAGGGATGGTAGGGAAATTGAATTATAAGATAGAATTAATTTCAATGGTTTCATGCCTGAAATTCTCCAAAGTATATATATTTCACTTAAGAAGAAGAAAAAAAGCCATGTTTTCTTATTAAACTCCTTTAAGACTTTTGAAATACCATTCCCTACTGTTTGGTATGCTATTTCTCGGGCAAGAAGTTTGTTAGGGACATATAAAGGCAAGACATGGGGGTTAGAAAGACTACAAAAGATTCAGACATAGGTAAATAACTCATCACTGAACCAGCTTCCAACCAGTAGCAAGTCAGTTTCGGCTTCTGGGAAAATCCTAGGAGTTTTCTTGTCAAAAATGATTCGATAAATAGGCAGCATTACTCCATGGCGGATTTTATAAAAATGAAGTTGATACTTTGAGTCCTAAAGAATATCGTGATATATATGGATAGGGGTTGGGTCCTATAAGGTACACCTTCGTCCCATATAGGTGAAAGCCATAGTGAAAGATAGGGCATCCATTACGTGGGCGGTCATGTAGAAGAGAGGAATTATGTTTTCTGGAACCTTATTCAGGATATGATTAGCTAAGTTATCAGACAGTATATTTCCCTAATCCAATATCTTTCTGAGGCAGCATCAATCAGTAGTGTCCATTGATCAGAAAATTTTTGTGTATTAGAATAAGCAAAGAGCCTACATATCATAGCAACTATTTGACAATAGGGACCAACGAGAGAGTCAACTGCATACATACCCTTTTCCTCTCACTTATTCTTGTTCGGATCTCTTCTCCATGCCCTAATAGGCTTTGACGCATGATCATATTTGCTCATGAATTTCTCCACAAATTGTTTGTTATATTTGTACTAAGGTGATGGAAAATGTACATTGCACTCAAATCGATGTTGTTGAATAATCCGATCACTGTATGCTTTTGTTTCATGAACTTCATTTCTACAATGCTCAAATTTATCAATGACCCATCGAATCATATCTTTATAAGGAGGGATTTTGGGTTGGGCAGCAATCCCATGCAAGAATGAATTGGACACATTACTATAAGTGGTATTGGAGACTAGGGTAGAATCCTCGATTGTAATTGTTCTTTGTGTGACCCTGGATCCTTCATCCTCAAATATTTTATAGATAGATTCCCAAGAGGCACTTCTAGCATCTAGAGAACAGACTGTGTCAGAAAATAATCCTGGCATATCGGCATTTTCAGTTGGAGGAGTGGTTGATTGTTGTTGAGCAGCAAGTTTCTTCTTTGCTTTTATTGCTTTAGACATTTCTTCAGAGTTACGCTTGTCGAGACTAGCCTGTAATGAAAAACACAGGTCTGAGCGATAACTTCTTCACCTGAAAGATTTAGCGCAAATAACAAATTTCACATAACAATTTTTGTCTTTAAGGGTGAATTATGATAGAATCAAACTGCAATGAATGAGGATGATTATAATCTCAAAAATCATAAATTCACCACTTTCAAATATTAAATGCCAAAACGTGAATTCACATGGGTTTTCCCACATCAGCGTATTGGAAGAAAAATATCAGAGAAATCAATTGGATGTGCATTAGAAAGTTACGATATTGGTAACTTCCAATAAATCATATTTAAAGAGGTAGCGGTTATAAGCAGAGGTAGGAATTCATATTGGGATTTATATATCAGCGATGGTATATCGAAGATTTAAGGAGCAAGTACCCGATATGAAAGTCCTGATATTAAATGTAAATAGGAATATCAAAGGTCTCATGGTATCAAAGGGGACAATTATCGAGGACAATGGATATCGGAGCTGGGAGGTATCAGAAGTGGAAGGTATCACGGTATTGAGATATTGGAAGTATTGATTATCGTAAGTGGCACACTTAAAAAGTTACGATATTGTGAAGGGTCGATATGTTAAGTTGCAACTATGGGGCCAACGACTTATAATTTTAGAATTGAGACTTCTGTGATCTGACGACTCTTATAATATTTAATTAAAAAGGGAGTGCATGACTTATCTTTCCTTTTAAAAAAAATCCCCTTTTAATAAATAAATTAACCATCAAGAAACTTTTATCAGAGAATGGCTTTATCGTAACTTTCATAAGAGGAAAGTTACGATATAATGAAAGTCCAATAAAAATCTTCCAATAATGCACAAATTTTGCAATAAGAGCGCCTATCGAGAATTTATTTATTGTAACATTATAAGGGTTGGGCCTCTGATACTTGAGTTCTGATAAGGGAAACTTTCAAGCCTACAAGATTTTATAACAAATTTAAAAATGTCCTATATTTATTGAAAACTAAAGAGTTTTATTGACATGAAAGAAGGGTCCCCATTATTTATTATCTAACTAAAATAAAAATAAATGGGGGGTTGTTGAGTACTACAACAGATCCTAAATTCTCGTATCGGAGCCAAAGGAAAATGAGATTATTTAGCTTGATGATTGGAGAAAATGAGATTATTTAGCCTAGTGATTGGAGATATTGATGCAAATTTTTTCGTAGATCAGATATGGGCACAAGTAGCATAGTTGTGAATTGTTATTTCCTATGAGATCATTATGTAAATTGGTTTTCAAAATGGTTGATCCAATAGAAGTGATCAAGTTACAGTGAGGATTGTCGAGCAAAGCTGAAAAGAGAAGTTGTGCTGGCCAAAAAGAAACGAGTGGGCCTCTGGAAAAAAGACTCATTGTTATTGAAGTTGGCTTGAGAAGGAAAATTGCTTGGTGGAAAAGGCCATCGGTGGCTGCATTGCAAGGAGGAGGTGAGTAGGCTAGTTAAAAATGGAGGCATATGTGAATAAACAAAAGGTTAGAGTGAATAGTCATGGTCAATCTAGTAAGTTGAAATCTGAGGAAAAGACACACATGCATGAGGAGTCTGTCACAAATCTACTTAGTATGAAGCTCGAGCATGAGGGTCAATGTTGAGATTTGTTGAGTATGAAGGCATCGGAAGGCTAATGTAGGCCAAGCGTAGGTGAGGGAAAAAGTTGAAGAGATGAAAGGTTCGAGTCTAGTTGTGAATCTTGTGGCTACAGTAGGAGACATCAAGCAGCGTGAAGTGATGGAAGCTAGAAGTCTTCAAGGTGTAGTAAAGGCTATGTCCTAAAGGAGGTGTTATGATTCTCGCAATATTCAAGTGGCCAAGTCATATAAAATACCAATTGAATTAGGTTTATGGGTATGTAATTATTTTTTGCATGACTTTCATATTATTCTTGCTTGTTGATGACTTCTCTCGAACAAGGTGCAGATACGTAGACCTCCTATTGCATATTGAGGAATGTGATTGATGTGCAAATATGTGGGAGTGTTAATGCAACAACTATGCATAATTTATTGGGAGCTAGAAGTCCACAAACAACCCATGTGTCGCAAAATCTAGACGAGGAAAACTCAATAAGAATTATGAGGAGGTAAAAGAGCTCCGCAAGCAGTACTTTTAGGATATGGAGGAAAAAATATGTGAATATCATTTCCAACATGAGGTCGAGCTAGAACTAATGACGGTCACCATAGAAGAGTGTAAGGCTTCCAAGAGAGAACAGTATTATTTGCTTGCAACTCGATGCCAAAAAAAGTCAAAAGAACTCAAAGCAAAGCAATTAAATAATAGAGAAATTAAAACAAAAATATTGGAAACACAGAAAAGCATAAAACAAGATAACCATAAATATGCATGGTTCACCCACTCTAGGTTATGTCCATGGAGAAATAACGAGTCCTTCCTTTTATATTATCCAAAAAACTGAAGGAATACAATCTATATCACATCAACTATAAGTTCATCTTCGTTCTCACACAGTCCCCTCTCTTTTTCTCACATAGAATAATTCACAACTACAATACAAATCCCTCATATAAACCAAGGGTTTCCTTCTAGGGAAAAAAAACTTAAATTACCATAACCTCTACAGTTAGACGTTCCACCTAATGAATAGTCCAAATTGACTATGAAATTACAATATTTTACAAGGAAATTTTCTCAAAAAGTTTTCTTTTAGGAGCAACGCAATAGTGGGGGGGAATTCCCCCACACCCCCCCATAACGGACTTGTTGTAGGTTCGAAATGACTGTTCAACATTATAAGGGAGACCACCTATTCGGGAACTTAAAGAGACTCCTTTTCCGTTTGGAATGGTGGTTCTGACTGGTTAAACTAGGTCCAGTTACCTTCTCTCTATCTCTATTGGCTTAAAATATGTCTTTAACTAGCTAATAAAGAGAGAGAAATCGGATTAGCCTTCTTGCTATTGTTGGGAATCACGATGGTCATTAGACCAAAAACCGTAGGTGTTAGTCAACAATCACATCGCCAGAGATAAGGATCCACAAGAGGCGATTAGTCCATGTCGCGAAATGCACGGGGAGTGTTGGTTTATCCGATGTCCAACAATCTCCCCCCCCAACGCGAGCCGGGTGTGTATCGAACTTGTGACCTACACTTTGATACCACTTGTTGGGAATCACGATTGTCGTTAGACCAAAACCCGTAGGTGTTAGTCAACAATCACATTGCTAAAGATAAGGATCCACGAGAGGCGTTTATTCTATGTCGTGAAACACACGAGGAGCGTTGGTTTATCCAATGTCCAACAATATATTGTTAATCAAGATTGTCAATATGACATTATTGGGATGGAAAATATTCTTGTGATGCATAATATGATGATTTCCTTGCTCGTGACGACAAGTCCCTCTTGTTTGATGAGGATGTCATTAATGAATATGTCAAGCTATAAATGATGCCATTGTGATGTCAAGCCACTAAGAAGATGTGTTGCCCTAGATGCTTGAACTAACCATGAAAACACCATAACCTCATGTATCCTTTCTCTTGATGAAGAAGCCCTAGAAATCATGATGATGTTCTTACTCTTGATGAAGAATCCTAGAACTCGGATGATGTCCTTACCCTTGATATTGAAGGACTATACATAAATGGCCACGCTTAATGATGTCATATGTGATGGAACTTCATGAAGGTCTTAATGACATGGACAATGATTGGAGACATGACATGAAGGACTTGGAAATCACTTAATGGCAAGACATGACATGAAGGACTTGGAAATCTCCTAATGGAAAATTAATAAATGTTGCACTATGGTTGGTGACATATCATTGCACTATTATTGGATACATGATGCTACACTATCATGATGACATGAATGCTAAATACACTATCTTGATGACATGGATGACTCACATACACTATGGTGAAGAACTTAGAAGCCCTAATGACCTCTTATTGTCATAATCACCCTCTGCACTAAAAATTTCAAAGAGCAGTCACAAAGTAAAACAATTTTTGACACCTTAGAGGCATCTTTCCACAACGAGACCTATACCATCTTATAGAGTATATTTTTCCATTTTTAATGAGCCCTTACTTGCCCTTAAACTCCTGGTAGTTGATGAGATAATGATTTTTTAAATTAAGAAAAATATAATAAATTGTGAGCTGACCTACACTTCCACATTCATGTCGGCCTCCCTCCATAAAGATGTGTCCCTTCAGTTTTAAAACAAAATCACTATATATACATCATTCGAACTTCATTTCTAGCATTCAAATTCGGTCAAGAAAAGAGCAGAAGTACACGGCAATGAAGAAAGGAAAACAAAGATTGTTTGGATTTTCATTTTTATCTTGGACGAATTGAAATTGTCTTGACTACATTTTGGTCCACGTTGAAAGTAAATCTCAGCACTGTTTGAAGGCAAAACTCAACTCTATTTAAAGGCATAGTTTGGCATTATTTAGAGACATGAACTGCGGTCCTCTCTTTGGCTTGATTCGGACCTACTACCATTTAAATCTGAAAAATTTTCAGACTGTTGGACCTGTTGAAAACATGCTACTGTAACTGAATTTCAGACCCGAAATTGCAGACGTCCGATATAGTACCCAAATTTCAGACCCGAATTGCAGTCCTTTGCTGCAACACTCAAATTGTAGACCTCTGTATTCTTGGACTTGTGACTTGGCTAAGAACTGTGCAGAGATATTCAGACCTGTAACAACACATCTCTAACTTATGACAGAATTTTGATCTTGTAATTCTCTTGGACCTGTGAGAAAAAATAAACATTGAAGATTCCATTTGTTGTGTTTGAACAAGGACTTGTTGACCTACTGAAAAACTTGTTGAGGATAATCTGAAGCAGGATTAAGCTACCTTGTTGATGATTGTAGAAAGAAGCATTTGGAGCAGTATTGTTGAAAGACAACCTTGTGAAGTATTATTGAATATTCCTTGAAGTCTGGTGTGTAGACCTTTTGAAGACCTTCTTAAAAGAAACTTATTTGAAGACTGAACATGATCCAAACATTGGAGTAGCTCTTTAAAGTATCTTGGGGCAAGCATTGTTGAAGACTCTTGCAGAGGCTGATCTTGAAAGCATTCTTGGAGACCACATTGACCTAGTGATGTATGACTGAAGTCTTCATGGTGTGATCTTGAAGATTTTGTTTGGGTACCATGAAGAGCAGTGGTGGCACCTTCTAAGAAGACAAGGTTGTCATTGATGAAGTAATTTGGAGAAGGCATTGTTGAAGAGATTGACAAGCCTTGTTGAAGAAGACATTGGGAGTCATGAAGTATAACCAAACACATCTTGGCATAGTCAAGCTAAGGGGTGGAGCCCAAGAGGTTGGAGCCTCGAAAAGACAAGTTTGGTGGAGCCCAAGAGGTTGGAGCCCTGGAAGATTGGAGTCCTCAAGAAACCAGGTCAGAGCCTGAACCATATATAGGGTTGAAGCCCTTAAGGTTGGTGCCTCAAAATTGACAAGGTTGGAGCCTAGGAGATTGAAGATCGGTGTCTTCATTTAAGGTTGGAGTCATGCATACATTGTACTTGATTTATTGTAAAGAAGAAATTAATAAAAACATTTATTCTTATTGTTCATTTTGTGTTCTAAATATAAGTGATATAACTGGTAAAATTAACAATTGAAAAGAAATACTGATTCGCCCCTCTCTTAGTATTTCCAACAGCTATGCATAGGAAAGGAAGCAAATCCTTAATCTGATATAAGGCTCATCCAAACCATAACTATGGTTTTGCCTCTTTTATAAGAGGACTTCTAGAATGCAAGATTTCATCAAAATGCATATTTACTCTATAATGCAAGCAAAAGGAAAACTATGCTAAGCCTATCGTGATGGAAAGAAGGATTAGTCCTCTCTACCAAGAGCAAGATATTAACATAATTGGGATTTTAACATGTCTTGCTTAAGATGAATATGTAGCTAATGAAGAAGTTAAATTAACTAATATTATAATTACCAAACACATTTTTTAGAGATCTATTAACAATGAATGATGATCCAATAACATTAGAAAGTAGTTCGCATAATGCCAATGGAAATTAAAGCAGAATTAGATGACAGATTGAGTAAATAGTTACTCACAAATCTGGTTTTAATATAGAAGAGCAAAAGATAAAATTTACAACAGATTCATGAGACAAACATATTATATAACTAATATGTAAGATAGGTATTCATATTGACAATAGTGCACAATATAAATTCAATTAACATAATTATGTCATCAAGAATGAAATTCACATTAAAAATAATAGTATTTCTAATACAAATTTATTTGAACCTATTCTCCTGCTCTGTTATTTAAATTTGATCTCCTACAATCTCCTCCAAAGCATAAACTTTGTTGCTAAAAGAAAGAGTTGCAATAGTGCAAACTTTGCCTCTCATACACAGTTCAGAATGAAAAGAGACAAATCTCAATAATTCCCAGATCTAAGATTGATCCTCTCTACCTACAACATGAAACCCCTATTACAATAGTGTTTTAAGAATTACAGAATTGCAGAAGAGAGAAGCCCCTAACCCATTCTACAAACCACTATTTATATTACAAATATGAATTCCAAATAGGAGAGTTCTTGAAGAACAAATTTGCTTCAACAATTTTCATTGATCAAAATTCTTTTTCTTCTCTTGTTTGAGCAATTTTATTGATTCAAATCTTCTCTTCTTCATCTCCTCAAGTGTTCTTCTGCCAAAAACCAACCAAAACTAAATTAAAATGAAAAATAAAATTAAAAATACCAAATCTGGAAAATAAAACATCTCCACTCAAAAATCAATTAAATAAATAAAAGGAAATATGAGCTTTCCATTGATCCTTGTAAATATCTTATCCGTCAAAGAGAACTTAGTCGAGTGGACCTGCACTCAACAAAGGCAATGAGCAAATGAAAATGCAAGAAATTAAACTCAAAAAAAAAAAATTGGTTACAAATTCGGCTTTTGATTTTCTACTAAATTTTAGACTCATTTAATGATCGAATCTGGTCATGCAACCACTTCATAGATATTCTCCATGATTTTATCTGTCGAACGAGCCATCCGGGGCTTCATTTGGCCAAATAAAACTCAACTTATGAACTTCCAAATTTAAATTAGTACTGAGCAAAAAAAATTTAATTAAAATCTATTCCTAAATTAAATTAAAAGTTATTACTTAATTTATATTGATTTAATTACAAATACAAAATTGCATTAAATTAATTACAAACTAATTATTTACGATTAAAACAAAATTCCATTAAAAATTTAAATGAATTAAAAATTATATTAAAATTATAATTAAACTATATTAAAAATTTTAAAATTATTTTAATTTTTTTTACAAGTGGCTTTAGATCCGTCGAAAATAAAGGAGGAAGGAGTTATATGAAGTGGCTTTTACACATGGGAGGCATAAGGAGTAATTAGAGAAAGCCATCGAAAATAAAGGAGGAAGGAGTTATATGAAGTGGCTTTTACACGTGGGAGGCATAAGGAGTAATTAGAGATTGGGGTTTTTTAAACTATGAAACTTTCGATATAGAAAAAATAGCGATGTCTTAAACATATTGGATTTTATATATTTCAGAGTTTTTTTAATATCGAGATTTTTTTATATCGGAAGTTTTTAATTAGAGGTTTTTATATCGAGATTATTTTATATCGGGATTTTTATATTGAAGGTTTTTATATTATGATTTTTATATTGGAGGTTTTTTATCGAGATTTTTTATTGGAGGTTTTTTATCAAGATTTTTTATTGGGATTTTTGTAAAAGAGTAAGGGAGGAGGTGGGGTGAAGTGGGGCCCATTTGGAGTGGGACTCATCCATTATAAACTACAGCCACTTGGTAATTAAAAATCTAACAAAATGAACTACTACCACTTTGCAATTTTGAGATTTCAGACTTTGCAACTTCTTTTAAAATTGGGGATTGGAATAAATTTCCGAGATCCCGAAAACACCTAATTTTAATTGTTCTACAATTTGGCTACAGCGGTTTTGTAGGACCATTAGTGAAAAATGAATTAATTGGTAAAAAGTTAACTAGGAATTAATATTTACAATCAATTACTAATTTATTTACAAAAATTTAAATAATATACATTTTTTTCTTTTTTTAACCCGGGCAGTAAAAATTTATTGAAGTTTGGATGAGCACCATTTGCAAACTGTGTAACCAAATGAGATGAAACAAGTACCAATGGAAAATCTAGTGAAAATTCGAACTCAATGAAGCAATCAAAATAGAAATCCGACGAAAATGAAAAAAAAGGGCAAAATTGTAAGACACTTAACTAAAAGAAAATATTAAAAAGGTGATTTAGCCAAACATTTATGGAAAGGGTCCCCATTATTTGAAATAAATAAGTCAAAAATGGAGGTGTTGAATTGAACCCATGACCTCCCAATAGCAAAAATTCTTAACAATGGGGACTCAACCAATTGAGCTAACCCTCAAAGCTATTATATGCATATTATACTATATTATATTAATTATTAATATTAATGTTATACATATTAATATTAGTTAATGTAAATATTATAATTAATATATATCATACATATTCCTTTCAAATCTTTGTGGCATATCGGGACGTGAATATTCATGTCATGTAACAAGGAGATTCCCGTTGCACAACTTCTATATATTGTGGCACAGTTATGAAAATGCACTACAAAATAACTTTGTGGTCCCAAGCTTCACATCAACGTGGCCCCCCAACCACGTGTATTAACACATCATTACTACATGGCAACCCCAACCTAGGTGGCACCGCAAACCAGTACCATGTGTCTTTTATGTGCCACATCGACTTAACCTCCATGTCACATGTTCCCTCATCGCCTTGTTGATGTCATGTTGACATAAGGGTGATGTCATTAGGCCATATAACATCCTCTAGTAGTACCACATGTCACCTAAAACCAGCTCCTTAGTCATCCAAAAAGCCCATATTTTCATGTTGTGAGTGTGTCGCGTCAACAGCTTTTCCACGTCATGTGTACATGTCATTTGTGTCCGTCGTGGCATCCGCCGCCTCAACTTAAGTCAGGGGTCCCATTGGGTCCTAGTGTAGATTTTTACATGTAAATTTAAAGCTTATGTTATATGCTAAAGCACAAAACAAGAATCTACTCTACTCTTCAGTGGAAACCAAAATTGATCGATGAATACACTAAGTAGAAAAAAGAAGAATATCAATCACACATAACACAATATTTCTCTAGGGAAAGCAACTGCTCAAAACCCTGACTATCTATAATGCATTAACCAGAAGATCTGAGAAGAAAATACAATGCTTGTTCAACCCCGACCAATTCCTGCACAAGTACAATCGATCTCTCTACTTCACAAACCAGCTCAAGCCAACACTTAGCCAATTTTTTTTCTTGCTAAGCCCCTACTTCCTTACGCAATTCCTATGAAAATTAGCCCATATTTAATTGGGGAATTCCCCACTCATAACTGCGCAATCCATCCATAGGCCCTCCACTGACTACATGCACCATCTGTACAACTTGAAAAATTATACAAATGATAGTACATTGTCCTTGAACTTTAATCTCAACTGGGTCTTCCTCTGAACTGACATGCATGAGTTATTTATGAGTGAATATTCAGTTAACTGGTAGAGCAATGAAACTGCACTATGCCTGTCTCTACTACTAGACCTCCTACTAGTTCTTCCAACTGTTTGAACTAGTTTAACTAACCATAACTCAGTTAGACTCAGTTAAGTAATTACAACTCAAAGAACCTTTAAAAACCAGTCATTTTTTTTTTACTATTTGGGCTATAAAAATTTAATAATAAAAATAGATTGAACGAACCAGTTGGTTGGCGGTCAAACCTAGCCAACCGGGCCCCAACCGCATAAACATATTACTAAAATAAAATATGGGTGGGCAGGTTGAAACCCCGCCACCCAACCATTCATTGTAAATGGTAGAACCATATAAAATGGGCTAGTGGGGTTTGAACCCACATTGGCTGAGAGGCCATCCCGCCCACTGCAATGGCCCAACAAACTAACCATATTGTAACACATAACACGCCAACCAAACATACAACTTGCCACCATTCAAAACGCCCACAATTTATACTAACCTTAATAGAAAACACCAAAAGTTAGATTATGTATGCTGCCAAAAAATTATGTTATGCATGAGGTTTGAACCCATAACCTACAGGTGGTCGAAGCCTTACAAATAGCATGCTAGCCAACATGCCAATGGTTGGCTTTGAAACATCTGCCCATCGCATTTTTATTAACCCTCATTCACTGCCATTTGACCCAAGCGAAGGAGGAGGAGCGCCGAGCGACTATGGAACCATGAGCTGAGGAACTGCGCCCAATCTGGGCATGCTTTTCGAGGAGGGAATATTTTAAGGGAATATTCCATGGAATATTTCCTAAAATATTCCATGCAATAATGAGGAATCTAAAAGATTCCCTTAATGGTGATTTTTCACAATGATGGAAACATGTCAACTTTATACTCAAAAGAACTAGACTTTCACAGGGAATACGATGGTGTGGTTTGTTTCCTCATCTGAGCAACAAAAATTCAAGTGTCCAGCAGTAAGGAATATTTGCATAATCTTGTGGAAACTAAAAGATTTCCTTGGAGGCTTATTTTTTATAGAGGAATAATGATGTCAACTTTACAGTCATTTTTCACAGAATTTCACAGGGAGCGCAGTGGTCTACTCAGAATCCTCATCAGAGCAATGAATTTTTTGGCCATATCCAAGAAGGAATCTTTGAGATTCTCGAGGGTCCACAATTTTATGGTGTCGGAAAGGGGAAAAGTTTATAGCCGTTTGACATGATTTCGCGCCACAAATTCAGCAGCAATGTCTGTTTCAACAGCTGAACTTTGCATTTTTCATCCATCCCCAAAAGTGGAGGTATATGATGCAGTTATTCCACATCTTTATTTTGATTTAATGAGATGTTGTTGTTATTGATGAGATCCTTGTTACCATTAATGTGAGGGATACTTGTATGCCACATCATGTGAGAATTTATTAGCTTGTCAAGATGAAGGAGGGCCCATTTGAGTGAGATTTCCTATTGGGAGAATGTCTTGTGGAGATACATGCCACTATGATTGAGGGAATTTATCCTTGTAATGACAAAGAATGTACTATGTACACATAGTCATCTTACAACATTTGATTAAACGACCTCCCCACTCTTGACACCAGGGCCGGGAGACGTAATCCACACTGGGTGAACTCCGTTATCAATGTGTTTGTGTCATATGATTTGATTTTTTTCATTATGTTTCATCTTCTTTACAATATGAACATGTGGTTTTTCATACTCTTTCATATGCAATTCTTATAACATCACAGAAGTAAAAGATCTTGGTTAATTCTGGTAGCTGAAGAGATTCAGATCAAGTTTGGTACCAGAGCAGTCTTCTCGCTAATATGAATTGCAAGTGTGAATGATTGAACGTGCAACAAGAAGGGAAATGGAAAAAAAAAATATCTATATGAGGAACTCCTTAGGATGGCATGCATGGTGTACATAATGTATTCATATTATGCAGAGAAGATGGAAAGAGAGGAACGGGAGAAAGAAAGAGCATAGGATGACGCTCCATCTACCCCCTCAAGTGATCATTCTTCTTCTTCAAAATCTTCTCATCATTCAAATGAGGAGATCAATCAGAGACTTCAAGCAAGGAATTTTGAATTGAGTAGACTTCTATGAGAAGAAAAATAGGAGAAGCAGAGATTGCAACTTCAGCTACGAGCCACAAAAGAGGCCTTGGAAAAATTGAAGGGCAACGAAAGTTTAGCAAAGCCATCATCATATGTTTCATAATCAAGAATTCAGGTAAAAAATGTTGATCGTTCTTCAGTTTTATGTTCACATGAAACTATTTATGTTGGAAACATGGAGGTACCCATTTCAGGAACCGGCATGAGACTCCTTACCAAGATTGGGTATAAAGAAGGAGGACTTGGTGTTAATGGCCAAGGGATGACTCAGCCATTGGAGGTTGTACAAAGAACTCAATTTACATGTTTTGGGTACATTGAAAGAGAGTGCTCAAAGTATCATAAGCTTCAAGGACGTTGACGAAGCCATCAGAGAAAGAGGATGATTGGAACACATCACAATACTCCCATGACAGTGCACACTGTAGAGGAAGAGCTAAGGCAATCTCTCATCACCAGAATCGCAAGAGAGACATTCAAGAGAGGTATAAATAGTCTCAATATTCAAAAGTTCATTTTGATTACAAGCATGTTAATGATGAGAAGAAATCATGTCATAGAAAACTATGTGGCTTCTGTGGCTTACATAACCATGTGGTTGTTGAGAGCTGGAAGAGAGTGGCAACAAGAAAAAGGATGAGGCATGAAAGGCCTTCTCCACATCAGGGAAAGAAGAAGGTTAAGCAGGTCTGGAGGAAGAAGAATTTTTGTAGTCATTACAACAAAGGTGGAAATCAAAGAGCCATGTGTTGGAGACTTCATCCAAAGCGGTGTCTCAAGGACAAAGTGATTGTGCAAGAACCAGTTGGGAAATTTGTTCAACAAGTGAATTAGCTCTAGAATGATGACCCGTTCACTTTTATGAGTGAGAGATGGTTTTACTAGATATGGTAGCTTGTCATGGCCATATTTTTATAAATCATATGTTGCGATAAAAAAATGTAAAAGTGATGATGTTTTTTCCATCTCTTGTTAAAGCACCGATGATGTTTTTTTTGGCCTATTGTTGATAGCTGGGGTATTGGTTTCTATTCAGATGTAAACTTGGCCAAAGAGTGTGTCTCATAAACTCTTGTCAAGTGTGGGGATGCTTGGGTCATGGTTGGTCATGTAATTGAGCATGTAGTTTGCAAACATTGTACTATAGGTTTGCAAAGGATGCAGATGTCGGCTCATCACTTATGGCTCCAAAGAACAAGGGTGAAGGAGAAGGAAGTGTGACCTGTCAGGATACTTGTGGTGTAGACAATGCAACACAATAGTTGTAGATTATTTTCATGCTTTTGGAGGACCAAAATCTCCTCAATGGTGAGAAATGATCCAGGTGGCTCTAGACACGCTCAGAATTGAGTAATGGCTATGGAAAAGCTCAAAAATTAAATTTCTCGGACTCCACGTAAACCAAGACCAAATCATAGTGCTCTTCATCTTGATTCCAATGGCACAAATGACACTCAAATCTGAGTTCGTATGTTCAATTTATAACCAGTCAAAGTTCTGGTCAAACTTGACCAAGCGGCAATCACTAATGAGACAACAATTTGGGAGAGTACCAATGCATGGAATCTGGCAGTCGAAAAGGGCGAATTTGTTGCCTACTAAATTTTATCAGTGACCCTTACAACCCAGTAAAAAAAAATTTACTATTTCGATTATAAAAATTAAAAACAAAAAATAAAATAAAATAAAATAAAAAATTAACGGGTCAGTTGGTCGGTGGTCAAACCCAGCCAACTAGACCCTAACCACATAAACATATTATTAAAATAAATTATGGGTGGACGAGTTGCCACCCCTGCCACCCAACTATTCATTGTAAACAAAAACACCATATAAAATGGGTCGGTGGGTTTTAACCCACGCTGACCGAGAGGTCAGCCCGCCCACTATGACGACCCAACAAACCAACCATACTGTAACACATAACACGCCAACCAAAGATACAACTTGTCACCATTTAAACCGCCCACGGTTTACACCAACCTTAATAAAAAAACGCCAACAGTTCAGTTATGTATGACGCCAAAAAATTATGTTATGCACGGGGTTTGAACTTGTAACCTACGGGTGGTCGATGCCTTACAAACCACATGCCAACCGTTGGCTTTGAAACATTTGCCCATCACATTTTTATTAACCCTCATTCACTGCCATTTGACCCAACTGATGGAGAAGGAGTATCGAGCGACTGAGGAACTGCGCCCAGTCCCCACACACTTTTCGAGGATAGAATATTCCAAAGGAATATTCCATGTAGCATAGAGGAATCTAAAAGATTCCCTTGAGGGTGATTTTTTACAATGATAGAAACATGTCAACTTTATACTCAAAAGAACCAAAATTTTGTAGGGAACACGATGGTGTGATCTGTTTACTCATCTGAGCAACAAAAACTCAGGTGTCCAACAACAAGAAATCTTTGCAGAATCTTGTGGAATCTAAAAGACTCCTTTAGACGCTGATTTTTGATAGAGCCAGAATGATGCCAACTTTATAGTCATTTTTCACAGAATTTCGTAGGGAGCACAGTGGTGTGCTCAAAATCTTCATTCGAGCAATGGATTTTTCGGCCATCTTCATGAAGGAATCTTTGGGGGAATCTTCGAGATTCCTGAGGGTCAAGAATTTGACAGTGTTAGAAAGGGGAAAGTGTATAGTCGTTTGACATGATTTCATGCCACGAATTGAGCAACGATGTATGTTTCAGCAGCTGAACTTTACATTTTCCGACCATCCTTGAAAGTGGAGGTATATGATACATCTATGTCATGTTTTTCTTTTGATTTAATGAGATGATGTTGTTGATGATGAGATATGTGTTACCATTATGTTGAGGGATACTTGTATGCCACATCATGTGAGAATTTATTAGCTTATCATGCTAAAGGAGGGCCCATTTGAGTGAGAGTTCTTATAGGGAGAACGTCTCGTGGAGAGACATGTCACTCTGGTTGAGGGAATTTATCCTTGTAATGACAAAGAATGTATTATGTACTCATCATCATCTTGCAACATTTAATGAAGTGGCCTCCCCACTCTTGACACCAAGGCCCGGAGATGTAGCCCACACTGGGTGAACTTCGTTATCAATGTGTTTGTGTCCTGTGATTTGATGGTTGTCATTATGTTTCATCTTCTTTACAGTATGCACATGTGGCTTTTCATACTCTTTCATATGCAATTCTGCTAACATCATAGAAGTAAAAGATATTGGTTAATTTTGATAGCTACAGAGAATTGGATCATGTAGTTAACCGAGTAAGATTTAGAGCTTGAGTAAATTCATCTTGATTCCAACGATGCAAATGACACTCAAATCCGACTTCATATGCTCAAGATATTTGCAATCAAAGTTTTGGTCAACTTGGCCCCACTAGCTAAATTTAAGAGAGCTCTAACTAAATTTAGAGGCTCACGAAAACTAGAGGTCCGACAAAATTTGGTGGACACGTACTAAGCGATAATTTTTCACTTTGCGGTGGATGGAACTGAGAAATTTTTCGCCTCTTTAATTTTTCCAGTGACCCCTAAAAATCTAGCGGTTGACCTCTTGTTGTGGGTTGAAATAAATAAATATTAAAAGAAAGGGGGCGGTGGGGGTGGGGGAGGGCGGGGGGGTTGGTGACCCTGCCCAACCCCTAGATTGTTAATTTATATTATATATATTAAAACACAATGGGAAAACAACCCTTGTTTGACCACTGAGTGGGGGCCCGCAAGGTTCAAACCCACCCGGTCAGCCCCACTTAAATGAATGTTGCCAAAACTTAAAACAAAAAGGGCACCAAAATTAATATATTCGCCAACCATTCGATCCAAGTTGGGGTTTCAGCGAGGTTTAACCCTTGGAGCTCCCCCAACCGCCAAGACTTAATATAACCCAGCCAACTAGGATATTAACCCATCGGTCTTTGAAATACACATCCATAAAAATGTATAAGAACTTGACGTGCCCATTTGACCAAACCGGCAAAATTGAGAGGGATCACACAGTGGAACTAAGAGTGGGCACATTTTTCAAAGGAGAATATTCTAGGGGAATATTCTCTAAAATATTTCAAAGAATATTCCTTATGCAGAATATTTAAGGAATCTAAAAGATTCCCTTGGAGTTGAATTTTTATAGTGTCAGAAATATGCCAACTTTATACTCAGATTGCTTGGAATTTTGCTAGGAGTCTGATGGTGCAGACGGTTTTCTGATCTGAGCAGTCATTTTTTCAAATACAAACTTTGAATAGTGGAACAATGACACAAGAATCTTTTAGATTCCATGAGGCCCAAAATTGACAGTTTCATAACCATGCCAACGTTATATTCATCTGATCTGAATTGGATCCATAAAAGACTGTCAAAGAACCATGACTGTATCAGGTCAGGACAAATCTCTAAGAATTCAGAACCGTGATCAAAAACACCCCTGAACCAGTGGCAATGGCAGCCAGGGTGGAACGACGAGGACCTCGGTCAAAGCGCGCTGACCGAGGCCCATGGAGACTGTGCAGGAGGTCAAAGTAGCCCCTGGGAGCCCCGAATCGGGAAAATAAGGAGGTTTTTGATGAGCTGGGCAAACAGGGCCAAAGTGGGGGAAGCCCAAGCACACGGATGCATGGCGAACCGAAGAACCGTCGGCAGAAAAGGCTAAAGTGCTAAACGTATGAAGGCGGGACCCGCACTCTGGAAACTGACGGTATTGATCGGGGCGCCCTCAAACGGTAAACAGTTTTGGATGAGAGTGGAGCAATCCCACTCAACAATCGATGCGTGGCAAGCGGAGGTGAGAGAAAACCACCGTTGATCACGCGTTATCGGTTGATCAAGTCAACCACGTGGGACGTGCGTATGACGTTGGATCTGGGGGACCCAGATCGGACGACTGAGATCGAACCCGATGGAAGAAGTGGAATCAACGAAGGAATACGCCGCGATTTGTAAAGATTTGGAATCCGTTTGACCGCCACAGTGGAGGAAATACTTCATCCACAACGTAACTGATGAAATGAACCGACGAAGTAGGCTGGTGCCATTTAGAGGAGGACACGTGGCCACTTCCTGAGTGTTCATGCTGACGCTGAACAGGGAACTCCAAGCGCAGCTAAAGAAGGTGAATCGACAGAGGCAGAAGAGGAGCCGAACATGCAGGAGTTCGAATGGCTTCAAAGCCATGAACAGCGGAAAAATACGCAATGAAGTCGGAGAGACGAAAAAAGACCAGAATCCCGAGAGGAGGACGAAATACACAGAGAAACAAGATAGTAAAGCAAAAGTAGGAAGAGACAGAGGGCCGAGCTAACCAGCGGCACCATCGAGCACCAGAGCTTGAGAGATTCAAGCCATCCCATAGAGGAATCTGTCCGGACTAAGCACCACATTTGGCTCTTTCCACTGTCGACCAAAAGGTCACGGAGCTGGTAGGAAGAAGAGTCTGTGTACTCCAGTGGCTTGGGGAATCCAAGAACCACCCTGCCAGGCAAAACCTGCTTCAGGAGGACTCACATTGAGTCCCTGTATTGTAATTCTCTGCTTAAAGACACAATAAAACAAGGCCACCACTGAAAGATGGACCGGAGATGTAGCCCTGGAGAAGAGGGTGAATTCCTTATTAAAACTCTTGTGTCTTTGTGTTTGCTTACCGTATTTCTCTGTTGTCTTTCCATTTTTATTGTCTGTGTATTGGCAATCTGATCGATCCATTGCTTCAATAACACAGAACACACGCCAGCACATGAGTCTGTAATACCTTTGTTTAATAAATCTTCAACTGATGTCACTCATAGGGTGAATATCAGATCAAGTGGTATCAGAGCTTTAGGCTCTAAGGTTAGACAAGCTTGTGTTGGTTTAGCTGTTGAATGCTTACAAGATAAAAGCTCAAATTAGGAGAAGGAGAGTTGGTCAAAACTAATCTTGAAATTGGGAGAGTCTATCCTCGGAAGACAATGTTAGAGGAAGGTTCTATGGGGCCAGACCCTCAATTCCTAGAGAGTTTCCTAGCTATAAAGTCTATGGTCGAAGAAATGTATAGAGACTTCAGAAAGCATAAGGATGAAGATTCATCAGGTTCTAAACAAGATAAAGAAGAAGATGAGTCTCATTCCCATGACCACTCCAAAGGAAAGGGGAAAAAAGAAAGCTTTCTCACGCCTCCTAATAGCCATGTGCATAATAAGAAAGCATCTTTGATTAAGCTAGACATTAAATTTGATTTGCCTATATATGATGGAGAGCTAAATGCTGAAAAGTTGGACAATTGGATTAGACAAATTGATGTGTATTACAGAGTGCAAAACATCAACTTAGACAAGAGCAAAATTCAGCTAGCAAGCCTACGCCTAGGAGGCACTGCCTTGGTTTGGTGGGAAGGAAGAACCCAAGCTGACATAAAGAAACATGGTAAGACCATCTCTGTCTGGAGTGAATTTGTTGCTGCAATCAAAAAGCAGTTTTATCCATTGGCCTACATGCAACAAGCCATGATGAGTTGGCAAACTCTTCGGCAGTTGAAAGGGAAAAGTGTGCAAGGGTATACTCAAGAGTTTAGGAAGAGAGCATTGATGTTGGGCATCGCATTAGACTCATCAGAGACTCTTTTGAAGTACATTGGTGGTCTACACAGCTACATGAGGCATACCATCCTCATGTTTAATCCCACTAGTATAGATGAGGTATCTGTACAAGCTACTCATCTAGAAGCTAGAGGAAAGAATGGAAATCCAGAAGTTGGGGGACCATCCCAACCCACTGTAAGCAAGAGCAAGGAGAAAAGAAAGCAGAAGTGGAAAGCAAGGAAGGCTAACACTACACAGAAAGGCAAAGCTTCATGCACTCATTGTAAAAAGGAGGGGCATGATGATGAGCATTGTTGGATTCTACATCCAGAGCTGAGACCTAAGAAGTCTGAGGGCAAGAAGAAGAAGACTGTTGTAGCTATTCAGAAAGATTTGGGGTCAGACTCGGGAGATGAAACAATCATTGCAGCCACAGGTATAAAAGGTAAGAATTCTGAAGCATCTACTAGTAATTCTGCTCAAACTGTTATTGATGAAGAACATGAGAGAAAAAGACATGAACTTTTCCATATTCAAGTTATTTCCAAACATCAAAAGATTGATACTTTGTTTGATAGTGGCTCACAAGTAAATTTGATTTCTGAAGCAATTGTAAAGAAATTGGGATTAGCAACTACACCTCACAAGAAACCATACCCATTAGGATGGTTGAATGATAAAGCACAACTACAAGTGACTAGACATTGCAAACTCAAGTTTTCTTTTGGGTCAACATTTGTAGATGAGGTTGAGTTAGACATAATTCCTTTGGATATATGTGGAATTGTTTTAGGAAGTCCTTACTTGTATGATAGAAAGGCTATTTTCTATAGAGCTAAGAACAAGTATCTAATTGTTAAATATGGAATCGAATACTTTGTAAGAGCTCACAAGCTCAAGAATAATTATACTCTCATAAATTCTGGGCGGATGAAAAGAATGATAAATTCATGCAAACAATTCTTACTAATGGTTGTAAAGGAAAGGAAACCTGATAAAACCAATGTATTTGAGGGTTGTAATGCTCAGCAGCAAGCTGATATAGAAAACATTGTTTTAGAGTATGATGTCCTGTTTCAGGAACCTAAAGGTCTGCCACCCACAAAGGAAATAGTACATGATATTATTTTGCAACAAGATGTTCCATTGCCTAACATTGGGATGTATAAGTTGTCTGCTTTAGAGAATGTTGAAATCAAGAAGAAAGTGCAGGAGTTGCTCGAGCAGGGATTCATCAAGCCTAGCACATCACCATGTGGGTCACCAATCGTTTTGGTGAGAAAGAAAGATGGCTCGTGGAGAATGTGCATTGACTACTGAGCACTAAATAAGATAACAATAAAAAATCGTTATCCCCTTCCTCGCATAGATGATCTTTTAGATCAATTGAAGAAAGCTGTTTATTTCACCAAGTTGGATTTGTACAATGGATACCATCAGGTCAGAGTTGCAGAGCAAGATGCATGGAAGACTACTTTCAAAACAAAGGAGGGATTGTATGAGTGGCTGGTTATGCCTTTTGGCTTGACCAATGCTCCTGCTACTTTCATGAGATTAATTAATGAAGTACTCAGACCTTTTCTTGATGATTTTGTTATTGTGTATCTGGATGACATTCTAATTTTTAGTAAAACGTGGGAAGAACACTTAAAGCATGTTAAGCAGACATTAGATGTTTTGAAAAGAGAAAAAATTTATGTTAAACTCTCAAAATGTGAATTTGGCAAAACATCTCTAAATTATTTGGGTCATATAGTAGGGGGTGGTGAATTGAAAATAGATTCCTCTAAAGTGGCAGTCATGTAAACTAGCCTAAACCCAAGTCTGCTACAGAAGTGAGAAGCTTCTTAGGAGCAGCACAATATTGGAGGAAGTTCATTTCTAATTTTTCCTCAATTGCAGCTCCCTTACATGCTTTGACAGGATTGAACAAGGTGTTTTAGTGGGGAGGCAAACATCAGAAAACCTTCGACATCTTGAAAGAAAATATTAGTACAACACTTGTATTAGCACTGCCTGATCTACAAAGACCGTTTGAAATCCAAACAGATGCCAGTGACTATGCCATGGGAGCAGTGTTGACACAGCATGATAAACCCATATGTTATCATTCTGAGACTTTTAATCCTGCAGTAGTTAACTATCCTACATATGATAAAGAATTGTATGTGTTAGAGTCGGTCTAGTAGCCCTCCATCAGCGATCAAAGCTCTTTGCATTTGCATAAGTAGGTGTCTCATCAGTGTCATCTTATTGCATGCCATTAGGCATGCCATAACCCTGATGGACGAGTTGATGTCTTTATTCCCCTCTGGGCACTGCTGGATCAAGTTGTTTCAGTCATTAAACTGTTCAAGGTTACTTGTCTTTGTCTTTAGGTCAAAATTTTTAGGTCTAGGGTTGAGGTCAAATTTGTCTTCAAGGTCATGTCTCTGAAGGTCAATAAGTGCCCAGCAAGCCAGAGGGATGATTTTCAAAGTGTTTCTTCGAAAAATTTCATCTTGTACAGTTAATTTTCACCTTGGATTTAAAAACCCTGTTTTTAAAGCCAAGGTCATTTCTCAAAATTTTGTAAAAATTGTAAAAATTCAAAATGATTCAAAGGACAGCATGTAACCCTGGCTCCCTTGTCAAGATCCCTCAGATGCTATCCCTGTAAAAATTATCAAAGAAAAGCATCAAATCAATCAATTTCAGGACAAAAGGAAACCAAAAAAGTCAAGTTTATAAAGTGTCATGAAAAAACATTATAAAGTGGGTTATGACATGAAATTAATTCAAACAAGGCTATAAAACCCCTAATCTCCCTCCATCAAGCCTCATTGTGCATTCAAGTGATAGAGCAATTGTTTCCAAGAGTGTTTGAGCGAATTGTGTGAGTTGGGAAGTCGCGCGACCCGTCAGGCGCCCTGTGCCAGTGTTAAGTTATAACGCGCGCGACCCGTTGGGTGTGGCGCGCGACCCGTCAACACTCTCTCTACCAAAACTGCCAGCAAACTTGCCAAGGAACCACAAATCGCCAAATTTTGCAAGGTAGGCCCTCCATCATAAAAAATTATTGCTTGCTACAGTTCAAGAAGGTCAAGATTGTATTTGTAAAAGTCTCCATTTGCAAGTGAAAGTCTCCATTGTGCTTTTGGTTTGAAGTTGTCAAATTGCTAGGGTTTTATATGTTGTTTTGAGGTATCCCATTGTTCTCATTTTTTTTTTCCCATCTTCCATTTCATATTCCTTATCATTCTATGTAAATTTCCCTTCCAAATATGTGAAGAGCCCTAAACCCTACCCCTCTTCCCAAGAAATCAAAAAATTACACCCTAACCCTACCTCTCATAATATCCTTGTAAATCAAATTGTATAATGATGTATATGCAATAATTCTTCCCTAAACTCCCTGTTTTATCATTATTCTCGTTTTCCCTTTAAAGTATCCCTCCCCTAACATTTCCCTCGTGCTCCTTGTCCCCTTGAAACAGCATTCTAATCAGCAATTTAAAAAGCAGAAACAGCAGTATATTTCAGCCACTTTGCTCCTAAAACAATGTCAGAAACCGAAACCAATTATGCGCAAAGTGATGACCATGCGTCAGCTTCAGAGTTTGAGGTACAGAGGAGGCCTCACAAGGGTGGAAAGGGCGGTCATCATAGGAGAGAGGATCCCACCTCTTTGACCGATTTGCAGGCTTGTCCAATGGCAGTATCATGCTTCCGTTATATGTCTTGCTATGAGTTTTGCGAGAGGATCTCTTGGATTCAGCATCACAGGGAGTTGGCTCGCTTATTTGTTTTGCTTTTGCATGATGGGCATGTGAACCTTGCCGGGGTGGATTTTACATTGACACCCGAGATGATTGCTCAAGCCACAGGGATACCTAATGTCGGAGAGGTGTGGAATAAGCGCAAGATGTTGGACAGTGTTCAGTATGAGCCTTTCATTAGACCTGCATTCATGAGACACTTGACGGGTGTATTTCCCTTCAGATTTCTGAGGAGTGAGTATGCCCCCATGATGAAGTTTATCATGCTCTATTTCACCTGTGAGGGCAGATTTTCACAGGTATATTCGTACCATATTCGCCTGTTGATGCATTTCACACGGGTACGGATGATGAACATCCCTGTTTTCTTGTGCCAGAACATTGAGAGGATGGTTCCCTTGATGCAGAGGAAGAGCCCAACACAGCAGTATAGGAGCCTCTATCATTATGATTTGATTCAGCTTGTGGTCATACATCAGTTGGCTCAGCAGGGCATCCCATGGGAGGAGTTTATCTCTCGTGAGCTTTTCACAGCACCACCACCACCACATCCTGAGGTTGTTCACGAGGAGGGAGGACCATCACAGCAGCATGACATCCCCGTGACTAGATATGTCAGCTCTTCTCCATTGGTCACTTATCAGAGAGGCCAAAGGGCCTTATTTGCAGCAACTTGGCGAGTATTTTCTCCACAGCAGGTGGAAGGGGTCTCGCCTTCTTCATCAGCTCAGCAAGTGCTATCTCCACATCAGGTGGAAGGGGCCTCGCCTTCTTCAGCAGCACAGGCAGCACAGAGGGGCAAGCAGCCCATGATCGAGGAGGGAATGACCGGTGATCCCGACATTGATATCATTGATCTTGATACCCGCTCTCCTACCACGGAGCTTCATGAGGTCATTCAGCAAAAGGAGGCCGAGAACCGCTTGTTGCAGCAGAAGTTAGAGAGGGCACAGTGGAGGATCACCTATTTAGAGCAGCGCAACAAGCAGTTGGAGGATGAGCAAACTCTTGATGAGTTGTGGAGGATTCGTAGTGACCGCAACTTGAATCGAAGAAGACCCGGTGATTTAGTACCCGTTGAGCGAGAGTCTATGCTTATCCGGCTCAATGCTCATTTGGAGAGGCTGTTGGCCAAGGCCAACCAAGATAATAAATTTCTTAGAAACATGAAGAATCATTATTGGGCACGGATACACGTGTGCAAGGCGAAGATGAAAGTGCTCCAAAGGCGGTTGGCCAAAGCACAAAAACGAAGAAAAAGGTCTGACCCCCTCCACATCTTGGCCGAGGCTTCCTTGAAGGAGCATGGCACTAAATAGCTCAGCCCCAGCACAAATTCCAAGAAATTTTGAGCATTTTGGGTCATTTTTGGTTTTTTCAGGCAAAAAACAGGTTTTGTCCCCTCAACGGGTCTCACCCCCCGCACGACCCTTTCATTTGGCTACTCCGTTCCAGGAAAACTCAGCATTTCTGGATTTGTCATGAAAAGTTACACATGCTCACCCATTGCCAAGAGATTTTATGAAGTTTTGGGCCTCCAGAAAGTCAAAAAAACAAGCAAAAAATGACTTTCTGCCACATTTTTGACACACAGAAAGCAGTCTTGGGAGATTGCAATTTTGGAGGGGTAAATGACCACAAAATTTAGAAATTCCACTTGGGTTGGAAATTAGACATCCAGACCTTTCCAACAAGCCTACTCTTGCCCCATTTGGACACTTGGAAGTGCCCCAAAAGTGCTCTCAAAGGCGCGCGACCCGTTCAGGAATGGCGCGCGACCCATCAGGCAAATTGCTCAGGATTTCAGCCTACAGCTCAGCAAAACGCAGTTTTGACTATGTTTGACTTTTTGGAGTTGATTTTTATCCTCCTTGTTGTAAATTATGTAATTTTATGACACTTTTACACTTATGTATCTCTTCTAGAAGATTCATTCATGAGATAGGTGAAAATTAAATGAATGAACTGGTTTCCTAGCTTATAGAGGCAAGTTGTTTTGACTGCCTAGTTTTCAGTGCTTAGTTTAGAATTGGTTGAAACAGCTCCTAGGATAGTGAACTCGGCCCCTAGAGGTAGGGAAAGATGTTAGATGATCTATATTATGTACTCTCTTGCTCATTTTCATGGTTGGACTTTTGAGGGAGAAGCTCTTATTGTATTACTCATTGTATCTCTGCAATTTTTGGCAAAGGAAGATCAGGGTTTTGCAGTCCTTTTTGGGATTCTTGTGGTCACATGTATTGATGGTGTGTTTCTCTTTGTACTTGTAAGTGTGTTATGTGAATCATTTCCTTACTTTTCCTTCTGCTAATTAGGCAAATGAAGTGTTAAAGTAGAATTCATGACTGTCATGCTCTGCTTTTAAGTTTGCTTAATATCAATGTTTTCAACTGTTTAAGGGGAATTCAAGGTTATTTCTTGCTCTCCTTAACTCCTCACCGGTCATTCTCACCCATCCATCTCTGTCAAAGGCATCAATACTGTTTCCTACCTCGCCCCAAAGAACCCCCTGCAAAAACTGTGTCCAATCCCCGCACCCAAAATTGCCATTCCCCAATTTTCCACCAAAACTCTAAAAATCCCAAATCAAACCTCTTGATCAGTTTACTAGCCTAAAATCAGTGTTTCCCTATTGGTCATCTCGCCCATTGAAGATCTTTACTGAGATAGACCGGAGAGAGCCCTCTCTTGCCCTGTAGGGCTAGCTACGAGGCTAAGTGGTTTGATGTTGCCTTGAAGTTTACCTTTCTTAGCCTGAGGTGAAATTTCAAGCGCTAACATATTGGCGACCATACTGGGGAGAAAAAATTGTTTGCTGACTGATGTGTTTATTTCATAAGTCTTAGACGGAGTTTGAAGATACGCCAGGTAGCCTTCGAAAACGCTCTTGCTTTGCATCAGCGCAAGTAGATAAACGCTGCTTCAGTCGACCTCCGTGAGCTTGTGAATGTAACACTTCATTGGCACTTTACCCCAGTTCATTTGTAAACTCTGAACTTTTAGATGATTAGTTGAGAGTTTTCACAGGCTGAAATCATTCACCTGGCGACTCCTTTCACTGAAGAATCCAGCGATCAGTGCTTCATGGTGACTTCACTGCAGAGAGATCAGTAGCTGTGAGATTTTCAAGATGGACCGAATCACAAGAAGATATGCTCCCTTGAGCCGAGATCACATTCCAGGTTTTCCGAATAAAATTCCGAAGGTAGATTGGTCAAGGAATTTGCCTACATTTAAAGATGATGGTAGGAAGGACGCTGCTCTACATCTGGTTAGATTTCACATGCATATTCGCAAGTTGAAGGTGGATTTTCCTGAAGATTGCTTGATGAAGATATTCTTGGCCACTCTAGAAGGTAAAGCTGAATCATGGTATGAAAATTTGCCGCAGGCCTGTATTTACTGTTTAAAGGATTTTCATGCTATGTTCATTGAACGATATAAGGACTCTTATCCATCATTAAATTTGGTTCATGACTGTTGCAAACATGCTTCTACTTTTATTGAAAGCCTTGAGAAATATTATGAAGATGATAATTTTATGGATGTTGAAATCATGGAGGCCCTGTACGAAAATCCATTTCAGCAGCATAAAGAAAACTTAGAGAATTCCCATCTAGATGATCAGGACATTTTGCAGCAGAATCAAGATCAGCAGGCTGAAGATGGTCATATAGTGGAAGATGATGAAAGAGAAGAGCTTGTTTCAGATCTGCCCACAGAAGAAGACCAGATTGCAGAATGTGATATTGTTAGGACAGCTACTTCAGAACTACATTCAGATTGTGATGACCAAGCATACCTTGTGCTGAATCCTGAAAAGGAGAGTTTTGTTGTTGAGGTCATAGACAGATTTTTGGATTCAGATGTTCATGAACAGCAAGGTGAGATCTTTGTGCAAGTAAGTGAGGAATCTCCTTTCAATAACTCAGTAATAAATGATAGTTTGAGTGCCCTATCATATGAAGATAATTACTGTTTAAGCAGAAGAAAACAAAAGGCATTGTCTCCTTTGTCTGAAGAGGAGATAGATCAGCTCTTGAAAGGTCTTGTTACAGCCCAAGCTACAGCAGATTTGTAGTGCACACATAGTCAGGAAAGTGTTGGGGAAACCTCTTCCTCTGTTGAAAACGATGACTGTCTTGTAGATCAACAAACAGATAATGTTTTCCTTCACAGAGATGATAAGGATGTCATGTTCGATAATCTTGAAGACTGTTTGTTGTTTAAGAATGAAATAGATCATGAAGTTGAGGAATATATGCCCGAAATTCTCATGGTCAAGGAACCTACAGCTAATGCTCAGATGGCAGATTTGTGCATTTCCATTCCTCAGAAATCAGTTGTCCTTTCATATCAGAGTGAAGTGAATACTCGTATTTTTGCATTTGGATCTCCAGATAAGCCAGTGTTTCAGGATTTTCAAGACCCCTTCAGCGTTCTTCTGCAAGCATTAGAAAGGATAAATATTGTCTGGTTTATTGTTATAAGCATTGGTTTCAGTGATTGTGTTGAGTTGCCTACAAGTTTAGTATTCTGCCTGCTCGACGAGAGTGAAAGCAGAAATATGGTACGCAGCCATCTGCTTGATTGGTTGCACTGGCATTTTGATATAGTTTGATGTATATTGTCTTGTAAGAAACACAGGTGGTTGTCATCATGATTTCAAATCTTGATGGACTGCTGCCCTTCAAAAAGCTTTGTAAGTTCCTGTTTTAGTTAAGTCAGTCATGAGTCATTTGTGTTTGGTCTGTTGAGTGAGTTTTTCAAGTTATTTCAGTTTGCCATCGAGTCGGTTTGAGTCAAGTTCCAGTTAAGTTTCAGTCAGTTTTCAGTCAAGTTTTCATTCAATAAATGAGTCAAAGTCTTGTATTGTTTGTTAAATAATGACTCCATTGCCCAATGATTATAAGGCACTGGTCTGCTCTCCCAGAGGTCTAAGGTTCTTGGTACCTCCAAGGAGCTACCATCCCCATTGGAGCCAATGTTAGAGTCGGTCTAGTAGCCCTCCATCAGCGATCAAAGCTCTTTGCATTTGCATAAGTAGGTGTCTCATCAGTGTCATCTTATTGCATTCCATTAGGCATGCCATAACACTGATGGAGGAGCTGATGTCTTTATTCCCCTCTGGGCACTGCTGGATCAAGTTGTTTCAGTCATTAAACTGTTCAAGCTTACTTGTCTTTGTCTTTAGGTCAAAATTTTTAGGTCTAGGGTTGAGGTCAAATTTGTCTTCAAGGTCATGTCTCTGAAGGTCAATAAGTGCCCAGCAAGACAGAGGGATGATTTTCAAAGTGTTTCTTCGAAAAATTTCATCTTGTACAGTTAATTTTCACCTTGGATTTAAAAACCCTGTTTTTAAAGCCAAGGTCATTTCTCAAAATTTTGTAAAAATTGTAAAAATTTAAAATGATTCAAAGGACAGCATGTAACCCTGGATCCCTTGTCAAGATCCCTCAGATGTTATCCCTGTAAAAATTATCAAAGAAAAGCATAAAATCAATCAATTTCAGGACAAAAGGAAACCAAAAAAGTCAAGTTTATAAAGTGTCATGAAAAACATTATAAAGTGGGTTATGACATGAAATTAATTCAAACAAGGCTATAAAAGCCCTAATCTCCCTCCATCAAGCCTCATTGTGCATTCAAGTGATAGAGCAATTGTTTCCAAGAGTGTTTGAGTGAATTGTGTGAGTTGGGAAGGCGCGCGACCCGTTGAACCAGGCACGCGACCCGTCAGGCGCCCTATGCCAGTGTTAAGTTATAACGCGCGCGACCCGTTGAAGGCGCGCGACCCGTTGGGTGTGGCGCGCGACCCGTCAGCACTCTCTCTGCCAAAACTGCCAGCAAACTTGCCAAGGAACCACAAATCGCCAAATTTTGCAAGGTAGGCCCTCCATCATAAAAAATTATTGCTTGCTACAGTTCAAGAAGGTCAAGATTGTATTTGTAAAAGTCTCCATTTGCAAGTGAAAGTCTCCATTGTGCTTTTGGTTTGAAGTTGTCAAATTGCTAGGGTTTTATATGCTGTTTTGAGGTATCCCATTGTTCTCATTTTTTTTTCCCATCTTCCATTTCATATTCCTTATCATTCTATGTAAATTTCCCTTCCAAATATGTGAAGATCCCTAAACCCTACCCCTCTTCCCAAGAAATCAAAAAATTACACCCTAACCCTACCTCTCATAATATCCTTGTAAATCAAATTGTATAATGATGTATATGCAATAATTCTTCCCTAAACTCCCTGTTTTATTATTATTCCCGTTTTCCCTTTAAAGTATCCCTCCCCTAACATTTCCCTCGTGCTCCTTGTCCCCTTGAAACAGCATTCTAATCAGCAGTTTAAAAAGCAGAAACAACAGTATATTTCAGCCACTTTGCACCTAAAACAATGTCAGAAACCGAAACCAATTATGCGCAAAGTGATGACCATGCATCAGCTTCAGAGTTTGAGGTACAGAGAAGGCCTCACAAGGGTGGAAAGGGCATTCATCATAGGAGAGAGGAGCCCACCTCTTTGACCGATTTGCAGGCTTGTCCAATGGCAGTATCATGCTTCCGTTATATGTCTTGCTATGAGTTTTGCGAGAGGATCTCTCGGATTCAACATCACAGGGAGTTGGCTCGCTTATTTGTTTTGCATTTGCATGATGGGCATGTGAACCTTGCCGGGGTGGATTTTACATTGACACCCGAGATGATTGCTCAAGCCACAGGGATACCTAATGTCGGAGAGGTGTGGAATAAGCGCAAGATGTTGGACAGTGTTCAGTATGAGCCTTTCATTAGACCTGCATTCATGAGACACTTGACGGGTGTATTTCCCTTCAGATTTCTGAGGAGTGAGTATGCCCCCATGATGAAGTTTATCATGCTCTATTTCACCTGTGAGGGCAGATTTTCACAGGTATATTCGTACCATATTCGCCTGTTGATGCATTTCACACGGGTACGGATGATGAACATCCCTGTTTTCTTGTGTCGGAACATTGAGAGGATGGTTCCCTTGATGCAGAGCAAGAGCCCAGCACAGCAGTATAGGAGCCTCTATCATTATGGTTTGATTCAGCTTGTGGTCATACATCAGTTGGCTCAGCAGGGCATCCCATGGGAGGAGTTTATCTCTCGTGAGCTTTTCACAGCACCACCACCACCACATCCTGAGGTTGTTCACGAGGAGGGAGGACCATCACAGCAGCATGACATCCCCGTGACTAGATATGTCAGCTCTTCTCCATTGGTCACTTATCAGAGAGGCCAAAGGGCCTTATTTGCAGCAGCTCGGCGAGTATTTTCTCCACAGCAGGTGGAAGGGGTCTCGCCTTCTTCATCAGCTCAGCGAGTGCTATCTCCACATCAGGTGGAAGGGGCCTCGCCTTCTTCAGCAGCACAGAGGGGCAAGCAGCCCATGATCGAGGAGGGAATGACCGGTGATCCCGACATTGATATCATTGATCTTGATACCCGCTCTCCTACCACGGAGCTTCATGAGGTCATTCAGCAAAAGGAGGCCGAGAACCGCTTGTTGCAGCAGAAGTTAGAGAGGGCACAGTGGAGGATCACCTATTTAGAGCAGCGCAACAAGCAGTTGGAGGATGAGCAAACTCTTGATGAGTTGTGGAGGATTCGTAGTGACCGCAACTTGAATCGAAGAAGACCCGGTGATTTAGTACCCGTTGAGCGAGAGTCTATGCTTATCCGGCTCAATGCTCATTTGGAGAGGCTGTTGGCCAAGGCCAACCAAGATAAGAAATTTCTTAGAAACATGAAGAATCATTATTGGGCACAGATACACGTGTGCAAGGCGAAGATGAAAGTGCTCCAAAGGCGGTTGGCCAAAGCACAAAAACGAAGAAAAAGGTCCGACCCCCTCCACATCTTGGCCGAGGCTTCCTTGAAGGAGCATGGCACTAAATAGCTCAGCCCCAGCACAAATTCCAAGAAATTTTGAGCATTTTGGGTCATTTTTGGTTTTTTCAGGCAAAAAATGACTTTCTGCCACATTTTTGACACACAAAAAGCAGTCTTGGGAGATTGCAATTTTGGAGGGGTAAATGACTACCAAATTCAGAAATTCCAATTGGGTTGGAAAGTAGACATCCAAACCTTTCCAACAAGCCTACTCTTGCCCCATTTGGACACTTGGAAGTGCCCCAAAAGTGCTCTCAAAGGTGCGCGACCCATTCAGGAATGGCGCGCGACCCATCAGGCAAATTGCTCAGGATTTCAGCCTACAGCTCAGCAAAACGCAATTTTGACTATGTTTGACTTTTTTGAGTTGATTTTTATCCTCCTTGTTGTAAATGATGTAATTTTATGACACTTTTACACTTATGTATCTCTTCTAGAAGATTCATTCATGAGATAGGTGAAAATTAAATGAATGAACTGGTTTCCTAGCTTATAGAGGCAAGTTGTTTTGACTGCCTAGTTTTCAGTGCTTAGTTTAGAATTGGTTGAAACAGCTCCTAGGATAGTGAGCTCGACCCCTAGAGGTAGGGAAAGATGTTAGATGATCTATATTATGTACTCTCTTGCTCATTTTCATGGTTGGACTTTTGAGGGAGAAGCTCTTATTGTATTACTCACTGTATCTCTGCAATTTTTTGCAAAGGAAGACCAGGGTTTTGCAGTCCTTTTTGGGATCCTTGTGGTCACATGTATTGATGGTGTGTTTCTCTTTGTACTTGTAAGTGTGTTATGTGAATCATTTCCTTACTTTTCCTTCTACTAATTAGGCAAATGAAGTGTTAAAGTAGAATTCATGACTGTCATGCTCCGCTTTTAAGTTTGCTTAATATCAATGTTTTCAACTGTTTAAGGGGAATTCAAGGTTATTGCTTGCTCTCCTTAACTCCTCATCGGTCATTCTCACCCATCCATCTCTGTCAAAGGCATCAATATTGTTTCCTACCTCGCCCCAAAGAACCCCCTGCAAAAACTGTGTCCAATCCCCGCACCCAAAATTGCCATTCCCCAATTTTCCACCAAAACTCTAAAAATCCCAAATCAAACCTCTTGATCAGTTTACTAGCCTAAAATCAGTGTTTCCCTATTGGTCATCTCGCCCATTGAAGATCTTTACTGAGATAGACCGGAGAGAGCCCTCTCCTGCCCCGTAGGGCTAGCTACGAGGCTAAGTGGTTTGATGTTGCCTTGAAGTTTACCTTTCTCAGCCTGAGGTGAAATTTCAAGCGCTAACAGTATGCATTAGTTCAGAGTGTGAAAAAGTGGAAACATTACTTAATGGGCAAAGAGACAGTAATACATATTGATCATCAACCACTTCAATATCTACACTCCCAAACTAAGTTGCAGCAATCAAGACATTACAGATGGATGGGTTTTCTACAACAGTTTCATCTAGTCATCAGATATAAAAAGGGCATACACAACAAAGTTGCAGACATGTTATCTAGACCCATTATAAATGCATCTACTATACTTAAGCATAATTCTGTGCTACATGAAAGCTACATAGAACAATATGCTCAGGATATGGACTTTAAAGATGTATATGCAACTTTGAGTCAAGGCAAAAAGGTAGAAGAATTGGACTATCATGTGAAGGACCGACTCTTATATCATTGTGGGAAACTCTGCATTCCACAAACAAAGAGAGTAAAGATAATTAGAGAGGCACACACTTCTCTGATATCAGGTCACTTTGGGGTAAGTAAAACAGTTGCACAGCTGCAAAGATTTTGTTATTGGCTGAAAATGAATGAGACAGTTTCTAGATATGTAAAAGGGTGTACTATGTGTGCTAAAAGCAAGCCCAGCAACAGAAAACTAGGCTTGTACACTCCTTTACCAGATCCTTCTCACCCTTGGGAAAGTGTTTCCATGGATTTTGTTGGAGGACTGCCTAAATCTAGGAAAGGTCATGATTATCTATATGTGGTTGTGGATAGGTTCAGCAAAATGTGTATTTTGATACCTTGTAATAAACAGATTACAGCTGAACAAACTGCAAAATTATTCTTTGAACATGTATGGGTTCATTTTGGATTACCCACTTCTATTGTATCTGATCGAGACACCTGATTTGTGGGGAAGTTTTGGTCAAGTCTGTGGGAACTGATGGACACCCAACTGAAGAAAAGCACAACTTTTCATCCACAAACCGATGGCCAGACAGAAGTAGTTAACAGGACAGTGATCCAGTTACTGAGAGGATATTGCAGCAAACATCCTAAGCTTTGGGATGAACACTTTTGTTATGTGCAGCATGCTTACAACAGAGCCAAACACTCTTCTACACAGAGATCTCCTTTTGAGACCTGTTTTGGTTTCACACCAAGGTCACCTTTGGATTTTATCTTTGGTAAAGATACCATGGTTGATGGACACAGTGATGTGGACAAGGCAACTAGGTTCATTGAACATATCCAGGAGATCCACCAGGCAGTACAGGAACAACTGGAAAAGAGCCAAGCCAAATACAAGGCTAGGCATGACAAGCATCAGATGGAGCATAGTTTTCAAGTTGGAGACCAAGTCTGGCTGTATATCAGCAAGGACAGGATGCAAGGTGAAGGTAAAAATCTAAAACCTATCAGGTATGGACCTTTTAGGATACTTGAGAATATTGGTGAAAATGCTTTTCACCTTGATCTACCAGCTTACATGCACATCTACTCAGTCACAAATGCAGATTGCTTGAGATTGTTTGAACCTTCAATGATTGAGGATCCTGAAGAGCAAAGTCAATTGCCTTCTATTGATGACCAGCTACCTGAATATCTTAATGAATTGCAGGAAGACACAGCCTTGGACAGGAAGGTAAGGACGATGCACATAGGAGATGTTGAGTACCTCATAATTGGACTCAAAGGTTCAAAGCCAAGCAGTGCAAAGTGGATTGAGATTGGACAAGTGAGACAGCAATATCCTCACATAGTCGATGCTTGAAAGAAAACCAACTTTTGGTGGTCCAAAAGCTTTTTCAGTGGGAAGGTCATGATCCGAATTAGATCCATAAAAGACTGTCAAAGAACCATGACTATATCAGGTCGGGACAAATCTCTAAGAATTCAGAACCGTGATAAAAAACACCCTTGAAATAGTGGCAATGGCAGCTAGCGTGGAACAATGAGGACCTCGGTCAAAGCACGCTGACTGAGGCCCATGGAGACTAGGCAGGAGCTCAAAGTAACCCCTCGGAGCCCCGGATCGGGAAAATAAAAATGTTTTTGATGCGCGATTGGGCAAACAAGGCCAAATTGGGGGAAGCCCAAGCACATGAACACATGGCAAACCGGAGAACCGTGGGCGAAAAAGGCTAAAGCGCTAAACTTATGAAGGCGGGACCCGCGCTCTGGAAACCGGCGATATTGATCGGGGCACCCTCAAACAGTAAATGGTTTTGGACGAGAGCGGAGCGATCCCCCTCAACGATCGACGCATTGTTGATCGTGCGTTATCGGTCGAGCAAGTCAACCGCGCGGGACATGCGTATGACGTTGGATATGGGGGACCCAGATCGGACGGCTGAGATCGAACCCGATGGAAGAAGTGGAATCAACGAAGGAATACGCCACAATTTGTAAAGATTTGGAATCCATTTGACCGCCACGGTGGAGGAAAGACTTCATCCACGACATAACTGAAGAAATGAACCGACGAAGCAGGTTGGCGTTGTTTAGAGGAGGACACGTGGCCACTTCCTGAGCGTTCATGCCGACGCCGAACATGGAACTCCAAGCACAGCTGCATAAGGTGAATCGACAAAGGCGGAAGAGGCGCCAAATAGGCATGAGTTCGAATGGCTTCAAAGCCATGAATAGCGTAAAAATACGTAATGAAGTCGGAAAGACGAAAAAAGACCAGAATCCCGAGAGGAGGACGGAATACACAGAGAAAGAAGACAGTAAAGCAAAAGCAGGAAGAGACAGAGGGTCGAGCTGACCAGTGGCAGCATCGAGCACCAGAGCTTGAGAGATTCAAGCCATCCCATAGAGGAATCTGTCCGGACTTAGCACCACATTTGGCTCTTTCCACTGTAGACCAGAAGGTCACGGAGCTGGTAGGAAGAAGAGTCTGTGTACTCCAATGGCTTGGGGAATCCATGAACCACCCTGCCAAGCAAAACCTGCTTCAGGAGAACTCACATTGAGTCCCTGTATTGTAATTCTCTGCTTAAAGACACAATAAAAAAAGGCCACCATTGAAAGTTGGACCAGAGATGTAACCCTGGAGAAGAGGGTGAACTCCTTATTAAAACTCTTGTGTCTTTGTGTTTGCTTACTGTATTTCTCTACTGTCTTTCCATTTTTATTGTCTGTGTATTGGCAATCTGATCGATCCATTGCTTCAATAACACAGAACACACACCAGCACATGAGTTTGTAATACCTTTGTTTAATAAATCTTCAACTAATGTCACTCATAGGGTGAATATCAGATCATCATCTAACTCGATTTTTCACGAGGAATACGATGGCATTGTTAGTTTCTTCATTTGAGTCGTTGATTTTTAGTCAACCTGCAAAATAGAATCTTTTAGGGATCCTTGAGATTCTCAGGGAGCCTAAATTTGACCGAAACAGAAAGGGGTGTTGAAAAACTAGCAAGAAAGGCTCAATTTCACTTTAGCCTTAGTCAAATTGAGTAAATCGAATTTCCACATCAACACGACAACTTAAGGATCTTGTCACTTAGTTAACTTGGTAAATTTTCGTTAAAGGGCTTGGGGTTCAGTTATGCATGTGTGATTGCTAAATTTTAGTAATCCAATTCAATTATTTTTAGTTTTATTCAGTTAACTGACCTCTAACTATTGATAGAGTGAGTTGAAGGTCAGTTGTATAGTGGGACAACAAACTATCTCAGATATCTGTTAGTTAACTGATTAATCGGCCCTAAATAATTAGTGCATGCAGAGAATTTGAGTTCCTCAATTGAAGTGGAGATGTCAAGGCAGTGTAACATCAGTTGTAGATTAGTTTTGAGTGTATAGGTGTTGCATGCAATCAATGATCAATCCTTGGGAATTATACAATCAATTTGGAGGATATTCCTAAATAATAGGGGCTAATTTCCTCGGGATTTCTACAAGGATATAGGAGGCTTGATGAGAAAATAATTGGATAACCGTTGGCCAAATTTAGTCAATTGAACAGGAGAACAATTATTCTTTTACAGGTTGAGCTCAAAGTTGGAGCTAGAAATTGTAATACTTTCTAAATTCAAATGATTAATGCAAAGAGGCTTGAGGGATTTTCCCAGTTGGGTTCCCCTAGAAATCATTATGTATTTGTGTTTTTGCTTATTGTGTGTCTATGCATGTTGTTCTAAATTGTGAATTTCATTCTGCAGATTTGTAGAGTAGAATTGTGTCTCTTATTTTTCAGTGTGAAATCTTGAGTAGTTGCAATTCCTATCAAATTTCTACATGGTATAAGAGCACTGAAATCACATTAGAACCAATATTTTGAACTTGTAAGAATTTTGCATTTACAGCCTTCTTGTAGTAGTTTCTCTTCAGGATCAAGAGAATGTATTTCAACAGACTCATATTGGAGTATGCCCTAGAGAGTAACTTAGATTTCATAGCTTGGATGGATCGAATGGAAGTAGTTCTCGATGACAATGGTGTGTTAGAATATATTAAAAATGATATTTCAAAACCCTAACAGTCAGATGCACAACAATTATCCTAATGGAAGAAGGATGTTGTAAAGGCCAGGAGAATTCTTCTAGGTGTGAGGGACCATGTGGTCTCAAATATCCATGGCAAAGAGACATCATTTTCTATGTGGAAGAAATTGATTGAGTTATTCAAAAATAGTAGTGACCATAGAAAATTGGCCCTAAAAGACAAACTTTGAAACATAAGGATGTAGAAGAATGATATTATTATGTAGTCTCTCTCCAAATTTATACAAGTTCTTGATGAGCTTGGAGGGGTTGGGGTGAATGTTGCAGAAGATGACCTGGTGAGCCTAGCTCTTCTAGGCCTTCCAAAATCCTGGCACAGTTACCAGGACTCTGTGAATGGAAGGGAAAATTACCGAATTGGGAAAGGTTGTGGTCTTATTTGGTTCAAGAAGAGTTCAGGAGAAATACCAGAGATGGAACTTCATCTAGAGCACAAGATGAAGAGAATTTTGCCATGGTTGGAAAGGGGAAGAATGGAAAAAAGGGAATATGAACTAGAGTAAAGCCGAATCCAACCAAAATAATGGCAAGAAGAAAGACTTGAGCAAGATCAAGTGCTTCCATTGCCACGAATTTAGGCACTATGCAACAAAATCTTTGCACAAGAAGTCTACCATGAATCCTTTAGGAGGAGGAGAAGGTGAAGCATTGGCTTCACTATTCGAATTAGACTTCGCCCTAATAGCATTCATGGTCAAAATTGATATGGGAAGTGTGTAGTACCTTGATTTAGGCGCCTCGTTCCATATGACAGGGTGCAAGGAGTTTTTAAGTAGCCTGGACAATAAGTATCTCCATATTCATATCAAAGTGGGGGATGATGGGAGGTACAATTCTACAGGAATTAGTATTGTCACTTTTAAGAGGGAGAAAGCCTCTCCTCTTCACCTCAAATATGTTATGTTTGTACCCAAGATGAAAAATAACTTGATCTCTATAATAGTTTTGGAGGAACATAACTGTGATATTATTTTCAATAAAGAGAAAGATTTTTTGAGACACATAGCTACCAAGAAAGAGAAGCAAAACGGGGTTCGAGTGAAGAACCCATACAAGCTTGAGGTGGGAGATTTCGCTACATTGAGCAACAAGGCTGATAAAGTGTAGAGCATATATGTTGGAGAACTTTGGCACATGAGATTGGGTCATCTACACCTTGGTGCCTTGAAGATCATGCAGCAAATTACCATCGGGCTTCACAAAGGCTCCCTTGACCAGTAGGATGTCTGCAAGGGCTACACATTGGGGAAATTTATTAAATCCACTTTCCATGACTGAGAGAGCAAAGAAGATGCAATCTTAGAGCGAGTCGACTCTAATGTTTTTGGACCCTTTCCTATAACCTCCACAACAAAACATAAGTATTATGTTATTTTATTGATGATTTCTCTATAAAATGTTCGATCTTCTTCATGTGGAAGAAGGATGATTTTTTTCTCAAAATTTGTTGAGTTCAAGGCACTAATTGAGAAGGAGACTAGGAAGAAGGTGAAGGCTCTCAGGAGCAAAAATGGAGGTGAATTTGTTTTGCATGTCTTCAAACAGAATGGCATAGTTGAGAGGAAGAATAGGAGCATAATGGGAGCAGCAAGGGCCATGGTGCAAGATCATGGGATGCCTTTACATATATGAGCAGAAGCATGAAACAACACAGTCTACTTGTAGAACCAGAGTCTGCATAGAATACTTGGCATGATCTCACTAGAGGAATCCTTCTCTGGTAAAAAGCTCGATGTGTCTCATTTCAAAAATTTTGGAGCTTCAATTTATTGTCATGTCTCTAAGGATTCGAGGAAGAAACTTTTTGCCAACAGTAGAGTTGGGAGCTTTTGTATGATACACCAAAACTCCACATAATTACCAGGTGTATTTTCCTTCACTGCGGATGACAGTTGTGAGGATAGATTCCAAGTTCTATTAAGAGAAGGCCATGAGATGCTATATGGAACGAGAAATGAGTATCCCACCAGAGCATGAGCTTTTAGATCCAAAGGAGAAGCCTTAGGATGAGCTTCAAGAGGATGTGGAGCAGCCACATGTAGAGGAGAAGAGAGGAGGCAGAGTGGAGGCACCCACTCAACTAGAATCTTCCAGAGAGGGGAGAAAGAGAACCAAAGAAGCTGATAGATTGTTGCAAGATGCACAGGAAAACGTGGGAGCCCCCACATCACAGCGCAGGAAGAGGAAGTCACCTGATAAGTACACTAGTTACATGGCTCTTGTGACTAAGCTCATTGAGACAAAACCTTCGTCATTTGAGGAAGAAATTTCTCAACCTGTTTGGGTTTGTGCCATGGTGGAAGAAATGAATCCATAATGAAAAAAATGTATAGGAGGTGGTGCCAAGGCCAGAAGGGAAAATAGTGGTTGGTTCGAGATGGATCTACAAAGTGAAGCATGCAGCAAATGGGAGCATCAAGAAGTGCAAGGCCATATTTGTGGCCAAAGGATTTTCTCAGATAAAGGGAGTGGACTATGATGAAAATTTTGCACCAGTTGCAAGATATTCCTCAATCAAATCCAGTCTAGCATTGGCTACGCAAATGGGGTGGAAAATCCACCAGATGGATGTGAATACCGCCTTTCTAAATGGTGTTGTTTAGGAGGAAATTTACATAGAGTATCGAGAAGGATTTGAGATATAAGATCAAGAGTCACATGTGTGCAGACTCAAGAGAGCAATGTATGGTCTTAAACAGGCACCCCGAGCATGGTACACTCGGATCGACAATTATCTTAGAGGATTGGGATTCACCAAAAGTGAAGCAGATGCGAACCTCTATCACATTGTGGTAGATGGTAAGATTCTTATTCTTTTTTTATATGTTGATGATTTAATATTGATAGATGATGAGCAGTTGATCCATTCTTGCAAAAAGTATATTGTAGGGAAACTTGAGATGAAATACATGAGCCTTATGCATTACTTCCATGGGCTAGAATTATGGTAGGTTGATGGTGAATTGTTCGTGTCTCAAGGCAAGTATGCTACTGATATACTTCAGATATTTCACATGGAGAATTGTAAGCCCATGGACACACCTCTAGCTACAAACTAGAGGAAGGAGAATGCCACTTCAGGTGAAGAGGTTGATGCTACCCTTTACATGTATCTTGTGGGGTATTTGATGTATGTTGTGAACACAAGACCCAACATTTTCTATGCATTAAACCAGCTGAGTCAAACTATGGTGATGCCTACCAAATTATGTTGGAAGGAAACAAAGCATGTGTTATGGTGCCTTAGAGGCACTACCCAGTATGGATTATCATACAGACGGGCAAAGGGAGTGAAGCTACAAGGTTTCACCGATGAAAATTGGGAAGGGAGTCCATACGATAGTAAAAGTACATCAGGTGTTATATTTAGTGTTGGATCCACAACTATTTCCTACTACAACAAGAAGTAGAGGTATGTGGCACTCAGTTGGCCAGAGGCTGAATAAAAGTCTGCAAGTCAAGCAACATGTGAAGCAATCTGGATGAGGAAAATACCTATGGTACTATTCATTCAGGAGATGGATCTAACAATTATATATTGTGATAATCAAAGGTGCATTAAAATATCTAAGAATCTAGTATTTCACGACAGGTCCAAGCATATTGGTATCGGGTATCATCATTTGCGGGACTATGTGCAGAGGTGAACTATGTTGCTACAGTACATTCCAACTAAGGAGCAAGATGTTGACATCTTAACAAAAGCATTGTCAAGAGGTAAATATGAATTCCATAGGTGCAGGATAGGGGTGGTGGAAAATCCCTTTCTTGCTAAGAGGGAGTGTTGAAAAAATGTAGCAAGAAAGACTCAATTTGGCTTTAGCCTTAGTCAAATTGAGTAAATCGAATTTCCACAATAGCAGGACAACTTGAAGGAAGTTAACTACTATGACATGGATATTTTCACTCAGTTAACTAAGTAAATACAAGTTAGAAGGCTTGGAGTTCAGTTATGCATGTGTGGTTGCTAAATGATAGTAATATTCAATTATTTTCAGTTATATTTAGTTTACTGGCCTCTAACTATTGACAGAGTCAGTTGAAGGTGAGTTGTATAGTGGGATGACAGTCTAACTCATAGATCTATTAGTTAACTTATTAATCAACCCAAAATAGCTAGTTCATGCAGAGAATTTGAGTTCCTCAGCTGAAGTGGAGATGTCAAGGCAGTGTAAGTTTTCAGTGTACATGTGTTGCATGCAATTAGTGATCAATCCTTGGGAATTGAGAAATCAATTTGGAGGATATTCCTAAATAATAGGGGATAATTTCCTCAGGATTTGTGCAATCACGTAGGAGGCTTGATGAAAAAATAATTAGCTAAGTGTTGGCCAGAGTTTGTCAATTAAGCAAAAGAACAATTATTCTTTTGCAGGTTGATCTCAGAGCTGGAGCTCACAATTGTAATAGTTTCTCAATTCAACTGATTAATGCAAAGAGGCTCGAGGGATTTTTCCCAGTTGGGTTGCCTTATACATCATTATGTATTTGTGGTTTTGCATATTGCATGTTTGTGCATGTTTTTATATATTTTTAATTTCATTTTGCACATCAGTAGAGTAGAATTGTGTCTCTTGTTTTTGAGTGTGAAATCTTGAGCAGTTGCAATTTCTATCAAATTTCTACAAGGGTTATAGTTATATTTAACAATTTTCTACAAGGAACTCAATGGTACAAACCATTTCTTCATCTGATTAGTGCAACTTCAATCTATATCCCAGACTTGGAGGTATAAGGTGTATTTTCGTTATGTGTTCATTTCACTTTGTTGAGATGATGATTTGATTCTTAAATCCATGCATGCCACTTTGTGAGAGGATCATTGTATTCCACTTTATGTGAGAGATTGTTCCTTTTTCATGTTGGAGGATAAATTTTTATGAGTGAGAGTTCTCATAGAAGAACATCTCCTGGGGGAGACAAGCCACTCTAGTTAAGGGGGGTTCATCCTTGTATTGACAGAGACGATTGCACCATGTAATCATAATCTTCTTGCAACAACTAATGAAGCGACTACCCCACTATTGACCTTGGGCCCATAGATGTAGTCAACACTAGAAGAACTTTGTTATCATATCGTTGAGTTATGGTTGTTTATGATTATTGCTTCTTCTTTCATGATTGATGGTTTGTTGAAGTTGTTTAGAATATGTAATGCTCATGATTTCACAAGAAAATGTAAGTGTTAGAAAAATGTCTTGTATATTTTTGTTTGAAAGCACTCATGAAAATTTCCCTAATCACTTATCATTACCCATTTTACACATCTCTAACACATTTTAGCATTTCATTATGTGGAATCAAAAAACTGATATTGAGTAAATACTCATCAATACTATATGTTAATTTATGTGGATTATCCCTCTATACAAGTATGAAGCAAGCTTTCATTATGCAGAATATAGAAATGGGAGAGGAGCACAATACAATAGAAGCAGAAAGGGTGAGTGAAAAGTGGGGATTGCAGAGTGCAAAGCTTTTCTAGTTGTGCGAACTTTTAAATATCCACATTAGCGACAAAAAGTTTTGCATCCTCCTATAAATTTCCATCATCGTAGACTTTTCCTATACATCTATTTTCCGCAAAACAATTATTGCAAATATAGCTAAATTTTGCATGTTTCGTAGATGTTAATTCATTCACAAATTTGTCTCACATAACACTTTTATGCTAATCAATAATGGTTAACCAAATTTACATTTTGGTATATGTGGTTGAAGTGGGAAACGAGAATCAACAAATCTCCAATTAATATTATTATGTTTCATTGTGTGTAGCTTTTATTGTACGGAGGATGATGTATGTACGAGATAATGACCGCGTATAAAAGGATTATGTGTGGAAGAACCTTTATGTCGTGCATTTCATAACATCACACACATTTCCCGATGGCACAAATTGATGTCAATGTTTGTCGATATACTTTAATGTCAATAAAACAATTAATTAAGGGTTGTCATTACATGATTAAATGTAAACCGTTTTGGCATTTTTTCGGCTAATCAATGCGTAATGAGTCTATTATATACCTTGCGTCGAATATCTATCAAAGTAAATTGCAAAAAAGTTAATTGATGCCAGGTATGGAACATTAACAGAACCATAGAATCATTTTGTGTTAGAGCTAAGTGATCACATTTGCACACAATATTTTTGTACCATTGTATTAACTACCTATATAACAATGCATATGATCACAATGAATTCATATTTATTTTATTTCGTAAATTCTTGCTACTTAGTACATGTGTATCGACAATATTAAAGCAATAACAGTTAGCAAAATAAAAGAACGAAATAATTTTTGACTTTCAAGCCAACTGGAAAGAGTTATGACAATTAGCTTTGTACCGTGAGCTTGAAAATTGTGTATCATATTGTTCGTAAATCAAGTTTCAACGTTTTTCATACTCCAATATCAAAATAAAATGAATCGACAATGATTTAATGGTGGGGGCCAACTCAGTCACCAAATCAATTCGTGGTAGAAGTAGTTGTGCACGTCTGCGCAAAATATTTATTTTCCATTGTTTATAGTTATTGTTGGTAGTTTCAAAGCTAATTGTCATAATCACAAATAATTCATACTTATTTTGGGTGTTTTCTAAACATGCTACGTTTTGGACCTTTTGACCATAATTTGACCAAAAAAATAAAAAAAATCCAAATCTTCTTTTTTGCTCTTTAAAATGAGATTTTTCACTACATATATGGATTTATCCACCTCAAAAACCTGTGCGATAGTCAGATTGTGGAGAATTTTCAACCCAAACTCGTGATTCCAAGAAATTCTTGTTGTATTTTGAGCAATTTAAACCGAAAAATGTATCGGAAAACCTTCCAAAACATAGCACAGGTAGACTACAACCTTATTTTGTATCACAAATTTTTGTTTGTAATGACACGTATTTCAATGATATTAAAACAAGAGAAAAATGTGGAGTAAGTGGACAAGATGGTTTTGGAATATCGAGACTTATTTCCATTACTTCCTGTAAACGTTGGTTTTGATATTTTCAATTGTTATTTATTGAGAGTGTCGTATGTAGTAATTTCCACACAAGAAAAACAACAACTAGTAATTGGGACTGGAGTGGGAAATTGAGAACTTAGGCGAGATTGAGAGTGAAAACAAGTACCAGGTAAACGAAACAATTTATTTTCACTTATACAATCAACCGAGCAGTATCTGAATCTACCAACGGAAGAGAAAAGAAACAAATACATTTGCAGTAGTCTAACACCCTCCTCCCACATTTACCCAAGTAACTAGCGAACTGGGGTAAACCTGTGACGAGAAGTTACTATGATATGATTTGAATCCCTATGTGTCAGTGAAGGAAGTGGAATCAATGGAAACACACCAAACAGACCTTCCACATCAGCAACAAAACTCTCAGGATCCATCCCAACCACTAAGGTAACCAGCGCCTGGGTCCCATTTAATTTTTAGACAATTAAACCCCCGAACACTCCCTTTTTATGGAAAAGCATGTGTCCAGGAGGATCTAGATGCTCCCACAACATGGTGGGTATGCATGTGTCTGGGGACTTTTCTCCTCAGACCTATGCCTACAACTCCAAGATTTGTGCCACTTTTTCAGGCCCAGAGTGCAGGTCACTGCCCATAACTCAATGACAGGTTCATAAATGAATTATCACAACAAAACAATGATAAATTTGAAAAAACATTAACAATGTCTAGACAAGAACTTTACTAGCCATGACAGACATTTTGTCAAACATGTCACAAACATAAAAGCTACAGGTCTTAACAACAAAATTGAGCATAGGGGTTTCATACTTATCTGAGAATCACCTAAGAAGAGTTGATGTCTCAACACATTAGCTGTGATTTCATCTATTAGGCCATAATACATTGTTCATTCATTTACAAGTAAAAACATGATGAGAGCCATACATAGCCATTGTCATAATACATGTTCATAACCAGCATAATAAAAATAGAAATACCAAGGAAACAACAACCATATAATCCACATATAAACCGATACAATACTCATGAAATAACAAGGAGAAATATCTTAATATTAATGATGCAAAGACCAATCAGGTTTGAGACTTCCATGAACCACCCGACCATAAACATGGTTGAGCCAAATCTCTCTTCAACCAGTCACCCTCGTGCCATATTCCAAGCATGAATGTGGGATCTCATAAAACACATCAATCAAAACCATCTTGGGCTTCCAGAGGCCAAACCACCTCAACCTATCAAACATTGATTCCACCTCACGGTCGGAAATCATAAACCATCACCAAATTGGCCTCTACCCAAGGTTTCCAAGGCTCCAGAGCATGTGTTCCAACCAAGGCTCCAGGACTAGTAACTTAATCCACATTTGTCTCCAGACTCTAGAGCGTTTGTCCAACCAAGGATCTAGGACTAGTAACTCAACCCACCAAGGGCTCAAGAGTGTTTTTCCAACCAAGGCTCCAAGACTAGTAACTCAACCCCAATTGTTACAAGGCTTCAGATCGTTTTTCCAACCAAGACTCCAGGAACTAGTAACTCAACCCAAGCTAAAGGAAACATGAGAACTAACCAGAGAAAAAAAAAATGAACCCACAACACCATGACTATCCAGAAAATGGCAAGGCTAGGCAAATCCACTGTCAATCCAGGCAAACCTCCATGCCAATGACATATCGTGACCAATAAACCACATGCATATGTGATGCATGCCAAAACTAGTGAGGAAAACATACATGCAACTTAGTACCTGCAAGAAAAACCTATTGTAGTTGTTGATCCTGATGTACTCTTTCGCTTTCCTGCTCTTCCTTTGCCTTCTTGCTCCAAAACTCCAAGTATGCCACACTCCTCCAAGCGTGCTCCAAGAAAACTCTAAGTGTTCAAGAGTATGATAGAGAGAGATAATAGAGATAGAGCTCCAAAATTTCACTGAGAAAATTCTGTGAACTAATCCTCAAATGCCTTTTTATTAATGAGGCTTCTATTTTCTTTATTTTCCATTATTTTCCTTCATTTTCCTCCTCACATGCAACCTACGACCTTTCACCTCCCTTTTCTCCTAATTTCCATTATTTTCATAAATAAATGTGCCAAAATACCATTTTGCCTTTCCAAAGACTTTTACATTGCCTTTTCCAATTTCCTTAGCCATTAATCAATCATCAGTGATCCCCATCACTATGATTTTGCCCAACATTCAACTTGGAATATGTGTCCCATGACCATGGTTATTATTTTGCCTTTATTAACTTTCATTACATGGATTTTTACAAGGGTTGTTACAGAACCCTCCCCCTTGGGAGAACACCATCCTCGACGTTGAACAACACCTACAACCAACAAGGCTGCTGTAAGCAAAACATACTGCCCATGGAGATTTATAACTTAGCTCATTGCAGTATTTATAATGATATTCCAGCTGAGAAGCAAACCAACATGACAACATAACAAGTATAATATCATAATTACATGACACCCATACCGCTTATTAGAGCTTTATAACATATCTCATGGCAGTATTTACATCCATATACATATGTACATATACTAAACATCACCAAAACATATACCAAAACATCTTCTCAACCAGTGAATAAGGAAGGATACATAGCCTGCGGTTATTCCACCATCTCCCATGTAGCTTCATCAGGCCCAAAGTGATTCCATTGCACTTTAACCTAGTCGATTGCTTGGTTCTGGAGCATGATCATCTTTCTCTACAAAATACACTGCCGTTTCGATTGAAATTCTCCTTCTGACTCAACCTGCAATACAGACCATTCAATCACATGATCAGGATATTTAACATACTTCTCAAGAAATGACACATGGAAAACATCATGGACTTTCATTTTCAGAAGCAATGCAAGTCAATAGGCTACTCGCCCAATTCTGTCAATAATCCTAAAACATCCACAAAATCAGGGTGCTATTTTGGCACATGATCCAATCCGCAAGGATCTCATCCTCAGTTTGATGCACAAGTACACATGTTCCCCAACATGGAACTCCTTAAACAACCTATTCCAATCTGCATATCTCTTCTACCTATCATGTGATGCTTTCAAATTCTTCTTGGTTACTTGCATTTCTAGCTTCCTCTCTGCCATCATGGGCGGTCCAATCAACACCTTGTTCACCAGATCGCTCCAACTAATGGGAATATTGCAAGCCCGCCCATACAATGCCTCAAACAGATTCATCCTCAAGGATTTCTAATACCCATTGTTATAAGCGAACTCTGCCATTGGAAGGTACTCTTCCCACTTCTGTTACTGATCGTCACATACATCCTCAACATGTCCTCCAATATCATGTTGACCCTCTCTGTTTGTCCATCTGTCTGCGGATGATAAGTTTTACTGAAGGCCAACTTTGTGCCCAAACCTACAAATAACTCCTTCCAAAACTTGGAAGTGAACTTCACATCCCTGTCTGACACAATATTCTTCAGAAATCCATGCAATCTAACCATGTCCTTGATGAATACCTGTGATACATCACTCGCTAAGAATGTAGACTTCATTGGAATGAAGTGTGCTACCTTTGTCAACCTGTCCACCACTACCATGATGGAATCATGTTGTCTCACTATCCTTGGAAAACCTATGATAAATTCCATGGAAATGACCTCCCATTTCCACTCTGGAATCAGAATCGGTTGTAGCAATCCACCTGGATGCTTACACTCTACCTTCACCTGCTGACAATCCAAGCACCTAGCCACAAACTCTGTTACAACTCTCTTCAAATTCTTCCAATAATAGAATTTCTTCACTTTTGTCAGTGTCTTCTAATAACCTGGGTAGCCTAAATATGGTTTCGCATGAAACTCCCTCAAGATCACCTTCTTGAGCTCACTATTATCTAGCACATATATCCTATCCCTAAATCTAACCAATCCATCTGTCGTGAGACGATATTCCACATCTTGTGCACCTGCATCTGTACTTGTACCTATACCACTAGATGTACCTATACATGTACCACTACCAGTACCTATACTTGTACCACCATCTCTACCTATACTTGTATCGCTACTTGAACTCTATTGCAGCCTGTGCACAATATCCATATGCCTAGCATCCTGTTGGCTTGCTTACAACATCCTATCCTGTAAATTTGTCCCATAGGAGCTCATAGATGTAATGTGATTTCCTTGTATTCACCTACTAAGAGCATCTACCACCCTATTCTCTTTACCTTTGATATACCTGATCTCAAAGTCGAACTCACTGATCATGGCCAAACATCGAGCATGCCTACCATTCAGATTTGGTTGGTCAAATAGATACCTCAAACCACTGTGATCGCTCATCAATACAAACCTCTTACTAGAAGATAGTGCCTCCATATATTCAATCCATGTATGGTCATTTCCAACTCAAGATCATGTGTCAGGTATTTATTCTCGTGCTCATTCATTTTTAGTGACTCATAGCATAACACCTATCCATACCGCATAAGGACTCCACCAAGTCCTCTCTTGCAATCATTTTTTCATACTACAAACTCTTTGACTAGATCTGCAATCTTTAACACTGGTGCATGTGTCAACAATTGCTTAAGATGCTCAAAATTGACGCACACTCCTGTGTCCATTCAAACTTCTTACCTTTCCTCTTCAATGATGTGATAAGATCAGCACTTTGCGAGAAGTTCCAGATGAACCTCCTATAATAACTCGCTAACCCCATGAAAGAGCTCACCTCATCCACATTCCTGGGAGCTACCCACTCCATGATAGCTCTTACCTTTTCTGGGCCCACTATTATTCCATCCTTGGAAACAACATGTCCCAAGTAGTGTACCTCAGTCTGAAATATATTGTACTTTCTGAACTTAGCATACAACTAATGTTCTCTCAACTATTACTAGATGATTGACATGCTCTTCTTCATTTTTTTAATATACCAATATATCATCAATCAGAACATAATAACAAACTTGTCCAAATATGGACACAACACACTATTCACAAAGAACATAAAGGTAGCTAGAGAATTAGTTAAACCAAATGGAACTACAACAAACTCATAATGCCCATACCTAGTCTAGAAAGTTGTCTTGTATATGTCCTCTTCTTTAATGCGTACGTGATGATATCTAGATCTCAGATCAAATTTCAAGGACACGGCTAGTCCCTTCAACTGATCAAACAAGTCATAAATCTTGGGTAACGATACGTATTCTTGATGGTCACTTTATTCAACTTCTTGTAATCAATGCACAACCTGAGAGTACCATTCTTCTTCAAAAACAATATCAGTGCACCCTATGGTGATACACTTGGCCTAATGTACCCCTTGTCAAGAATTTCCTTCAACTGCAACTTAAACTCTACCAACTCAGGTGTACTCATCATGTAAGGTGCCTTTGATGTCAGAGTTGCCCCTAGCACCAACTCAATAGAAAAGTCTACTTCCCTGTGAGGTGGAAACTCTGAAATATCTGCAGGAAATACATCCTGAAACTGTTGTAGAACTGGGTACCTATTCAAAAAATCTACATCCTCGACTTCCTTACCTTTTTCACTAAAAATGTGCACTACAAATAACACACACCCTTTCCTGTGACTACGCTTCGCTTGCATAGTTGTCACCATTCTAACCAATGTTGTTTTCTTCTTACCCACAAGACTCTTTATTCCCCATTTTCATCCAAGCACTCAATGGATTTGTCATAAAAATCCACCTTGGTTCTATGAAGGTACAACCAATCCATGCCCAACAACATATTGTATGATCCCAATGGTAATACATTCAAATGTGTTGAGGTAGGCATACCATTCAAATCAAATGTACAAGCTCTTACCCAATGATGAACTCTCTTCTTTGTACCTATAGCCAACTGCACTAACCAAGACTCTGCATGCACTTCTTTATTCAAACCACACTTATCCACTAGGTCAGGATTAACATAAATATAATTAGATCCAGGTTCAATCAAAATAGAAACAACTTGATCACAAATATTACCATCCATCTCAATGATAGATGTTTGATGGTTTGTATGTCTGTTATCCAGCGCTACATAGATCCTAGGAATACTTTGCCCAACCTCTCGCACTGTCTATGCCTCCTGAGCACTGTAGATTTGTGGTCTACCACCCTAATGTTATGGACAATCTCTCTTACGATGATCTCCTCCACAAGTCCAACACCGCATGGGCTCCTTATTGTGATCCTCATATATAAGTCCCTATCCTCTATCAAATGCATTGAAATTCTTAGACGACGTTGCATTCTCTTTATTGTCTATACCTTGAGGTCTTGCTCGCCTTTTGTCCCATTTTCCTTTGTTCTTTGCATTACCTTTCCAGTCTGGCTTAGTCTCATATATGTTTTTTGATTGTTCATATTGAATGTTTTAGCTTTCAGATGGCCTCCTCCAATGATCTAGGCTCATCGAACTCAATCATGTATTTGAATGCAATTAGTAATCCACTAGTGAATCTCTGAATCTTGGCCTTCTCCTCCTTGAGGTAAGTTGCATACCTCAATAGCTACAAGAACCTGCTATTGTATGCCTCATTTGTCATTGATCCCATCTTTAGCTCATAGAAATATTTTGCCTTGTCATCAAAGTATATATTTGATAGGTACTTCTTCTTGAATAGTCTCTCGAACTCATTCCAAGTCAAGTCCTCCTCATGAATACCTCTGACATTCTTCACATCTTGCCACCAAATATTTTCTTTACCTTTGAGGTTGAATGTAGTTATTATGGGTTTCATGTTCTTTGAGTAATCATGCAACCTGAAGAACTTCCTTATGCCAATCAACCATGCCTCTATGTCCTATGATTTCTCCATCTCTCCATTAAATATAAGTGGCTTTTCTTTCTTAATCTCATCCGACAAATATCCCCTGTTAGAACCAGAACTAGAACAGTACTTACATCCATCACCTCTCCTATATGGACTATCCAAGGACCTGCCATCTTTGATCGTGTCATCTTTATCTGACTTGTACCGACCAAGAAACCTATTTCCATATGCCCCATTAGTTATTTCCTCTTGCTCATGGTTGATTCGAAGGGGTCCCTCTCATTGCAATTATCAAAAACTTTGAAGTATCACTGCATTTACCTCTGCTTGTTTCTCTTATGCTTGTATGATTCTATCATTGTTTGCCTTACAACTCCTTATTTCTGCCTTTAAGTTTCTAAGTGTTTCTGCCAAATTAGAAGAGTGCCCAAAACCACAATGCTCGTCTGATCCATAGGGAGAGTCTCGGGAACTGTAGTCTACCATCTTGCTAGCCATCTTTGATATTCTTCTTGCAAGGTATATCACGTCAACTAAACCAAATCACAATAAACCAACGTACCTTGGAATAATTTGGGGAGGATACCTCATCTTCAGGATCAACAAATCAGCGTAATACATGTATAGCATAATCATGACATCATATAGAATATAACACATAAGCATATAAGCATATAACCAACATTCTAGCCAGATTCTAGTCATTAATGCATGACCATATCAACTACACATACCATGACCTCATGCATGACAACAACCACCACATCACTGTACACTTGACCACACGTGAATACTAAAGTGCATAATCAACCATACACTCATGATGAAACACTCCACAATAACACCAGCAACTTCCCATGGCGTCCTCACTGCAACCATAACCCATACCATACAAATGAAACAAACACATGGTCATACAACACAAGAAGCACATACGCAACCAACATGAGTGCATGACAAACACACAGTGCATCCAATTTGAGGGGTGAACCATGCTCTGATACCACTCCGTAACACCCTCCTCCCACATCTACCCAAGTAACCGTCCAACCGAGGTAAACATGTGACAAGAAGTTACTATGATATGATTTGACTCCCTATGTATCAGTTAGGGAAGTGGAATTGAAGGAAACACACCATACAAACCTTCCACATCAACAACGTAACTTCGAGGAGCCATCCTAACCACTCAGGTAACCAACCCCAGGGTCCCACTAAGTTTTTAGACCATTAAACCCTCAGACGCTCCCTTGATATCGACAAGCATGCATACAGGAGGCTCCAGATGCTCCCACAGCATGGGTATGCATGCGTCTGGGGACTTTTCTTCTCAGACCTGTGTTTGCGACTCCCGGATTTGTGCCACTTTTTCAGACCTAGAGCCTAGGTCACTACCCAGAACTCAATAACAGGTTCAGAAATGAATTATCACAACGGAACAATGGTACATTTGCAAAAACACTAACAAGCTATAGAATGCAACCCTACTAGAAATGACAAGAATTTCATCAAACATGTCAGAAACATAAAACCTACAGGTTTTAACAACATAACTAAGCATAGGGGTCTCATACTTATCTAAGAATCGTTAAGAATCATTGATGCCTCAACACATTAGCTGCAATTTCATCTATTACGCCATAGATACATTGTTCATTCATTTACAAGTAAAAGCATGATGAGAGCCATACATAACCACTCTCATAATACATATTAATAAACATCATAATAATAACATAAATACCAAGGAAACAAGAATCATATAATCCACATATAAACTAGTACAATACTCATGAAATAACAAGGAGAAATAACACATATTAATTATGCAAAGGCCAATCAGGTTTGGGACTTCCACGAACCACCTGACCATAGACATGGTTGAGCCAAATCTCTCTTCAACTAGTCACCCCCGTGCCATATTCCAAGCATGAATGTGGGATCCCATCAAACACATCAATCAAAACCATCTAGGGCTTCCAAAGGCCATACCACCTCAACCCATCAAACGGTGATTCCACCTCATGGTCTGACATCACAAACCATCACCAAATTGGTCTCTACCCAAGCCTTGCAGGGCTCCAGAGCATTTGTTCCAATCAAGGCTCCAGGACTAGTAACTTAACCCGTAGTTTTATCTAGACTCCAGAATGTTTGTCCAACCAAGGCTCCAAGTCTAGTAACTCAATCCACCAAGGGCTCTAGAGCATTTGTCCAACCAAGGATCCATGACTAGTAACTCAACCCCAGTTGTTACAGGGCTCCAGATTGTTTGTCCAACCATGGCTATAGGAACTAGTAACTCAACCCAACCTAAACGAAACATGAGAACCAACCAAAAAAAAAAAAAAATGAACCCACAACACCATGGCTATCTAGGAAATGGCAAGCCTAACCAAATCCACTGTCAATCTAGGCAATCCTCCATGGAAATGACAGAACATGACCAATATACCACATGCATATTCCATGCATACCAAAACTAGTGAGGAAAACATACATGCAACTCGGTACCTGTAAGCAAAACCCATTGTAGTTATTGATCATGATGTCCTCTTATGCTTTCTTTCTCTTCCTTTGCCTTCTTGATCCAAAACTCTAAGTATGCCACACTCGCTCCAAGAAAAACCTAAGTGTCCAAGAGTATAAGAGAGAGAGGATAGAGAGATAGCTTCAAAACTGAACTAACAAAAGTTTGTGAACTGGTCCTCAAAAGCATTTTTATTAATGAGGCCTCTATTTTCTTCATTTTCCATTATTTTCCTTCATTTTCCTCCTCACATGCAACCTATGACCTTTCACCTCCTTTTTCTCCTAATTTCCATTATTTTCATAAATAAATTGGCCAAAATTCCATTTTTCCTTTCCAAAGCCTTTGCCATTGCATTTGCCAATTTCCTTAGCCATTAATCAAATCACTAGAGATCCCCATCACAATGATTTTGCCTAACATTCAGCTTGGAATATGTGTCCCATGATCATGGTTATTATTTTACCTTTATTAACTTTTATTAAATGGATTTTTGACCAAGGTTGTTACAAGTAGCGAATTGATGAATGTTGTAGCAAACAAGTGCTTGAAATTGTAATGAGCAAATACCTTCATGGGCTCACAACTAGGCATATTCAGTGTTATTCAACAATTCATTTTCTCAATTGCTCAAGGTATTTCACACCTTTCTCTCCAATGTATTTCTTTCTTTACACAACTATGTATAGATTTCTATTTGCTCATTTTGCACCTTATGAACTCAATAACTCTAGCAAATGTTTGAGCACATGTAATAGTCATTACATCTTATCTACTCTATCACATGCAATACACACTCAATTTTATCAATTTATTATTACTTTCTCTTTCCCCTTTGTTATTTCCATTTGATTTGTTAGTGATAAAAGATGGATTGTATTTGACGACTTACTCTTTGCATTCGAGCAAATAACCAATGCAATTTTTGCATCTCATAATGTGCAAGCAAATAGTTTGTTATGCACTTGACCTGCAAGAACAACAAAATGTTAGATGAAACAATATTACCATAAATATCAAATGAATTGAGACAAGATGAAAAGATATTTTATTATTCAGAAGCAGAATACAATCTTCACTTACCTCTTCGAGGGGGGAAACCTCCAACAGATTAGAGCTCAATTACATTAAAACTCGATGGTTCTTCCCTTGTTATCTAAGACTATATATAGATTTATGACATCCAAAACCCTAAATACTAGTGGTCCCTCGCATAATATGGGTTAACCACTTTATTTATTAACTATGGCATGTTTATAACTAATTGTGGCCCCTTTTCTATAATGTGGGTCAACCACTTATAATTATTATTAATGCAGATAATCGCTTAGAGACTTTATTGACTCAAATAATTAACTATGACTTTGATGAGGCCCCTTGGGCTTATTACATAAATAAAGGGGTTAGGGTTGGACCCTAAAATGCCCTCCCCCATAAAAAGAACCCTTGTCCTCAAGGCTAATGCTGCAGAAATTATTTAAGAATAGTGGTTGGCTCCCATATCACATCTTCTAGAGAGGTGTCTTTGCACTTGATGAGGACTTCCTTGATCATGCAGTTGTAGAGATGTCTTTTGTGAATATCTAGGACATTTTCAAGTCGGAGCCAAAGTCAACCTTCCTCATCCAATTCTGAAAGACTTGTTTGAACCCTACAATTGTTCCCCACAACTTTCTTTAGGAATGATACATGGAAGACTAAGTGGATTTTTTAAGTAGTAAAAGTGGATTTTTTAAGTAATCGATAAGGCTAGTTTGTAAGCAACTTATCCTATATGCTGAAGTAAATGATAAGGACCATAGAATTTTGTGGCTAGTTTATGGCAGCCCATTTCTTTGAGAGAGGTCTACTTAGAAGTTTGGAGTTGCAGGAACACCTAGCCACCTACTTGAAATGACCTCTTTGAACAGTGTTGATCGGCCTGTTGCTTCATTCGATTCTCAGATTGATGCAAATTATCTTTGAGATGAGTGATCATCGTGGCACTGTTCTAATGTAGGAGCTTATAAATTGTCCGTACTTTGGAATATCTAGGGATATGAGAAGCTGGTGAAGGTGGGAGTTGGCCATACACTACCTCATATGGCGTCATCTTGGCGGCATCATGATAGTTAGTATTATACCACCATTAAGCTAAAGGAAACCATTTTACCCATTGATGTTGCTTTTATGAAGTGAAGCACTGCAGATAGGTCTCCAAATATTTGTTGACTACTTCTATTTAACCATAGTTTGGGGATGATAAGTTGTACTGAGTTGGATTTGCATGCGCTGTAGCTTGAAAATTTCCTACCAAAAATTGCTAGTGAAAGTGGGGTCTTGATTAGAAACAATGGAAGTCAGCATGCCATGTAGTTTTAATATTTGATCCATGAAAACTTGAACCGCCAATGTTGGGGTAATGGGTGCGATAGAGCGCAAAAATGAGCATATTTGGAAAGTTTGTCAACAACCACCATGATGACTAATTTGTTGCCTAACTTTAGGAGACTTATAACCAAATCCATGGAAACATTTGTCTAGATGGAAGCAAGGAGTGGCAAGGGTTGTAAGGTTCTAGATAACCTGATCATTTCCCCTTTGTTTCATTGGCATACTTTGCATTCAAATACAAAATTAACAATGCCGTGCTTCATGTCGGTCCAAAAGAAAGAGTGGCGTGTTCATGCATAAGTCTTTGGAAAACTTGAATGTTCTGCAACTACAGAGGAGTGCAACTCTTACAAGATGCGGGTTTTGAGGGTGGAGGTCGGGGATAACACTACTTGATCCTTATAACAAAGAGCCTCATCCTTCTAAGAGTAATCCTCTAAGGAATTAAGATCTTCTCATAATCTGTTAATGAGCTGGGACATAGAGGGGTGCGAGAACCATTCATGACGGGCTTCTTCAATCCAATCTGGTATGGATAGAGAGAGGGATAAAAAGGTGCCCTCTTACTCAAATTGGTGCGATAAGGCATCAACCACTACATTGTCACACCCCTTCTTGTATATTATCTCATAATCATATTCCAACATTGTTTTCAGCCATTTATTTTGTTGTGGCGATGATAAATGTTGCTCTAGAAGATATTTTAGGTTATGATGGTCAATGCAGATTCGGAAATGATGCCCTAATAAGTATGGTTTCCAAGTGTCTACTACATGTATGATGGCCATCATTTCTTTCTCATATGTAGATTGACCCAGATGCTTGCCACTAATTCATTGACTAGTGAAAACCAATGGTCTACCTTCTTGCATTAATATTGTGCTAATGCTCGTACATGAAGCATCACAATCAATCAAAAAAGGTTTTGTGAAGTCTAGTAGGGCCAATACTGGAGTGGAGCACATGGCCTATTTGAGAGCCAAGAAGGTTTACTGAGTTGCGTCTATCCATAGAAATGAAATTTTCTTGAGAATATTAGTGAGGGGTCAGGCAATGCATCCATAATTGTTGACAAACTTGTAACAATAACCCATGAGACCTAAGAATCCCCACAAACTCTTCAAGATTTTTTGTTTGGGCCAATATTGCATTACCTAAATCGTTTTTCGAATCAACCCTCACCTCTTCATGCCCCACAATGTGTCCAAATACTCTACTTCTTCCATGCCAAAGGAACACTTGGATAATTTGACAAATAATTTGTGACCTTGGAGCAATTGCAATACCTAGTCTACATGTTGAAAGTGTGTGTCCCATGTTATGATTTATATTGGAATGTCATAAAAAAAAGACAAAGTTGAATTTTTTGAGATATGGTTTCAGAAGGTGGTTCATGAGGCTCTGAAAAAAGGACGGGGCATTACAGAGACCAAATGGCATGAACAAGAATTCATAATGGCCTTCATGAGTTCAAAAGGTTGTCTTGGGAATGTTAGCTTCCTTCATCTGTGTTTGGTGATAGCCCAAATAGAAGTCCAACTTGGTAAAAAATTTGGCACCATGTAGTTCATCAAGCAGATCATCAACTACTGGAATAGGAAATATGTCCTTAACAATGAGCTTGTTAAGGGCCCTAAAGTATAGACACATGCACCATTCACTGTCTTTATTAAAAACCATGGACATTGGAGATGAATAAGGGTTGGTGCTTAGACAAATAACACCGACTTCAAGGAGTCCTAAATGATTTTTTCAAGTTCATTCTTTTATGCAAAAGCATATCGACAGGAGCAAACATTTGGTGGCTTGGTACCTAGGAGTAAATGGATGTTATGATCATATTCACCCCTAGAGGGTGGGAGCTCCTTAGGATTGTCAAAAACTTGTTGTTGGCGATCTAATACCTGTTGCATATCAAGATGAATGCTAGGAGGAGTGGATTCAATGGCATGGATGGAATTAAATTGTGTTACTATCCAATGATGGCCCTTTTTTAAAAGCTTCTCCATTCGATGTGAGTTGATGATAGTAGGAGCACCTGCCTAGAGTCCCCGCAATGTATGAGTGTGGTCATTTTGCTTAGAGCTCATATATAGCTCCTAGAAGTCCATCTTGATAGGGCCCAATGTGAGGAGCCATTAAGCACCAAGGAAAATATCATAACCACCCAATTCAATGGCAAACATGTGGGTTTTGAGGTGATAATCCCCCATCTGAAGCTTAATATTTTCACGACATCCTTCACATTTCATGGTCCCCCCATCAGCGATAAGGACTTGGAAATTAGATATTGCCAAAAAAAAAACAATGAACGACTTATGCTACTCTCTTATGGATAAAGTTACACGTGTTTCCACTATCAATCAACACCACTACAGGACGATGTTTAATAAAACCTCATATTTTGAGAGTCTAGGGAGAAAAACTGTTAGGCAAGGCATGGGGTGAGATAACCGACTCATCTAATGTAGATCTAATATCATTCTCTGGGGTTGTTTGGGGTTCACCCTATTCCTCCTCAAGCACTTGAGTGGATAAAGCTTCATCGGTGGAGCTATTTTCAGTCGCATCGATTTGAAAGAATTTTGGTTCCTTGCATTTATGTCCCAGGGAGTATTTTTCATCACTTTAGTAGTAGAGTCCTTGTTTCCTTCTTTCGGCCATTTTTGTTGGCGACACCTTTTTAACCTTAAGTTTTTGGGTGGGGCTTGTAGTCGAGGTGGGGTGTGCCCGTGCAAAGAAATTTGGATGATTGGATTGGGCATTTAAAGTGACTTCTACATCTAATGCCTTGTAGCATGCTTCCAACCAAGTAGTTGGGTGATGCATTCAAACATGGGCTTGGATGGATTCCTTTAGGCCACTGATGAAACAATCTAAGTAAAAGGCATATCCTAATCCTTCAGTCCAGATGGCCAATTATTTAAAGGCTACAATGTAGTCTCGTACTATATTCGTTTGCCCGATCTTAGTGAGATGACCCAAAAAGGGAGATTACCAATCAAAGCGGTCACAAATGGATTTTGAGAACATGTTCCAGGTTGACCTCCCTGAATAACATTTATGATGCCACTACCACCATTACCATCACTCTCGGTCCAAGTAAAGAGCTCCCACATGTATTTTAGTGTCATCATCCTATATATTGTTAACGTGGAAATGTTGTTCCGTTTGTGCCACCCATACTGTTGGGTTAGAGCCATCAAATTTGTACATGTCCAGCTTGGTTGTCTGGTGGCTAGAATATTGATGAACTCCATGGAAATGAATGTGATGTCTGGATTATCCTTCTACATGTGTAACAACATTGTTATCTCCCCCCATGGGTTTGCAAGACTTGCTCAAGACTTGCAATATTGCTGCTATGATTATGTCGTTAAAGGATGCTTCAAAGTTATTGAATTTTTTTTCAAGGGCTTTAACTTTCTCTACAGCCATAACTTGAGACTTGGTATTATGCATACACTATCCATGGTCAAATTTTGAGCTTATTTAAGAGTTGTATGGTTGGAAAGAGGGCAAGCTCATGAGTTTAGTGATGTGGGTCACTTGAAGTCATCTCGGGTGTTATCCCTTAGAGGAAACCTGACTAACGGAAAACCTCTAAGGTAACCTCTAACCTCTTTGAGGTTGAAAGTTGGCCCTTCAACCTGGAGAGGGATCTCTCCCTAAAACGCAACTACTCTAGGTCCTTGTAGTATTAGGTTTTACACTTTAAGTTGTATGGCCTGATTTAGTTTGTAGGATGAAATTTGGTTGGGTTGTATATAAAACACACTATTGGGCATGGAGTCCAATTTTATCAAATGATGCTACAAATCTAATGATATGGACACAAAAAAGCAAAGTAGTAATAACTCCTTTGAAAATTTGAGAGATTTAGACGAATAAAACTGAAAAGAAAATAGAACTATAGTTGATAGAAGCAAAAACTACTAATGACTAAGAAATACGAGAAAGGAGCATGAAGTTTCCAGACATGAAGAAGATTTTTCATAAACAGAGAAATAACAGACAGGGAACTACAACACACTAATTTTCTGGAAATGCTCATCAAAACTACAATATAGTTAAGATCTGCTCAAATACACCAGAATCCTAATGTTTTTACAATAAAAACCAACCCTTTTCCATACTTCATAAATTTCCTTTATAGACATCACATCAATTGATCACAGGATTATAGTTTCAAACTTAATTACAATAATCCAAAGATATCAAAATATTCTAAGTTCATGCATGGGGAAAATATATTTAATTACATTAAGTTTTTTCTAAAATAAAATATCTGCTGGAAAATATGCTAACATATAGGCTAAGAAAAAGTGTCTTCAGAATGTCTTCCTTGAAAATAGAAACAGGTCCCTGACTGATAGAACTAAATCCTCGCTAGCAAGCAAGTACCTCTGCAAACAGGGTCAAGCCTTTACCAAAAACAATTTTTTTGTTAGACTTCCTTTTCCCTCAGGCTTCCTGGTGAAATTTTCTGATATTGTTGTCATCAGCTTCTTTGGTTTCATGAGTTGAATATTTCCCTGACAGGCAGACTATCCACATTTCCTTTATGCATGTTTTTTAGAATTCGCTGATAATGGGAATGCCAACATTTCTCTTATCGAAATTCGCTAACAACGGAGATGTCAATGCTCCCCTTCCAAATCACTGACAATGGAGATGTCAACTCTTGTTCCTGAAAATTGTGGACAGTGGAGATGTCAGATCCTGCTTCTTTCAAAATCGCTCACAGTGGGAATGTCAACTACTCCCTGCTCTAGTGTATGTAAAAATGTTGTTAAGAACACTGCCAGCAATAAAGCCAAAATTGTTGTTTCTTAAGTGCATAACCAAAATTTTCAAAATGACCCCAAGCCTCCTAGCTGAGGGTGTTGGCTTCTTTTAGAAGCACATCCACCTTCTCCAACCTTTGTTTCTTGCTTTGCCTTCTCTCCATAGGACCTTCTCGTTTAATTTTTGTGTCTCTGTTCTTTTTGGAGCCTGCAGTCATCTTTTTGTTGATGATAAGGTCCTTCAATGACACATTATCTACATCAATTACCTCCTTGGCCAAATATGGGTTGCTTCTCAGTTTAATTTTAAACCTTAACTTATTTGTTGGCCTTGTATGAGGTTGTCTGCCTCTTTTAAGGGTTTCAGACATTGTTTCTTTAGCTTGGGTCTCAACTTCGACCTCTTTTCCTTTAATGATCTTTGGCATAGTTGTGTCTGCAGGGGAGGCTTCAATAGGTGAACTCATGGCTTGGGGAGAATTGATAGTAGAAGGTAAGCTTACAGGGGATGCAGGGTCTAGTTTACTAAGTCTGACACCCTTTCTTTGGTAAACTCTGGGGATTTTAGGGCCAGAGGATGTAGAAGGGACCTCTGTGTCTTTTTGGCTAGGATTTGGCTCTATATGGGTTGTTTCTTGAGTCTTTTTCCCCTATTTGATAGTTTTCTTCCTTCCTCTTAAGGCCTTAGGGGTTTGAGGTAGAAAACCTCCCAAAAATAGGAAGTTCCTCTAGGTTCTTCCTGCTTTGGCCAACTGGTTTTCAATCAGTAGTTTAATGGGGGATTTTTGATAGACATAGTGGAAGAAGGGGTTTATTCTTGCTATAAAATGAGTTTCCATATGCCCGAGGCTCTCCAATAAATAGAAACAAGTGTTCGTCCTAACCTAACCATCTAAATGTGAAAGAAAATGAAAGTGATAGAGATTTACTCAGTTGAACGTTCCTTCACAAGTGAAGTATGATTGGGTTATGCAAAGTAGCCCATGCCATTTATATTGTAGCCAAACCCTTTGAACCTTGGCTCTCCAATTACGATTCCTTAACTCTTCCTTCAGAAAGAAGGGCACATAAACTCCTGCCAACACATGGCTTCTAAAACCTCGTTCCCCGTTTGCATGCAAGGTTCTGGTCTCTGATATTAGTTGTTCTATATCAGAGAAGGAGAGCCCACCAACTTCCACCCAGTTTTCATCGAAATTCTAAGCAAATGAACGAGCCACAACATTGTGGTAGTCGGTGCAACAGTGGAAGAACTCACGCTAACCGAACTACTGAAATTGTTGTTGGATATCGGGATAAATCTCCAACAGATCCGGTGCTTTGGGCTCAGCGCGGTTAGCTTTGTCGCCTTTCCCCATAGCAAAATTTAGTTGGAAACGAAAACATCGAGATTTGATCCAGGATCTTTTCAAGAGAAGTCAAATGAAATCTTGTTAGACATTACCAATTTCACAACAAAATCACCAATTTACAAAGTGAAATGAGCTTAATAAATGGAGAGGGGAAATCATTACAATTTGGGTAAATTCATGTTTTGAACAATTATTAATCGATAAAAAATATACCGATGGCGCCAGACAAATAAATGATTTAATCATTACACTTACCCCTGGCACGCTTACAAACCTTATCATTGTCGCTGACGTGGTCAATGTAATTCCGGAATTTAAATTTGAAATTAATTTTTGGCATTGATAGTTGGCCTATCAGTTATATCGCAAATGTTGATAATCCCGTTGTCAACAAATTTCTTTAGAAAACATTATCGGAACATTAAAGCATTGATAGCCCCGCTATCGATGATTTCCCTGTTTATTACAATTAAAATGGTGACACTAAAACTGTGATCATTTTCTAAATTTTTTTAAAAACATAGTTAATGAGATAACAACTGGCTCCACGAGGATGTTGTCGATCAATAATGGTAGAAAGAACCCCATAGATCAGTTGCCTATTTATTACAAAAAGACTAGTTCAAAACAAAAACTTTGCTAACTCAAAAACAAAGAATTTGTCTCTTAAAAGATGTTCTTTTTACAAACTCTTATTTTTAAACATAACTGATTGTAAAAAGAACTTATTCTTTTGATAAACATTATGAGAACCTCAAGGCCTTCTCTTTGGGCTTCAATTTCTTTAGAATGTTTATCCACGTTTACTTTTTTTTTCAAACAAAATATATGATATATGCAATGAACTCTGGAAATTATCCTTCATCTTTAGGATATGTAATGTTTTAGGAATCGTCCATTGAATGGACCTCCTGGCAGCACTACTCCTCGCAGATCTTCTAGAATGAAACTATTCTTACCACGTAAAGTTGCTATTATGTATGGTCCTTTCCAAATGTTTTCAAACTTCCCATGCTTACCCTTGTCCTCAATACGAGCATCCCATTTCAAAACTAATTCTTGGCATTTAAAGTCATCCTCCTTAGTCTTCTTGTTAAAAGTTCTCTTGATCTGATTATGAACTTCTTGCTACTTTTCATACACTCTCTCTCTATTTTCTTGTACCTCAATTAACTGATTTACCCTCCTCTGCATATGATTTGGCTCTTCTCTTATTTCATGTAGATATCTCATCATAGGGATGCCAATTAAAACATGAAATGTAGCATCAACACCATACACTAACTGAAAAGGAGTAGTATCAATTGACATTTTAGTACTAATCATGTCTGCCCACAAGGAAAACTTGAGTTTTATATACCAAGCATTCTTATTATCTTCTAATAGTTTTTAAATAATTATAATCTAGAGTTTATTTGAGGACTCAACCCATCCATTACCTTGAGGGTAATAGGTTGTAGAATGACTAAGTTTGATATGGTAATCATCACATAATTTTACTAGCCTCTTATATTTGAAACACTGTGCATTATCAGTGATAATTCTCTTTGGACATCCAAACCTAGAAAGAATGTTTTCTATATTGGGACTGCTTCAATCCATTTGGTAAAGTAATTTTTTCCCATTAAAATCCATTTGTGTTGTGTTGAAGATGTTAGATGCATTTTTCCTATGAAGTCAAGGCCCCATTGTTGAAAAGGCGCCTCCACGGAAATTGGTTTCAACGGGAGAGACATTAATTTTGGCATACCTTCAAACAACTAACATTTATGGCAGACTGCCACTTTTTTTCTAATATCAGAAAAAATGGTTGGCCAATAGAATCCAACTCTCAAAATTTTATCTGCAGTAGCCTTCCAATAATGATGTCCTATGCAAGCTCCTTCATGGAAATATTTACTCATTGTTTTAGCTTCATCTTCTAGCAAGCAGTTTAATAAGATACCCTGAGGATCTTTCTAATACAAATAATCGTCTAAAAGACAATATTTGACAGATTTAAATTTCAAAAATATATCTCGAGTCTTATCCATCCCTAGTGGTGCTTGTATATTTTGTAGAGTTTAAATAATATCAACACACCACACACATTCTTTGAAACAGTCTTCTGCTTTAATCACTGATTCTCCATCTAGCAAATCTGATGATTCCAAAATCGAATTCACACCAAAAGTGTCAAGATTTGTTTCAGTCATAAGTCTAGCCAAACCCTGTCCTTTGATTAGTTTGGTAGGCTTAATTTCTAAGTCAAATTCTAACATCTTAGAAATCCATGTCCCTCTTCTTCCATCATTATCTAGTTGTACTAAAATACTTTTAATTGCAACATCTAGCACATAGGCAATCACATGAGAATGCAAAATAAAAACTCTAAAATATTTAAGTGACTTGATCAATGCATATGCTTGTTTGTTTAGTATATTGTATTTCAGTTCAGCATCTCTCAATGCCCTATTGAAAAAAGGAGATTGGTTGTTCCTAACCTGTTTTTCTGAAGTAAAACACCAGAAATGGTGTGCTCGGAGGCAAATGAAAAAATTATAAAATCCTTAGAAAAACTTGGACTAATGAGTAGAGGTGTTTGCCTAAAGATCTTTTGATATCATTAAAATACCCTTTTTCTTGTTCGGTCCACTTAAACGCTCCCTTTCTTAAGCATATTTGATATTACTTTTAAAATTTCTACAAATTTTGGAACAAAACGCTACAAAAATTTGACTTTACCTAAGAATGATTGCACCTCCTTCCAATTTCTTGGTTGCTCAATCTTTTGGATTGTTGTCACTCTGTTGGGGTCTATCTGGATGCCCTCCTTTAATACTATGTGTCCCAACAACTTGCCTTCCTTCATGGTGAAATGATATTTTTTCAGATTTAGAGAAACTCTGAATTTCCTGCACTTGTTAAAAATTGTCCTCAAATGTTTCAAATGGGCAGATTCAGATTTTGAGAAAACAATGATGTCATCTAGATAAATTACCATGAACTTATCTCTTTCGTCAGCAAAATTTATATCCATTGCGCACTGGAAAGTAGCTTCGACATTCATGAGTCTGAATGGCATCTTGGAATACATGATGTACTTCATGGCATGATGAAAGTGGTATTTTCCTGATATTTTGGTTAACCTAGTATCTGATTATATCCTGAAAACCCATCCAACATAGAAATCATTTCCGTGCCAACCACCTTCTATATAATGTGGTCCATTTTTGGTAAAGGATAATTATCCTTCAATGAAACTTTATTCAGATTTTTGAAATCTACACATAAGCGAATTTCTTTGCTCTTCTTTCTCACTTGCACCAAGTTTTCTATCCAATATGAAAATCTGAGTGGAATGATGATTTTTGCAGCTAACTGTCTTTTTGCATCCTTTTCAATCAACAGTAGTAGCTTCAGATTGATCCTTCTTAACTTTTGTTTAAAAGGTTTCTCATTTTCCTTAAGTGGTATAGTGTGTTGGATGATAGTCTGATCATAGATATTCAAATCTTCATATCTCCAAGCAAATATATCAACAAACTCTTTCAACAATTCTGCATATTTTGGTTTGTGCTCCTTTTTCAAAGTATTAGAAACTTTGACTATCTTTGGGTCAATGTCAGTTCCCAAATTGTAGTCTTCCATCTCACCATCGCTTGGCAAGATTCTTGGCTTAACTGCCACATCATTGGAATCAAACAACCTTTCTAAAGGAACCAAGCCTCTAGGGATTAGATTGTTACTTAATTGAATAATTTCCTGTCCAACAACAATATTCAAAAAGACTGTTGATTCAGAAGTTTTATTTGTAGTTTCATTTTCATCCTTGTTAATTAGAGTGTTGACAAGTTCATCTATTCTTTCAAGAAACGTTTTAATTTTTTGATCGTCATCAAACAACTTCTAGTGCTTAGTATTATTTTGAATAGAAGTCTTGTGTCTAACATTGATCTCATACTTTTCATTGGGATAAATTGGAATCATGAATGCACTAACAGTTGTTGCTAAAGAGTCTGCAATTCCATTCTCCTCTCTTGGTACCAACAAGATTTCATGTTCAGAAAAGAAGTTAGAAAATAAATCCCATACCTCATTTATGTAGGCTCTCATCCTTGGATGCTTGGTTTGATAGGTACCTTTGATTTGGTTCACAATCAGCTCCAAATATCCAAAAATGCGAATTTTCTTCGCCTTTTTCTCTATTAACAGATTTAGCCAATGATGAGAGCTTCATATTCTGTCACATTATTTGTATAGTCAAAATACAATTTAAACAAATGTAATTGTCTTTTACAATCTGGTGGAAAAATCCATATTCCTACTCCAGAAGCCTTCTCGCAAGTGGAGCCATCAAAGTACAATTTCCAGACTTCATCTGAAAATTTTTGAACTCGTTTTTGTTGAACATTAGTCTCATCTTTCATTGATATTTCTCCCTCAAAACAACAATCATTAAAGAAAATTTGTGACCCCAATTCCGTATCTACTACATAGATGGGATGATTATCCAGTTGGGTTCTACTGCTCACCATATAGGCCATTTGGACCTCTCGGTATAATCTTTTCAATTCACCAAACAATGGGATTGAAGCATAAGACATATCCATCTACATAGTTCCTCCCAATATTGCTACCCACTATCGAGATAACAACATGCAAAATCTGGCTGGAATGTATGCTACCACTATATCCATCATTACACTCTTAGTAGGAAGTTGAGCTAAGGTGACAACTAAATCCTTTATCAGATCTAAACATTTTACTTTTTCTGGAATCAAAAGAGAACAAATCTTTGTAGGTTCTAGTAAATTAAATTCCTAGATGTTCCATGACTTACTTAGGCATGAGATTATGTGAAGCTACGGAGTTTAACATGGCATTGTGAATCATCATATAATGTATGTTCAGACTTACATAAAATGGGGGAACATCATCGTTTATACTAGTGACATGTGGACCAAAAACAAATTTAGGAGCATCATCGTCTAGGTTTAAAGAATCTTGTGAATTTAAGTTGACTTGATCAGTTCTTGAACTTTTAACCATAGTCAAAATTATTTTTTTATATTGTTCATTTCTTAAAAGTTGAGCAAAAGGAATGGATACTTTCAACTTACTCATTTCATATTCTAGATTAAATGTTGACTGTGCTTTTTTTGAATCCTTGATCTCCTTTTTTGCTTCTTCTACTTTTCTCAGATTGTCCTTCTTAGGCTCCTATGGTTTCTTCAATATCTCTTTCTTAGGTTCAACTGTTATCTTTTGTGGCGGAGTCTTGATAGGGAAATTTCAATTTCTGAGGTGGTACTGCCTCTTAAAATATGTCACCGCATTATTATACCCATGTTGATAAATAATTGAATCACAAAGATGAATGCCATATTTTTCTCTTAAGCATCCAGTAGAAGTGTCATGTTCCTATTTGGTGGCAAATACTTGGGTTTCTTTATCATCGAAACACCCAATCTGGTCATCTTCTTCATCAATGGCATGTTCATCAACAAAAGCTTCTGTAAAAGGAGGTTGAACAACATGTTGTTGTTCTTTATGACTTTTTTGCTTTCTAGGACGATTTTGAGTAGCTTGGGGTCTTTTGAAATTCAGATTCCTAACTTGAGGTTGATTTTCAGCTCGGGGAGGAGTTAATTTATCCACTAAATTCTCCATTGCTTTCAGCATCTCATCAAACTTTACATTAGGAGATGAATATGATTCTTCTTTGAATCATACTCTCCTTTTGGTCTTCATGTTTGCCTTCTTTGCCAATAAATTGGATTCTACCCCAATTGCATTACTCCGCATTGCCTCTAAAGTAGCAGGATTTCTCTCACAGAGCTAATAAGACAATTTGGCATCAAAGATATCAGGATAGTGTAATAAAGCTAATCCAAGAGGAGGTTTGATCTCAATTGGAATCGAATTATATACCTTGTTAAATCTAGTTGTGAATTCTTGGACAGATTCCCCTAAATTCCTTTTAAGAGCGTCATATTTAGTTAAAATCTGCAGTGCATTTTTCTTCACCTCCCATTTGGCGAGAAACAACTGTTCAAATTGATGGAAAGTATTGATACTTGTTGTAGGTAAATATATGAACCATTTATTTACCTCTCCTGATAGACTTTGTGTAAAAAGTCTCAATTTGACATCCTCATGATGAACTTCTTCTAAGTCAATAAAATCATTTAGTTTGTCCACATGTCGTTGAGCTATGAAATACCTAGTATCATCAAAATGAATCAGGCATTGTCGATAATTTAAATGGATTTCATATATTTGACCTTGAAGATCCAAAGGTGCATATCGGGTAGCCATAGGGTTGGGATATGAAACTACACTAACAACAGGAGTTAGGACAACGAATGTCAAAGGCACTGAGACCGTTGTGATACCAGTTGATGAAATGGGCTTTTGGACACCCATATAGTACGTATGAGTAGTTGAGGCAAATAAAGATGGGTTGAAATAAGGAAAATTCAGAGGTCTAGTCGCAACTTCTTGGAGTTCCTCGACTTTATGTTCTAATTTTTGAAAATGAGACCAAATCTCAAAATCTTGTGGTAATAGCTCTAATTTTGGGATAGAGGGCCCAAGGGTAAAGGTATTTAGATATGTTGGATCAATAACAGTATTTGATAGACTACTTTTGGACTTAGATTTGAGTAAATTACTTTCAAATTTAATATCTAACACCAAATCTTCAAAAGATTCAATCTTTGCTGGTAGAGAATAAGACCTTTCTAAATTGACCGTACTTGATTCCTTAGGAGTTTTTTTCCTGAATAACTTTTATGGGCTTGAAAAAAACTGGGGTGGATTTGGATCAGGGTTCCTCTGAGTATAAATGCTTGTATGAGCCAAAACTTCGTCAATAAGAACACTTCAGATTGTAATGTGGAGTCTCCAGAGCAAAATCTTGCAACCAAACTGATACACAAATCTTTGTTTTCCCTAGGAGATCTGATCTTATACAATAAAATCATTGGGGAAACATATGCCTTTCATTCCCCGATAATGGTGCTAAAATGTTATATCTTAGAGGAAACATAGATGTGGGAAAACCTCTAAGGTAACCTCTAACCTTTTTGAGGTTGAAAGTTGGCCCTTCAACCTGAAGAGGGATCTCTCCCTAAAACACAATTATTCTAGGTCAATGTAGTAGTAGGTTTTACACTTTAAGCTCTATGGCCATATTTATTTCGGGGAATGAAATTTGGTTGGGTTGTATATAAAACAAACCATTGGGCACGAAGTCCAGTTTTATCAAAAGATGTTATAGATCGAATGAGCATGACACAAAAGTAAGGTAGTAATAACACAATGTTATGAAGAGACAACATTATGGGCCATCCTCCTCTTGCAGAATTTAACAAAATCTCTGAGTAAAGAGCATGGTTACATGCGAAAGGAATCAGGAAAATAGAAGACATCTCGGAATGGGATAGCCATGGGAACTGGCAGCGATGGAACTTTCCTAAAACTCCAGAACATTTACAAATGCAGTTGGAAATTCTTTTTGAAGCAATCTCTGATTTCGCACCAGTCCACAAGGAAGATTCCTGGGGATGGGACAAGACTAGGGTCTATTCGACAGCTCAAGGCTACATTCAGATGCAAACTAGGAAGGAATCGACTCACCAGGAATCTTTTTGGAAGCAAATTTGGGATAGCTTCAACATCCCCAAAATTAATTTCTTCTTTTGGACTTTGATGCACAAGAAAATTCTGACCGGAGAAAACTTGTGCAAAAGGAATATAGTAGGCCCCCATTGCTGTGTGTTATGCAAGTGCACAAAGGAAACTTCTGATCACTTATTTATAGAGTGCGAGTTCGCGAAGGAGGTCTGGTCCTTTTTCTTGTATAGGCTAAATGTTTGCCCTCCATCTCAGGTCTCGGTTGTCTCCATGTTTACCTCTTGGAAAGACAGTTATCCTCATAGCATCACTAGCAAGTCTCTTTGGCTCCGAGTGTGGATTACTGCCCCGAAATATGTCTACTGGAAGCTTTGTCTCACCAGGAACGATATCATTTTCAACAATACAGATTGGTCTCTAGAAATGGTGGCTGCCCGAGCAAAGGGCCTGCTCTTAGAAACTTTGAATCATTTCCCCGTCAAAGATGACATTTCCCTTCTAATTGAAGAAAGGACATGGCTGGATGCTTATTTCAGCAGGATCATAATCAAAGCAAATTCTCGCCCAATTCAAAAGGAAAGATGGAAAATCCAAGATTTAGAGGACAACTTTCAACATTGGTGGAGATCCCAAGGCAAGTGCACAATCTTCTTCAATGGTGCTTCAAAAGGCAACCCAGGAAAGTGAGGAGCGGGCAGGGTGATTTTTTCACCGAATGGGAACAAAGAAGATAGTTTCAGTTGGGGGCTTGGTCAGAGAACCAACAACTAAGCAGAAATTCTCAGCTTATTGAAAGCTTTTCAAATGGTGAGAGAGGAAAATCCAAGAGAAATCTTAGTCTTTGGAGACTCGTAAGTGCTGATAAAAGAACTCATTACTGAGAAAGAGATAAAGGATCCAGTGCTAAACAAGCTGCTAACAAGACTAAAAAGAATTTTGAGAGAAATTCCCTCGGTTCAATTTTACCATATTCTTAGGGGTTTAAACAAGGAAGCGGACAGATTGGCAAATATAGGATGTGTTATGCTCCTATACCAATAGGTGTCATATATCATGATTGACTTGATGAGCTATGTAATATGTTCATACCTTTACTTGTTGCAAAGGTTTTCCATATTTGTAAAAAATCAAAAAATTAAAAAATGTAAAGAGGGTATGCCCTAGAAAAAGAATAAAAGGGTAAAAAGAATAAAGAAAAGGTCAAAAAATCAAAGAAAATGAACCCCAAAGAAAAACAAAAAGACCATGAAAGTGTGCAAGTCTAAATGCCACTACTATTTACTTTTATGCATAATAAAGATTGTGTGCAGCTTGTCACCTATGCCATGATTCATGAGTAGTCAAACAGTTTAAGCTTGGCTAGTTCATATTTTCAATTTCATGTTGTAGAAGTAGATAGGTAGAGTGAATAAAAGAAGCTCAACAGTTTAATCTGAGCCCTTTGATGTAATAACGCTAGACTTAGATAGATATCTACATGAAAAATAAAATAAAGTGTGATAAGGGTTTGCCAGTATAAGTGCACCCTAATAAAGAAGTAAAAATGCTAGGATAAAGTAGGTAGGGTAAGTAGATGATGGTTGCAGAATAAATGTGTGGTGAATGGTTAAAGTTAAAAGCTTAAACCTTTTTTCTTTCATCACTTGTACAAAGCACAACTCACATTGGAGACAGTACATCAAGAACTCAATGTCAAACTAATTAACTTCCTTGCTCCATTTTTCCCAAAAAATTCACTAATTTCCCCTAAGTGCTAAAGGTACCTATAAACAAGTTAGGGGGGCTCAGAGCATTTCTCTGACTTTTGGAGGGACTGGACCCTCGGCCCAATAATTTGAAATACCTAAAGCACTTAAATCCCCTTCATCAATATTCACTCCTTCATAAAGTAACTCATTCCCTTTATAAAGCTTTTCCTAAGTAAAATCCTATTTTTCTTAGGAAAATTAAAAACATTCAATCTACATGAAACCCTCATATATGATTAGCCTAAGGTATAAGTGTTGTATGATGAAATGCATTTTCGGAAAACATTAAACTTGGCACTTTCCCATTCATTTGGACATATTAACTATTAATTTGTATTAATTTATAAATCCCTTATAAAGTTTACCCTGTCCCATATTATTGTAACTATATAAAACCCCAAATATTACATATCCCGCCCCGATGGTTAAATATAACCATAAATCAAACAATAAAATGGGATTAATTAACCCTCATGGTTAATTAATAACCTCACCAGCCAATCCCGCCGCCCCCGATGTGATTAAATAATACTTAATTATATCGGGCCCGCCTCTACTAAACCCCTGTCAGTTCATACCCCCCAACCACTGTCCGATCAAGCCCTTGACATCCGACGGCCACAATGCATATCGCACGGCCCTTTGTGACCGCACGTTAGCGTGCGATCACAAAGCGGTTTTGTGCACAGTACCTTGCCACACGTCGTATTTTCTATGGAATCGTTGGCCCAATGCAAAATACTACCCTTCCCCATAAGCGGTGTGATATGAAACCGTTTACTGCCTTCCCGCAAACGATAAAAACCTCGAATCACCCCTGCTGACATCACCTGTCACTTTCATTAACCCGCCAATACCAACCATTTACCTGTTTAAACACAAAAACCCCAATTTTCCCCGTTTTCACTTGATTATGCAGTAAAACCCTATGTAACCCATCTGCACCACCTGAAGCCTCTGTTAACCGATTCAAGCATGGTTTACCTCCCGAAAAGCATTCTAGACTCACTCCACAGACCTCTCAAGCTCAAATGAAACATTTTCGACCTCCCCTACAAACCAATGCTTTCTTAACAATTTGTTTTGTTTTATAGGTGATCAGAAGACCACATCCTTGGATAAACAGTGTTAATACTAGTCATAAGACCTGTTTACTCCAAGATTGTTATCAAATCTATTCAAACAGAGATGGAAGATAAAACATACAGTTAAAAGACAAGCAGAGGAAACATGGAATTAAAAGGATTTACTGTTGAAATAGACAGTAAAAACCTAAAATATACAGTGAAGGTAAAAGGACACAGTAAAGAACAATCAAAGTGTATCAGGGTTAAAGAGTATCAGATTGAAGACCAAGTCAAGTAAATCAATTAGCATAAAGATAAACAGTAGGGAAGATAGTTACAAAGCATAGCATACAAATTCATGTCAAAGTGAAGACAGATGAAAAAACAGAGCGGTAAAAGTAAAAAGTAAACAGTAAAGAGTAAAAGTAAACATGAAGACATTGAGGGTTAAACAAAGATGAAAACACTTTCACCAGCTACAATGAATTTTATGCAAAGTAAAAGTGAAAAACAGTCAAAAGAAGTTTAAGGTTAAAAGATGAAATTAGAGCAAAAATGGTACATTCTTAAGAAATTTCCTGTTTAAGTCATAGTTTTGCAGAAACTATTGTGGCCAATCCAAGAAGTATTTCGAGAAACTGGAGGAGGTTTTTTTTCCTAACCAGCCAATCTACAAAAACCTATCTCACTTTTTACACAGGTATTACCAAGAGGGAGATAAGTGCATGTCTTCACAGCCTATTTTTCAGTTTGTGCAAAGTCCTGTTTTTGACATCTTTTTGCAGAAAATATTGTGAACAGCTGGAGATGAATTTTGGGAAACTGAGAGAAATTTATCTCACAAACATTATTATCTACAAAAACCTCTTTCACTTTTTACATATCTATCACGGATTTAGATATACAAGCGTATCATTGGACCCTAAGTTTGCAGAATTTCTAGGGCAGAATGCACAAAGAAAGGATGTAGTTAGTGATTGGGATGCCTCATCATCAACCAATAGTTGCTATCAAATTAGACTTTCTCTTCTTTGTCACCATAAATCCATAGAAATAGTGCCAAATAGATTCATTAGTTTTGAATGTCCTTTGTTTTAGTTCTATTAATGTAAAGAGTTGGAGATATTTGTGAAACTAATCTTGATATTTTTTCAAGATATTTCAGTTTACAATTAGTATAAATACTTCTTCATTTGAAGTATTTTGTGTGGATTCTTAGACATTACTGTAATATTGATTATTTTGGAATAAAGCGCTGATTGGACCAACTTTGTATGGATTGCTGGATGAAGAATTGAAGCCAAGGACTTTTCACAGATTTCTTGAATCAAACACCGGATCAATAAGTCCTCTATACCTTATGTTTTAAAGTTTTCCTTGTTTATTATATCATCTATGTTTCACATCTGAATGATAAACGAAAAATAATAATTCAGAATATGCTTGATTGCACTCTGTTTTCAATCTTCTCCATGTTTTCTTCTGAATTAGTATAAACAATGAAATCTTAATTGCTCATGTTTTCTAGTTCTTTCATTTTGATTATTTATTAAAGAATACTTAATTGCTCTTTAGTAGTAATCATTCAAGTTCCCTCTTTAAATATGCTGAAGGATTCTTAACTGCCCTTCATCCATTTTAAGCCCATTCCATCTATTCCAAGTTGCTATTTGTTCCATGTTTGACCATCTTGCCCTGTGAAACCATCTTTTGTTAAGAAACCAAATCCAGTTAAGCCATATTCTTTGACTTCATCAGCCCAATGGACTAAGCTACTCAGTCTTACCCCTTTGCTATTTGAATCTCACCACCCAAACTCAAACAAAACTCCTAAACTTCACAGCTAGCCCAAAATATTTCAAAACCAAGCTAAATCATAAAGAGAGAGACCTCTCTGGGTATTGATTGGCTAGATTCTGTACCTAAAAGTTGGTTTGTGGTTACCTCGGACCCCTTTCCTCTTCGAACAACTTCAAGGAAAATCTGAGTGATAACAAGGTGTACATTGCAAATTGGGATGATAAGTACAAATGTTGATTCCTCGATCAAGGCAATAATCCCCTGAGTGGGAAGGTTGTGCTTCCGACTTTCCAAAGATTGTATTTTGGTTGTTTGGTGTAGCCCAACCTAATTCTCTCTATAAATAAAACATAATCGTTTCAGTTATAAAAAAGATGTAGAAGGGACCTCTGTGTCTTTTTGGCTAGAAGTTGGCAAAATAGGGGTTGTTTCTTTAGTCTTTCCCCCCTGTTTAACGATTTTCTTCCTTCCTCTTGAGGCCTTAGGGGGTTGAGGTTGAAAACCTCCCCAAAATAGAAGGTGGCTCCAAGTTCTTCTTGCTTTGGCCAACTAGTTTTCAATCAGTAGTTTAATGAGGGTGTATGATAGACATAGTGGGAGGAGGGGTTTGTTATTTCTATGAAACGAGTTGTCATATGCTTGAGACTCTTCAATAAATAGAAATAAGTGTTCATCCTAACCTGAGTAGCTAAATGTGCAAGAAAATGGAAGTGATAGAGATTTAATCGGTTGAACCTTTCTTCACAGGTGAAGTACGACCGGGTTATGCGAAGTAGGTCGTGCCATTTATCTTGTAGTCATACCCTTTGAACCTTGGCTCGCCAATTACGATTCCTCAACTCTTCCTTCAAAAAGAAGGGCACATCAACTCCTGCCAACACATGGTTTCTAAAAACTCATTCCCCGTTTGCTCACAAGGCTGTAGCCTCTGAGATTATCTATTTTGTAATAGAGAAGGAGAGCCCACCAACTTCCACCCAATTTCCATCGAAATTGTAAGAAAATGAACGAGCCATGACATCGTGGTAGTTGGTGCAACGGTGGAAGAACTCACGCCAACCGACCTGCTGAAACTGTTGCTAGATATCAAGATAAATCTCCAACAATTTCGGTGCTTTGGGCTAGGCCCAGTTAGCTTTGCCTCCTTTCCCCATCGCAAAATTTAGTTGGAAACGAAAACACCAGGATTTGATCCTGGATCTTTGCGGGAGAAGTCGGATGAAATCTTGCCAAATGTTACCAATTTCACAGCAAAATAACCAAACTTACAAACGAAATCACCAATTTACAAAGTGAAATGAGTTTAATCGGTGGAGAGGGGAAATCATTACAATTCGAGGTGAATTCACATTTTAAACCATGATTAATCGATAAACAATATACCAATGGCAACAGAAAAATCAATGATTTAACATTACACTTACCCATGGCACGCTTGCAAACCTTATCATTGTTGCTGTCATGGTCAGCGTAGTTCCAAAATTTAAATTTGAAATTCAATTTTTGCACTGATAGTCGACTTGTCAGTTATATCGAAATTGTTGATAAGCCCATTGTTAGTGAATTTCTTCAGAAAACATTATCAAAACATTAAAGCGTTGATAACCCCACTATTGATTATATCCCTATTTATTACAACTAAAATGCTAACACTGAAATTGTCAGCATTTTCTCAAAAATTTTAAAAACAGAGTTAATGTGATAACATTGGGAAAAAATTGGGACTGTATGAAAATTGGGGTCTTATAAGTGAATGGTACGAATGCGATCGACTCGTTGTCTTGAATATTATTGGTTAGGTCTCTTGCAAGCGTCTTGTGATGGTCCAAGAATTTTTTTTACTTTGAAAGGAGTTTTACTCCCAGCTGATCAATACTACGGAGGTTGAAATCCAAAATGCTTGATACTGCCAAATATCCTACGAAAATTGGGGTTGGACTGTATTAGTAGACACCCCAAAGTCTCAACACTGAAAAATGTTATGTGACAATCTGATATGGACTATAGCTTCCAAAACCCTCACTGCACCAAGAGTTTTATCTACACTGTGAAAACCCCAACTGTTGAATTTAATCTGTATAGTGGCGACGAAACCCCAACTGTTGGTTCTAATCTGTATAGCGGCAGACAAACCCCAACTGATGGATTTGATATGGACGAAAATGTAGGGGGGTGACCTTCAGATAGCTAAGGGAACTATGGTCACAAAGGAGTGTCAGGTGCTACAGATTGCGATATATGCTGGGGTCTAACAATACTCGGCCCAATCTTTTAGAGCACCAGCCAAGGAGGATCGATCGTACCCTTAGCCGTACTACCTGAATACCCTTTTGTATATGCAAGTAATATCCCCTAGTATTTTTCTTCATGTACTATAGCAGCAAGATGGCCGATGACTTGTCTACGGTTAGGTTTCAGGTTACTTTGGTGGGGCTTATGATATACCCAAGGGTACGTGGAAGTGAAGTCCATGCGAGGTTTTGTCTAATGTGCTACTACTCAAAGGGGTACCCACATGGGTTACAAGGGATTCCAACAAGCGTGACCACCTCTTATAGTTCTTTTGTGCATGACTCCACAAATTCGTAGGTTTATGCACTTAACAATGATCCCATAGTCTAAAGATGTCGGAACACGTCTCTAGTCTAAAAAACAATTTTGCCAAAATTGGAGAATTAGCTTACCCTAGAAAGTTCTCAGATACCCCTTGCTATGCACTTAACCTGCAAGAATAACAAAATGTCAGAAATACGAAATAATATTGCCAGAAACACATAAATATCACATGAATTGAGACAAGCTGCAAATACATTTTATTATTTAGAAGCAGAATGCAATGTTCAGTTGCCTCTTCAGGGAGGAACCTCCAACAAAGTAAAGATCAATTGCAATTAAACTCGATGATTCTTCCCTTGCTATATAAGACTATTTATAGTTTTATAACATCCAAAACCCTAACTATTGGTGGTCCCTTGCATAATACAGGTTAACCACTTTATTTATTAACTGTGGCCTGTTTATAACTAATTGTGGTCCCTTTTCTATAATTTGGGTCATCCACTTACTATTATTATTAATGTGGATAACCGCTTACAAGCTTTATTGACTCAGCTAACTAACTATGACTCTGACGACACCCCTTGGGTTATTACATAAATAAAGGGTTTAGGGTTGGACCTTAACATAGTTTGTCTAAATCTTTATCTAATTCAAAATATGTTTACATAGCACATAATCTATAAAACTTGCAAAGAATCAAATATCAAATATCAAATATCAGCAATGGATGTTGAAATAATTGCTCAAGAGACCAACACTAACAGGGAATCAAAACAAATCCAACAAGGCCTAAATCTTACACAACAATTTCCAAATTCCACACTTGATACTACTGCAATTTCATCCTCGAGTCTAGGAAAGAGAAGAAATCATGGTACTGGAAAATTGGTTCATGGTGAGCTATGAGGTTGTCGAGATGACAAAAAGTCTCATCCAAAAACTTTCCAGACAAAGCACATACGGTTCAAACAGCTAAATCCAACAATTTCATAAATAGAGAAAGCATTCGAGAAGCTATAGACGTGGAAAATGACAACAATGTACCACCTGAATGGGTTACTTCTTGGTTAACAGAGAATAAGAAGATAATGGAGCAAATTGCGGAAGAGGACATTATTTTCGATGAATGTCCCATGACGTTGCAAAATGCAAAATATGACAAAGCCACCAAAATATTGATAATTGACAATGTAAAAGTTAAAAATAAAAAGATTATTGGTGAAGAACAAATGGATATTAATCCGTTTGACATTGACACGAAGAGGCTGATAGTATTGCATCAATCTATTAGTGATATAGTTGCTTAGTTTATTGAAAAGCTGACTACAGAAAATTTTAGACTAAAAAAGAGATTAAAAGAACTAGAATACATTCTAAATTTGGTTCCTATGTTAATGACTCCACTAACAATATGATAACTTTCATTGTCAAGTTGTGTTGTTTCAACACTGCAAACATCTAACAAAGTTGTCAATTTGCTTAATGCAATGAAGTCACATATCATCGATAACATAGCCGAATATTATAAATTATTGATCAAGTAATTTTTGATTTAACTTGTTTGCAACGGGAAATTATGGCATTTGTGAATTTGGTTAACAATAATCTTGTGGAAGATGGGAAATTCACTAACAATGATTTAGTTTCTTTTAGATAAAGGCTTGCACTACTCTCTGATATCACGAAGCAAACCCAAGAGCTTCCAGATGCTAATTGAATAAAGCAATTGGAAGTTGGATGGTCAAAAAGAATCAATACACTTAAGGATATCATTCCTTATTGTGATAAGCTAGGCAAGAAAAGAAGTGATGCCTATCTACGGGCAAAAAAGAGTATACAACGCTTAGATAGTCTGTGCATCTTGCACTATTCTAAATTAATTTCAAGCGACACATTAAAATTTGAATTGGACAGAAAAAACAGGCAATGGCATTAGAGTTTAATAACATCACTAATTTTACTACAAAATAAATTACAAATGGTTAGCTACTTTTGTTAAAGTAAATAAGAAGAAATTTGTCTTAGTTGCCCAGGTGCAAGAAGAAGTTAGCAAAATTGAAAAATAGATATTCACTAAAAACGTGAAAATGGAAATTACAATTGCTCCTGAAAGGGATTACATTAAAACTATGGTGAACAAATTTGTTTATCAAGTCATGAACTCGTAACACGTCTAACAAAAGCACAGTGAGGATAAATGCTTTTGCATAGTGTAAGTATTCTCAAATTATTCAACATTTGATTTTTTGTGAGCCAATATTAGATATTTTAGCTTTGTTGATTATGTTATGGTGACCTTTGTTAATTACTATATACAAGTTGTTGTTTTTTGTTGGAGATGCCTTTTTTAGTGTTATGGTTTACGAAAGCGCAATGGCAGTTTCCGTTAGAACAAACACATTTACTTTACAGTTCTTGTTGCTTCAATTTCAACTCTATTTAGCAACTTTGTCTTTTATGACTATGTTTTGAATATGATCTCGTACATATATGAGTTATGGTTATGGTCATTGACATTTGAATCTAGATACAATTGTTACTGAATCTGGTCCTGTATCAATGTTATGATAATGTTTCCTATAAAGTTCTAATGATATGTTTTGAGATTTTCTATTATATTCAATGTTGTGTTGTTGCTTTAAACGAAATTAAACCTTTAATAATAGTTTTGGATATTAGACATACATCTCTGAATAATAGAATTATAGCACAATGTTTTCATAACTACACATATTTCATTCCTTGGAATATATAAATCGAGAGAAACTTTCCATTGTAGTTGCTCCATATTGCCACATTCTGCACAATCAAAGCTAGGTTTAATTGTGCATATGCATATTAATTAATTAATTGTGTTTCCAGTACACCCTTTCTACATACAACAAAATAACTCTCGGTATATAATTCCGATTCTACTAAGAAAGTTTGTTTTTAATGCCTATATTTTGAATATTTTCTAGTGCATTGAATCTGTATTATTTGAGTGTGACAGAAACCTTAATTAGCTAAACAAGCTTTGAAATATTCACTATCTACAAATTGAACTTCAATAACTATTTTCCATTTAAATCTATCTGACTCTATATTGATTTTGAGACAACATATTTTATATGTTTTTGAACATATGCTTGGAGAATTTATTTTTATTTCTAATGTTGTGTTATTTATTAAAATGAAAATTAACGTTTCGCAACAATTTTGGATCTAAGACATAAATCTCTTTAGAATACAATTGCTAACCGCAAAACTTTAGATTTTAATAAATTCCATTGTGCATAATATGAAAGGACATATAAAGCTTTTATTGTGTTTAAGTGTACTAAAAATCCATACAATATTTAAGCACTTCGCACAATTATCAACGTTGCTTGTTTTGCACCTTAATATAAGCACATTTATATAAGTCATAATATGATATAAATGTGAAATTAGGTCTATGCAAAACACGCAAAAAAAAAGGTTCACTTGGTAGGCGAATATGGTGATTAAGCATTCTACACAATGCTTTAATCTGTAACTTTTTAATATTCAATAATTTTTAGTCCATAATGTTACTATGTGTCAATCAGTAACATATACGAAAGTGTAAAAAACACGGAACGAAGGTTTGGTCATACACATTACTTTCCGCACATCCCTTTACAACATTCATTCAATTAATTAGTTTTGTTAGCTAATTTTGTGTTATGCAAAGAACTTTCACCATAACTACCGAACAATCAAGTAAATATTTTACTGTCCGCAAGACAGGAATTGTGCGGGGAAATGAGGGCGCAGAGGGAAAATTAATCTTAAACTATTTTCCATTTAAAACTTTTACAAGTTTAGTTGTGCATGATATGTGCGAGTTCTAATGATATTTCACATTTTCCTATCACATAAAAGTTTCACGTTTTCTAATTTGATGATATTTCGCATTTTCTACAATACAAGTTTCAATTTTGCTTTTGTGCTCCACACAATTATGTAAGTTTTCATTATGAGAGCAAAACCTTTAATCAATTAATTAGCAAAGTCCTTGGTATGTACGTCTGCACAATTAAAGCTTGAAAGCATCCTCTGCACTCCTGCAGAGATGCCTAACTTCACAAAAATAACCATAAACAAGGCTTACATTGTTTATACAGAGAGTTTTTTACGAAGAGATTTCATTGTGCGAAGAGCTTTCATTGTACAAATTTTTGTCCATGCTCCACACAACCATTACTTAATTGACTAACGATATTCATAATATAGAGATATGGATTACTTATTATTAAACTATTACCAATGATATTGTATGAGTCCACTGCTTTCCACAGCGTTATTGTAAATAGAAGTAGACATATAGATATTCGCAATATAATCCACATTTTTTCCTAAAGCCACTTAATAACATAGTGGTGAGGACCAACATTGTTTATAGGTATCGACATGTACAAAAGTATTTTTCATAAATTTTGTGATTAAAAATCTTGTTTATGAGTGTGAACATGTATAAATTGTGCAAAGAGTTTGTCATAGTGTGGAATGCGGAGGTCTGCACAATGAAAGCTTCATCTGCACAATGGATTTTTTGCAAATTCCCACGGATATGCCTAATTACACAGTAGAGGCAACTTAAATTAATTTAACTATGAACAAATTTCGAACTAATATTATCATGTTTCATTGTGCGAAGCTTTTACTGTGTAGAGGACAGGGGTATGCACGTGATAACAAGGGTGCATAGGGAGCTTTATTCCACGAGAATCATTGTACAGAGCTTCCTTGTGTAGATCTTTCATTATGCAGTGCAAGCTTCTTTTGCACAACGAAAGCGTGCACAAGAATAGATTCGCTTAAAAAACTATAAACCTAAAACTCATTATATAAATTAAATTAAATCAACTTCACAACCTAATCAAATTTATTTAATAATAAATTGTATTCATAACTCTTTGCAATTACAATTATGCACAACTATTAACGAATGCTTGTGGAGAGAGATTCCACTATGCAGAGAGCTTTTATTATGAGAGCACAACCTTCGATCAACTAATTAGCTATATGCCATTGTTCTCTCACACAACTAAATTTGTAAAAGTCCTAGATGAAAAAGAGCTTAAAATGAAATAATTAAAAATAAGTGTAGTAGCGATGCATGTCCAAGCATTAATCAAAGAAACACACTCCCTACCTGGTAAAACACTTGTGCCCTTGTACAACTATTAAAAAATGCTTGTGCGAACAACTTTCACTTTGTGGAGAGCAAAAAATGTGATTGTTCAAGTGTCGATTGTCTTTTATATTCATGATTTCTTGTAAAATACATCCTCGAGAGGTGTTCACTAACATTTCTGCTTATGCAGAGAGCTTTCTGCCGAGATATTTCATTGTGTGGAGAGATTTCATTGTATATAGTTTTGTTCATGTTCCATAAACTTCAACCTGTTCTAGACTTGCTAACAAACTTGACGAATTATGGCTATATTCCCTGACTCTATGCTTGCAAAGTCCCTCCAACAATCTAAATATATCATCGATCTAACAGGGCCTAAACCCCAATGGTGTCGATGAGAATTGACCCCGTGACCTCTCAATCAGTGAGGTAATTAGCAATGAAAACTCGACCAATTGAGCTAACCCTTTGGGCTACAACCTCAAATGTATTATAAAGTAAGTGTTCACAAGGATTGTTGTTGGTTGCTTCCCCCATGCCCACGTTTTGCTTTTTGCTTGTTCTTTCCTTTCTTCTTGATGGTGTTTCATGGGTTGGTCGTATTCAGTTGTTCAAAAGACTATTGTTATTGCGGGAAATAGGGTTGCACAAAATTAACCCCAACGTTAGGATGTGTTGTGGGGTTAATCTGTTTGGGTGTTGTTAAAAGGGAAGTGAGGATTCCCTTGTCCTGGGTTGGTGTAAGTGCTTTTGGAGGTGGAAACCACCACTATGACATAGAAAGGATATTGGTCACCCTGCATGGGAGGGTATTGACTACTTTGCATGGTAGAGTACTAATTACTCTACATACTAGGGTTCTGCGAGGGTGTAGACTGATTGGGATAGTATCTTGTGTTGGATGGTGTTTGTATTGCAGGTGGGGTACAATATGGTTGGTAAGTAATTGGGCCACTATACACATTTCTAGGCTGGTCGAAAGTGTTTCCGGGCTGATTTTGGGCTATGGTCCCAACCAAACTGTGTACAACACTTGATGCTCATGGTGTCTTTGGTTTGAAATATTATAGTCAAGGGGCATCAAGTGGAACATGATAGAGGTATCTAGATTGAGTATAAATGAGCTTGAATTGTTGAGCTTTACTGATAATCTCTTCTTCTATTTGTAGAAATGTGGTAGCCACATATTTTGAGATCGTGGGCACAAGAGATTTAAAAAAAAAGAAGTCAAGGAGGAGGTCTAGTTCTATGTTCACTTTGCATAGGCTATGACGTTTCTTGCCATTCATGGACATGGTCCAAGATATGTATGGTAGACGTTTGCTGAAAATGAGAGAGTATCTCAAATCTAGTATCATGGGATATTGGGAGCTGAAAGAATGTGAGAAATGACATGGCTAGAGAGTTAAATGTCCCATGGGAACTTGAGGCCTCGTTTAGGTACCAATGCGCCGCAGGCGAGGTGAGGGTGCGTTGAAAAATTCATAGGTGAGCTGAGTCATTTGTGATGCTATTTGATGAGCTCCATAGATAAAAGGTCATTATGTGGTTTCCCAGATCTTCCTCCTGTTTCCCTTTGAATTTTGGTATATCCAAGTGTAACTTGGTTGACATAGGGGCCCAATTTGGACTATGTGCAATGGGATCTTTGTCAACTTCTTAGATATGGGAGATTTAAGGAAGAAAGAAATGGGATTTTGGTGTTATTTTCCATCGTTAAATGATTTTGAATTGTAATGTGCACAGGGGTTGCCTGTGGGGAAGTGTGAGATGGACTACCCGGGGGGTAGCGTGTGGGTTCCCTTGAGGGGTGGTATGTGGACTCCCTTGAGGGGTCTTGAATTGAGTACTTTGAGGGGAGGGTCCCAATCAAGGTTGCTCCAATAAAGCATGGACCAATAACAATGGTTGTGTGATGTCTTCGACGTTGAAATGGCAAGAGACCTACACACCTCTCAACAATGATGGAGGTTTTGGAAGCACCTAGAGTTATGGGGTACCGTTGGATCCCCTATGGTGTCAAATGGAGTTTGTTTTACTTCTGTGGTGAGTGGGGGTATGTATAAAAGCAAGTAAATCACATACATAAAACAAAATGAAAAATAAATGGTTACTTTCCCTTTAAGTTATGCTATGTGATCAAACAAGAAAAAAGAAGGTCTTTGTTTGTTTTGCGTATGATAAAATTTCCTAACAAGACCTATTTGTCCTTTCCACTCTCAAAGTAACTGAGCCTTGCGATGATATATTTTTTGACGGGTACTGGGGCTACATCCCGAAAGAACTGGCGATGCTTCCAACAACCAAAGAATCAACCAAGATAATGAAGAGGCTTTAGTGCTTCTTGCACCTCCACCTATAAGGAAAGATGCCCTAAAAATTTGGCCACTAAGATACCTTCGTCCCATGGGGGCAGTTGAGTCTTTAGCTTCTTGGTAGTTAGTCGTCAGTATCGAGCATTATACAGGTCTAGTAGCCCCGTATAGGACCACATACACTGAGACATAAGTAAAAATCCCTCTGAACCGGGTTTCTGATGTGCCCGGTGATGAGCCTCAATATTGCAGCAAGGATGTTGCAACTCCTAGGGCTACCAACTTTACTTTATCAACTCGGGGTTTCGTACAAACTTGGAGGTGACAGTGCTATATGCACAGTAGATGCAACAGTCTACTCTTGTCACTTTTCAACTAGGGTGATAGACCACTAGGGTTTTCAAACTAGTCTTCTATTGACTAGAAGGAGTCTGACTACTGACAGTGAATGTACAACTAATCTTTAATGCAAGAAAGTAAATGCTTGCCTATTTAGGAAATGAAAGTGTTGAATGGAAAGTGCTATGAAATGCCATGAAATAATCTAGCTAAGAAATGACACACATTACTTGCAGAAAAGAACTAATCTAACCTTGCATTCTATCATTTGGATATTTGGACTAAGTGGACATGGGAAGTTATCCTATCACTCTATGACTGATGTATGCATGCACTAGCTATCTCATGTTGAAATGGCAGAAAAATAGTCTTTTGATTTTTGATTTAGAAATGTAAATGCTAAGTTAAACAATTTGATCTTTGCAGGGGAGAAAGGCATGGAAGAGTTGGTCTAAAATGGCACTGAGAGGCATGGAATTCAAGTGGAGGGCCTACCCTATGCTCAGACTATCATTTCTACTCAAAATAGGTTTAAACAGGCTACTACAGGAGATCTTGTAGCTGCTACAGGAACTGCTACAAGATGTCCTAGTTTACTACAGGATGTCCTGGTTTTCTACAGGAAGTTAGCTGAAGGCCATAGGAAGGTAGGGAAGGTGAAATGAAGTGCTGGAAATATGTCTGATGGTGAAATAGGGTGTAGGGAAGGTGCACATTACCCAAGGCTCAACCCAACACTTCAAGATGGTTGGATTTGCCTAAGGTGGTTGTCCATGGTGGCTACAAAACAAAAATTTGGATTAGGGGTTGGTAGGCCTTAGCAGAAGGTGGAGAAGACTTAGATGAGGCTGATGGGATGAGTTCTTTAATGGAGATCAACAATCCCTGCAACAAAACATGTTCTTCTCTTCATTTATGCATAACTTCATATAAATAGGGAAAATATGAGTTGAATTTGAGAAAACTGATTTATTGATGGCTAATGACTAGATCTATGAAATGAAATGCCTTCTTAAACTACAACAAACTCAAGAAACAAAATGACAACTGCAGGTGCTTCCAAGAAATCATAAACAATGATCTATTCAACAATGAACCCTAAGCTATGCAATGATCAAAAGATAAATTTGTTTTTGGGGCGGTGAGAGTGGGGCCCTCAAACCATGATCCCATGAGGGGGATGAGGAAGAGGCCACTATCACAAGATTTTCTAAAGTATTCTTTCTCACTATTGTACCACTGATCTACTTCTTCAACTAATGGAAACAAGACTAAACAATCATTCAAATACTTGTTAAACTAAACAAAGCAGAAATAACTTCAACAACTAACTATGATTTTAATCTAAGAATACATGTACAAAAAGAGGAACCTCTACTGCTAGGGTTGGGCCCTAACCCAAGAGCTTCAACCCTCTGAGTCAACTCAGTGTTGGATCAAGGTAAACCTTCTCATTATCATCAAAATGTCAAATACAACATAAGATTAACAGTCACAATGTTTCAGCTCTAAATTGCCTCTTGGCTACAACAAAAAATCGAATCCTAATGAGGCCCTTGGCCTTCTTATTTATACAAACTAAAGCTACCAACAACTTCCTAAAAATTAGGGAGACTTGGCTCCCAAACTCAAGAATGACTTGTCTTCACTGTCACTAGCTTGGTTGCCAATGAACTCGGTTGGCTTGGTTGCTTGTAACTCCGAGCTAATGAGATATGGTGGAGGAATATTCGAATGATTTGAGGAGTTAAGGAGGGAGACAAATCTCCTAAAATCCCTCTTGCTTGTCCACTTCGAGTTCCTGCACTTAAATTAGCCCAAAACTGCTCCAATTCCTGCAATTAATGCATATTAGGCCACATGACATAACATCTCACCTTTACCCTTCTCACTAAGAAAAATATAATAAAATATGTAAGTAAATGTGAGAAAAGTTGATTTTAATAAGCTGGAGAGTGGCATTAAGACCATATAGTTTACCTATTAATGAGCCTCATCACCAAGGGTATTCTTTTCTGTGGGATGATGAAGCGTTTTAAACACCCTAGAAGACAACTTCTATGTTTCAAAATGTAACATGACTATGGCGGATTATGGGATGCCTACCCCCCATGGTATTAACATGAACTATAAATTATTTTGTGGCCCGTGTGGGGAATTTAATGTTTTCAAGTTATGGTTGCTTTTATAGATTCTTACTTCACTTATGGTGTGAAGAGGTGGATGCCTTTTATACAAAGTTTAGAGTAGCTTAGTGTGTGGAGTGCAATGTGTGTGCAAGTGACTTAGTGAGAATACAAAGTGTGTAGTGATGTCAATATATGATGATCCTTTACAAAATACCCTACTTACACTAAGTTGTGCTTGTTCCTTGCATGAAAATAAATAATGTGTGGATGATGGGCCACTTACTTCCTTCCTATTATAGTATATGAGCCTAAAGGGGAGATGGAAAAATAGAGTGTGTTAAGAAAGCTTTCAGATGCAAGCCTGGGATCATTTAAAATACGCAAGGGAAGCATGGACTATTCCCTTTCTTTGATAACACTCAGTCCTAGTGCCAATACTACTGAAGTAAAAAACTTTGGTTAGTAAAAAAGGTATGTGGATTTAAGGCCACTTACTCTCCCCCTAATTAAGCTATGTGACTTGTGAAGAAAAAAGAAAGGAAAACAAGTTGAAAAGATGTGTGGATTATGGCCACTTACTCTTCTCCTAATTAAGCTATGTTTAAAATGAAAATTTTGAAAGTAAAGATTAAGCAATTTCCCTACTAACAATGGTTAGTAAAGCAATTAAACAATCTATCTAACTGTAAAAAAAATTGCACAAGTGAAGGAAGTTCACTAAAGGCTTCCTAACACTCAGGAAAGAAAAATTACAACGAATTTTTGAGCTCTATGTAACCCATGTGGGTTATATTATGCACAAACGCGTGTACCACATGTCTATCTGTGATAAAAGTCATGCGACTGACACAAAAATTTAAAAAGAGGTATTTTCGGGCCAAAAATAGGTCCAAGGGGGCCTGCAAAAATTCCAGAGAACTAATAGAGGCACAATGGAGTGAAAATGCAGAGAGAAAGGTCCTGCAAAACAACCATTTAGACCAAATAAAGGCAACAAGTGGAGTCACCATCTTGTAATGGTGTATTTGTTACTTATGAGTACCAAAAACACCTTCCTTGAAGTTGGTTGTTACCTACAAGGAACATACAAGCAATTGGATGTTGTTAGTGGATAACATGGATAAACAAAGCATTGAAGCTAATGGAAACAATGCATGAATAAATAAAAACTAAAACTATACTAAATAACACATAAACAAGCTTAATGAAGCAAACAAATCAACAAAGGTTAGGAAGAAAGGTCATCTTTATTGATTATTGGTGGTAAAAGAGTTACAATAAAAGACACTTGAAGAGAATTATTTGAGCTATGGTGCTAAAAAACTCTCAACAATGATTTATCTTTCTCAATCTCTTTATAAGCGCTCTCTCTCTCTCTCTCTCTCAAAGAAGCATAGAAGACACTCTCAATGGTGGAATTCTCTTCTCAATGATATGATTGATTATTAGGGAACAATTTTGGCAGCATAACAATGCATTACTTCTCCTTGTTTTTTGGCTCTCCATGAACTTGTATTTATAGATTTTTTGGACACTCCTTCCCTCCTTTGGCTCATCAATGTGGTCATTTGCCTCATAAATGAGATGAGAGCTACCATCTCCTCGCCTTAAGGCTTCTTGAGGCTGAAGGCTTGAATTTGCCAGCCCATCATGTCAAGTTTGGAGTGTTCTTCAAGCAAGTTTGTGGCTCAAGGTGCTGGGTCGACTATTTCGCGATCGTGCGGCTATCGAAGAAACAATCGTGGGGTTGTTAATTTCCAGTAGTAATGCACCCGCGTGGTTCAATTTAACTTGAACCTTAGCAAAGCTTTTAATTTTTGGTCTTCATGGTGCTTTCAACTGAAAATATAACCTTTGTATGAGTTGATCATTGAATTTGAGTGTCTTCTTGTGCGTATAGATGAGTGTACAATTTTCTCATGATAACACCAATAAACATGTCTATTTTGGAATAGAACTTCCAAAATTTTAATTTAATTATCAATAATTATTAATGGACGGTAGAGATTTAACCTCCATGGAATATTCTAATATATTCTTAGTACTATACACAAGTCAAAGGTTGAGGATTCATCTCCAAAGTAATTATGACTTTTTGGTCCTTTTAATTAAATTGAATAATTAAAAAAAATCATATAAACAAGTGTGTGGTTTTTTGCGCATGTGGTGTTGTTGAGCCATGGTATTGTAACAAAGCTTATTTATAAATGAAGACTATGTGTATATATATGTGTGTGTGTGTGTGTGTATGTGTGGAGGGAGGGGTTGGGTTCATGGACCCGAAAAATCGGTTATTGCTACATCCATAGAATATTTGTACCAGACAGATCCACACGAAAAATCGGTGGTTGCTATATCCACAAAATATTTGTACCAGACAGATCCACCCAAAGGGATCACTTTCTGTTTGGCTCAACAACGAACCCTCACCCTCACCGTGAGACTATCGAGAGAATTGAACTTGTGACATCTCAATAACAAAGGTACTTTAACAATGAGGACTTGACCGATTGAGCTAACCCTTAGACTAATTAATTATTATTATTACTATCATTCTTATTTAAAATAAAGTTATACTTTAGTTAGTTTTATGATTCTTTTTAATTTTAACAGGAGATGTATTTTTTCCCAAAAAAACTTTAATTTCATTCATTTGGGAAATGATAGAAACCGTGTGTGTATTCAATTTGCTAAAAAAAACCTACCTTGGGAACTAAAAAAAACAACTCTTTTGCTAATATCCAAACTATAAGACGAAGAAATTTAAGACTAACATTTGTTCTTTTGATTACATCAAGGGTGGATTGTAAATTTGAACTCCACCCAACAATAAAAAAAAAATCAGAGCAAAAAATATTTACTTAACAATCTCATTATAAAGTAAGTATTTTGAGTTTACCTCACTATAAAGTAAATATTTTGATTTTTTATTATAAATTGATATCTATTTACATTTACTAACTATTTAATTTTTATAAATGCACTAATAATTATACTATAATACCAAAATACATAAAGTAATCAACATTTTGAAATTAAATACATTTATTAATTTTATTAAAATTAATTTAAAATAATTTTATTACGCCGTAAGGCGTTTCCCTCTGGGAAGAACTCCCTTATATGCCACCGTGTCTTATTTTCGACCATTGATCTGATGTGTTAGACGATTAAAAGAGATTGTGCCGTTGGATCAGATCATTATAGTTGGAATTTTAATCAGCGCTGGTTGAACTCCCTGTTTATCTCATGCTGGAGAGATTACCCGCTCGAAACCCTTCGCAGACAGTAGTGATGGCTTCGCTGGAGTTTCGATTTCCTTGGCATCTTCTGAATTTTCTATAGTTATCTGTAGACAAATTTCCTGGCTGCCTGCTCAGTTTGAAAATCCCAATTCAGTGCGGATAGACCGCTTCAATTTTCTGTCCGAGTGCAAAGATCTGCGGGCCCTGAGCGGAATTTTGGATTCCCTCAAATCTGAGGGTTTTGTTTTGCCATTCAGTACCCGCAAACAACTTTGCTCTCAGCTGCTCCGCCGAGCCCTTAATGCCAATTCCGTTGTCGAGGCCCAGAGTTTGGTGGATTACGCCAAATGCATTGTAGATTTCAGTTTTCATGCCCTCAGGGAAGCAATGTTCGAATTAGGGTTTGGCAAATCCTCGAATGAGAAGATGCTTTATGTTGTGGAGGAGAAGATTTGCAGCTCCATTTTCGATCAAGATCGTCTTTTAGAGGTATTTAATTTACCTTATTTAAGGTTCAGGATTGAATTTTAAAGTTCAGTAGAGATCGACCAGGTTCGTGATTCATATCTTAGAATTTAAACTGCAACGATAGGTTGGGGTTCATGATTTTGGTTTTAAGGATCCATTAACATTGTGTTTAGAGTATAAATGATGTATTTTAAACTGCATATCTGACTTAGGAGTCTAGGGTTTAGACTTGAGAACGCCAACAGCAAACGGCTCTGTTCTAGAGTGCAGGTTTTAGATTTTATAATTCGAAGGTAGCCGAGTGTTAACGTTTAGGATTTATTATTAAAAATGGGGGTTTAGGGTTCAGCGTTTAACGTTTATGTTCAAAAGTTAATGGTTATTTCATTTTGGTGGTCCTGCAGCAACTCCGAAACCGATACATTTAGCTCTCTATAATCAAGATGAACAAATATATCGAAATATGCTAGTTCAACTAAATGAAATAAAGTTCTTTAACTTGTAACAGGAAGTTGTTCCAGACAATGATTTTGAAAATAGGATCAGACCGGAAGTCATTCCTGCAGGTAAAATTGGTGTTAAATTTGATGACATTGGTGCACTGGAAAATGTTAAAGAATCACTGCAGGAACTTGTAATGCTACCTCTTCGACGGCCAGACTTGTTTAAGGGGGGTCTCCTTAAGGTAAAGTTGTAGATTTTCTAAAAAAGGAATTATATTCGACAGTGGAACATGAATCCTCCTTGTACTATGTAGCATCTAATGGGAACTTCTTGTTTTCTTTTATTATATCCAGCCATGCAAAGGCATTCTACTTTTTGGACCCCCTGGAACAGGGAAAACAATGCTAGCAAAGGCCCTTGCCACTGAGGCCAATGCCAGCTTTATAAATGTCTCAATGTCTACCATAACTTCAAAGGTAAGGCAATGCAGCACTCGATAAACTAGAACTTTACTACATATTGTTTTGAATTCATCATGAATGACTCATAAATCACTTACAAACTTATGTAGTATGTAGTGGTTTGGAGAAGATGAGAAGAATGTAAGGGCATTGTTCTCTTTGGCTGCAAAAGTTTCCCCTACGATTATTTTCATTGATGAGGTTCGTTATTTTCCTTTTTAACATCAACAATATTTGTTGGTTTGCTAGGTGGGTCTAAGCATCATGCTCATTGTATCTCTATTTTGTATTGTATCTGCAGGTTGACAGCATGTTAGGCCAAAGGTCTAGAGTTGGTGAACACGAGGCAATGAGGAAAATAAAGAACGAGTTTATGGCTCACTGGGATGGTTTGCTATCAAAGACTGCAGAGCGTGTTCTTGTTCTCGCTGCAACCAACAGACCTTTCGATTTGGATGAAGCTATAATCAGATGGTTTCAGCAAAGGTAATTGCCAAAACTAATGATTTTTATGTAATGTCTCATCATTCTGGCATATTGTTGTACTTTATCATGAAGTTTAGTTAGTTGTTAGACATGTCTTCCTTAACAAAGACAAACCGGTACATTTAGCTCTCTATAATCATGATGAACAAATATATCGAAATATGCTAGTTCAACTAAATGAAATGAAGTGCTTTAACTTGTAACAGGAAGTTGTTCCAGACAATGATTTTGAAAAGAGGATCAGACCGGAAGTCATTCCTGCAGGTAAAATTGGTGTTAAATTTGATGACATTGGTGCACTGGAAAATGTTAAAGAATCACTGCAGGAACTTGTAATGCTACCTCTTCGACGACCAGACTTGTTTAAGGGGGGTCTCCTTAAGGTAAAGTTGTAGATTTTCTAAAAAAGGAATTATATTCGACAGTGGAACATGAATCCTCCTTGTACTATGTAGCATCTAATGGGAACTTCTTGTTTTCTTTTATTATATCCAGCCATGCAAAGGCATTCTACTTTTTGGACCCCCTGGAACAGGGAAAACAATGCTAGCAAAGGCCCTTGCCACTAAGGCCAATGCCAGCTTTATAAATGTCTCAATGTCTACCATAACTTCAAAGGTAAGGCAATGCAGCACTCGATAAACTAGAACTTTACTACATATTGTTTTGAATTCATCATGAATGACTCATAAATCACTTACAAACTTATGTAATATGTAGTGGTTTGGAGAAGATGAGAAGAATGTAAGGGCATTGTTCTCTTTGGCTGCAAAAGTTTCCCCTACGATTATTTTCATTGATGAGGTTTGTTATTTTCCTTTTTAACATCAACAATATTTGTTGGTTTGCTAGGTGGGTCTAAGCATCATGCTCATTGTATCTCTATTTTGTATTGTATCTGCAGGTTGACAGCATGTTAGGCCAAAGGTCTAGAGTTGGTGAACACGAGGCAATGAGGAAAATAAAGAACGAGTTTATGGCTCACTGGGATGGTTTGCTATCAAAGACTGCAGAGCGTGTTCTTGTTCTCGCTGCAACCAACAGACCTTTCGATTTGGATGAAGCTATAATAAGACGGTTTCAGCGAAGGTAATTGCCAAAACTAATGATTTTTATGTAATGTCTCATCATTCTGGCATATTGTTGTACTTTATCATGAAGTTTAGTTAGTTGTTAGACATGTCTTCCTTAACAAAGACAAACCGGTACATTTAGCTCTCTATAATCATGATGAACAAATATATCGAAATATGCTAGTTCAACTAAATGAAATGAAGTGCTTTAACTTGTAACAGGAAGTTGTTCCAGACAATGATTTTGAAAAGAGGATCAGTCCGGAAGTCATTCCTGCAGGTAAAATTGGTGTTAAATTTGATGACATTGGTGCACTGGAAAATGTTAAAGAATCACTGCAGGAACTTGTAATGCTACCTCTTCGACGGCCAGACTTGTTTAAGGGGGGTCTCCTTAAGGTAAAGTTGTAGATTTTCTAAAAAAGGAATTATATTCGACAGTGGAACATGAATCCTCCTTGTACTATGTAGCATCTAATGGGAACTTCTTGTTTTCTTTTATTATATCCAGCCATGCAAAGGCATTCTACTTTTTGGACCCCCTGGAACAGGGAAAACAATGCTAGCAAAGGCCCTTGCCACTGAGGCCAATGCCAGCTTTATAAATGTCTCAATGTCTACCATAACTTCAAAGGTAAGGCAATGCAGCACTCGATAAACTAGAACTTTACTACATATTGTTTTGAATTCATCATGAATGACTCATAAATCACTTACAAACTTATGTAATATGTAGTGGTTTGGAGAAGATGAGAAGAATGTAAGGGCATTGTTCTCTTTGGCTGCAAAAGTTTCCCCTACGATTATTTTCATTGATGAGGTTTGTTATTTTCCTTTTTAACATCAACAATATTTGTTGGTTTGCTAGGTGGGTCTAAGCATCATGCTCATTGTATCTCTATTTTGTATTGTATCTGCAGGTTGACAGCATGTTAGGCCAAAGGTCTAGAGTTGGTGAACACGAGGCAATGAGGAAAATAAAGAACGAGTTTATGGCTCACTGGGATGGTTTGCTATCAAAGACTGCAGAGCGTGTTCTTGTTCTCGCTGCAACCAACAGACCTTTCGATTTGGATGAAGCTATAATAAGACGGTTTCAGCGAAGGTAATTGCCAAAACTAATGATTTTTATGTAATGTCTCATCATTCTGGCATATTGTTGTACTTTATCATGAAGTTTAGTTAGTTGTTAGACATGTCTTCCTTAACAAAGACAAACCGGTACATTTAGCTCTCTATAATCATGATGAACAAATATATCGAAATATGCTAGTTCAACTAAATGAAATGAAGTGCTTTAACTTGTAACAGGAAGTTGTTACAGACAATGATTTTGAAAAGAGGATCAGACCGGAAGTCATTCCAGCAGGTAAAATTGGTGTTAAATTTGATGACATTGGTGCACTGGAAAATGTTAAAGAATCACTGCAGGAACTTGTAATGCTACCTCTTCGACAGCCAGACTTGTTTAAGGGGGGGTCTCCTTAAGGTAAAGTTGTAGATTTTCTAAAAAAGGAATTATATTCGACAGTGGAACATGAATCCTCCTTGTACTATGTAGCATCTAATGGGAACTTCTTGTTTTCTTTTATTATATCCAGCCATGCAAAGGCATTCTACTTTTTGGACCCCCTGGAACAGGGAAAACAATGCTAGCAAAGGCCCTTGCCACTGAGGCCAATGCCAGCTTTATAAATGTCTCAATGTCTACCATAACTTCAAAGGTAAGGCAATGCAGCACTCGATAAACTAGAACTTTACTACATATTGTTTTGAATTCATCATGAATGACTCATAAATCACTTACAAACTTATGTAATATGTAGTGGTTTGGAGAAGATGAGAAGAATGTAAGGGCATTGTTCTCTTTGGCTGCAAAAGTTTCCCCTACGATTATTTTCATTGATGAGGTTTGTTATTTTCCTTTTTAACATCAACAATATTTGTTGGTTTGCTAGGTGGGTCTAAGCATCATGCTCATTGTATCTCTATTTTGTATTGTATCTGCAGGTTGACAGCATGTTAGGCCAAAGGTCTAGAGTTGGTGAACACGAGGCAATGAGGAAAATAAAGAATGAGTTTATGGCTCACTGGGATGGTTTGCTATCAAAGACTGCAGAGCGTGTTCTTGTTCTCGCTGCAACCAACAGACCTTTCGATTTGGATGAAGCTATAATCAGACAGTTTCAACGAAGGTAATTGCCAAAACTAATGATTTTTATGTAATGTCTCATCATTCTGGCATATTGTTGTACTTTATCATGAAGTTTAGTTAGTTGTTAGACATGTCTTCCTTAACAAAGACACAAGATATGGTTATAACTTACGACTACCTTTTGCAGAATCATGGTTGGACTGCCAAATGCTGAGAGTAGAGAGAGAATTCTAAGGACACTCCTTGCAAAAGAGAAACTTGAGGAAGGCTTTGATTTCAAGGAGCTCGCAACAATGACAGATGGTTATACTGGCAGTGACCTCAAGGTCAGTATTTATTCCCCTCTGCACACCTTCATATGCCCGATTCAGTCGTGTACTTGAGGAAAGGGTGCTTCATGTAGCTTATGATCACGAATTATGTCTGACAAAGTGTTGTGTTTTTGGACTGTAAATGAAGAATCTATGTACAGCAGCAGCTTTTCGGCCAGTTCGGGATTTTCTAAAGACAGAGCAACAGAAAGAAAAGGTAGATTCATTGTTTTCTTCGTATATTTTGTCCTAATCAACTACATCGGTATCTTGTTACTGTCATTTCTCTATTGTACATCTTTTATTTACATTAATATTCTCTGTCCAGGCTAAGAAGAAAGAAGAGGAGAAGAAAGAAGAAGAGAAAAAGGAAGAGGCAACGAAAGAAGAGGAGAAAAAAGAAGACATAGGGGAGTCCTCTGAACAATCTAGCAAGGAAGAGGAGAAGAAAGAAGAGAAGAAAGAAGAGGAGAAAAAGGAAGAGGTCGAGGAAGCTGTCATTACCCTCAGACCTTTAACAATGGAGGATTTGAAACAAGCAAAGAGTCAGGTGAGACATAAGACCTTGTTTAAATATTACATGTTCCTTATGGAGCTGGTTCTCCTACCTACTAAAGGAATTTCTTACATAATGTGAAAACTGTCTTTTGAACAGATTTCTCCAAGCTTTGCATCTGAAGGCGTTGGAATGAATGAACTCAAGGAATGGAATGAAATGTATGGAGAGGGCGGAAGCAGGAAAAAACAATCGCCAACTTACTTTTTATAAGGCACTCAGATTTCATCTTGCGGCCCTAAAAGGAAATTAGCTAGTCCATTGCTTGATTGCCATTTGCAAGTCTGATGAATCTTCTATCTCTGGGAGCACACTCCATTGTCCAGGATTCACAGTTGGAAAACTCCTCAACCGCTGTACATATGCCTTCAAATCGAATTTCTTTTTCTAGTGTCTGTTGCTTTGACTCTGCTGCTGGCCCAAAGGGAACATTAGTCTTATTCCACACTTAGTGAGGATTAGAGTTATTTGATTATTTCTACAGGGAAGATTTTCTCCCTTGCTCAACCTGAAATCACAGGTGTAATAGCTAGTTTGTATGTTTGTGTCACTGCTTCTGTCAGTGACTAATCTAGAGATATAAGATAGTTAATAATCAGTACTAGGAGAACTATATTATTAGATTTCTCAGTGTAGTCATTATTTGCAGAGCTTGTATTGCCTGCCTTAAACAAATATATTGCTACTGCAAATGAGTTGTATGTTTTTGTTAGCAGTGTGTGCTATTTCTGCACCCTTTTTGTGAAATGACCATGCAACTTACATAATAAAAAAATAAAAAAATAATAATTTAACATTAAAGGACCCATAACAATATTAGATGTGTACCATAATGCCACTTTATACAAAATGGTGTTAACATATAAACTGGGTCCTATCGATACATTAAACAACGGAGTACAGTCCAACATTCAAAATTTCTATTTCCGATTCGTGGGTTTCAGCATACTAGATCCTGAGAAGAATCAAATAGAAAAGGTTTAAACACAAGTCCATCTGTCCCACTGTTGATTCAATCGTTCTTTCAACAAAGAGCTTGTTCAAATCAACCTGCATTGTTTTTTCGCTTTATACATGTGAGCATGATAGCATACAGGTCAGGAATGGACAAGGTGGCCAGGCTAACCAATCTTTGTGCTTCAAAACTAATCACAACAGTTAATTGGAATCTAATAGAAAAAGAAAGGAAATGAGTAGAAACCATCAATTGAATCTAGCAGAAACCATCAATTAATATCAAAATGCCTTTATTAATATCAACAAAATAACTTACATACAACTTTCTACCTCATAAAAAGATGTCTACCTAGTAGAGGCCACTCAGTATCTGCCTTGCATATGAAATGTTGAGATCTAAAGAAAAGACTACCAACCCCGTCAACTTAGAAACCCGTTCACTGGACTAAACAAAAAACGTTGGGAAGGTTTACTACAGCCAGGATTACCAAAATTTATCTTCAACTCAATCAGCCACAACCAAGTATACTGATAAAATCCACCAGTCCCTCAAAAAAACCAAGCTAGCCATGAATGCCAGAAAAACAACAAAAAGCCTATCTACCAAAATGGATGGAAATTTTGCCAGCCTAGCCACTGAGGCTAACATTACAGAACACCAGCCAACCAAGCTGGCATTTTTGATTCAAGTCCAAGGGAACGACAGAGTTCAGGTGTCTGCCTGCACCGTGCAAATGCAAGAACAAGCTTGCATAAGTCATCTTTATCAAACTCTGACGCAATTCCAAAAGTAGCTAGAAGTTGCAAGAAGGCCTGGGCCTCCAATGAATTGCCATTGGCAACATCTCCTTCAAGGTTTATCTTCGACTTCCATTCATGTGCAATACTTTTGGCTTGCTCCTTTATATTTAAGGGCAGAACTGGATGTTCAACACCCAAAATAGGATCTGCCAAAACAGGTACAAGAGATTCCAGTAATAATGTACAGGCCCGGCGTAGAGCCGGGAGCCCAGACTCTTTCTTGTCACTTGAATTTTGTTCAAGAGAATAAAACCCCTCCAAGGACTCCAACACTAACCGTGGTGGGTCAGTTGCAGAGTTTAATGCAGAGGGAACCTAATTGCAAAGCCCTATTTCCAATTGCAAAAGTCATTAAGAATGGGAAGAAAGGATTTAGGGATTATAATATCTGAAAATTTCTATTTTTAAAGTATTATAAAATGAGTTTAGATAATTATATAACAATAATAAGTGGAAATCAGAAAAAGAAAAAGAAAAGAAAAGAAATTGATTGGAGATAAACTTTTTATAATTTTGTAAATGTTATTGAGTTCCAATGCTCAAACAAAATATTTATAAAAGGTAATTCACTGGTCTGTGGATGAAGCAAGCATTTGGAGGCTAATTCGTAAAGTCTGACAATAAAAGAGGTGAAATTAGAATGAGTAATGATAAGACAGACATCCTTGTATAGAAATTGCAATGAGGTTCTTCTTAAAGGTGACTTAATTGTATCACATTGATTTTGACATGACAACATCAGCAAAATGATATAAAAGTCGTTGCAACTAGTACATCTGTGTTTGGTGCATTAATCACTATATGAGACTGAAGGAATCTGGCGCATTCTCGATCAGAACTATTGCTTGATTGACAACAACATGAGTCTTGTGTTGTACAACAATTGTATAATTGGTGCATTAATCACTGTATGAGATTGAAGGAATCTGGTCGCATTCTCAATCAGAACTATTGACAACAGCATGGGCCTTGTGTTGTACAACAATTGTATAATTTGATTGTGAAGGATTTAAGGAGAAGTAATGTTGTTTTTTCTGATCCTAGCAAGGATTAGCAAATATACTATTTATTGGTCCCTGTGGTATACATTGTTTGGACCTTGTTTTCTCCCTTAATTGTAAGTGCATAAAAATATTAGATTCATAGGACAGGGTACCATTAATCATGTGATCCAATGATCTTGGACGTTTTTTATTGAATTCTTCAAAACTTATTTCCATTTGATCTTCCAAAATGTGAAGATAGTTTTATTAGTTGGAACAATGCTACAACTTACAAGTTATAATAACAGAGATTCTGTTCTGCATAATGCTTTCCACCTTGCAATCTTTTTGTGGATATGGTTAAGCAATATTCTCTTCGAGTAAAGAATAAATTATTGTGTGTAGAGTCATTGGGTTTACTATAGTAATGATCGTAACATTTTGTAGTCTTTTGTTTGGTGTTATGTGGTTTTGTGGTTGAGACAGTGCATTACCATGTTAATGACCCAAAGTCAAACTTAGATCAAAGCCCTCAATTATAAGTTGGTTGAATTTTATGAGATTTATATGCAATATTAATTCAATAATTAAAAAAAAATATAGACTTAAGCACCCTAAATAAACTTCAATTTATAAATCTTTAGAATCTCATTTATGCTACATATCTGCATCTTATGTACATTTTCCCATTCCCATGTCGGAATTGTTCCTCAATTTATGCCTTACGGCGTTTCCTTTGCAACATTTGGTGCAAATGCTAGTTAAAATTAATTTTAAATAACTTTTATGATTGCGCTAATTGTTATTCTATAATACCAAAATACATAAGATAATCAACATTTTGAAATTAAATACATTTATTAATTTTATTAAAATTATTTTAAAATAATTATTTTTAATAAATTATACGTGTTTACATTTAAATTGTCTAATTCTAAAATATATTTATTTGGTAAACTTGCTAACATTCTTCAATCTATATGTATATGAAATGAAATTTTAATAATGAGCTAACCTACTAAGAAGCTCAATCAGGTTCAATCCATAAGACAAATGAACTAGTCAAATTGATTCAAATAAAAACGAATATGAAAAAGGCCAAACAGCTAGCTCATTATCTTTTGGCGCTGCATATTAAACTTACCGAGTTTTTACTTCAGACGATCAGTCCAATTGGAAGCGCTTTTTCGAACTATGGGCAGGGATAACTGCCCTGAAGGTTTAAGCAAACACTGCTATTCTGAGTATTCAATCGTTCTGCCCATGTTAAATAAATCATCTGCATTTGAAATTAAGCCCACTGTCAGCTTAAGAAGGAACACTGATTTCCAATTCCAATTTGGACATATTAATCACATCTTCCCCAATGCACAGCAAGCTATTGAGAGAGCCAAGGACCTCACAGAAGGATGGAAAAGCGTATCCAAGTCCTGTATGCAGATACTGGGATTCGAACGCTGGCCAGTTGATTTCTATATATCTAATTGGAAACCCACCAAGGGAGAGACTCTCGCCGTCATGGTCTCAGTTCCGCCTCCCAGAAATTTCATCGACAGATTGAACTTGGCTTTCAGGTGGGAGTTCACCATTGCTATTTACGCCTTGCTCTTCCTTTTACTTCAATTTCATGACATCTGATTTCTATTAATGTTTGTAATGGGGTTTAGGGAAACCTTTTGTAAGGGACGATTAGTTGAGATTACTTGTGGAGAGGAAACCTTCCCTGCTTATCCAACTTCAGGGTTCTCAAATATACGGAGAACCTTAATTCCATTCACTCCTCTTGACATAAGTGGGCACCGATCATTTACTGTAAGTTACATTCTCCTCCTCCTTGCTTTTATGTATTTTTGCCATTTCAGTAATTTACAATCCTTCTCGTTTTTTTGTGTTTTGTCATTCTATAACTCACAATAATTGTATCTTTGAATCTAATATCTGCATTTTTAATGAGAACATTTTATTGTGAGCATTACATCTCCTCTCCTTGATATTAATGTGGCTTTAGGCCTATAGTATGGGGTCAACCACAGTTTTGTAAAGACGTTTTTATGTACATGTACTTGTACGCCTATTTAAAGGCCTTTACTGTTTTTGAAAGCTTTTTTCTCAGTGTTCCTGTGTTGTGTTTTATTCTTTTTTGGCTCTCTGCTTGTGCTCTGATATGAATTTTCCATGGAGCATGAAGGCCACAGTTTTAAAGAACATGTTCTTTCTCTGATGCTTTTTTTGTGTTCTCGTCTCAGCTAATCAAGATTCCCTGAAGGTAACCAATATTTACTGTGCTATTGACCCATTAATGCGTAGGGCTGTATATGCCCATCGTTATATTAATGTTTGGGGCTGTATATGCCCACCTTTAGATTTAAGCAAGTACATTATCTAGTAGTAGGCATATTGATCCAGGTGGATATTGGTGGCCACCCGCCTATTCCACTTGGACCCCACCATTGTTTCTTTTAGTTTTTAAGTTTCCTTAATTGTAGCACAGTTTACTTTTTTGGTAGTTTTTCGGGTCCTGAACTTTCGGAGCCGTTTTGAGGCCCTAAACGAAGTTTTTTTGGAAAATCACAGGTTAAGAATATGAGTTTTCAACTTGATATTCGTTGTCAACAGTTGTAGTCCTTAGATAGATCTTTCTAATGAGGTATTGTGTGTGTCAAACGGAGATTATATGCCAAAGTTACGACCCCGGGAAGTTGATGTACCTATTTACCCCAACGGGGCCCATAGTTTGGTGTTTCATCTCCTAGGGTTAAGTTTTTGGATGTTTGGGGTTTTCCATTGTTTCTCAATAATAAATAGGCTCTCAAGCCTCATTGTAACACAATTTAGAGGCATGTAGCCGCCACATATCTTCTCAGAGATAAGTTACCGTCGTTCGAGCTAGTCTTATTTCCATTCTGTTTGTAAGCATATTTCAGTATCTGATATTAATCAAATGAAATATTGTGTTTGCTGCATCTCTATATTTATGGTTATCTCTGTGATTTGTTGTGTTCCTATTTAAAATTTGGATTAGTGGTATCAGAGTGGTCTGCACCAGTGATGATAATATCGACGAGATATCGTTGATAATCGAAAATATCGCGATATGATAGAGAATATCGCGAGATGATAGAAAATATCGTCGGGCAGGCTAGGCCGCGGCTAGAAAAAGGGAAATTCGTCTTTTTTTTCTTCATTTCTGTTTCCGAGTGTTGGAGAAGGAAGGGGAAGAGTTTTGTGGTGGTTGTCAAGGAGGGATTGAGGATCAAACAACGATTATTACCACCAAGATTTTTTGTGCATCAAAGATTGAAGAACAGTGAGACAAACTTCATTTCTTCCATTAACAGGTATGTTCTTAAAACCCCATATGTTAATGATTTTTTCATAGATTTTGGGTTATGCTTGCTTGCCTCTTTGCCTACCAACATTCTGTTTCTTTGTTTTTTTACATTTGCTATGATTTTCATACCCATGAGCCAATGCAAGGGTTTTCTCCATATTTGCACAGCAAGCTTCATTTTTTTTCAATTTTCTTATGCACCCTCTTATTGCCATTTTTCATTCACATTGCAAAATGCAAATAATGTAGTAATTTTTTTTAAATGAGGTGGTTATTACTTATTATTTTTTGTGTTGGGGGGTTTAATGCCAATTTTCTGTTTTTTTTGTGCCCTAGGTTTGAAGTAGTTCGGTACAAATGTCAAATATGCCAAAAGCCTTGGACCCATTTTGGGAGTATGGGGAGCTTGTTGGTGGGGCAAATTAGGCATATATATCATGCAAATTGTGTGGGACCAAGATGTCAGGAGGGGTTACGCGATTGAAATACCATCTGGCTAGACTCCCTGCACATGATGCAGATGTAATGCCTTGTATGGTTTCTAGTGCGGAGGTTATACAAAAAGCTCTTGAAGCAATTGCTGAACAAGACAGAAAGATAACTGCTAGGGAGAGGCCACTGGTCTCAGATAGATAGTTGCTAGTTTTATTTGTTTTGCTACATATAAGTTTATAACTCATGATGATGAAATACTTTTATATATGTGATGTTATTTTGTTTGAGTCCTTGATTGGACAATTATCAGGGATCAACAGGATATGTGATGTTATTTTGTTTGAGTCCTTGATTGGACAATTATTAGGGATCAACAAGATTTGGTATTGCCTTTGAAGTTTGATGTATCATTTCTATTTGACATCATATATATCAGTGCTTTCTTCATATTTATGTGCCAATGTGTTTAGTTCATGTTGTTATTGCTTTATATGTTTAAAAATCTGAAAAAATGAATATATTATGCATTTTTTATGCTTGCCGATATTGCTGATAAGATGTTTTCTGGACCCTCGCCGATATTTTGTCGATACTGATATTATCAACACTGGTCTGCTCTTTCTTTGTTTTTCTTTGCATGTCCCCAACGAGGCCGGGATATAAGGAGTTAGGGCTTGAACTGGTCGAACCTTTGCACGACCAGCCTCACAAATCCCGATGGCCTCCCATGGCGGAAGAAAAAAAGACGAGAGGGCAGGTGATCCTTTCAAAATCTTGCTCGAAGAAGCCCTTGAGCGACAAAGGAGCGCGATGATGGACAACTTCGCCCAAATCCTTTAGTGGCTACCCAAGGGCGACGCATCTACTTCTAGCGGCTACTTTGGAAGCGCCACACCCTTTAAGTTACAAGTTAACTTTGACATTCCCATATTTGAGGGTCAGATAGATGCAGACACTGTAGATAAATGGTTAAATTTGCTAGAAGGATATTTTTCTGTTCATGATTTTTCCAGTCGGGAAAAGATTACTTTTGTTCTGCTTAAAGCCACCCCCACATCAAGGATTGGTGGGAAACCTACTGTGAGAAGAAGGATGAAAGTATGCCCTCACTATTTTTGGCTACACCCACTTGGGATTCGTTCCGGAACGCCATCAAGGAGCAGTACTACCCTGTTGGGAGTTGAGGATAAATACATAAAGTGGACCGCTGTGACAGGGAAGGAACCAAGACGTGTTGAAGTTTACAAATGTTTTTCATACCCTCCGCACGAAGTTGGGTATCAGAGATTCTGAGAAACATTTGGTACTCAAGTAATCGCTGTTGCCTACATAGGTACATCCAAGATGAGATGGAGTTTCTGGACATCTCCTCGCTTGACTCGACGTACCGATACGTTGTCAAGATCGAGCAGAAGTTTAAACAAAAAAAGCAAGACTTTGGATCTACGAATCCGAAGCAAGGGAAAGACGCCTCCAAACCATAGAGCAAAGGGTAGAGCCAAGGCGGGGCGACCTAGGATAACCTGCCGAAGCCACAAGCAAAGGACAACAACACGAAGACAAAGAAGGACACAGGAAAGTGGTGTGAGTTTCATAAGAGCTCCAGTTGCAACACAAGTGAGTGTCAGGTCAAGCAGTCACTAGTGGCTGAGTTGAAGGCTTCTGAGTCCGACGCATGTTCCGACTCTGAGTCAGAACCTGACAAGGGGAATGACAAAGGGAAGCAGATCATTGACGTGGAGCCCAGTGCCATTGTGGCAACCACCAAGATCCAGAAGATTGAGCTTGAAGATCTAGAAGAGGGGGAACGCCTATTCCACTCACAGATGTGGGTGAAGGGTTCTCTGTTGCAGTTCATTGTCGATAGCGGGAGCCAAAAAAACCTCATTTTAGTAGAGGTCGTGAAGCGGCTGAACCTATCGACAACAACACATCCACAACCGTACACCATCAGGTGGCTGCACTAAGGACGTGATCTCCGCGTCAGCCAATAGTGCTACCTTCCCTACAACATCAAGCCCTTCACGGATGAGGTACTGTGTGATGTTGCTCCTCTTGAAGTGTGTGATGTATTATTAGGTCAACCATACTTATGGAAGCGACATGCTGTATATGAGTCTAGACCCCGCTCTGTTATTATTTCTTTGGGTACTAAGTTATACAGGATACCGGAGGTAGCCCCACCTACCGCCATCTCTTTGATCTCTGCTAAGCAATGTAGTAAGGTCATCTCCCAGACTGAGAAATTTGTTTTCTTTTTGATTCACTCTCAAAGTAAGGGGAAGGTCATAGCCACATCCATGGCCCCCGGTAGGGGTTCCTCCAAGCAGCAAAAGCAGGTGGATGCGGTCGTGGAAGAATACAGGGACATCTTCTCCTCACCCACAGGGGTACCCTTGCATTGTCAGGTCAAACATCCAATCGATTTGACTCCCGGAGCACTGCTACCCAACGGGCCGATATATCGCCGCTCCATTCTAGAAAACGAAGAGATCAAGCAACAAATCCAGGAGTTGCTGCAAAAAGGGCACATCCGACCAAGTTCCTCACCTTGTGGGAGCCCGATTGTACTTGCATAGAGGAAGGACGGGACTTGGAGGCTCTGCATCGATTATCGGGCACTAAACAAAATCACTGTCAAGAACAGGTATCCAATCCCACAGATTAATGACTTGCTGGACCAACTCAAGGGGACCAAGTATTTCAGCAAGATCAATCTGAAGTCTGGTTATCACCAGGTTCCACTCGAGCCCACGAATGTATGGAAGACCGCCTTTAAATCCAAGGAAGACCTTTTTGAATGGTTGACAAACTATTAAAATTGGAAACTAGGGCCAAACTCCATGAGGATCACCTTATTCATGGCTGATAATATTTTATCTAGATTCCTCTCGCCGAGAGGTGTAGGATTGATCTAAAGATCATCTAATTCCAATAAGTATTTATGGAGATATGAATTTATTTTGATTATGAACAAATTGTCAAAGTCAGCCAGCAACTTATGTAGGCTTAGAAGTCCAATAGACACATTTATTAATCATCAACGTTTGCATATAAATATAGGATGTCTCCTCCTCATTTGGACACACTTCTCATCCATCTCTCTCTCTCTTCTGCGCAGAAAAGAGTCTCTCTCTCTCCCCTGCGCAGATAGGTCTCTCTCTCACATGTGGGAAGGAAGGACACGGTTTTCTAAGGGTTTACAAACTGCAGATCGGAACTTTGACCAATGTTGACCAGCATTCTCTCTCTCTTGACTGCGCAGTAGGTGAAGCTAACTCTTCTTGGAAATCTGCAATTTTTGGCACAAGAATCGAGGTGATCTGACCTTCGGTTTGGAAGATATTGACTGCCCTAGTTTACGGCTGATGCCGATGCCGCTAACGTTGATGCTGCTGATGCCGCTGATCTAGGGTTTGCTGCTGCTGATATAAATCAGACTTTTGTACTATTTCTCTTTGCTGAATTATTGAAGATAAAAGAAGATTTGATCAAAGGGTTTCCCCATATTGGGGTTTGTCCCTGGCTAGCCGCCACATCTTGTGTCTCTTGTCTTGGCTTGTTTTCTGTTGATCGTTTAATGTTCTATCTGCACTTTACTTATGTACATGTGATTGCTAATCTGTGGATAATAATAAGAAAGATAAGTAAACTGCTCTAAGCATAGAACATACCATAATTTAACATGGTATCAGAGCTGAGGTGAAGACAAAGCCCAAGCAAGAGCAAGAGCAATCACCAAAGAGAAGGTTGGCAAGACTATCTAAAAAGAACTATGGGGTCTTCAACACTCTTCCCCGCTAAAGACAAGCTCCGTGAGAAGTTTGACTATCACGGATGGAAGATGTCTCTCGATCTGACTTTAGAAGATCAAGAAGTGTTAGACCATGTGAGAGGCAATATTGTTGAGCCTCCATCAAATGCATTCGCTGTTGCCAGGAACAAATAGAAATCCAGAGAAGTCAAAGCAAAGAAGATCATCCGGGACTCTATCGACAAGCGCTTGGTGGCCTATGTTTCTGAGCTGAACACCTCCAAGGAAATCTATGATAAACTGGTGAGTTTATTTAAGATAATGATGCAAATCAAGTTCTGTTTCTTAGAAATAAGTTGAAGGAAATTAAGAAGGGCAAAGATGAAAATATGCAAGCATATTTCTTAAGAATCACCGAGATCAAGAACGATCTCCTATCTATTGGGGAAGTAATTCCTGACAAGGAAATGGCACTCACAACTCTTGGAGGACTACCATCTGAATGGTATATATTCAGGACTACTCTTCGCAACAATAATGTAATTCTCGGATTTGAGGAATTAATGGCAAGATGCACTCAAGAAGAAGCAAGGATGGAAGAACAAGAAATTCCCACACATAAAGGTCATCCGGCTGCCTTTTCTTCTCATGCTAAAAGAAGAAACAATTCCGAGGCTAAATCCAAGGAAAGGATGGAATATGAAATATCCCGTGAAAGGTGTAGGCAATATCTCTCTTAAATTAAATCAAGGTAATACAATCCACCTACATGATGTATTATTTGTACGTGATCTCAAAAAGAACCTGGTGTCCATTTCGACAATGGAAGACAAAGGCTACAAGGTGGCTTTCAGCGATGGCAAGGTACGTGTATGGAAAAACAATATTAAAGATACCTTCACTCTTGGGTTTCGAGTTGATTTATTATATCAAGTCGAAGGAAGTCCGCTAGGTGTCATGTCTTGTGACACATCTCTTCAGTCCGAACTATGGCATTAGAGGTTTGCTCACCTTCATTATAAAGCTCTACTTGATGTAAGAAAAATGGTGACCGGGATGCTCGAGTTCAGAATAGAGCAAGAAGGTGTATGTCCCGGATGTGCCGAAGGAAAGCTAAAAAGGGGACCATTCCCGTCAAGCCAAAGCAAGACCTCCGATATATTGTAGTTAGTTCACTCAGATATATTTGGTATGATGCCTGTGAACTCCTTGGGAGGATATTCATGTTACCTCACTTTTACAGATGATTATTCTCACAAGACTTGGATATATTTCTTGAAAAAGAAGGATGAAGTGTTCTCGTGGTTTCGACACTTCAAAGCCTTGATCGAGAATCAAAGCGAAAAGAAGATCAAGATCTTAAGGACTGATAATGGGACTGAATATGAATCTAATGAGTTACATGACTCTTGTGAAGAGGCTGGCATTAAGAGGGAGACTACTACACCATACACTCCTGAACAGAATGGTGTGGCGGAAAGGAAGAACCGTATGATTATGGAAGCTGTCCGTGCTATGCTTCATGATCAAAGACTTCCGAAGTTTCTATGGGCCGAAGCTGCAAACACCGTCGTATATATACAAAACCGATGCCCCCATCAAGCATTGGGTTCCTAAACTCCTGAAGAAATGTTCACCGGTAAGAAACTTGATATATCTCATTTTAGAATTTTTGGAAGCCTTGTATATTTTCATGTGCTGAAAGAGAAAAGGAATAAATTGGGTGCATCTGGAAAGAAAGGAATCTTCGTGGGCTATAGTGAAAATACTAAGGGCTATAGAATCTATGTAGCCGATCAAAGGGAAGTCGTGATTAGTCATGATGTCACCTTTGACGAAGATATGGCTCTCAGCAAGGTGAACAATCTTCCTACAGTGAGGAGCTCTCAAGAAGCTGACACCAGGGAACTGAAAGAAAAAGAGTATGACGAGATATTTGCACCTGTTGCTAGATATACCACCATCCGCTCGATCATAGCCCTTGCAGCTTCACAAGGATGGAAACTACATTAGATGGATGTTAAGACCACGTTCTTGCATGGTTCAATCAAAGAAGAGGTCTACGTGGAGCAACCCGAAGGATTTGAGATTTATGATCGAAAGTCTCATGTGTGCAGGTTGAAGAAGGCCCTCTATGGGCTGAAGCAAGCACCCTGAGCATGGTATGAGAGGATCGATAGCTACTTGATGAAGCTGGAATTCACTAGGAGTGAAGTCGATCCCAACCTTTACTTTAAGGTTGAAGATGACAAACCTCTCATACTGGTGCTGTATGTTGACGACCTCTTTCTAACAGGTGCAGACCCTCTCATTCACAAATGTAAGAGGGAGTTGGCTTCTGAATTCGAAATGAAGGACCTAGGACTGATGCACTATTTCCTAGGATTTGAAGTTTGGGAGAAGCCAGGGGAAATTTTCCTATCTCAAGGAAAATATGTGGTGATGATATTGGAAAGATTTCGGTATGGTGGACTGCAAGCCTGTAACTACCCCGATGGAGCTTGACTTCAAAAAGTTAAGCAATAGTGCATCTGGACCTATTTTACGAAATGCCACCGAGTATCGTCAACTCGTCGGAGCATTAATGTTCTTAGTGAACTCCCGTCCAGATATATGCTTTGCAGTCAACACGTTGAGTCAACATATGGTTGAACCTCACCACATACATTGGATTGGTGCCAAGAATCTGTTGAGATATCTTCGTGGCACAATTACTTATGGGTTAAGATACACTGCTGGAGATGTGAGACTACTTGGGTATACTGATGCTGATTGGGCAGGCAGTGTGGTGGACCGAAAGAGCACTTCCGGGTGTTGTTTCTCTTTGGGATCTGCTTCGATATCCTGGATGAGCAAGAAGCAGAAGTCGGTGGCTTTGAGCACCACCGAGGCAGAGTATATTGCTGCTAGCATAGCCTCCTGTGAGGTAGTTTGGTTGTGAAAGCTCTTCAGTGAGCTATGTGGATTTACATTGGATACCACCGTGATTCTATGTGACAACCAGAGCGGGATCCGTTTATCAGAAAATCACGTATTTCATGATCGCTCCAAGCATATCGATATCAGGTACCACTATACTTGAGATATGGTGCAGCAAGGAGCAATAAACATATCGGTACAAATGAACAGGTCGCCGACATTCTGACAAAGCCCCTAGGAAAGGTCAAATTCTTGACTTTCTGAGAATGACGTGGTGTCATTCAGAGACCCTCTGATGAGGGTTAAGTATAATGTACTGAGCTCTGGGAGCTCCAGGGGGGCGCGAGGTACTTCTTGGAGCGACATATGACCATAGGGTGACTCACCATCCCTTGTTGGTGCACTTTGTACAGGGTAAAAGGTTCAATCTTCCCTTGTGACACCCTGTGGCGGCTATGGAACAAGATGATTAGTTCACCTGTGGGCTAGGATGATTCGTTTTCCGTGGCGACTATGGAACAGGATGATTAGTTCTCCTGTGGGCCTGGATGATGTGTTCTCCATGGCGATTGTGGAATAGGATGATTTGTTCTCCTGTAGGCCAGGATGATTAGTTCTTCGTGGCATCCACTGGACAGGATGATTCGCTCTCCCGTGGACAGGATGATTCGCTCTCCTGTGGGACAGGATGATTCGCTCTCTTGTGGACAAGTTGATTCGCTCTCTTGTGGGACAGAATGATTCGCTCTCCTGTGGACAAGATGATTAGTTCTTATGTCAAGGCATCCTACCCATGCAGTTTGGGACCATACTTCCCACCATTGCTGGACACATCAGACATTGCAGAACAACTCACACCGACAGAGTTAAATCCAGACTGCATGGAACAAGCCACAACTGATCGGAACATGGACACAGATCAAGAACATCCGACAGCAAATGATCCAACTATATTGAGTTGTCAAAGCAAGCCAACTCCTTCACCAGGGCAAGTGGCTCACCAGGGACCAAGTTTAGCAAAAGTTTCCTCATCTCATGGAGGAACTCAATGCAATGGGGACCATTGCTTCCTAAGGGGGGAGGAATGATCCAGGTGGATATTGGTGGCCACCCGCCTATTCCACTTGGATCCCCATCATTGTTTCTTTCAGTTTTTCAGTTTCCTTAATTGTAGCACAGTTTACTATTTTTGACAGTTTTTCAGGTCCTGAACTTCTGGCGCTGTTTTGAGGCCCTAAACGACGTTTTTTTGGAAAATCATCGGTGGCAAAGATGAGTTTTCAACTTGATATTTGCTGTCAGCAGTTGTAGTCCTCAGATAGAGCTTTCTAACGAGGTATCGTGTGCGTGAAACGAAGATCGTATGCCAAAGTTATGACCCCGGGAAGTTGATGTACCAATTTACCCCAACGGGGCCCATAGTTTGGCGTTTCATCTCCTAGGGTTAGGTTTTTGGATGTTTGGGGTTTTCCATTGTTTCTCAATAATAAATAGGTCCTCAAGCCTCATTGTAACGCAGTTTAGAGGCATGTAGCCAACACATCTTTTCTTAGAGATAAGCAACCACGCCCAAGCTAGTCTTATTTCCATTCTGTTTTAAGCATATTTCAGTATCTGATATTAATGAAATGAAGTGTTATTTTTGCTATATCTCTATATTTATGGTTATATCTGTAATTTGTTGTGTTCCTGTTTAAAATTCAGATCACATATATAGCACGGCGCATTAATGGGTAAATAGCACCATAAATATTGGTTGCTTTCACCGAACATTATAATCAATAAATGAAGCAATTTAACATTAAACTCTATGCAACTACTAATTGCTTGACAAAACAACTACAGGTGGTCAGACCATCATCCGTAGAATAATACAAAAACATCTAAAATTGTACTCCATCTAGAGAACTTTTTATTTGTTTTTTTTTCATATAAAAATGCATCAATGACGTTAGCCTGAATTTAACATCAACCCACTTCTGATATATATATTTTTTTCATATGTAAACGTTGCTATGCACTAACTTCAGAAAGTCGGACAACTTTCCAAACATGATGGTCAGATTTGCATGAAGCTCACCAATATTCATGAAAGGCATAGGATGCTGTTTTGTTGAAATCTGGTTTACATGCAGTTGATCATTGTCATGTACTGCTGTGACACTCACATCTAACTCAATGAGGAAGTTTCTCATTTTTTTCTCATTGAATGACATCTCAAGGAAATTTTCTCTTTTCCATGAAGGCTTATAACAACGCCAATGTAAGATTGCTTCCTACAGCAGTTTTGTGCTTATTCTGAAATACGTTGCACATCAACTGTAAATTTTTATAAAATATCTTGTCTAGCTACATTGACAGTGCACACATTAGGTTCCTCCCTGATTAGACGTTTTCTCAGACAATCTCACTCAAACATGTCAAATGTATCACCTTCCCAGGGATCAAGACAAACTAGTTGCAAACAATGATGGAATTTGCAACTAAAAAGAATGGAAATGTTGCAGATCACTCCAGTTGCTTTGAGAATGTATTGGGCACTAAGAGTTGGATGTTGTTGTCATGAGAAATGATGCATCATTGGCCAACATCATCAGTGACAGAAAGGAGGCAGTTAATTGGTGTAGACCGAGGATACATGCGTGCACTGAAAGCCCTTTTCACCCTTGATTTATGAATATTGAATGTATTTTGATGTATTTGCTTGATGACGCTTTATGCTAAGTCACCCGGTTCATGTTCACGTTCAAACTTGGGGACAATGAAATTCCATAAAGTTTGTCAATGTAAAAGAATATGATAAAATCCACCATTAAGTTCGAAAATAACAATTGAGCAAATGCCATTACAATTTCATATATTGAAACAAAAAAAAATACAAATACTTTTTAACTTCAAATTTGATCCAAAAATGTCAAATTAAATGCTACATTGAATACATACATTCCTTTTCAAGGAAAGCCTTGTGGGATACCACCCTCTTCCTTGGAATATCTAGATGTTGAGTGGCTTAACCACTAGCAACAATAACTTCTGATAACCCCAATTGACTTGATTGGATTTGAACTTGTGACCTAAGGCCTCCCCGTTGGCAACATGCCTTAGGAAAATGGTTCAATCAATTGAGCTAACCCTTGGTGCTACAAATGCAAACATACCTACATACCTATACCTATATATGCTTGGTTTCATTTTTATATTTTTTGAGTTTAATGAAAAATGAATTTGAACATTAATTTTTGAAACTTATAAAATATTTCACATGGGTGATTAAAGTTGCCGTTACTTGATATTCTAGGAAATTCAAGGTTTTTTTATTCTTTATTTTATTTTGTTTTTCTGTTTTTTTTGAAAAAAATCACCATACACGTGACTAAGGTCATTTATGTACTTGCTATATTTAAGGCTGATCTGTGGACCTAATTAGTGAGCCTTTTATTAGTTGAGGATGTAATTATACTCATGATTGTATAGCTAAAGGAAATTGGGCAAGAGCCTTGTATCATATTGTATTATATTCTAAATCACATATGAGTAGCATACCACATATCCTAACCATTATCTCCTTGCACTACCATCTTGTTCAGAAAAAAAATATTATCCCTGCTTATGTTTGACTTATCAAAAGTCATCCAACAAGGTTTAAATGAACAAATTGAAGATCAATGTAAGCCAAAGTCAAATAAAGCTTAAAAAAGGCCAAATGTGAAGAGCATGTAAAGTAAAAAAATGAAAAAATAATGAAGCTAGACCTATGTCACATCATTAAAAAGGCCCAACCCCAAAGTCCTATGCTAAAAATACATATCTAAAGAGAAGGATTAAGAAAACCAAAGAAAATTATAAGGGGTAATACATAAAGTGTTGAAATGATAGCTCTATGCAATGTTCCCTCTTAAAAGGCTTACATGAACAAATAGTGAAGATTGGTAGCTCTAAAAGGTTAGTTGGACTAGTTTCAAGAAATCTTTTACATCATTATACATGACTTTGTAAGTTACATAAGGTTTCCCTTCCCTTTTCCATAAATTGTTCATCATTTTACCTATTTCTAACCAAGTGACCTAGGAAACACTTTTTGTCCTAGGAATTCACACATTTACTAGGGATAAAGTTGTCCCACCACGGTAAACTTAGGCAATATAAAACAAACCTGTGTTAAGATATTGTTAGAAGAGATTACTTAGCGTGCGTTGCCTAATGACTTGCTTTGAAGCTTGAATCATCATTTTAGGTGGGTGCTCCACATTGAGATCTGTGCAGTATGCCTTGATATCTGTGACATTGCCTCGAGATTTGTGCACCTATGTTGGGATCCATGTACATGTATTTAGCCATATTTAACTGCATTGGAAATTGGAATTCATGACATTTTTCTTGGGATTCGTGTCATTGCATTGGGGTCTGTGACTACATAGTGGATGATAAGGATGCCACCTCATTATAGAGGTGTCCACATGAACACTTTGTACACTTGTTAGCATATGGAGCATGCATGAGCCATTTGGACATGTATCTACTTTGTTTGTGTGAAGATTCTTCTCCAAGGTGCACCTTTTCTTTCTTGGACCCACACGTGTGCTTCTAGAACTTTCTAGAAGGGTGCTCCTCAAAATTCCTTATTTATCCACACGTTTGAGTAATTTAGTGCATGATTAGTGGGGTTACTTAGGACCCCCCTTCTTCTTGGGTATTCTTTTGACTCTACATGTGTGTGGATAGGTTGTTAGCTCAATATGTGCAGGCTGCACTTGTTCTCATTGTCTCATGGACCACACCGGTGGTGATTTGTTAGTATTTGCACACTTTGAGGGCACCTCCTTGATTGAGGGTTTATTGTAACTTCCAGTGGTATTTTCCCATGGTTTTATTTGGAAACATGGTTTTAGGCTCATGGTTCCATCTCAACACATGGTATGAGCATGTTGTATCATTCTAGCTCACGATTTTCATTGTATAGTATTAGGGGAGGCCTGTATCTATATAAGAAGGGTGCCTCTGACATTTTTACGGTTAGAAATTGAATGAAAGACTTACTTGCTCATTATTTGTAGTTTCTTCTATTTTCTTGAATAAGATGTTCTGGGATAATAAAAAGGGGCTTGATGTGCACATGGTTATTGAGGAAGGAGCTATTGCAAAGCAAGCAAATGCAAGTAAGGTATGAAATATTTCTATGTCATTTCTTTGTGAAATTTTAGACTAGATCTTTGTATTAGAGGTGAATATCTAGGGGTTTTACCTCTTTACCTTAGATTCATGTTTTAAATTTTAAAGTTTGCAATATTTCAATTGATTTATTTTTGGGTTAACCTCTTTGTGACTCTCCCAAGTCAGATTTTTAGATTTGATGCTCACTAAACATTCTTTAGAGATGTTTGGGGATCAAACACTAAAGGTAAAGAGGACATCTACTCAATGATTAGTCTAGATTCCATGCCCAATGGTAGCACTAGGTTTCTCTTTCTCTTTTCTAATCACATCATTCAAATTTTTGGGGATCAAACACTAAAGGTAAAGAGGACATCTACTCAATGATTAGTCTAGATTCCATGCCCAATGGTAGCACTAGGTTTCTCTTTCTCTTTTCTAATCACATCATTCAAATTTCTCTCTTTTAAATTTCTATTTTTTATTTTTATTTTAGCAATCTGGGGTTTTATCTAGGTTGGCTCTTTTACAAGTTTCATTAAACTAACCATTTGATATTTTTCAACAAACTTGGGTTCTATATGCAGGTCACCCTTCTTGATTGGTTTATTAAAATTGTTTTGCATTTTTGAAATTGGATCTAAGGTATTCCTTTTTGTTTTAATCCTATGCTTAGATCTGATTCTCATGATAAGTGAACGCTAATCTTTATTGAAGTTTTTCTTAATGCTAGAACACACATTAATCAGTTCTATGGCATATGTGTTTTTCATATGCTTGCTTTCACATTTCATGATTTGGCTTTCGTTTGTTGGTCTAACCAAATGTTTTGACATAAAACACCAAAATCAAGGCATAATATTCTTGTAAGCCATTTTTTTTGTAAGGTTAAATTTTCTATTGATTAATCAAAACAATGCAAAATATATATTCTTGTTTTGCTTTGGTTTGCCACTAGGGGAACCAAACTAGTGGAAAAACCATAAATTCTTCAATATCCATACATGGTTTTCAAAAGAAAGATAAAAAAGAGCAATGTTTGGTTTGAAGACCTTTACTATTTAAATCAAGTGACAAAAATATCTCGATAAACAAAAAACCCAAGATAAAAAACTAGAGAGATAGTAGCAGTTCATGCTAGGGGAGATGAGTTGGAGGGAACCACCTCTATTGGCGTTTGCCATTGTTAGGAGAGTTACTCAGGTTAGGTGGGAGTGGTCTTTGATCCGCTTTATGCGCTAGTCCAAGGTCTCCATATACATATGCAACTCATCAAGCATGAGGAAAATCTTCTTGTTTACTTCATTCCTATCCAATAAAACTTTGCTCAAAATTGTCTTCATATGTCAGTATAAACCCACCATGTGCATATATTTATTATGTCTACCACAGGTATGATCCGTGTCAGGTACCTAAGCAACAGCTTCCCCTGCTATATCTACTTGGATGTTTGGTGGCGTTTAAGAGTAATATAGTTTGGCCAAGGATTCTACTCTTTGACAAGTGCGAGATCCACCTCTTGCTTTGTAGTATGTGACTCCATGGCGACATCTTGCGCGTTGATGCAACATGGTAAACACCCAAGACTTATGATAGAGCTAATGGAGAGGTTGTGTAGTAGTGAGGGTGGGAGGGTCACAGAGAGAAGGACGAATTGTAGCAGAGCAGTTGAAATGGTAGACTTGAACAACACTGGAGGAGCTCCAAGGATCGGGGATCAAAACCTGAAGATTGCTCAACGGGAAGGGAGGGAAGCATGAAGGATGAAACAAGAGAAGAGGGTAGCCCAGAGAAGGTCGACTGCACATGCCCATGCATGATGTGACTAAGAGAGCAAACAACAATGCAAAACAAAAACAATGTTAGAAGAGCCCAAAGGTTGCTCTATAGAAGCCGACCACTTTGAAAACCAATACATTGCTGAGTTAAACTCTCAAAACTCATAAAAGATGAATGAAATCATGGATGTGTGTGAGAGTAGATTTTCCATAACGCACTTAGCACTACGATTGTAGATGAGAGGATGTAATATTCCTTTTGGGAAATATATAGTAAATGAACAAAGATGAACTTGTAACAACAAAATAATAGCAAATTAACACAATTAACAATTAGATACACAAATGGACACCAACAAAGCCATTTTATTAATCCACTTGAAAGAGTACATCAGTATGAAGGAATAGTGGAACTTGGGCTTACTAAGCAAGCAGAGCAAAACCCAAAAAAAGATCTTTGGCCCAAATGATGTATGACTTTGGAATGATGTAGATAGCTTAGTAGGAAAAGCTGATGCTGGCTGGCTGATAGAATGATGACGGTTGGCCTAGAAAATGCTTGGATCAACCTGTAAATCCTCCCATAATATCCTCTCCAAAAACCTGAAATACCAAGAAAGGGTTTGGCCGGGAACCTAGAAATGAGAGACCCCACAAAATAGTGCGTATGGCCCAGTTGAGCAACTAATGCAACCCTCTGCAAAAAATGATACTATGGGGATTGGCCCCAATCCGTTCACCGGAAACTCCTCCAAAAACTCCGCCAATAGCCTCCAAACTGAACTGCAACTGATAAGCACTCCTATGAATTCTAGGTGAATTCACTAAGGGAAAAGATGGGTACTCGCCCACTCTCACTAAATCACATGAGGGTTTCCATCTTGGGGCTACAAAAGTTGGGAACCAGGTTCTCCAAACCTCACCAAAGACCAAATACGTAAATCCAAGATTTTCCAATGATGTGCTCCCCCACTCCTTTTATATATCTAATGGGTCCCTCTCTAACCTTCTAGAAGTATTTTACTTTATTATTTTATTTTTATCTTACGCGATTTTTTATTTTAGTCACTTTTTCCCCTTTTTGGCCCTTTTTTCTCCTATTAAGCACCTTTCCTCTTTTTATCAATAAAGTGATTGATTAAAATTCTCTTTTTAACCTGAGAAATGATTATTGGGCCATCACACCTTCTCCACCCACTGGAAAGTTGGAAACCCATCCATGCTATCCGCATCACAAGGAAAACTGAAAAATGGGAACATTACAGAGGAGGAGGTATCATAGCAGCATAATATCTCAAATTGGAAATACCTTCGCCACCTTTTGGCATTAAATCCTCATGGTGGTGGCAATACCTGGCACATGCCCTTTCAACATTGCAAGGTGGGAAAACCAACATGCCAACCTCCACTTGTCACGTCGCTTCCCACTCCATACAGGGATTGTTAATCCATTACAACTGTTGAAGAATGTAACTAGTGTCAGTCTTCATAATTGTACTTGAGTCATGATGTAATATATATTTGTCAAAAGATTTTGTTTTTATTAAATTGACTTATTAAAACATGGGTTTCATGCTTGGGTCAATGGTTCATAGGTCATAGCACCCAATGTGTGCTTTAGGATTTTTTATTGAGTCAAAGTCAAAATAAAGAAAATTGTTTTGGTGTCAAAGGATCTCCTCCATCAAGTCAACTCCTTCTCATGTAATGACAACCACCTATCCCTCAAATTAGGCCTCCAAACATTTGACAAAAGGTCAACAAGTCGACCTCAAAATCAATTGACAAGTTGGCTGCTGGTGTCTCCTTGTTTTATGTTTTGATAGTTGTTTGATGAACAAAGAATAATAACTATAAGAAGAAGAAGAATAACTTAATTAAGAAATCACAAGCATCTATCAAAAGATAAAGAGAAATCAATATAAACAGATCTGATCTTCTTGCCCTAGATTTCTCAACATGCTATCACAACAAGGTTCGTTTGTGTAAGGGCAGAAAGAAGGTCATATAAGGCTTCAAGACAAGAAGAGAAACCAAGTCTCCTAGGACCGAATTCCTAGAGAAATGAAAAACAAATTATGGGCACATCAATAAGCCCTATACACAGTCATTAGGCCGCAAGCAATTCAATGAAGTTTCAAGAGGTTAGAAGCATTGTTTCAAAGGTCCGAAGACAACTCTCTTAAGACAGAGCTCTTTGAGCTAGAAATCAAAGTCTTGAGCATCTTCTAAGGATCCAAAATTCTATGTACTCTCAGAAATCCAAAAATCTTTTATTTCACCTCTATAATTCGGAGACCGAATAAATCCTCCCTAGTTGAGAGGGAGAGATAGACACATCATTATTGTCTTCACTTTGTGAAGAAAGAATGGAGGATCGGCGAAGCATCTGGTTTTCGATACTCTTTGAGGATGAGGTAGGGCATCCAATAGATAAGAGTAGTCAAAGAGGAAATTCCTTGAGGATGTGTTATTCCCAGGCAGGAATTGTCTTAAAAGGACATACCCTTTGAACACCCGGGTGGGGTATGTGCCTGAGAGACAATGATGATGGTGTCTATTAGTCATCGGTCTCACTGGCATTGTGCTCTGATCTTTGGAGAGATAGAGTTGTTAGTCAAGGCCTTGCTATGTGACAACGCTGGTTGGTATGATGAGATGCAAAGAGATAAGCTAAAATGATAGCTTATAAAATGGCTTACTAATCCGACTCTGGAGTGTTGAAATGTGTAACTAGGTTCGGTCTTCATAAATGTGAAATGTACTCTTGATTTTTATATATTGTAAAATGAGAGAAAAATTATTATTGTTAGTTTTGTAGCATGGGTTTCATGCTCAAGGTCTTTTTATTTAGAGGTCAAGCAACCATTGAGTGCTTCTAGGGTTTGTCCTAGTGTCAAGAAGTCAATAGTCATTGTCATATGAAGAAGACCCCATTGGGCATATTGTAACATGCCAAAATAATTACTTTTTTTAATTTAAAAGTGTCAAAATACCCTCCAAGACCAAGTCAGCTTGACAACCATGAAGTGGACGTCATTAGGGCATGTTGCCCTCCTTGGAAGCCTATATATAGGAGGGAATGCGACCTCCTATGGACACTCACTCATTCCTCATCATCTAAGTGAAGACGAGGCAGAAGATAGACAAGTGAAGAAGGATAGAAGGACGAAGGATGAAGTGTTTGGGTTATTTCTCTCTCTCTCTCACACGTGCCAAGATCAGGCTAGGGTTTTGCAATTGCAAGATTGAAGTTGTGAAAATTGTAGAAAGAAGGTCGAAGAAAGGACTACTAGGTCACCTATGAGCCCTAGAAGGAGAAGCAACCCAAGTGAAGGTCAAAGGAAGCCTTGAAAGCCCTAAATTTGCCCACACATATGGAAGCAACAACTGTTGCAAGGGCCGAAAATTTCATACCTTCATTTGAGGCCGAAATTCCGTAGCTGGGGGTCAAAATTGTGCAGCTAGAAGAGATTTGACTGGGTTTGTCTTGGATAGAAGAAGCACATCATTTGGAAGGTCTGGCTTGGCCTTGGAATTCGTCATTTGAAGAATCTATAAGAAGAGATGAGATATGTGGGTTTTCCTCTCAAGTGGAGAGGTTTTGGCCCTGGATTGCAGCCTACATCCTGTGTTCTTGTGTACTATTGATCTTCATGTTTTTGGTAGTTGTTTGATGATAAGAACAACATAATAATAAGAGAAGAAGCTAATAAGTAAGAAAAAGTAAAGATATATCACAAGAAGTTATCAAGTATAAGAGAAACCATCCTAACTGCAGCCCTATGCATATGAGTATCAATTTGATCCACCATTGGAGAGGAGTGAGAGTCTAAGTAAGAGAAAAATGTATATTGTATGGTTTGTTCTAGTACCAACTTCACAATGTTTACTTGTAGAACCATGGTAACTTTGCAAGAAAAGTTGTAGTAGAACAACAAAGGATGCAATATGGGGCAAAGTTGCGAGCAACCAAGGTCCAAGACCATGGACAACCATTGTGTACTAGCAACAAGACTAAGTTGTGGAAGCCCAAAGTCCACAACTGTAAGGTGGTGACATTCCAAGGCCTACAAACCCAAGGTTGCAGGACAGTTGTCGGGAGCCTAGAGTCTTCTAATGGTTGGAATGTTGCAATTGTTTTGCATTCAAACGACTGCCTTTTAAAGACTTGTTTCCCACATTCTCACCATCTTCCATATCTAAATAGTTGTCCTCATCTAGTCTTATTCTCGTGGTCTTCATTGTTTTCTTAGTCTCAGCTTAGAATCCATTTTTTACTAAAATTCCCAAATCCCACAATTAGATCATGTTCCTTAGAAAAACAAAGAAACCCTTGAAGCATCTTCTTTATGATGTCAATAAAGGGTGTTAGCTTGTCCCATTTACCATCAAAGCCATACTTTTCTTTCTATCAAAACTATCATGTCGAAGTCCTATAATATCATCATTAATGGACTGCCTGCTTTAATATAGTTACCCAATTATCACTTATCAACCCCTTTTCATCCTTAGAATAGCTTGCTGCATAATTGTTATCCTTTGTCCCGTCTTGAAACACGATTAATATTATTTCCATTAGCCTAAGATCAACTCTCTTATTTGCCGATTTATCAGCCCATATTTAGACATCTCTGTATATCAACAAACTGGATTTCCTCAAACTTGTTGGCTAAACCATTACTTTTATTTAGAAGATTCTGCAATGCCATTTTATTTTACTTCAATCCTATCATATAATTGATTACCAATGAATAGTTTCCTAAAACCACAAGATTATTAGTATTCAAGCTCTATTAGCTCACTGAACCTTTACAAATGACTATCTATTTAGCAGCATTGTTTGTGGTGCCTTACCATATTCATATTGCATAAAGTAATAGTATATTTTCCCCACTGTTTTCCACTAATCCTCCTCAAAATCTCATATACAACCTGTCAAAATCTCAATCTAATTAATGAATTTTATAGGTTAATTATTAATTACTCATGGGTTGCCTATCGACAATGATGGACACCATGATACCTTAAGGCTATTGCAATATTGCTTATATTTAATAAGTTAATGCTAGAAATTAAGTTAAGAGATATAATAAATGAATGGGCATATAAGTTGCTAATACATTTCATTGTGGCATCATCTATACATCATTTCAATGCTCTAATTCTGAGTGGCAAAGTCAGTCTGTACTTAAGTCCTAACCAGAAACCACAAAGAAAGGAAACTAACCCCAGAGTTGATTTTCTTTTGTACAAAGTTTTCACTTTTGGTGTTTGATTACCATGCACATTTGTCTTTTAGTAAACTGATCTGAAATCTGTTTTCTATAATGCCCTTTGTTTTGTAGGAACAAGTAAAGGAAGCTATTTAAATTGTGGATGCCACATTGTTGTCTCCATTTGAGTTTCCATCCTTTTTTTCTTTTCAAAGTTCCAAAAGAAGTCATTATTTCTATGTATATGAATTTGTTCTATTTGTTATAAAGGCTAATGTGATCTTAGAGCAACATGGATGGTAGGTGGATGTAAATGATGGCAGGCACAAGTCGTTCCATGGAGTTTTAGAGGTTGTTGAGAAGGAATATCCTATAGAGTCTATTTGGTTGAGCGAAACTAAGTCTACAATTCATGGTAAGCTTTAAACATTTTTTGTTTAAGCCTGTCAAGAGGTTTAAATACTCTCATTCTGACTATTATGAAGGTAGGAGTTGCTGGAAATAGAAATAACATGCTAAATAAAATAAGAAATAAATGAGTTTATTTAAAAATATATGAATGACACCCAAAATATGAATTGGGTTAAGTTTAGAGAATATCCTGATAAAGGTTGTGTCCCGATGACATGAATGAATGCTGTGTCCTTTGGATTCTTGATGATGTAGCAATGTTGTTCTCAGATTTAGAAGCTTCAAACTTTTTTGTTTTTGCACCAAGGATATCATATAGTACATTAACTTGGGCATTCTGATTTCATTGACAACCTTTGCAAGTGGGATTCTAATTCTGAGTTTTGCTAGACGATTAATTGTGGTATAGTTAGAGTTGACTTTACGGGACACTTTATGAGCTAGGATTCTGATACAATATTGAAATCTTGATATTTTTTTTCTTGGTCGTATTTGATTGTAAAATTGTTTTTGTTGTTCTCTTCAGTCTCTACATCATGTTTGATCCATTTTACCTTTGATTGTAGAGAAATTAGTTGGCAGAGTCCTAAGACATACTATTTATTTAATAGATTTCTCACTTTGTTAAAATTGATACAAAATAAAACTCCACAGAAACCCCAACATGCCAAGCAGCATAAATCTCAAGAGTTGAGTGAAGCACTACAGCGCTTGTGTAGCATCTTTAAGAATTTTGTTATGGTCCATTTTGATCAGTCATATATAAGGAGTCACAACTGCACTCTTAGACAATTTCAACATGAACAATGCTTGATCAATTTTTCCTTGTAGACTCGTTGTTAATCTTCCATGCCTATTTTTGTGACATCAAGCTTGTAATTCCTCTACAAGCAATGGTTACATTAGGAATCAGACAAATTCTCAACTTGCAATGGGAATGCAAGACATGGAATGGAGATTTGATCGCCATGGTATTTGTTGAACTTAAAAGTATTGAAGACTCTTTAATTGATGTGAAGCAAGATGAACCTACATAGGAAGAGGATACCAACTTTTCAAATAAGGCTAGGAGTAAACGTGTTAAATCACTAAAATGCACTAAAGAACCTTAGTAGCATTTTTTATGTTATAGTTGTTGGCAGTATCCACACAATCTTGGAGATGTTGCATGGTATTTTATTGCAGAGACACCCACAATTTATACAGTGGTGCAGATTGTTCTTGATATTTCTGATTGTTTTCGAGTTTTTCAGGCTGCCAATTTTTCCAATATATTCTGAGTTTTTCAGGTTCAAGTTTATTCTTTCTAATATCTTCCTCAATATTATCAATAAGTTTTTGTTGAAATTTTGTATCTAGGGGCAATTAGTGCAACTTTCAAAATTTCACCTTACACTAGAGGTTTCTTGGATCAAATCCCTGTGAACTTTGAGCCTTAGGGCTGATCTGAAATTTAATTTACAACAGCAAACAACAGATAATATTTCATATTTCACTTTGCTTCAACCCAACACAATAGGTAGCTCAAGAGAAAAGATACCAGGCAAATTCCAAGAAGTTTCAGCTCTTAGGGCACACTTTTCCAAGCATATACCTTATCTAAAAATCATTTTATTACAGCAGAAAATCTGCTTTGTAATCTTCAAATGATATGTCAAATCCAAGGTTACTTGGGAGCGGGAGCCGGAGCGACTTTTTCAGAAGCTCCCGGTTTGGGAGCGAATCCGGGAGTGTTTTATATATATATATATATTATATTTTGATGCATATATGTCAACAAAAACATGTAGAATGATGAATTAGATATAAAAATTATAAAAAACATAGATTGAACCATATAACAACAATCATCTAGAAGTTATAATCTTCATCAACCACGTCCACAAATTAATAACATGCAACATATTGAGTCTCATGAATCATGATTCATCAATCTTAAAGTTTCAAGCTTTCAAAATTCAATATATAACATTTATCATCATTGATCACCAAAGTTGTACTTGTAAGCTAAGTGTAACTATTACAACCAATAATATCTAACATGAAATGAAATATTATGAAATGAAACAACTTTCAACTTTCATGAAACATCATATTCATAATTCATTACCAATGAGTTATAATTGCCAACTTCAAATTTCAAACTTAAATTGTCATAAATTGTTTACAAAAAATATCATAATAAATATGAAAGAGTCAACAATTATAAAAACTACTAGAAACTAGAAAAGAAAAGTAAATCTATCATCTACATCTTTCTTTTGCCACCACGAATAATGTCTAATTTCTGAGCAGGTTGTGGTGGTCTTCTAGGAGTCTCCTCCCGCACAGTCCCACGACCAGAACCAAAAGGCAAATTCCCTCCATGTGTGGATGTACATGGAGGCGGCGACAACAAAGGAACAAGACTTGGAACTCGAGCACTGCTACTGGATGGTGGGGGTGGCATGGTTGTTGCTTCATCTTCCTCTCTCATAAGTTCTGCTTCCAGTTCTTCAAGATGTATAGTGCCATCCTCCAAATTATCGTCCTCTAGGTGGTTGTCCCAAATTTTATATGTTGGATCCTCATAAGCCCGATCACAGTAATGACTCAACAACCTCAAGTTGTAGTGCACATAAACCAAGCTTTTTGCCTGGTTTTCATTGAGTCTGTTTCTTCTCACATTATGTATGAAGCTGTAGGTGCTCCAACACCTCTTTGCAAAAGAAGTATTTACAACCTGTGAGAGAACTTTTTTTGCCAATTTTGGCAAAAGTCCCATGCCGCCATATGCTTCCCACCATGTGAGAGCATCAAATCTATCTCTATCTTCCATTGCATGCAAAGAACCAAACAAACCAGTGCAACTGAAGTATCTGCCTAATTCAAGATGTAGATTAGCACACTCCTCCCTGTCAGGTACCAACTTGTTTAATGCTTCCATATATCCTGTAGATACCTCTGGATCTATATGGGGTTTGACCCTAATCCCACCCCCAGGTGCAGGTTGGCCCAACCAAGTTGGAGAGTAGTATTTTGGCATAAGGATATACACCAAGGCATGTAGTGGAACATTAAGTTTATTCCATTGTGTACACACACAATTGTGAATCAATGTATACAAGTTGGGATCATCTTTCTGAACAATATCTTTTATTTGCCCCAACATGGTATCCATCTGCTCATACACCTCCCCAATCACTGGTTTATCTGTATCTGCAAAATGAATCATGTGATAAATGGGCTTGGTGAATTCCAATACTTGCCTCATATGTGCCCAAAACTGACCATCAAGAGCGGTCTCCTCCACCTGTTCAAAACCTTGCTTGTCAGCTGTATTTGTAGCCCTTTCCTTTAATACCTGCTAGTGTGGACTTGATACCATGCTAGCTAATGACTCTCTTACCTTCAAAAGGCGCCTGAAGGTGAGTTAATAGCTAGCAAATCTAGTCTTCGCAATCTTCAACAACTCCAATCTTGAGTGACTGTGGAAAAGCCCATGGGTATTGCTATGATTTGTAACAAATTTTATCATTTGTTTTCCTCTCTTGTACAAACCACCAATCCATTTGTATTGTTGGTTTTTGTTCCTAATAATATCATGCATCAAAAGGTTCATTGTGTGAACCAACCTAGACCAAAATATGTTGGGGTATTTATCCTCAATAATTGCTCCCGTTGCCTTACGATTAGGAGCATTATCAGTGATGATTTGGATGACATTGTATGGCCCAATACGTTCAATTGTTTCAAGTAATGGTTCTGCAATGTTGATGTCGGTCTTGAACTTGTTTGAGTAATCATATGCTGAAAGAAAGATGGCACCACTAACAGACACAACAAGAACACTTATTAATGGCTTGCCTTTTACATTTGTCCATCCATTAGATACAATGGACACCCCACGTTCAGTCCAAGAATTTGTCATTCTGCTCAAAGAATGTGATATTTTCGCTGTTTTCATTATCAAGTCCAATGGTTCTACACTTGTCATACCCAGGGCTCTTGTATCCTTTAGGGGCATCATTTATGGCAGAAACCATTTCATGCCAATAAGGTGAGCAAAGAACATTGAATGGTATCCCACATGCATAGAGAAACGGGTAAACTTTTGAATTCACATCATTCCTACACCCTTCATCAAGGAAACCTAATATCGTTCTACGCCTTAATGAGATGTTTGGTGACCCTGTGCCTCCATATCCACTGCCATGGGAGGATGCTGAAGGAGTTCTTTGTGCATGTGATTGTGAGCTTGGCTCAAAGAAAACCTTAGATTTGTATTGGGTTTCCTCCTCTTCCCTAATGTATTTGGCTCTATCTGCTGCTGACACACTTGCACAAGTTTTGATTCCTATTTGTTTATCTCCATCCCATGGCCTTTTCCCACAGAGGTGCCTTCTGGCGCGGGTGCATGAACCTGTGTAATTATTGTCGCAATGGGGGCAGTGAAATTTAGTGGTTCCGCCCCCTTTGCCTGCTTCAGGCCTAGTAACATATTTCCACAATGGGGTTTGGTCTTGTTTAATTTTTTTGGGCTAAATCATGTTCACTCTTGTCTTCCTCATTAAGGTACTCCTCTCCGGGGTTTTCATCAAATCCACTATAACCCACTTCTTCATCCTCTTCTTCATGTTCAACCCTCATTTTTCTACTCTCCAACATCATAATAAGCAAAAAAGGAACCAAGAAGAAGAAAATGCCAAGCCATATAACCATGATGTTTGAAATTTGAAGTTTTGAATCTGCAAAAAAATGGAATGGGAAATAAAGAATTTTATTTATTTAGCAATGAACATAAAAAAAATGCTAGATTAGTGTAGATCCTACCTCTTTGGCCTCCAATTCCAAGCTCCAATCTCCCCTTGTAAGCTCCTCAAACTCCTCCAAGCTCCTCTCCTTGCTTCAAACTCTCTTGCTCTCTCAATGGGATGAAGTGAATAATGGGAGCGAAGATGGTCTATTTATCCCCCCCCTTCCCTCTCTCCCCTTTTCCATCCCTTTCCCCCTCTCTCTAAGCCACTGTTATCTCCCTCTCGGCCGCGCGGGTGTCCCCCTTTCCCTACTTCAAGCCTAGTAACATATTTCCACAATGGGGTTTGGTCTTGTTTAGTTTTTTGGGCTAAATCATGTTCACTCTTGTCCTCCTCACTAAGGCACTCCTCTCTGGGGTTTTCATCAAATCCACTATAACGCACTTCATCCTCTTCTTCATGTTCAACCCTCGTTTTTCTACTCTCTAACATCATAATAACCAAAAAAGGAACCAAGAAGAAGAAAATGCCAAGCCATATAACCATGATGTTTGAAATTTGAAGTTTTGAATCTGCAAAAAAATGGAATGGGAATGGGAATGGGAAATAGAGAATTTTATTTATTTATTTATTTAGCAATGAACATAAAAAAATGCTAGATTAGAGTGTATATCCTACCTCTTTGGCCTCCAATCCCAAGCTCCAATCTCCCCTTGCAAGCTCCTCAAACTCCGCCAAGCTCCTCTCCTTGCTTCAAACTCTCTTGCTCTCTCAATGGGATGAAGTGAATAATGGGAGGGGAGAGGGTCTATTTATTCCCCCCCTTCCCTCTGTCCCCTTTTCCCTCCCTTTCCCCCTCTCTCTAAGCCGCTGTTGTCTCCCTCTTGGCCGCATGGGTGTCGCTTTCCGCTAGCCGGGAGCGAATTTTCCAACTGGGGAGCGATCGGGAGCGATTGCTCCCTATTTGGAAAATTCGCTCCCGGAGCGGCGAGAGCGACACTCCCAAAAAAATAGGGAGTGATTTTTTTTGTCAGGAGCGCGCTCCTGAAATCGCTCCCCATTTGGGAGCGCACTCCCAACCCGTTCTTGAGTCGCTCCCGATCAAAGCACGAATTGGGAGTGGGATCGTGATGGGGGGGCACACCCCTGCAACCCTAGTCAAATCACTTCCCCCAGATTGGGTGATCGAAGGTATTGTTTGTTCAAGCATGGGAGAGACAGTTGGCTTACCATCCTTGTTTACATGCCATCACAGGCCTCTCCTCTAGCGTACATTTTTTGGAACCAAAGTTTCGGAAGTGTGATTTTCCAAACTCTTCAGAAGCGTCTATATATATATATTTTGTAAATATAAGTATGTTGTATTTCATACAAAAAAAACCTAGTAATACATAATAAACATAGGCATGTTCATGTTGAAATTTGGGGTAGCAATGGGATGAATTTCCCATGAGAAACCCATCTTGCCCCAGAGAGAATTTAATTTGGGTAAAATAAATTATTATTTGGCTCTCCTCTCATTATTATTAATGTGGCATAAAATTTGGACAATCAATCATTAAAGAAAATTTAAATATTATTTTGAGAAAATTTGAATTTAAGAATTTTCCCTCCACTTTTAAGTCGACCTCTTAATACTTCATGTCATCCTACCCAAAGGTTGTGACCTTTCACATGCGGAAACAACTATATATTGGTAATGATCCTCCATCATTCACACAACTATTTGATAATCTTCTGAAGCAAAAAAATTCGGACCTATGGTATGGATTCCTGAGGCAGCCGCAAGTCTGGAGGAGACATTCTAAGCGAAGGAGGAAAGGTGAACTTTTTTCTTGGGTGAAAAGTTCTGGCCAACTGCTCCTTGTGGAGTTTGGAAGGGCAAATTATCTATGCAAAGTATGTTTTCCTTTTGAGGTCTAGACCGAACCCTATTCTCCCGAAGTAGACCTCAAGTATGCGACCTATCTCTTTGGCTTTTCTTAAGTATTTTTCTATGGTTTATCGACGACTTATTATCCTTCTTTTTTGTAACCTATACTCCATTAATACGGCCCTTTTCTGTAGCTCATTTTGCGGCCTATTCTTCTGAGATTTATATGCGGCCTGTTACCCATCACCTTGTGGGTGATATCCATAGGAGAAAATTTTTCTCCTAGATGCTCCTCAACCAGTAGCCAACACCCCTTGCAACAACCAGATAGGTCGATGTGCCATTTTCTCTGCCACCTGAGTTAGCCATGTGGTCCTGTTGTCACCCGGATTGTACAGGTACCACGACAACCGCTCAGGGCAGGGGCTGTCACTTTGATCCCCGCCTACTCCGTTCTAGTTGTCTCCCAACAATAGGCTATGGGGGTAGTCCCTAAGATGAAGGAAAACAAGTTGGGAACCAATTTCATAGAATTTTAGCAAGATTGATGATTAGATTAGATTTCAGACTTGAGACCAGTGCCTTATGGAGTCACAATTCTTACTTATTATAAATTGAAACCAAGTAACCAGATAGACACCCGCTGCTTAAATGATTTATTAACCTATATGATGTGCAAATCCTAGGATATATGTGTGATGTAATGATCTTGCTTACTTTTAATTATATGCCTAGTCTAAGTAGAACCTATCCCTTAATTATTTTGAGAAATAGTTTTCGGAGTAGGTTGTGAAATGGAAGCCAACGGGAAGCTGACAGTGGCCTGATTAATAATACCTCCCCCTGTGTTCCACCCACCCAGTACCTCCGACACTGCAGAGACTATGGCTCTGACGATTGCAAGGTCACTGTGTTAACCACTAAGAAGAGTTGAATCCCTCAAGCTAATTAGAAAAGGGTTGCCCTAAGAGTCTATCAACCTAGCTTATTCTAGGAGGTAAGTTCTTAATGCAAGTTAGATCCGATAATGCTTATGCAAGATAGATTGAGTGAAGTCTTCTTAAGTTAAGATTGTTTATGTTATTTAAGTACTTAGTGTAAATTACCTTACAACAAGAGTACTTAACAATGATTAGATAACAATCTTAAGACAACATAGGTGCTTAAAGACATAAGTGCCAATATTCAACAATATTCCACAAAATGCTTAGAAAATGCCAAATGATCAATGTTGAGATGCTTACTTAGAATAATAACCAATGAAACTGAAGATGCCAAGTGCTTAAGATAGACAACCAAGATATCAAAGCCTCTTAAGATTATGATCTTTAAATTAGAGCAATTATCCACTGATTTTTTATCAATGCCTCAATTAGATGTCAAACACAATGATGCCAATTAGATCTCAAGTGTTAAAACAACTTATACCAATCACAAGATCAGAGATTTAGAGCTTAAGTGTAGGAGTGCTTTTAGTGCAAAATTCAGAAATTTTTTGTAAACTTAGAATGAGACAAGCAAGTGTTAGATCTCAAAAATCAAATCAGCAGTAATACTTCAGAAAATTTCAGCACTTTATTAGACTTATGATAGCAACAATGAAGTCACTTTAGATCATAACATTTACCCAACATATAAAGCATAAAATTTTCCAATGGCTAGCAAATGTAAATTTATGTATTTAGCCCACTTTATGATGATGTATTTAGTAATATATCAGATCTGAAACAACTTATTACAGTAGTAAACAAACCAACAGATCAACAAGCTAATGATGCTAAAACCAATGCCCAAGATGCCCAAAATAGGAAAAAATTCACCAAAACTGAAAAAATCAAATTTTGAGCCCTCTTTAGATGTGTGATTCAGAAAATTGCAGACTTGATTTAGTAATTTACGCAGTAAATTCCAGCAAACAAATTTTTAGATCTAGGCTAGATCTAAGATGCCCAAGTGGCCAAAATTTAGGAAAATTTAAAATTTGCAATTTTAAGTGATTTTGACCAATTCAAATGTGATTTTAGGGCTATTATATCACTGTTATTACTGCTGTAATAAAACAGAGGCAAAATGAGGGTTTAGAGATCAAACCCTAGGCCCAAGGCCTTGAAGATGAACTTGCCCAAGTAGCCCAAAATTTCTCCAATGATCTTGTACCTGAAAACACAAGTTTTTGAGCAAATTTCTCTTGCAAAACCACCAAGGAATCAGTCTTGAAAATTTCAAATATGGATCTAGGGAAAACTAGGGCAAAATAGGCTAAGGAGGGCCAACGCTAGGCCTAAAAGGACTAGTGTTGAGGGAAGAGGAGGCTAGAAAGACAGATCAAGGGTTAAAATGGCAAGAGGAGGCCAAAAAGGGACAATGCTGGAGGGATAAAGGCTCAAAGGCTGGACACTGAGGCTTAGAGGGAAATATGACTAGGGTTTAAAGGCTAAAAGGCCCATGACTAGCCCTAAAGCAGCCGTCTAGGGTCTCAGAGGGGGGTTGAGGCTAAAAAACCCCACGACTAGGGCACTTAAGGCCTCAAAACCCCAACGCAGGGGCTTGAAGGGAGGGCCGAGGCTATGACTTGCCTCCAAGAAGCTGAAAAAGATGACGCAGGAGGGAAAATGGGTGATGCAGGGGCCTTAGAGGCTGACGCTGGGCTAGAGGAGGCTAGATCTGGGCCCGAGAAGGCTTAAAACTGAAACCCTTGCTTAAGAAAAAATTATCTCCTCTAGATCTGAATTATGCTGCAAAATCTTTAGTGGGTAGCCCTGCAAAATTTTCTAGAGACTAGAGCTTACCCTCAAAGGCCTAGATCTAGCTCTAATTCAGCTTTATCTCTTGATTCAACCTCCGAAAATGAAAATAAAACACCCAAACCCCAAATATATACAAAGATTCTTAAAACCCCAAAACCCAACTAGCAAAAAATAATTTACAAATTATATTTACAAAATCTACAAATATACAAGGGTTACGAAAATTTAATTTTTTCGAGAAAAATATTTTTATGGCTATTTTCTTTGATAAATGTCTAAAAATGCTTTAGAAACCCCATGCACACTATAGCCTTAGCGAAGATTTAATCCACCACATAAATATTCAGGATCCAAGGAAAATGGTCCTTGCCCACATTTGTGAACTAGGAGATCAAGGATTGAAGTACCTGCAAACACTATGTATTTATCTCAAAATAATCATATATTAACACAACATAGGAAAGCTCGTAGTCAGTACATACCACAAATCAATGAACATGGACACCTCGAGTTGCACCCCAAAGTCTTTATTATGATAGAAAAAATAGTTCCCAACGGGACAATAGTTTACACAAATGCTTCAGCAACAATTTCTCAGCCAAAAATCAGATGGCTAGAGATTCAAATGATTCTAATTTATAGATAAATTCTCCAAGTGAAAAATAACAACTAGTTTCCTTGATCCTTGTCAAAATAATCTTGGTCGTCGGAAAATACTTGATCATCTTTTAATCTTAGCTGTTGAATTTTTATTTTTGAGAATTTTTCGATTTTTTTTATTTAATTCCATTTTAATTAGCTCAAAATTAATTATTTTGAGTTAATTTCCTCAAAAGTTTGACTTTCACTTAACCACCAAGGCTCAAGGGTCCAATTTTTCTTGAAATATCCAATATTCCCTTGGTGGAAGACTTCCAAAAATTAATTCTTTTAAGACTCACGAATTTTCGTAAGACATTAGATATCATTTTTTGGGATTCAACTGCGTTAAGAAAGCCATTCATCTATGACCATTTCCACGAGAGGTAGTCATAACTAATCAATTTCACATGATTTTTGAATAGTCCACTTAGCACTCATTGCATCGGGTGATGTTCATAGGGGTGAAGAAGTGGGATTGAAACTAGTGAAATGAATCACATAGCGTCAATCATCACTTCCGGGAATTGCACCCGGTAACCACGACTTCCCGGGAGGTCACCCATCCCAGATCGCCTCTAGCTTAAGCACGTTTAACTGTGGAGTTTTCCCCACAATCAAGCCCACTTAGCTTGCTACCCCATTTGCAAAACCTTAGCAAGTATTGTGCCTCATGAACCATTCAAGTAGAGCTCCCTTCACTCTTATGTATTTAAGTATTGAGGGTCTTTCGCAGTGCATTATATTAGATATCATTTTTTGGGATTCAATTGCGTTAAGAAAGTCATTCATCTATGACCATTTCCATGAGAGGTAGTCGTAACTGACTAATTTCTCATGATTTTTGAATAGTCCACTTAGCACTCATTACATCGGGTGATGCTCACAAGGGTGAAGAAGTGGGATTGAAACTAGTGAAATGAATCACATAGCGTCAATCATCACTTCTGGGGCTTGCACCCGGTAACCAGGACTTCCCGGGAGGTCACCCATCCCAGATTGCCTCTAGCTCAAGTGCGCTTAACTGTGGAGTTTTCCCCACAATCAAGCCCACTTAGCTTGCTACCCCATTTGCAAAACCTTAGCAAGTATTGTGCCTCATGAACCATTCAAATAGAGCTCTCTTCTATGTATTTAAGTATTGAGGGTCTTTCGCAGTGCATTATATTAGATATCATTTTTTGGGATTCAACTGCGTTAAGAAAGTCATTCATCTATGACCATTTCCATGAGAGGTAGTCGTAACTGACTAATTTCTCATGATTTTTGAATAGTCCACTTAGCACTCATTGCATCGGGTGATGCTCACAGGGGTGAAGAAGTGGGATTGAAACTAGTGAAATGAATCACATAGCGTCAATCATCACTTCCGGGGCTTGCACCTAGTAACCAGGACTTCCTGGGAGGTCACCCATCCCAGATCGCCTCTAGCTCAAGCGCGCTTAACTGTGGAGTTTTCCCCACAATCAAGCCCACTTAGCTTGCTACCCCATTTGCAAAACCTTAGCAAGTATTGTGCCTCATGAACCATTCAAGTAGAGCTCCCTTCACTCTTATGTATTTAAGTATTGAGGGTCTTTCGCAGTGCATTATATTAGATATCATTTTTTTGGATTCAACTGCGTTAAGAAAGTCATTCATCTATGACCATTTCCATGAGAGGTAGTCGTAATTGACTAATTTCTCATGATTTTTGAATAGTCCACTTAGCACTCATTGCATCAGGTGATGCTCACAGGGGTGATGAATACTTAAATACATAAGAGTGAAGAGAGCTCTACTTGAATGGTTCATGAGGCACAATACTTGCTAAGGTTTTGCAAATGGGGTAGCAAGCTAAGTGGGCTTGATTGTGGGGAAAACTCCACAGTTAAGCGTGCTTGAGCTAGAGGCGATCTAGGATGGGTGACCTCCCGGGAAGTCCTGGTTACTGGGTGCAAGCCCCGGAAGTGATGATTGATGCTATGTGATTCATTTCACTAGTTTCAATCCCACTTCTTCACCCTTGTGAGCATCACCCGATGCAATGAGTGCTAAGTGGACTATTCAAAAATCATGAGAAATTAGTCAGTTACGACTACCTCATGGAAATGGTCATAGATGAATGACTTTCTTAATGCAGTTGAATCCCAAAAAATGATATCTAATATAATGCACTGCGAAAGACTCAATACTTAAATTTCCTAAGATATTTTAATTTGACTCTAATTAATTAAATTCTTGGCTTAGGATTTTAATTTAATTTTGTCAGAAAATTTAATTAATTAACACATGAGGGGTTTAATTATTTTTTCCACCCTCTAATATTTTAACCATGGTGTCTACGTATGAGGGACTATGCATTAAAATATTTTTTACATAAGGTTTACAATTTCAACCCTCAAAAGGGGAATACTCGTTCGGCTTAGACCCTAAAAAAAATACCTAATCTATGACACAGTATGATCTAGTAGACCAAGTGATTTGTAATAAAATAATTTAGCCAATTAGCTTTCCCAAAACCCTTTTACATAAGACTCAACTAAAACACTAGGACTCACCTAAGACTTTGACGAAGAATTACACCCTAGCTTTGGGGTGAGGCTGGAGGGAAAAACTCTGCCGACCATCTGTGTTTAGAAACACAAATGAACTAGTGAGACGAAAAACCTCTTAGGATGAAACTCTCGCTAAAATAATAAGCTTACCTAGGTTGTTACATACATTCACGGTCTTACTAGCATCATTTATATTACATAACTTGCAAAATGGATTTACAATGACATATGAATTGTTGATAGATGATCCGATCTTGTTGAAAAGATTTGTTACTTTCGCTTCCTTGGAACTTTGACAAAATGTGTGCAATAGGTCCCTCGCCCATCTGTTATGATTGTATTTTTGAAGGTGGGCCTTCCAATCCCGAAAATATGGCTTTTCATTGTGTGATTGAGTATTTTTGTTTACTTATCATGGACACTTGTGTGCATGGATTAGTGGGGGAATTCAGCGGAAAGAGTGGATTAGGTTTGTAATCTTGTCTCCTTTGCCCTTTTTGGTGGTTAACCTTTTATTCTAGTCTTGTGGGATCTTCTTTACTGGCTACTAGGATTTAGGGATGGCACTACATGGGAAACCTCGATTTTGGTTGCGTGGTCCTGCTCCCCGATGCCATATATATCATCCCCCTCCACTCATTACCACCCCATTCATATTTCCCATCCAGATCCAGATTTCTCAGTTGGGTCCACAAGAAGTTAGCCTTCCTTCTCCCCTTGTCCACACCTTCGGTCGGGCCTGGAACGATGCCCCAGAGGTTGATGTAGCTAAAAACAAAAGACAAAAGCATATTTGGCCACTCTCAACAGGAAATTGTACCATAAAATGTAAAAGATGGTTGGGACATACACATTTAGCACGTGGGAAAAAGCCAAACATGAGCTCTACCCCCTATCATTATGGCCATCACCCTGATTTCTAGGGTCCTATATGAGCCCCTTCCATCATAAAGGAACCAATGATTGACCCAACCCCTAGTGGGCGATGAAATACCCTACCAAGAGTGGGGAATTCACTGTTATATCCCACACATCATGCTCTTATCCCTCGAGCCCCGAGCAGTTGTAAAAAAAAGATAAATAAAAGGCAAAAGGCATATGAAGAAGGGTGGAAAAACAAAGGCCGGGGTAGCTCATGTACCATGATTGCTTCCTCCTACAGTCATATACCCAAGTGTGGGCTTCCCTTATTTCAGCTACCCTTGCACCATGGCATGTGGCCCAAAGCTTCCCCTTCATGCCCCACTCCATTCTATCACTATATCACATGCCACCTACCATTTGATGGATGTACCATGGACATGTCACCCCCTTTAGAGGCTGAAACCACCTAATAGGGTCCTTGGTTAACTCCCCTTATTGAGCTTGGAGACACGTGTACATGCTGAAGCCCACTATGGAAGGGCGTGCCACTATGAAGTGTCCACTTGATTCCATGATTTGCAAGCTCTTTTACTTGATTACTCTAATGATTTGTTGTACTAGAAGGCAAAGAGATGCATTAGATCTTATACAGGATTGCAGGTGGGTCTCCCTATACGGGATCCAAGCCCTATAGAGGGTGACATTGACACTTGTAGATTGAACGTTGAGAGCCATGGGCCTCCACCATAACAGAGAGCAGATTGCTACTTCATGGATCCCTCAACACCATTCATTGATTGCTCGTGTTCCACCTTTTTGGATGGGGATGATGCACCTGGACCACCATGCCCAACCAACTTCACAGTTGTACCATACACTTGGTAGATGTTCCAGGCCCTAGATGAGGATGTGTCTCACCATGGGAGATGAAGGGAGGGCTTATATCATCATTCTAGCCCTTACAGATGGTTTACAAGCATTATCAATCCACTTGGTGACCCATGACGATGTCATTGTGCCCCCACACCCATTTGGTGATAGCACATGTGATTTGCTTGGATATCAAGGGGCCAACCCCTTGATCACTATGTTTGGAGCCTATTCTCTCAACCTGACACACTTTGGACTCCACTAGGCCTTCTTAGTGGCCCAACGACTCATCATGTTTACTATTTTGCCCTCTTGAGAGGTTTATATTTCTATTTTGGAGCTATCTTGGTGGGATTGTAACCAAGTCATGTCACTATTTTGCATTATCTTATTACTTGGGGCTTAATTAGGCCAATTAGGCTATTCGAACCCCCTATTGGATTGTATAAATAGATGAGAGTCTCATTCATTCCTCTCATCATCACTTGGATTTGGATCATTTGTTCCTTTTGGAAATTTCGCTGGGCCTTTTGATGGATGAATTGGAGATCTAATGCATTTTGATGTTTGGAAGAGTGTAATGTTGATCCAGGTCCGGGTGTGACGAAGGACCCTTCCAAGACCTTTTACTTTCGTGATGTGTTAAATTGCATTTTTAAAAGAACATAATGAATTCATCTGTATGCAGTAAAAAAGAGGAACATAACAATCATCAGCACATGAAAACATAACGGAGTTCGTCCAGGAGGGACTACATCTCCAGGCCCCAATGTCAAGATGGTGTAGGTCGCTGCATTAAGTGTTGTTAAGAATGGTAATGTACACAAGAAATGATGTCGTGATCATACAAGGAAAATGCCCTCACGTAGGAGTAGCTCTAAGAGATGTTCCATAACTGGGACTCTCAATCAAAAGACTCCTATCAGTATGACACAAAAACATGCATGATGAACATCCCGCCAACATGGCACAAAAGGGATTTCAAAAACAAAACATGCATGACGACAAGAAGAGTACCTTAGCAACATACAACAAGGGATCTCAAAACATAACATGATGAGTTATGACAACAGTACATCACATAAAAGATTCCGCATCAAATCAAGCAAGGAATCATGACAACATGTAATAAACAAGATCGTGCATCAACTTCAATCAAGGATCTGTGCAGCATAATGCATAAAGAAGAAGTACATGAACACATCATATACCTCACAACCAAGGGCCATCTGAAGAAGTGGATGTCGCACTGTTGAAGCTGCTCGGACCATCGATCTCAAGGCATCAATCGTATGAAGATGACTGCTCGCACATGAATGTGGACATCTACACTAGCACTTAGAAAAGTGACTAGAAGAAGAAATGAGAGAATGACAAATCTGAGCGTACCATTAGACTTGTGGCGTCGAGTAGTGCTGAATCGACTGTCCAAAATTTGAATTCTGAAAAGTTGAGAATTTGGGGCTCAAGGAATATTTTAGATTCCCCTGGGATTCCTCAAAGATTCTGCTCCATGGGTGGACTGGAAATTTGCAACTCAGATGGCGAATCTGATCTCGCCATTGCGATCCCTATGGAAAACCATGAAAAACAAGTATAAACTTGACTATATTTTGACATGGAAAAATTTTACCTCCTTGGGAAAATATCAAGGCTTATGGTTCCGCTTCCTGTTTTTGCTGAAATCATAGTTCCACTTGCATTCTGAAAATGACTGAAAAATGCAGAACTCTGATGGAGAAACGGACAACTCCATTGCGTTCGTGGCGACGAGAGGTGTTGAATCCATATAAAATTTGTCAAATTCTGACAAAGTGAAAATTTTGCCCCCCTACAAAATTCATGGTTCCTGCATTAAAAAATAATGAATTTGTCTAGAAAAGCTTGCATGCTCCTAGTTCCTCCAGATCGCCTCGAAGTACGCGCACTGATAAAATTCTCAGTTTATATAAAAATTACTGGTGGATTTTACAAGGTGAGCAGCTGGGCTCAATGGTTAAAAATGCATATGGTTGAGGAGGGGTCGGGTGGTCAAACCTCGCCCCTTTCGTTTACCGCCTTACAGTTTTTTGGTTATACCAAAATGCATTATGGGGGTCGGGTTCGCATTGGGTGGCCTGCCCCCAAAATCCTGTGTCATTTAAATCCCTGCGCACTGTTTAAGATTTGGCGTATGATATTTTTTGGTGTGGGCGGTTAATGCTTAACGTTTTGTTATATGGGGCCGCCCGCTTGGGGGCCAGCCCATGTGGGCCAGGCGGGTTCGACCCTCGCCGACCCCCAATTTATGTTACATTGGTTATAGTGGGGGGGTGGTGGGGTTGGTGGCCCCCACCCCCTATTATTATATATTATTTTCTTTTTTTTGGTTTTATTTAACAAATAGCACACTTTGAAAATTTTGGAATTTTAGGCCGTGGGAGTCAAATTAACGACCCCACAAATTCGCTTGGAATTCGGTGGCCGAGTTCGGTAGAAATTGTGGCCTCCTTAAGTTTCCTAGTCATAAAAAAGTCAACCCAACTTTGACTGCTTCTAACTTTCGCATTCGGACTCGGATTGATGAATTGTTCGCACCGTTGCGATCAGGAAGACGAGATCTACGCTCTGGTCCTGGTTCAAGCATAATCCAAACACTTTGATTTTTGAGTTTCCCTGAGTCCTCCTTGTCTTGTGTGTCTCTGGAGCCACCTGGATCAATCCTCCCCACTGAGGAGCTTTTGGTCCTCCAAAAGCATGAAAAATAATTTGCAACTTTCTCTGTACCCTGTTTGCATCACAAGCGTCCTAAAAAGGTCTCGCTTCCATCTCCTTCACCTTTGTTCTTCGGAGCCTTAAGCGACGAGCCGACACCTGCTACCTCTGCAACTTGTAGTACATTGTTTTGCAAATTACATGCTTGAATGACATGACCAACTAATGACCCAAACGTCCCACACTTGCCACGAGTTTATAACACATACTCGGTGGTCAAGTTTACATCAAGATGGACGCAATACCCCAACTACGACAACAAGGCCAACATATCATGGTTGCTTCAACAAGTGATGGAAAACACATCATCACTGCAACACATGATTTACATACATAAGGCCAAACACTATTGTTTTGACAAGTGATGGAAACATAACATCACTTTTAGAGTGTAAAATGCGACTCAAAATAAGACCAGACATCATTGTTGCTGAACAAGTGATGGAAAACACATCATCACTTTTACATTTTAAAATGCAACAAATGATTTACAAAAGAACGACCATGAAACGACAACATGTCTAGAAACCATTTTTCACTTATTAATGTGAATGGGTCGCCTCCATGTGGCAATTTTGCTTGTCGAACAACTGCTTCACTTGGTTCACGCACCGACGCTTTGTCTTTAAGGCGTTGCTCTGGATGGAGCTTCTAGCATGTGGCTCTTTGATGGCCACTTTTGTCGCAATGACTGCAATAGGTCTTCTTCCTCTAGATCTGTCTAACCTATTTCTTTCCCTGCTGTTGAGAGGGTCTTTCACGCCTCATCCTTTTGTGTGCTGCCATTCTTTTCCAACACTTAGAAAATGTATGGTTATTTAATCCACAAAAGATGCATGTTTTTCGATGCCATGTTTTACCTTCATTACATTAGCATTCGAAGATCGAAAATGCTTATATCTTCCCTTGTTGTCTTTGATGTCAGTATGGCGATGAGAGCTTGTCTCGGCTCTCTCCCTGCAATGGGCATTGCCGTGGGATGATGGGGATGTGTTCCCATCATTCTCTTTCCTCGACGATTTCAACGATGTCTTGGATGACTCTGACACCTTCGAGCACTCTCCTTTAGTGTATCTCGAGCCTGCAAATCGATGTTCATGCACAACCTCCAAAGGTTGAGTTATGCCTTGGTTATTAACACCAAGTTCTTCTTTCTCCTCGTGCCTCATCCTTGTAAGGAGCCTCATGTTTGTCCCTGTAATTGGGATCTCCAAATCTCCAACAGAACTCATACTATGTGAAGACGAAACCGAAAGGAAATCAACATCTTTTACCTCCTCTTTTGATTTGGAAAGAACTGATGAGGGTTTCTCATCATCCGTTGTTGGTGGTTTGCTAACTGTCTCAGCGCATTCCCCAACTTCCTTTTTTGACATACCCAAGTCCTGCTTGACAAGGTAATTCCTCTACTTTGATGGGGTTGACAATGCCTTGGCCATTAACGCCCAAGCCTTTTCCTTCATACCCCATTCTCTTCAACAGTTTGGAGCCAATTCCTGTGGTATGATTTTCAAAAACAGCGAAATCATCATCAAGAAACATACATGAAGATGGACAACTACTTTTTACCTCACATGGGTCACGCTGTAGCTTTTCTAAGGCCTCGTCCTTTGCTTGCAGCTGTCATAGCAAACTTTGTTTCTCCTCTCTCTTCATGTAGATGCATCTTCAATTCAACGTTCTCTGTTTGATGATTATGTTTGTTTTGCTTCAGTTCTTGCATGACCTCTTCTGTGGCTTGCAACTGAAGCTGCAATCGCTCCCTTTCCTCTGTCTCTTTCTGTAGAGTTTCATACATTATCTCTATCTTTTTGGAAATGTTGAGCATGGTCTCGTACATCGCTTTTTCATCCTCTGTCGATGCATGTTCCATTGTTCACGCTGTAATTCACATCAACGCAAAGACCGCTCTGATACCACTTGATCCAGGTTCGGGTGTGACGAAGGACCCTTCCAAGAACTTTTACTTTCGTGATGTGTTAAATTGCATTTTTAAGAGAACATAATGAATACATCTGTATGCGGTAAAGAAGAGGAACATAACAATCATCAACACATGAAAACATAAGCATTGATAACGGAGTTCATCCAGGAGGGATTACATCTCCGGGCTCCGGTGTCAAGATCGTGTAGGCCGCTGCATTAAGTGCTGTCAAGAATGGTGATGTACACAATAGATGATGTCGTGATCATACATGGAAAATGCCCTCACGCAGGAGTGGCTCTAAGAGATGTTCCACCACTGGAATTCTCAATCAAAAGACTCCTATCATTATGACACAAAAACATGCGTGAAGAACATCCCGCCAACATGGCACAAAAGGGATTTCAAAAACAAAACATGTATGATGACAACAAGAGTATCCCAGCAACATACAACAAGGGATCTCAAAACATAATATGATGAGTTATGACAACAGTACATCACATAAAACATTCCGCATCAAATCAAGCAAGGAATCATGACAACATGTAATAAACAAGATCCTGCATCAGCATCAATCAAGGATCTGTGCAACATAATGCATAAAGAAGAAGTACATGAACACATCATATACCTCACAACCAAGGGCCATCTGAGGAGGTGGATGTCACACTGTTGAAGCTGCTTGGACCATCGATCTCAAAGCATCGATCGTATGAAGATGATTGCTCGCACATGAATGTGGACATCTACACTGGCACTTAGAAAAGTGACTAGAAGAAGAAATGAGAGAATGACAAATCTGAGTGCACCATCAGACTTGTGGCATCGAGTAGTGCTGAATCGACTGTCTAAAATCTGAATTCTAAAAAGTTGAGAATCTGGGGCTCAAGGAATCTTTTAGATTCCCTCGGGATTCCTCAAAGATTCTGCTCCATGGGTGGACTGGAAATCTGCAACTCAGATGGCGAATTTGATCTTGCCATTGCAATCCCTGTGGAAAACCATGAAAAACAAGTATAAACTTGACTATATTTTGACATGGAAAAATTTTACCTCATTGGGAAAATATCAAGGCTCATGGTTCCGCTCCCTATTTTTGCTGAAATCATGGTTCCATGTGCATTTTGAAAATGACCGAAAAATGCAGAACTCTGATGGAGAAACGGACAGCGCCATTGCGTTCGTGGCGATGAGAGGTGTTGAATCCATATAAAATTTGTCAAATTATGACAAAGTGAAAATTTTGCCCTCCTGCAAAATTCATGGTTCCTGCATTAAAAAATAATTAATTTGTCTCGAAAAGCGTGCCCGCTCCTAGTTCCTCCATCTCGCCTCGAACTATGTGCACTGATAAAATTCTCACTTTATATAAAAATTATTGGTGGATTTTACAAGGTGAGTAGTTGGGCTCAATGGTTAAAAATGCATATGGTTGAGGAGGGGTCGGGTGGTCAAACCCCGCCCCTCTCGTTTTACCGCCTTACAGTTTTTTGGTTATACCATAATGCAACAAGGATGGGGGTCGGGTCCGCATTTGGCGGCCTGCCCCCAAAATCCCTTGTCATTTAAATCCCTGCGCATTGTTTAAGATTTGGCGTATGATATTTTTTTGGTGTGGGCAGTTAATGCTTAACATTTTGTTATATGGGGCCACTCGCTCGGGGACCGGCCCACATGGGTCGGGCGGGTTCGACCCTCGCCGACCCCCAATTTATGTTACATTGGTTACAATGGGGGGGTGGTGGGGGCTGTGGTGGGGGCTTGGTGGCCCCCACCACCCCCCTATATATATATATATATATATTTTTGCTTTATTTAAGAAATAGCACACTTTGAAAAATTCGGAATTTTAGGCTGTGGGAGTCAAATTAACGACCCCACAATTTTGCCCGGAATCCGATGGCCGGGTTCGGTAGAAATTGTGGCCTCCTTACGTTGCCTAGTCATCAAAAAGTCAACCCAACTTTGACTGCTTCTAACTTTCACATCCGAACTGGGATTGACGAACCGTTCGCACCACCGCGATCAGGAAGACGAGATCTACACTCTGGTCCTGGTTCGAGCATAATCCAAACACTTTGATTTTTGAGCTTCCTTGAGTCCTCCTTGCCCTGTGTGTGTCTCTGGAGCCACCTGGATCAAATGTCTTGTCTTGGAACTTCGATTTCTTAGCATTTTGATGATTGGAATAATTTCGCTATACTTGTGAGTACCTTTTTCATGCTAATTTGTAATTTTATCTCATAAAATTGTCTATGGAATATTTTCATTGATGAAGCTAGTGTAGCTCCTCTTTATGCGATGTCGCTGGGTTTGTCTTTGTGAGGGATTTTTCATATGATCATTTGAAGTATGGTGAATTATTGTCCTAGAGGTACATGAATGTTCATGAATTGCCTTGATAAGTCATCATTTGCAATACAAAGAAGTATAAATTTCCCTTTGTAACCTAGTTGCTGCTTAGGCCATACGAAGTTGCTAGGGAACTTCTTGGTTGGAATTAAGCCTATCTAAGCGTTGATTTCTTTTGAATCCATTCTCCCAATTGGCTAGGCACTGGTCTAGTTTGAGGTGATCACCAAATGAATGTCTTCACCTTGCTAACCTAACTTTTTGCTCTACCTTGCTCACTTTTATCCACCTTGATCGAGGTAGACAAAAAAATATATAGAAAGATATCAGGGTGAGGGAAGTGATTTCATACTTCAAATTTAGAATCAAAAGATCTAGTGGAGCCAATGGGGATCATTCTAAGCTAAGCAAGGCAATGGAACGAACATTGGACCAATCAGACCAAGCATACCAACCACCCAGATAAATCATAATAAAAAGGTCGGGGAATGGAGCCCATCTAATGTGCACTTTGAAGCAAAGAGTGGTTCTCGGGTGGGACCAAAGCAACAAATGAGTCTCAAAGAACATTGGTATTGGGTTGATGGTTTTGATTCCCCTAGTTCCCTTGGTTTTGCCCATTCTATTTTCCGTTTCCCTTATTTTGCTTTTTGGGATTCTGATTGGTTGGGTTGGGAACATTTGGTTGTGCATACACTTGTCCTCTAGAATCCACAAGATACTTCAACCAACGATATAAGTAAAATAACTTAGAAAACCTATCCACAAGATGCCAATAACAATTATTCAAGATGTTCTTATGCCAATTATAATTAGATTTCAAATGCCAAAGCAACTTATAACGTCAACCCGATCATAAATTTAAAGCTCAAGTGTGAGTGATGTAAGTGCAAAAAATTGAAAATTCTTATGACTTACGATAAAACAAGCCAACATTAGATTCCAAATGACAAAAAACAACATTATTACTTCAGAAATTTCAGCACTTATCAATCTTATGACAATAGTAAGGAAATCACTCTAAACCTAAGAGATAACAAGCCTATAGTAACTAGATTTGATCACTAAAGTGCCCAACAACTTGCCAAAGTGAAACAATGAATTTTAGCTTACTTGAAATGCAATTTTCAGAATTAGATCAGATCTGATATATCTTGTTACAACAGTAAACAAATCAACAAATCAATGAGTTAATGATGCTACAACAAGTGCCAAATATGCCCAAAACTAGGAAAAATTTGTCAAAACTGAAAAATTTAGTTTTTGAGCCTTTTTAGGTGAATTATTCAGAAAATTACAGATCTGATTCAATGATTTATGCAGAAAATTTCAGCAAACAAAATTTTAGATCTAGGCTAGATCCTTGATGCCCAAGTGGCCAAATTTTAGGAAAATTTAGATTTTCAAATTTTTGAGTTATTTTGACCAACTTAGGATGATTTTAGGGCACTTATATCACTGTTATAAAATAAAAATTACAGCAGTAGCGGAACAGTGAGAAAACTAGGGTTTAGAGAGCAAACCCTAGGCCCAAGGGGAATCACTGTTATAAAATAAAAATTACAGCAGTAGCAAAACAGTGAGAAAACTAGGGTTTAGAGAGCAAACCCTAGGCCCAAGGCCTTGAAGATCCCTTGGTCCAAATTTGCTGAAACTTTAGGATGAGTTTGCCACCTGAAAATCAAATTTTTTGAGGCCAAAAACTTGCAAAACCACCAAGTATTCAGTCCAGAAAATTCAAAGATGGATTTAGGGAAAACTAGGGCCAACGCTAAGCCCAGTAGGGCTAGCGTTGAGGGCTAAAGGCTAGAGGAAGGCAGATCAGGGGTGAAAAATGGCCAAAGAGGGAAGAGCGAAGGGCAAGGAGGCGGGAAAAGCCCTAAAAGGCTAGACGCTGGAGGAAGGAGGCTCAAAAGGAGGCAACGACTAGGGTTTTAGGGTTGAAAAGCGCACGACTAGCCCAAGGGGCAGCTGTCTAGGGTCTCCGAAGGACGCTAGGGCCTTCTTAGGCCACGACTAGGCCAAATTTGGCCTTAAACCCTCAGCGCAAGGGCTAGGCAGGGAGGACGAGGCCTCTAAGGTTTACGTCTTGCCCTGAAAGGGCCTAAAATGCTGTCGCAGGAGGCAAGAAAGCTAACGCAGGGCAAGAGGAGGAGGACACTGGCCTTGGAGAGGCTGGATCTCGGCCCGGGAGGTCCTAAAAATGAAATGCTTGCTTTGAGTTTTTTTTGCTCTTCCAGATTTGAATTTTGCTGCAAATTTTCCAATGGCTGTTCTTGCAAAAATTCTAGAGATTAGATTTTGTTGAAGAAAGTGTAACTAGGTTCGGTCTTCATAACAACTTGTAATTATGATTTTATGTAAAGAAGAAACAAATGTATTTATTGTATTCCTTGCATCATGGGTTTCATGAGCAAGAAGTGTTTTTCATTGGTCAAAGACTTCTTCCTGATGTCTTTAGGGATTTGTCATCTTGCTATAAATGTATAATTCATAATCATGGATATGAAGTGTTGTTACACTTGTAAGAGTCCTCCAGAATAGACAAGCACAGTCATCCTAATGACATCAATATATATATGCTCAAAATTCATGTTGGCTTCAATAAATGGAGACACAACCTTTGGAGAATATCATAAATATATATATGTAAATGACATGTCGGCTCAACATAAAAGGACACAGTTCATAAAGACAGGCCGACTTAAATGTATGACCCAACAACTATATATAGGAGCCTGTACCCTTGCATTTCTACAGTGGATAGATTCAACACCTCTCTGAAATTTTGGATGGGTATAGGAGAGAAAAAAGGCGGATTACCTACAACAAACTTCTCGACATATTTCTTGAGGCTCTCGGTGGTCAAGACAACAAGAAGTTCGATCACATTGCAGACTAGTTTGGGGTAATATTACAATGATATCCTCCTCACTGTCTCAGGCATATATTCACTGAAATTTTGGATGGACAGTGGTGCAGTTTGGATAAGGTCTCGGTAAGATGATACTCAGTGATGCTCAGTGCTAGATCTCGGTGATAGCAGGAGCTGTAGTGATATGATGATAAGAAATGCTAGGTGCTACATGATGCTGCTAGATGTTACATGGTGCAACTCGATGAAGGTATGATGCACAACTCTGTGAGGCCAAAGTTCAAGGATATATCACAACGTTTGAATGTTGCAGTGATCATGTTTTGGTGCCATGAAGAAATCGAAGAATCAAGGAAGAAGGATGATTGTGTCTTGGTCTAGGAATGGCAATATAGGTCAAGGGTCTTGGTTCTGGTCTTCGTCAATTGGAATCTCTATAAGAAGAATTTGTGCGGGTTTTCCTCTCAAAGAGTGAGAGGTTTTGGCCCTGGCAGAAAGCCAACATCTTGTGTTCTTGTCTCTTTTGTTTTGGTGACTATTTGTTGAACTAAAAGACACTCTAATAATAACAAGAGAAGATTGTGATAATAAGGAAAAGTTAAAATACCTCACAAATAGTTATCATGGCAAGAAGAATCTCATTAACTTAATTTGCCCTAGATTCTTCAACAGATCTTACGCTCAAGGGTTTAGATCTAGCTCTGTTCCAGTGTCTTCTCGTGATTTCACCTGCAAAAAATGGAGATAAAATACCCAAAACCCAAAATATATGTAAAAACTTCAAAACCCTAAAACCCCAAATATATACAAAAACTTTAAAACCCCAAAACCCCAATTAGCAAAAATAATTTACAAATTTAAATTACAAATCTATTTACAAAATTACAAATATACAAGGGTTTTGAAATAAATTTAGAGAGATAATTTTTATGGAATTTTTTCTTTGATAAATGGCTAAAAATACTTTAGAAACCCAATGCACACTATAGCCTTAGCGAAGTTTAAATCAACCACATAAATATTTGGGATCCAAACAAAGTCGGTTCATGCCCATAGTTTGTGAACTTGGAGACCAAGGACTGGGGTACCTGCAAACACTATGTATATATCTCAAGAAAATCTGTTAATCATATGGTGAATCAAATCATCTAAGATTAGCCCAAAACTATCAATAGAATGACTTTATCCCCATCTAATGAAAAACAAATTTTATCATTTACCAGCACAACATAGGAAAGCCTGTAGCCAGCACATACCACAAATCAACGAACACTGAACACCTTGAACTGCACCCCAAAGTATTTATTATGATAGAAATAAAAGTTCCTAGCGGGACAATAGTGTTACATCAATGCTTTAGGAACAATTTTTTAGCAAGAAATCAAATGGCTAGAGACTCAAATGACTCTAATTTATAGATAAATCCTCCAAGTGGAAAAATAACGGCTAGTTTGCTTTATCCTTGTCAAAATAATCTCGACTGTTGAAAAATATTTTATCATCTTTTAATTTTAGCCGTTGAGTTTTTATTTTTGAGGAATTTTCGAATTTATCATTTATTTCCATTTTTATTAACTCAAAATTAATTTTTTTGAGCTAATTTACTCAAAAAATTGACTTTGACTTAACCACCAAGGTCCATTTTTCTTGAAATATCCAATATTCCCTTGGTGGAGGACCTCCAAAAATTAAGTTTTTTGATACCCAAGAATTTTTCCACTTGGAGAATTTATTTTCTCTAGACTTTTAATTTTGACTCTAATTGATTAAATTTATGGCATAGGATTTGAACTTATTTTTGCCAGAAAATTTAATTAGTTGACACTTGAGGGGATTAAATATTTTTTCCACCCTCTAATATTTTAGCCATGGTGTCTAAGTATGAGGGACCATGTACTAAAATATTTTTTACAAAGATTTTTTTTTACAATTCAACCCTCAAAGGGGGAATACCCATTTGGCTTAGACCCTCAAATTACATAACCAATTTGTGACACAATATGATCTAGTGGACCAAGTGATTTGTAATAAAATAATTTAGCCAACTAGCTTAAATTATTCCCAAATCAATTTTACGTAAGATTTTACTAGAACAATAGGACTCACCTAAGACTTTGATGAAGAATTCCACCCTAGCGTTGGGGTGAGGTTGGAGGGAAAAACTCTGTTGGCCATTCGTGTTTAGAAACACAAATGAATCAGTGAGACGAAAAACCTCTTAGGATGAAACTCTTACCAAAATAATAGGCTTACTTAGGTTGTTACATACATTCATGGTTTTACTAGCATCATTCACATTACATAACTTTTGCAGAATGGGTTTATAATGACACCTAAACTACTGATAGATGATCTGATCCTATTGAAAAAAATGGTACTTCTGCTACCTTCGAACTTCGACAAAAATTGTTCAACAGGGCCCACTAGGGCTTCTTTGTGGTCCCGTAACCTTGCAACTTCAATTCCACAAGAACCGCTTAGAAACCTTATCTTTCTAGGATTCTCGGGTTTAGGGCACTTCATATCAAGGAAACACCTCTCAACCCTAGGTCTAAGCATCCCCTTAGCCCTTCTAAGAGAGCTATCCGTCTTGTGTCTATAACAAGGAGGCCCATTATCTGAGCCTCTTTTGTGAATAGGCTTTAGGAATCACCTCACATCCTATCATTGATCCATATATTCTAGTGATTCCTCTCATATCGGGAGTCCTCCCATCTGTGAAAGTCTGTAAAGAGCAGGGAGCTTTAGCTGAGGTGATAGTGGGCTATTGCTCCATTGTTGCCCCTTGACCTAGGAGTTACTCTATATGATCCCCTCTTAGGACCCCTGTTAGTTTGAGCGGTAACACGACCTAATGACGCCTTCTTCCATGTATATGTGGCCCTCTCTTGGAAACTTATGCAACCTAACCTCAGTGATGTATGCGACTTAATTTTGTATTACATGTGATCTTTTCTTTTGTGATTTTGTGCAACCTCTCTTAGAGAAGGTGGAACTATTCTAGCGAAGTGAAGTAGTCTCTTGGGGAAACCTTAACAACCCTAACTCTTTATTATTAGGGTATTGTTCTTGTGGCCTATAAGGCCTGTTCTTATGTGACCTGTTAAGAGTTCAGTGCAACCTTTCAAGAGCAGTCATATGACAAAGTTTTGTTGCCTTAATACTGTGTTTGGACGAGATTATTGTTCCAGTATGGCAATGATTTTTGTGGTGTTTAGTTGTGAGTAATTCCTACAATGTATGGCTTGAGTGTCGCAATTACTAATGACAAGCGTTTAACAAATACCTAATAACATTGACCTAATGACAGTGATATATGACAATGTGCATGGCATTGACATTTGTGCCAGTTTCACTTGACAATTATATGACCTTAATGTTTGGTATCTACAATGTTGGATGTTAGAGTTTATTTGACTTTGTTTGGATGACAAAGTTTAAATAACCTTGATATTTGGCATCTTCAGTGATGCAACACAGTGCCTCTGTGACAAAGATGTGTGGTTGTGCTGTGATGTGTATGACAATGATGCTTATTCTTGTGACAAGGATAGGAGGGTTTGTGAATACCTCATTGAGAGGTATGTTTGCTGCTATCTATCGAGGATCTAGGATGATCCAGGATTGGCCCTAGGTGGTCTATTGTGATTGATGATGAAAGACTTATGTCTCATGATATTCAACGTTGTATCTCAGTTGAACATTTGATGAATATCTAAAGAAGAATAATTTGGTTAGGTTTTCCCCCTTGTGGGGTTTTGCCTTGGTATTTGACCTAAATCATGATGACCCTATTGTGTATGCTTTTCTTCTATTGTTTCTTCCTGTTCTGCTGCATTTTTTGATGCTATTGTTCTGTCTACATAATTGCTAATGATGATATGATGTTATGGGGTGAATGTAATATGAAAATGTTGAAAAAGTTTAAAATTGCAATTATCTACAACAAAGAACAATCTAGCCCTAACAGTTCATAGCCATACAGACCCCCTTATCAAATAGACATCAAGACTCAAAACAATACAACCGATGCTTACAATGACCCTCCAACGTTGGATAAAAAATCCATGATTCGAGGCAAGCTAAAATCATCACAGGTCTGCGCACCAGAGAATACAAATTCTACCATGAATTCAAAAGATACAAAGCAGTCCAGGTACCTGCATTAACTTTACATTATATCCCCATTTGCAATGAAGACCAACCATGTAAAACACCAAAAAAAACCAAAGACATCAACTTCATCAATTAAGCATTAAGAGACTATGTTCCAGAGTCCAAGCTACAACACTAATATATAGCTACCTCCACTAAATTAAGGCCACATACAAGTTTTTGGTATTCCACAATGCTCCTTCATATAAATAGCGGACACTTCAACAAAAAGGAAAACCATTTAATCCTGATAAAAGCCAAAACCACCAGCATATTGAAAACCATTGAAACTCCACGCATACCACCAATATATCAAAAAACCACTAAACTCCATGCATATCAATACCACCAGCATATAAAAAACCAATTATAACCACACGACCCACAATGACTGGAAGATAACAACAATGAGCGAATACCCCGGGAGGCTTCCCAGAATAAACCAGACCAAAGTAACACTGTTAAAAATGAATGACATAATTACCTGATAGCACCATTCTAGTCATAATTTGAGGAAATCAGCGCAAGAGTCTGAACACTATCAGCTAGAGGATCAATGATATATATATATATATATATATATATATATATATATTTCTTTCTTTTTTTAAATATATTTTTGCATTTATTAAAAAAAAATCCAAAATACCAAATTAGTTGTAGAAGATATGAAAACATGCATATTTGTACATAAATCAAGATAGATATGGCATCCATTGTACATCAATGATTAATTATTTGAGCATCAACCATCTAGATTCTAGCAATTACAAACATACATCAAAATTTTAAGCATATCATAGATAATAGAAGGTAGAAAGTACCAAAATTTTAAGCATATAATAGAAAGTAGACATTTAGAAGATAAAATCATAAAACATTCAAATAACTTATCTAGCAAGTGAGCAACTGTCAACATGAGTCATGACCAAAATTCAAATAATAATGTTTACAAAATAGGCCACCTAGCCACCACTAACTACACACTGAACTCGGAAGACTGAAAAGTTCAATTTCACAACGCTAAAGTCTAACACTCTGATAGTCTAGACTATGACAAAAGTAGTGAACTGTGAGGTATATCTACTAATCTCTTCTTCTTCTACTACGTGAGCCTCCACATGGTGGCAGTGAAGAAGATGGTGGCCATGGAAATTGTGGAATTGAAGATGAAGCCCCTGCTGTTGCTGTTGAAGAATGGAACCTAGGGACGATGGCACCAGATGGGGGTGCCATCTCATTTTGATCATCGTCATCTGTAATATTCCTAACTGAAATTTAACAATGCATAACAGAAACATGTAACATGAATAGTACTCAAAATAGTAAGCTCACACAAAATATCAAATACACAATTAACAACACCAAAATCTAATTCTTTTATTAAAAATTTTGAGCACAAGATTACAATATAGTTGGAGAAAGTTGAACCCGGGCTTGCTACAACAAGCAAGGCCAAGCCCAAGTTGTAAATCTGTTGTCCAAGTTCTAGAGAATTGCCCACAAAACATTGCGCCAACCCAGAAATCCCCGTCATTGTTGCAGGAAAGGAACTGGTGATTTCTGCTTCCTCTATGCTTGGAATCCTCTGAAATTGCAGCGGGTACTCCTAAATTATCTCCACTGGACCCAAAAAGGAATTGGTCACAAACCCAACAATTGAAAAACCCACAAAAAGTGTGAAATTCCCAATCACTCTAGCTACAAGCACTGCTGTAATGTGTTACTGGGTGCCCCTCCAGCCGCCTCGTAATTTCACCAAAAAATTTGTGCAAAATGCTCCACAATTTTCCCTTGAAGCTCCAGCCCTCAAGCCCCACTTACTCCCCTTTCTCCTAACCCTTGCGTGTTGCTGCCAAAGAGGGACCGTGCAGGCCCTAGAGAGGAATCACTCAACCCAAAATAATTCCCCACTACCTAAGCCCCAATCCACCCAAAACCTCTGGAAAATATCACTCCCAATCAGCGCTGAACTTCTTGGAAATTCTCTTGCTCCACAACTCACTCCCACAAGTAGTGCGAATTTCCTCCAGTGCCCTGGCCACACGCAGAACTGGACACAACCTTCTTGTTCTTCCTCTGGAATGGTTCCAAGTGTGTCTAAAGATCCCTCTAGGGTGGCACTCGAAGTCCACTGAAGTAGAGCTGAGATCTCTGCTTGAAAATTTCCTTGTGCTAAGCAGCACTGTGTTCACCTCGCTGAGCAACTCAAGCAAACAACTGAGTTCAATTGTTAAAATGACAAAAAGCCCCAAACAATGGCCCTCACCTCATATTTATGCTTGTTGCCTTCTCTTTCTTCCTTGTGGGGCCCATTCTCCACTTAGCTCGATTTTTCCCTCCATCTCCTCTTTTCTTAAGTGCGTGCTGCCTCCAAGGGGTGCATATGCCTTGTGGGTGGTCCTACAACCCACCAAAACTTTAATTTTGCCTTTCTCCTAAGTTGAGCTGCCGAAAATGTTGCCAATGCCAATATTGTGCCAAGATCGGGTGACCTCCTTGGTATTTAAAAAATTGGGGATATTATAGTCCCCCCTACCAAAATTTGCTTGCCCTTAAGCGATTCAGCGTTGGATGTGGCATCCTCCTTAGGAATGTCTTTCCACCTGATCAAAACCTCCTTGACTATTCTGTTCCTAAGCTTGTTTTCCCTCGCCTCCAAGATGGCCTCTGGAACCAGCTCTAGATGGCTCTCATCATCCAATGGTGGCAGCTTTGTGGTGGTCGTGGCCTGCTGTCTTAGAGCCCTTTTCAGGGATGAGACATGGAAGACGTTGTGCACCTTGCTTCCTGGTGGAAGCTCCAACATGCCTGGTTACCTTGTATGGACAAGCCCCCTTTTGTTTCAGTGAGGACTGCCGGTAAGGTTGGAGACGTAAGTAGACCATGTATCCCACCTCAAACTGTCTCTCAACCCTACGCCTGTCAGCGTACATTTTTTGCTGATTTTGTGCCCCCTGAAAATTGTCCTTGAGGATCTCTTGGCTCTCTTAGATGCCCGGGGCCTTGCTATCTCCAAAAATCATGTTAGAAAAAGAAAGTGTATCATAACCATAGAGGGCACGAAAATGAGACATACTAATCGACATGTGGTAAGTGGTGTTGTAGCAAAACTTTCCAAGGTGCAACCACTTTACCCAAGTCAACTGTTGCCTTGTCACATAATTGCGCAAATACCCTTCCAGCCACTTGTTTACAATCTCAGTCTACCCGTCTGTCTGGGGGTGGTAGCTTCTACTCGGAGTGAGCTCCGTTCCAACCAGACTGAACAACTACTGCTAGAATGCCCCCATGAACCTGCTGTCTCTGTCACTGACTATGGTCTTTGGGAGACCATGTAATTTGAATACCTCCCTAAAGAAAAGCTCTACAACCTATGAAGCGGAGGATCTAGTCGGTATAGCGAAGAAGTGGGCAAACTTGGTCAACTTGTCCACCACCACATAGATATAGTCACACCCCTATGCAACTGGAAGACCTGTGATAAAGTCCATGGACACGCTCTCCCATTTCCTCTCAGGAATAGGAAAAGGCTGTAGAAGACCCGCTAGGTGTGTTGGCTCTCCCTTGTTCCTCTAACAGGCCGCACATCCTGCACGTGCCTTAATACATCCCCCTTGAAATCCCTCCAAGAGAAATGCTCCTTGATAGCCCTGCATGTCTTGAGGAATCTAGGGTGTCCTGCCATGGGTGATTTGTTAGTTTTTGTAGCATCGGATGTGTTCTAGCCACGAACTTTTGCGGAGAGGCTAGAATACATGAGATCTCCAAAACTTAGAAATCGTTTATGCAAATTTCGCTTAGAAGTGTCTCAATTAGATTATTAACTGATTTTTAAATATTTTGTAAGTCTAAACTTTAGGGAATATGGTTAATTAATCGATATTAATTGAGATAAGGCGTGAATCCTCTAGAAACTCACACGGGTCGACCCAAAAATGATCCTAGTCATTGATTAAGTTTTAATCTTGGTCGTTGATGCTCCAACAATGGATTATAAAAGAAGGTTGATGTGGTGATGGAGATCATCCAGTGCAGATACTTAGTTACCCAGGCAGTTCGATTTTCTTAGTAGCAACAAGGGAAGATAGAGCTAGAGGGTGAGTAGCAGGTGGAAGAAGAGAGCAGTAGCTTTCCTCTGAATCTATTCTGTGCCATCTGAATTACTGCCAACTCTGCTCTGCGCTGTTCAGTCTCTGGCGCTCTTAGCCATTGCTACTGTCTCTCCGACACTCCTCGACACCATCCTACACTAGTCCATTCTGCTACTATTGATATGGGCTCCTGTAGCAAGGAATTGATCTGAGAGGTGGGCTCCTCAAGGATCCTGCCCATCTGTAGCTCTTTCGAACTACAACTCCAAATCAACCCACCTCCCTCCTGGAGGTATCTCGGTTGTCATGGCGAACTCCTTTTCCTCAATCTTCGCGAGTGCAACCTTCAGATCGTGCTTCTCATCTTTGTCCTTCTTCTTGAGAGGACATTGAGTTGCGTAGTGACCCATCTCACCACACCTGAAGCACTTTATCTTCGAGACGTCCTTACGTCCCTGCTGCTCCTACTCTCCCTTAGATACAAGGGCTGTATTATCCTCCTCCTCCTTGGGCTTCGACCCACAGCTGTTGCTTCTGTCAAGCTTACACTTGACCAAGTCTCTCCTCAGCTCCTCTTGTTTGAGAGCTACCCACATCTCAACCCAATTCGGCAACGCTGCCCTGCCCAAGATACATTGGACAAAGACTTGCCACTCATCTGAGACTGAATTGAGGGCCAATGTAACCAACTCTAAGTCTTGAGGTGTAGGCCCCATAGCAGATAGCTCATCACGGGTCCCCTGAAGCTTCGTGATGAATGGATCCACATGCCCCCCTTCTACATGAGCAGATCTCAACTTTTGCTCCAAGTACATCTTCCACTGCTCGGAATATCCCTAATACAACGCAAACAATGTGTCCCACATCTCCTTAGCAGTCCCTCTGCTAGCAATGTGACAGACCACATGATCCTTCATTGCGTCGAGGATCATTCTTTTTTCTTTCGCCATTTCAGCTCGGTACTTCTTCAACAGATCTGCATCTGTAGGCACAACCACCACGTTGTCGGCATATGTCTTGAGGGCATGCTCATCTAGAAGGAATGACATCCTTTCCTTCCAGATGACATAGTTGGATGCTTTGTCCAATCCCTTATGATCCCTCAATCCATTGGTTGCCATCTCTGCCACAAATGTCGAAAATCTCCTCTTTGGTTCTTACTGCTGCTACTCAGCCAATAAGAAAACAGACTTCTTGGCGGGAAGTCTTACTGAGGAAGAAATTCCCTCAACCGTGCTTCTTCCTTCTCTTCTGACGTCTTTCTGCCCAGCAAAATGACCTGCAGAAAAGATTGCGTCCCACCAGCTTCTCCTCATGCTGAGGCTTCAACGCTGCTCCCTCTGCCCCGACAAACTTTCGAATTGGGAGTCCTTCCTCTCTGTCGACTCACTCAGAGAAAGACTGCCTTGAAATTCTGCCCTCCAGCTAGGACTGCGCAAACCCTTTGGGGTTTCGAACTGCTGCCTCCTGCAGCTTTTTCGATCTCCCTCTTTTGCTCAGCACTGGGTTCTCTGGCACTGTTCTTCTTGCTTCACCTTTGCTAACTCTAATACCATGTGAAAATTCGAGAATCCCACCCAAATCAACTATTGCAACAACTGATTAAACTTCTCCTATTTGTTAATTACTGAAACAAATTATCTATTGCTTCCTACAACAAATATCGAAGCTAATACAACTGCAGCCTTCACTTAATTAATTAATTTGCCCAAAACAAGAACAGAACAATAGAGAAAGATACACAAGTGACACAGTTTTTTTGGACAAATGTCCTCGGAAAAACCCAATGTGGGAAAACCGGTGCAACAACTCTGAGGGTTTTATATTATTAAGCAATAGTTTCTGAATACAACTCTGGATGCCCTTCCGGCAATCTAGTTACAGAGAAAATAAACTGGCAGAAAAACTTAGTGAGATTACCTCACTCTACCCGACAAGTCTCAGCTGATCCGGCAGCTGAACCAACTGTCCCCAACTATCTCTGCGCTGACCCTGCGTCAGCCTCAAAGGCTCTGCGTCAGCTCTACGTTGGGTCTACTTGCCTCATGGAGCTCTAACGTCAATTCCTTGACAAATTTCGGAATTCTGCTGGAAGATTGCGCTGCTTCTGCGTGAGCCCTTCTGGCTCTGCGACAAGCACTGCATGGGCCTTTCTGGCCCAACGTCAACCCCTCTTGGGTTTGTGTTGCCTCCTGGTGTCTCTTTGCCTCTCTGTTGCGTATCCTGGGCTCTGGAGAAGATACGCCAACCCTACTATCCCTGCCCCTCACTGCAAAAGCTCACTATCAAAATTCTCTCGGCAACTCCTTTGCTCTGCTTCAGAAAATCAAACTTCTGAACTCTCTATGTGTTCTTCCAAGTGACCCTCAAGCCTTCTTAAATAATCTCCTCGTTGAAATTCAATGACCTAGATTAGAAGCTAATCAATGGCTAAGATCATTTCTGCTTGATCCTCGTCTTCTTCTAGAAGTTACACCCACAGTTTATATTAATACCTTGTAATTATTTTATTTTCCTAAGTTTAGACTTAGGGTCCCTTTAAAAATAATTAATTATTTTAATAAAACTGTTTCTGGGTTGAATTTCCCAAAACGCTTTCTAGGTTCTTTGGATTACATGTGCCTAAGCCTCCTTGCAAAAATTGAGACATAGAGCACACCCCGATGCTACTAGAAATTAACACTCATTCTTAGTGAGGAATGTGCTCTAGTAATGCACCCTGCTAGAGCATCACTCTGTTTAGTAACATCTCCCTTTGTGCTGTTGATGTTTGACATGCTGTCCACCAACCACTGCGCAAATGCTACATCTGTACTGCTACTGACCCTGCCAATGTCAACATCGCATCCGTACTGCAACTCCCTCTGAAATTTTGCATCCGTGTTGCTGCTAGCACTGCCAACCTGCTACTGCACTAGAAATTGTTGCTGCTACTCCATCAACAATGGAAAAACATCCCAAATCACTGAACTAACTGAGTTTAGTATGATACCATGTGAATGTTGGAGCCTGATTGTTGCTAGTTTGTGCGCTGACCCTCTGAATCTACTGCGTTGCTGCTGACCTATGCTCTGTGCCATTTGCACTGCTGCTGACCTCTGCTCTATGCCATTTGCACTGCTGCTAACTCTGCTCTACATTGTTCAGTCTTTGGTTTTCCTAGCCATTGCTACTGTCTCTTCGACACTCCTCGACACTTTCCGACATTAGTCCATCCTGCTACTACTGATCTGGGCTCCCGTAGTAAGGAATTGATTTGAGAGGTGGGCTCCTTAAGGATCTTGCCCATCTGTAGCTCTTTCGAACTACAACTCCAAATCAACCCACCTCCCTCCTGGAGGTATCTCGGCTGTCATGGTGAACTCCTCTTCCTCGATCTTCGCGGGTGCAGCCTTTGGACGTGCTTCTTATCTTTGTCTTTCTTCCTGAGAGGACATTGAGTTGCGTAGTGATCCATCTCACCACACTTGAAGCACTTTATCTTCGAGACATCCTTCTTACGTCTTTGCTGCTCCTGTTGTCCCTTAGATACAAGGGCTGCATTATCCTCCTCCTCCTTGAGCTTTGACCCACTGCCCCTACTTCCGTCAAGCTTACACTTGACCAAGTCTCTCCTCAGCTCCTATTTTTGACAGCTGCTCACATCTCATCCCAATTCGGCAAAGCTGCCCTGCCCAGGATACTTTGGACAAAGACTTGCCATTCATCTGAGACTGAATTGAGGGCCACTCTAACCAACTCTGAGTCTTGAGGTGTAGACCCCATAGTAGATAATGCATCACGGGTCTCCTGAACCTTTGTGAGGAATGGATCCACACGCTCCCCCTTCTGCATCTGAGCAGATCTCAACTTTTGCCCCAAGTACATCTTCCATTGCTTGGAAGATCCCTGATACAACGTAGACAATGTGTCCCACATCTCCTAAGTAGTCCCTCTGCTAGTGATGTGATAGACCACATGATCCTTCACTCCGTCGAGGATCATTCTTTTTGTTTTCACCATTTCAGCTCGGTACTTCTTCAACGGATCTGCATCTGCAGGCACAACCACCACGCCGTTGACATTGTCTTGAGGGCATGCTCATCTAGAAGGAATGGCATCCTTTCCTTCGAGATGACATAGTTGGATTCTTTGTCCAATCTATCCTGATCTCTCAATCCACTGGTTGCCATCTCTGCGACAAATGTCGAAAATCTCCTCTTTGGTTCTTACTGCTGTTGCTTAGCCAATAAGAAAACAAACTTCTTAGCGGGAAGTATTACTGAGGAAGAAATTCCTTCAACCGTGCTTCTTCCTTCTCTTAGGACGTCTTTTTGCCTAGCAAAACAACCTGCAGGTAAGACTGCGTCCCACTAGCTTCTCCTCATGCTGAGGCTTTAGCACTGCTCTCTCTACCCCGACAAACTTTCGAACTAGGAGTCCTTTCTCTTTGCCGACTCACTCAGAGAGAGCCAAAATTCTGCCCTCCGGCTAGGACTACGCAAACCCTCTGAGGTTTCGAATTGCTCCCTCTTCTGCACAACGTTGGGTTCTTTGGCACTGTTCTTCTTGCTTCACCTGCACTAGCTCTGATACCATGTGAAAATTCGAGAATCCCACCTAAATCAACTACTGCACCAACTGATTAAACTTCTCCTATCTGTTAATTACTAAAACAAATTATCTACTGCTTCCTACAACAAATATCGAATCTAATACAACTGCAGCCTTCACTTAATTAATTAATTTCCCCAAAACAAGAACAGAACAATAGAGAAAGATACACAAGTGACAGTATTTTTTGGACAAATGTCCCTGAAAAAACCCAATGTGGGAAAATCGGTGCAACAGGGTTTTATATTTTTAAGCAGTAGTTTCTGAATACAACTCTGGATGCCCTTCTGGCAATCCAGTTACAGAGAAAATAATCTGGCAGAAAAACTTAGTGAGATTACCTCACTCTACTCGACAAGTCTTGGCTGATCCGGCTGCTGAACCAACTGTCCCAGACTATCTCTGCGCTGGCTCTGCGTAGGCCCTGCGTCAGCCTCAAAGGCTCTGCGTAGGCCCTGCATCTGCCTCAAAGGCTTTGCGTCAGCTCTGCACTCGGTCTACTTGCCTCGTGGAGCTCTGACGTCAACCGTCTCGACTCAGACGTCAATTCCCTGACAAATCTCAGACTTCTATTGGAAGATTGCGCTGCTTCTGCGTGAGCCCTTCTGGCTCTGCGTCAAGCACTGCGTGGGCCTTTCATGTTTCTGGCCCAACGTCAACCCCTCCTGGGGATGCACTACCTCCTCTTGGTGTCTCTTTGCCTCTCTGTTGCGTATCCTGGGCTCTGGAGAAAATACTCCAACCCAACTATCCCTGCCCCTCGCTGTAAAATCTCGCTATCTAAATTCTCCCGGCAGCTCCTCTACTCTGCTTCAGAAATTGAACATCCGAACTCTCTATGTGTTCTTTCAAGTGACCTCAAGCCTTCTTAAATAATCTCCTCGTTGACATTCAACAACCCAGATTAAAAGCTAATCAATGGCTAAGATCATTTCTGCTTGATCCTTGTCTTCTTCTAGAAGTTACACTCACTGTTTATATTAATACACTTTAATTATTTAATTTTCCTAAGTTTAGACTTAGGGTCACTTTAAAAATAATTAATTATTTTAATAAAACTGTTTCTGGGTGGAATTTCCCAAAACGCTTTTTGGGTTCTTTGGAATACATGTGCCTAAGCCTCCCTGCAAAATTTCAGACTTAGAGCACATCCGATGCTACCAAAAATCAACAACAATGTGTTCCCATATGGAGGCAGATATTGCACTGAAATTGTCAAAGTTCCATGGAAGCGGAAGTACCAACTTTTTCAACAAGGATCGGATCACATATCGACAGTCCATGTGTCATGGTCATCCCATTCTGCAAGTTATATGTCGTAAATGATCTTAGTAAAACCTTGAGTCTATGTGATAACCTAGGTAAACCTATAATTTGATGATGAATTCCATCTTAGGAGGTTTTTTAATCTCACTGATTACCTGTGTTTTTCGACACGGCTAATCAGAAGAGTTTTTTCCCTCCAACTTAAACCCCCAAAGCTAGGGTGAAATTTATTGTCGAATTATTAGGTGAGTCCTAGTGTTTTAGTCGAGTGTGATGTAAAAGTGGTTTGGGAATAATTTAAGCTAATTGGCTTAATTATTTTATTACAAATCTTGTGTCGCAGATGAATTATGTGCCTTGAGAGTCTAAGATGAATGTGTATTCTCTCTTTTAGTCTTCTAAATAAAAAATCTTATGTATTAGAGGGTTGGAAAAATAATTAAATCCCCTCATGTGTAGATTAATTTATTTTTCTGGCTAAATAAAATTAAATCCTAAGCCAGAAAATTAATTAACTAGAGTCAAATTAATTTGTCTTAGGAAAATAAAATCTCCAAATGGAAAAATTCGTGGGTCTTAAAAGAATCAATTTTTAAAAGTCTTCTACCAAGAGAATATTGTATATTTCAAGAAAATTTGGACCTTTGGACCTTGATGGTTAAGTCAAAGTCCATTTTTTGAGGAAATTAGCTCAAAATAATTAATTTTGAGCTAATTAAAATGGAATTAAATGAGAAATTCGAAAATTCCTCAAAAATATAAAATCAAGGGCCAAAATTAAAATATCTTGAAGTGTTTATCAATGGCCATGTTTATTTTGACAAGGATTAAAGAAACTAGCTGTTATTTTTCCATTTGGAGGATTTATCTATAGATTAGAGAGTCATTTGAGTCTCTAGTCATCTTGATCTTTGGCTAGAAAATTTCTGCTGCAACAACGTTATAACTATTGTCTCGTTGGGAACTATTTTCTCAATCATAATAAAGACTTTAGGGTGCAATTCAAGGTGTTCTTGTTTATTTATTTGTGGTATGTGCTGAGTACGAGCATCTCTATGTTGTGTTGATTATTGGTAAGATTTCTTTTTTTATTAGATGGAGATAGAACCATACTATTGATAGTTTTGGGCTAATCTTAGGTGGTTTGATTCCCCATGTGATCTAACAAATTATTTTGAGATAAATTCATAGTGCTTGCAGGTACTTCAGGGCTTGGCCTCCAAGTTCGCAAACTTGGGCAAGAATCACTATTGCTTGGATTCCAAATATTTATATGGTGGATTAAATCTTCGCTAAGGCTATAATATACATTGGGGTTTCTAAAGTATTTTTAGCCATTCTTCAAAGGAAAAAACTCCATAATTTTTTTTTTTTTTTTTCTGAAAAATTTAAAATTTTTGAAACCCTTGTATATTTGTAAATCTTGTAAATAATTTTATAGATCTAACTTGTAAATTATTTTTTCTAACTTGGGTTTTGGAGATTTTTAGTATTTTGTATATATTTGGGGTTTGAGTGTTTTTATTTTTATTTTTGCAGGTTGCATCAAGGAATCAGTGAGGGAAGAGCTAGATCTAAGCCCTTGAGGAGGGTAAGATCTAGTCTCTAGACAATTTTGCAAGGACTTTTATTGAAGATTTGACGAAAAAATTTAGATCTGGAAGAAAAAAGAAATTTCGAGACACGGGTTTTTAGTTTTTAGCTTCCTCTTGCCATTTCAGCCCTCGATCTATGATTCTGACTTGTTTATCCCAACAAATTGGCTTTCTTTGGCCTTGTTTTGCCTTTTCTTGGCCTCTTTTTCCCTAATCTGCTCTAAATTGTTGATTTTGGGTAGCATCGGATGTGCTCTAGCCTTGAAAATTGGTGGAGGCTAAGGCACATGAGATCTCCAAGACCTAGAAAACATTTGGAAAATTCCACCCTGATGAGGAATTATTAAAATAATTAATATTTTTAATGAGTTCCTAAGTCTAAACTTAGGAAAATAAAAATATTAATGTGTATTAATAAAATATGGGTGAGAAAGTTCTAAGTGATGAGGATCAAGCCAATTCTAATCTTAGTCGTTGATTAGGGACTTAATCTCAGCCTTTGAAGACTCAATAGGAAAAGTATTAGAGGAGGCTTGAGGGTCAGTTGGAGATGCACCAAGTGATCAAAGAATTCAATTTTCTGGGGCGAGGTTTGCTGAGGAAATCGAGTTAGTGATCAGAGTTGCAACGAGGGGCAGTTCAACAAGGGATTTTCATTCGAGGCTGAAGAATACATAGCAAAGAGGCAACGCAGTGCTGGGAGAGACAACGTAGGCCCTAGAAGGGCTGACACAGAGGCCGAAGAGCTGACGCAGAGGACGCAGAAGGTTGACGCAAAAGTCATAGAGGTTGACGCTGGGCCTTAGAGGCAGCGCTGGGGAGATTCTGTGGGGCAGACTGGGAGCAGATCAACAGATTTTGAGCCAGGAAAGGGTGACGCAACTCTTGGAGGAGTGACGCAGTTCTAGAGCACTGCTTGGAGCAACTTTCGCTGTCCAACATAGGGAATAACCAAAGTCGCTGTGGGGTTTGATCATCCGTTTGCTGATTTGCCGAAATATCTGTCTCTGGATAGAGGTACTTCTGCCACAGATATTCTATGTTGGGTGAGCCATTTCTGGCACCCTAGTTGTATTCATGAAATCTGCTTAATAATACAAACCTTCTATACGCTGCACTGGTTTTCTCGAATTGGGTTTTTTTGGGACAATTGTCCAAAAATAACGGTGTCGCTTGTGTTATTGTCTCAGTTTATTTCAGTGCATGATCTGTATATTTGTGAAGGCTGCAATAGTGTTTACTTCGATGTTTATGCAATTAAATAACTTGTTAATGTAAAGAATAAGTAGGAGATTGTAAACCAGTAATTGCAGTAGGGGTTTCTAATGTGTTAGATTCAGGAATTTTCACATGGTATTAGAGGGATTGTAGATCATAGACGACCGAAGACACTAGCCGAGAAATCTGAGAATTTGCAGCAGAGAAGCAACTTTCTCGAGAAACAACGTTGTTCCAGAGCCGAAGATGTAGGAGGAGTGGCACAGTGCAGAAGATGTGACACAGAGGCTCACGCAGTGCTTATGTCAGCATTCTGAGCAGGGAGAGGAAGAGGTAGTAGATGGGAGGAGCCCACGTAGTAGCTGTGTCAGCAATCAGGGCCAGCGTAGAGGCAGAGAAGGGTAGATCAGGCTCACGCAAAGCCACGTCATCTTTCTGAGCCAGGAGGGATTGACGTAGTTGGTCGGGAGGAGCAGATTCAACCCACGTAGAGATTGCGCAGAGCCTGAAGGGCTCAGATTCTTCGAGTTGTCAGGGCTAAGGGAGCTGTGCAAATTTTGATTTGAGGAGCTGGTGGGACGTTGTTTCTGTCGGTGTAGAACAGTGTCTAAGGAGACTGAACCAAGGTAAAGGGAAGCACTACCTTGACAAATTTCTAGCCAAGAAATCTATATCCAGGTTGCAGCAGCAAAGGAGGATTGGAGAGGAGTGATTCGACGATTGGTCGGAGGATTTTCGAGAGGGAAATCAGGACTTAGAGGGAGTCTAGAGAAGAGGAGCAGAGATGGCAATGAATGGGTTGAGGGATCAGGACAGATTGGACGAAGCATCCAATTTTGTCATCTAGAAGGCCAGGATCTTGGCAATCCTAGACAAACATTGCATCAAGGACTATGCCTTGAAGGTTGTTGTTGAACCGATCGACGCTAATCCATTGAAGAAATACGAGGAGGCCCATGCTAAGGCCAAGTGCATGATCCTAGACGGGGTCAAAGATCATATAGTACCTCACATTGCTGAGAAGAACACAACAAGAGAGATGTGGGAAACCTTGACCGCCTTGTATCAGGGCTCTTCCGTGCAACGGAAAATGCTATTAGAAAATCAGCTGAGACAATATCAGATGTCGAAAGGAGAGGAGATAGATCCCTTTCTTCTTAGGTTGGAAGGGATTCACGACTAGCTTACTTCCGTGGGGTCTACACCGGATCCAGAGTTCATGGTCAGGACTGCCCTGAATGCAGTCTCTAAGGAGTGGGAGATGTTTGTCCAAAGCATTTTGCGTAGAGCAACTCTCCCCAATTGGGAGGAGATGTGGGCAGCTCTTCGACAGGAAGAGCTCAGGAGATTGACCAAGGCAGGGAGTAGCGGTAAGGGAGTTCGAATCAAGAAAGAGGAGGAGGAGGATGCAGCTCTCACATCAGCGAGACAACAAGGGCTACAAAAGAGGAAGAAGAAAGACATCTCCAATGTCAAGTGCTTCAACTGTGGGGAGCTGAGACATTATGCCTCTCAGTGCCCCAGGAAGAAAGGTAAGGGAGAAGCTTCCGACTCAAAGGTTGCTCCAGCAAAGGCGGAGAAGGATGTTGAGGTTGATGACGATTGTGCCATGAGTGCTCATGCGCCTCTAGAGAAGAGGTGGGGAGACTTGGAGCTGTAGTCGAGAGGACTACAGAAAAGGCAGGATCCTTGAGGTGCCCAAACTCTTGGATCACATCTGGCTACGTGAGCCCTTAAAGACAGTAGAATGATGACAGGTGTCGGGTGAAGCAAGGTGTGATGGAGCGACAAGGCATTGCTAGAGTACAGAAGTCTATAGCAGCGCAGTGGAGGTTGCAACAGCGCGAGAGGCACAGAAGAGGTTGCAGCAGCTCAGTGGCAGCAAAGGGAGCACATGATAGCAACAAAGGTGGCTTCAACATAACGGGGCTTCCAGACTGGCCAGGATGTCAGTGTTTGTGTGAAGTCAGTTACTTCTCGGTAACTGAGTTGCAGTGCAGGGGTTAGCAGTGGTAGTACTATGGGCAGCATGATGCAACATGTTGAGAGGGAGCTGTAGTATAGATGTAGCAGTGGCAGTGGCAGTGTCATGGGCAACAGTATAGGAAGCAGCAGTGCAATGGATGTGGGGTAGCAGGCCAAGCATCAACACAGAGGACCGATGCAGAGGATCAGTGTGATGCTTCTATGGTGAAGCATTGCTAGAGCACATTTTTTGCTAAGAGGGAGTGTTGATTTTGGGTAGCATTGGATGTGCTCTAGCCTTGAAAATCGGTGGAGAGGCTAAGGCACATGAGATCTCCAAGATCCAGAAATCGTTTGGAGAAATTCTACTTGGATGAGGAATTATTTCAATAATTAATATTTTTAATGAGTTCCTAAGTCTAAACTTAGGAAAATCAAAATATTAATGTGTATTAATAAAATATGGGTGAGAAAATTCTAAGTGATGAGGATCAAGCCCTCCTACTCATCTTGGCACATGAGGAACTTCATTTTGTCTTCCAAATACCCTTCTAGCTATCTTTCTATCATTTCGGCCCTCTTGGGAGGCTAACTAGTCTTATTATGGAGCTATTTGGTGGGCTTGTCATCAAAAGTATTGTTATTTTGCACATTATTTTATTTTAGGGCATTATTAGGCTAAAATACGCTACTTGAATCTCTTAGAGGATTGTATAAATAGAAGAGAGGCATTCTCTCTCATTCATCACTGCTTGGATTTGGAATATATCTTTCTAAAGATTTCGGACCTGCAATTTGTGGAATGATTTGGATGATTAAATGCATTTTGATGTGTGGAATATTTTCGCTATCTCTCTTGGAGCTTCTATTTGGCAAGTTTATGGATGGATATACTCTTTTTGTCATGTAAGTGCTCTTTTCATGTGAATTTCATAATGTTTCATGTCTAATGTATGGAATGCTATGTCATGATTTTACTTGTGCCCTAAAAATTAATTCAAATTTATGAAACACTTGTAAACTTGGCTAGTTGCATATCTTATTCATCTTGGCAAGAAGAACGAATTTTCCTAGGGGTAGGTTGTGCACCTTTTACCTTGAAACTCCATAAAATATTGCATATCGAAGTACAAAAGTCTAAAGTCGCTGTGAAGCTGCATCCATAGAAAGCGTAGTTGCTTCTTTAAGCCTCCTTGAAGAGCGAAGTTCCTAAATCTTGATCATTTTGACCCCAGTCTTCCCAATAGCTAGGCACTAGTCCTAGATCCTTGGTGATCACATTAACTTAACGAAATATCATTCTTTCACCTCCTTTCTTCCTATTTTCTTCGTCCCCTAATGATAAGGAGATTTTCTAGGGCTTGGTAATAAATTTTAGGGAGGAGGAATTTTAGGATTTCGTTTGGACAAGTTTCTTCATTTATGTCTCCTCTAGGCATCGTCCAGTTTTGAACAAATTTCGACAGTGGAATTTCAAATAAATTGATGCCCTAGCTATCACACCAAGAGGGAACCCTTGAAGCTCTTGACTAGGGGATTTCTTGAAGGTTTGCACTTTGTAGTTCATCATTCAAAACCTTTTCTCTTAACTATAGGGGATCATTGGATGAGCCTTTACCACGGTATATCTCTCTGACAGTGGAATTTCAAATAAATTGATGCCCTAGCTATCACACCAAGAGGGAACCCTTGAAGCTGCTTTGACTTGGGGATTTCTTGAAGGTTTGCACTTTGTAGTTCATCATTCAAAACCTTTTCTCTTAACTATAGGTGATCATTGGATGAGCCTTTACCGCAGTATATCTCTCAACCCTTGGTCTCTTATAGTATTTCTCTCAAGGGGTTTTTCGTGGAAAGTCACCCTAGCTTCTCCCAAAGGTCACACTTTAATTGAATCTTTCCATTGAATGAGTCATCCCTGCCTCACTTTGACCCTTGTATAAGCACATGAATCATAAGTGAGGGATTTTGGAAGTTTCGATCTTAAGCATTCATCATTTTTTAATATTCCTAAGCCTGAGGTCATCCTTCATAGGTCTTTCTTGGGGAGTCTTTCAACTTTTCTTTAAATATTTGAACCATTAATTGAGCCTCTCCTATGAATGGGCCTAGGAAATCACGTTATACCTTTCCATTGATTCTATCGTTAAAGTGATTTCCTCCATACGAAACTCATCCCGTCGATGAAAGTGTTGATTTTTGTAGCTTGGGAGATACTCCAAACTTTGAGGATCGAGGGTTTGGAGGAAGGAGCTCCACAAATGGCCTTGTGGGTTTGAAACCCAAGCTTGGGGTTTCGCACCCATCAATGTTTGGGGAAAATCCAAGTGCAGATTTCTACATTTGATGGGTTGAGATGATAGAGGACATCGAGACAAGAAATATGCAAGTGGAATCACTCAATTATGAGTTGTAGAAGTAGAGTTATGAATTTTTGAATTTATAAGGGTATTATTGCATGGGCATAAATGTCAAAGTTGTAGGTCGGCTAGCCTAAAGGTGCCCCCAAAAAGGGCTTGACGTTTTACCCATAGAAGTGTATATATTGGGGAGGAGTCACCTCCATTGAAACATATCCTAAGTGCATCGATCTCAAGTTTGGGCTCTGATTTGGACAATGGATCTAAGGCAAGGAGGCTATGACAAGGAGCACGAGTTTTTGAAGAGTATATTCTCTGTTTTAGGGTGCGTTTCCTTGGGAGATAAAGCCGTAGCTTTGAAGCAGTCTGTGCGCAGGATTAGTGGATTGCTTGGCATGCTTTTCTCTTGTGTTTGGATGTGTCTCCCTTGCCAGATTAGGCCGCAGGAGTAGAGGTAATTTGGGTGCATTTCTATTCTTGTTTAAGTGTGTAGTTTGTCACTGTTTGGGCCGCAGGAAAGTGCTGCTACAACAACAGGTTGGAGGCATAAATTGGATGGTCGAGAGGCCTACTATAGGCTCTCTAGCCTAGCCGCAGATACTCCTAGAAACAACGCAGTCAAACAATGGTGTCTTCCTTTGTTTGTGGACAGTCAACTATAGGGTGTCTTGTGAGGGTTTTTACAAGGCCCAAAACAATGTTCAAGCAACTTAGAGTGAACAACAAAGGGAGCAAATTTGACACATAGGTTTGGAAGAGTGGTTTAGGGCTGTTGTTGGATGCCCTAACCAGAGCTCAGAAGTATGCACAGAAACCAAGGCAAGGAGGCAACAACGGTATGTTGTAGATGACTTCTTGATGATGGTTGAATGCTAGAGGATGGGTGTCCAAGGGTTGGATTGTTGGTGCAATTTGTTAGCAGCCAAGAGGAAGGGTCTTCATAGATGATTGGATGCCCTAACTAGGAGCAGATGCTACAACAAGATTGGTCACTCGTGTTGGAATTTCGAAGTCTGACACATTAGAAACCCTTCATGTACTTTACTGATTTATTCCTATCTACTTGTTCTGTTAATTAACAATTTATTTACCATGTAAATACTGGAAATAAATACAAGTACATGCTCAACACATTACAGATCATCAACTGAAGGAAATAGAAACAAGCACACAAGTGACATTGTCGTTTTTGGACTAGTGTCCCTGGAAAAACCCAATGCGGGAAAACCGGTGCAACTATCTGAGGGTTTGATTTATTAAGCAGTTTCAGAATACAATCTGGGTGCCAAATCCGACTTACCCAACAGAGAAAAATCTCGGCAGTAGCACCTCTCTACTCGGAAGCAGATATTCCGGTTGAAACCCCTGATAAACACTCCGGCAGCTCCACAGCTCCAATCTGCCCCACGAAACCCTCTGCATCAACTTCCCTGGTAGTTCCGGCAGTTTCACGATAGTTCCGGCTATTCCCAGCAGTTCCGGCTTTCGCCCTCTGCGTCAGCTTTCCCGGCAATTCCAGGTAGTTCCGGCTGTTCCCAGCAGTTCCGACTTTTGCCCTCTGTGTCAGCTTCCCCGGCTGTTCTGGTAGTTCCGGCTGTTCCCGGTAGTTCCGGCTTTTGCCCTCTACGTCAGCTTTCCTGGCTGTTCCGACAGTTCTTGGCAGTGCCGACAGTTCCGGCTGTTCCCGGCAGTTTTGGTTTCTATCCTCTGCGTCAGCTTTCCCGGCTGTTCCAGTAGTTCCGACACAAGACTGGATAACCCCGGCTATTTCTCTGTCCCTCTCTTCAGCTACTGTGCTGATCCTCTGGTGCTATCTCTGCCTCTCTGCTTTTGTATTCACTACGCCTCAGTTGCAACTCTGATCACTCTCTCAACTTTCTCAGCAAACCCAACCCCAGAAAGTCGAAATCTTGATCTTTTGGTGTGTTCCCCAAGTGACCCTCAAGCCTCCTTTTATACTTTTCTTGTTAACAAATCAACAGCCGAGATTAAGTCCCTAATCAACGACTAAGATTAAATCTGGCTTGATCCATGACTTTTGGACCATTCTAACACAGTTTTATATTAATTCACATTAATATTTTAATTTCCCTAAGTTTAGACTTAGGAACTCCATTAAAAACATTAATTATTTTAATATCTCCCAAACTATTTAGAATCTGCCCAAACCCTTTCTGGGTATTGGAGATCTCATGTGCCTTAGCCTCTCCACCAATTTTCGTGGCTAGAGCACATCCGATGCTACTCCAAATCAACAACTCGTGGTCTGTTGGAGGGCAGCATGAGAGTGGATCAAGTATGAATGTGGATTGGGCATTTAAGGTCTAGTGGAGGATAACGTGATAATGCCCAAGTTGGAGCCCAGTGTGTACCATATTCATGGACTTAGGTGGTTGCTAGAGTGGCAAAAGTTGAGCTCAAGGTTTGATCAGCCAGAGGAGCAGTTGAGCAACCCTAGACGTGTGTGGAGAAGGGCTTCTACAACAGATAATGGGCAATCCTCCTAATCCATGTTCATTGTGGGAGATGGTCATCTTGCAGTGATAGGTGGCAACCCTCTGTGCCCTATGTTGGTCTTCATGGGAGCAGCGTAGGAAGGCCATAGTGGGCTGAAGTCCTTGAGTAGTTTAGGAGCAACAATGGGCAGATTGAGAGTTGTTCACAAACGGAGTTGTGAACAACTCAATAAGAGTCTTGATGCGTTGTGCCCTTGATGGACTAAGGCACAACTAGTGAGTAGATTGGAGAGCTGAGGTTCAATGGCCAGATGGACTTGGATAGTTGATAGAGGCAGTGTTGCTGATCAAGAGCCGAAGTATTGGGCAGGTACAGGGTAGTACCGAGAGGCGCTGAAAGAGCGCGCTACAGTCAAATGGTCAGAGTATATTATTGAGGGTAGATTGGTTGTCAATGGACTCACACCGAGCCCCAGTTTTGTATCTTGTATCAATGGATGTATGAGGGCCATTGTCGTTGGTACGAGAGCCCTAGACTATTGTACTGTTAAGTTTGGTTAATATAATGAAGTTGGGTTGAAAATTGTAAAAAGTCGTCTATATTTTATGCACTAGTAGATTTACTGCTATTTATATTCCGCTGTGCAAAGTAGTTTCGTTGTGATCTTTGATTTGGTAGAGTCAGTGATTTAAGATTCTATCCCAGACAACAAGGTTGTGGAAATTCAACAGAAAGTTTGTAAAGAGCATGTGACATCTACTGAGGTGACAGTCGGTCTTTGTCCCGTTGTTGTCGTTTGGTCTAGTAGCTATCCCTTAGTAACCCAGCCTATGGCCCTTGTTAGATTGAGCGATAACAATTTTGGCGTTGTTGCCGGGGACATGAGACGTGTGTCTTGATTCCCTTACGACATCATTGATATATCACTCTTGGCGACTCCATTGGAAGAACGAAATCCTAGTTCTTCATTGAGCTTTAAGGTCAACTCTTGTAGGGTGAAGCAAGCATTTCTATAGGCATCTCTAAATTCACTCTGGTGACTCCTACATAATTTACTTGTATATCTCTATAGGATGTCTTTCTTTGGTGATTTTCTCGCTTTGGACATCACTAGCATCCTTGGGAACCCTAATCATGTCACAGGGAGGATGGTACGTGGGGTGCCCATGCTTTATGGTGATCCACTCTTTGCAACTGATCATGTAGAAAGATTTATTGCGCATACTTCAAAGATGAAAGTGGTACATCACTATGTCCTTATAATGTTGTTCATGAGATCCCTCCATGGTCATAATTCATGGTTGCATAATCACGAACCTAGGAGCATCTCATCTATTGAAGAATTCTTTGATGGCTTTCTTGGACATTTTCAAGTATGCCTTGCACTAAACATTCAAGAGGAAGCCTTCATTAAGCATCATGATGACCTTGGGAATCTAGATGATGAGCAAGAAAGAGGGTCCTCCCTTGGTCCATATGACGAAAAAGGTGATTTTCAGAACATGTGTGATAGGGAGGATGATTCTATGGAAAGTGAAGTTGAAACTATCCCTACCTTTTCCAAGGATACTATTTTTGATAATCCCCTCTCTAAAGACCTTGGAGAAGGTGATCCCGTAACCCCTTCAAACATTTATATCAGTGATTACTTGTATATAGAAGAAGGGAAATGGGAGGTTCATGGGAATCGTTTTGACAAGGTCCCTATCTATGACATCGATGATGAGGATACCAATAAGACCCTTGTCTCTCTTCACAATCTTAGGGTTGTAGTTGAATTGCATGTGGACCCTTTCCTTCACCCTTCTTGTAATGAAGAATCCTTTCTCTTGCTTGAATATGATCATCATGAGCAACCCGCTTGTTGTGTCTCCCCATGTCATCTGTCTCCCTTTCCATCCAATCATGACCCTAGGGTGGCCATAAAGCGCGATATGAATGATAAGGACCATGATGGGGATGATATGCTTGAGGTTGCCATACATCAGAGGTTTATGAGCTTGATTGTTGATATCTCTATCTTTTGGTTGGAAGAAAGGATCCTGTGGAGTAGATTGTATCCCTTCGTTCCCTCTTCTCCCGTGATACTCCATGTGTGGTCATTCTATTTTGCCACCTCCTGCCCTTGTGACATTCCATATAGCCATTCTTTCCCTTGCCTTTGGATATATTGCATGAGTAAGCAGAGGGGCAACTGTTCTCATATGGATTGGATGATATGTTGGTCGCATTGGGTCTATGATTACACTTAGTACTTGTATGATGTATTATATGCATGTTAGAGTAGGATGCATTGCATGCTGATTTTTCGCATTAGAACTAACATCATATTCTTTTATCATACTAGATTAGAAGCATTTAGATTAAAATTGCATTTAGAATAAATTTTATTCTTTGTTGATTTTTTATGGCCTAACATAAGCATGGGCAATCATAAGATGCCACAAAAACATGTTGCCTATGTGCTTAGTCTTTGATGTGAAGGTAACAGGTCTACGGTGCCAAGAGATTGTTGGTGTCCTCGTGACCTCCCCGTTCGAGTACGTTTGTGCACTCTACTGAGAGATCATGTCCTAGTTGGAGCCAGATGTTACCCATCACTCATGGGTCACAACCATAGGAGAAAGTTTTCTCCTAGATTGTCTTGAGCCGACAACCAACAACCCATTGTAGCCACCGGATAGCTTGATGTGCCACCATCTCTGCCACTTGAGCCAGCCATTAGGTGCCGTCGCCCATCTGTTATGATCATATGTTTGAAGGTGGGCCTTCCAACCTCGAAGGTATGGCCTTCATTATGTAGTTGGGTATTTTTGTTTACTTATCACGGACACTGCTGGGCATGGATTAGTGGGGGAATTCGGCGGAAAGAATGGGTTTGCTCTGTACTCTTGTCCCCTTGTCCAACTTGGTGGTTAACCTTGCATCCTAGTCATGTGGGATCTCTTCTATTAGCTACTAGCTTTAGGAGTAAGACTACATGGAAAATCTCGATTTTAGTTGTGTGGCCCCGCTTCTTGACATCACATGCATCACTCCCCTCCGCTCATTGTAAACCCTTTTCACATATTTCCCATCTGGTTATACATTTGTCCATTGGGTCCACAAGGAGTTAGCCTCCCCCTCCCCTTGTCCACACTTTGGGTTGGGCCTGGAACAATGCCCCAAAGGTTGTTGTAGTTAAAATGAAAGTTGAAAGCATAATTTGGCCAATTACAACATGAAATGTACAATAAAATGCAAAATATGGCCTCGACTTAAAAATTTAGCATGTGGGCAAAAGCCAGGCATGAGCTCTATCCCTTATCATGGCCATCACCCTAGTTCCTAGGGCCCCTATATGAACCCCCATGCAACATTAAGGAACCCATGATTGTCCCAATCCCTAGTGGGCAATGAACTGCCCAACTTTAAGGTGGTATTCACTGCTATATCATTCACATCATGCTCTCATTCCGAGAGCCCCGAGCAGTTATAAAAGGAAAATCAATAAAAGGAAAAAGGCATATGAAGAAGGGTGGAAAAACAAAAGCCGGGTTAACTCATGTACCATGATTGCTCCATCCTACATCTATATACCCATGTGTGGGCTTCCCTCATTATAGCTACCCTTGTACCATGGCATGTGGCTTGGATCATTCCTTTGCTACCCACTCTGTTCCACCATTATTTCACATGACACTTGCCATTTGACGGATGTACCATGGACCTGTGACTCGCTTAGAGGTTGAAACCACCTAATGGGGTCCTTGCTTAACCTCCTTCTTGTACCTGGGGACACCTATACATTCTAAATCACATTATGGAAGGGCGTGCAACTATGAAGTGCCCACTTGGTACCATGATTTGTAAGCTCATTTGCTCAATTGCACTAATGAATTGTTGTATTGGAAGGCGAGAATATGCATTGGAGCTTATATAGGATTGCAGATGGGTCTTCATCTTGGGGTTTGGTTTCCCTATACGGGATCCAAGCCCTGAAGGGGGTCCCAATGGCATTTATAGGGTGAGCATTGAGAGCCATGGGCCTCCACTCTAGTAGAGAGCAAATGGCCATGCCATGGGATCATCAACAACACTTATTGCTTGCTCGTGTCCCACTTGTTCGATGATGATTATGCACCTAGACCACCTTGCCCAGTCGGCTACACACTTGCACCACACACTTGGCAGCTGATCCAGGGCCCAGATGGGGTTTTGTCTCACCTAGGGAGACAAGGGAGGGCTTGCATCATTGTTCTAGCCCTTACATATGGAGCACAAACTTGTTCGTTTAAGGTGGAGAGCCATGAGGATGTTCTTTGTGCCCCCACAACCACTTGGGAGTACCACAAATCATTTGCTTGGAGATCAAGAGGCCACCCCTTTCATAACTATTATTGGAGCCCTCTTACTCATCTTGGCACATGAGGAACTTCATTTGGCCTTCCAACGACCCTTCTAGCTATCTTTCTATCATTTCGGCCCCCTTGGGAGGCTAATTAGTCTTATTATGGAGCTATTTGGTGAGCTTGTCACCAAAAGTATTGTTATTTTTCACATTATTAGTGTAAAATAGGCTATTCTAATCCCTTAGAGGATTGTATAAATAGAAGAGAGACATTCTCTCTCATTCATCATCACTTGGATTTGGGATATATCTTTCTAAAGATTTCAGAGCTATAATTTGTGGAATGATTTTGATGATTAAATGCATTTTGATCCGTGGAATATTTTCTCTCTTTCTCTTGGAGCTTCTATTTGCCAACTTTATGGATGGATATGCTCTTTTTGTCATGTAAGTGCTCTTTTTATGCAAATTTCATAATGTTTCAAGTCTAATGTATGGAATGCTATGTCATGATTTTACTTGTGCCCTAAAAATTAATGCGAATTTATGAAACACTTGTAATCTTGGCTTGTTGCATATGTTATTCATCTTGGCAAGAAGAACGAATTTTCTTAGGGGTAGGTTGTGTACCTTTTACCTTGAAACTCTGTAAAATATTGCATATCGAAGTATAAAAGACTAAAGTCGCTATGAAGCTGCATCCACAGAAAGCGTAGCTGCTATTTTAGGCCACATTAAAGAGCGAAGTTCCTAAATCTTGATCATTTTGACTCCAATCTTCCCAATAGCCAGGCACTGGTCCTAGATCCTTGGTGATCACAGTAACTCAACGAAATATCATTCTGTCACCTTCACTTTCTTCCTCTTTTCTTCGTCCCCCAAGGATAAGGAGATTTTGTATGGCTTGGTGCGAAATTTTAGGGAGGAGGAATTTTAGGATTTCTTTTGGACAAGTTTTTTTCATTTATCCGCCAGTTTTGAAATAATTCCAATGGTGGAATTTCAAATAAATTGATTCCCTAGCTATCACACCAAGAGGGAACCCTTGAAGCTGCTTTGACTTGGGGATTTCTTGAAGGTTTGCACTTTGTAGTTCATCATTCAAAACCTTTTCTCTTAATTATAGGTGATCATTGGATGAGCCTTTACCATGGTATATCTCTCAACCCTTGGTCTCTTATAGTATTTCTCTCAAGGGGTTTTTTGTGGAAAGTCACCCTAACTTCTCCCAAAGCTCACACTTTAATTGAATCTTTCCATTGAATGAGCCATCCTTGCCTCACTTTGAACCCTAATATAAGCACATCAATCACAAGTGAGGGATTTTGGAAGTTTTGATCTTAGGCATTCATCATTTTTGAATATTCCTAAGCTTGAGGTCATCCTTCATAGGTCTTTCTTGGGGAGCCTTTCAACTTTTCTTTAAGTATTTGAACCATTAATTGAGCCTCTCCTTTGAATGGGCCTAGGAAATCACGTTATACCTTGCCATTGATCCTATCATTCAAGTGATTTCCTCCATACCAGGACTCCTCCCATTGGTGAAAGTTTGTAAAGAGCAAGGGACATCGACTGAGGTGACAGTGGGTCCTTGTCCCATTGTTGCCATTTGGTCTATTATCTATTCCTTAGGAACCAATCCTAGGGCCCCTACTAGATTGAGCGGTAATAGAGCCCTGGAACATATAGCACATCCCTCACTTCCAACGAGTTACTAAACTCCTCGAAACAAAATTGTCCCAAGTTCTTTTCTTTCATACTTGTCATCATTACCAAGTTCCACATGTACTCTAGAGTCGTACTTCGTTAGACTAGTAAACAACTTCCGTGTTGATGTCATATGGTGAGATGCACCATTGTCCACATGCCATGCACTGCTGGAAACTGTGTTAGCAGAAAGGCAGAGAACAAATGGGAACTCCTTCTCAAATTTCATAACAAACTCGCTTATCCAAGTTTCTATTGAGTCTGCTACCTGTTGCTGCTGTGGCTTTCCTCCGCCCTTCTTCCTCTTTGGACATTGTGATGCATAGTGACCGACTGTGCTTATGACATACGAAACACTTGATTTTACTCAAGTCTTTCTTCTTTCTCAATTGTGAGGCTGACTTCTCATTCTTTCCTTTACCAAAACCCTTTTCTTTGCTCTTCTTTGTCTGATTGACAAGGGATGGGTTCTCTCCACCATCCTGCTTGCTAGCTTTAGACTTGTTAATTTCTGAATCCAACACTTGGCAATTAATTCCTAGCAGATTTTATGTCTACTGAATAAAAGCACCACTGATTTCTTAAAATAAACAAAATTGTTCAACATAAACACATTAAATTAACTAATCCTAGATAAACATACACACACAAATTTCTGATCAATCACAACTCTTCATTTTATTAATCAGAACTTACTTGGGCTCCCTTACTAGTAAAATGGCCCAATCTGTGTAAAATACATACAACAATATGGATATTATCCAGTTGATCAAGCCCTAGACATTGTTGATTTGTATCTACTTGCTATGCTCTTTGCACCTTCCTCGAACCCAGTATATTTGAGTAGAAGTCCTTCTCTACCCACCACTAAGATGCATCTCTCAATGCCTTGTGCTCCTGTGTGTGGTGTCTTCTCCCTTGGCCTAGCCCTTCTTTTATAAGCTTGAGTTATGACCAAGCCTACAACCTTAATCTCCAAAGTGATTGACTGTTGAGATTAGATCTAACTTTACTTGAGATCAATGGTTGAGATTCATGTAATTTACTAATCCAAATAACCTTTGCATTAGATTAGATTAAATTCACTTTTTTGTGATAAAAGAAATTACTTTAATTATTAAAGTATTTACGAAGGTTCAAGCGTCCATTAGGGGACTTTACATGCCCAGACACTTAGGCTTATGTAGAAGTACATGCTTGAGCCATAAACATCAACACTCCCTCTTAGCGAGGGAGGTACTAGTACCACCTAGAACTAGGTCCTAGAACAATGTTTCACACTGCATTTGTTACGTTCGCTGCTCCCTTTGAATTTTTTCCTGTTAGTTTTTGTAGCATTGGATGTGTTCTAGCCTTGAAATTTTGTGGAGAGGCTAGAATACACGAGATCTCCAAAACCCAGAAATGTTTTCTGGAAATTCTGCCTAGAAATGACTTAATTAGATTATTAGTAAGTTTTTAAATATTTCCTAAGTATAAACTTAGGGAATATGACTAATTAATCAGAATTAATTAAGTCAAGGTGTGAATGTTCTAGAAACTCACACGGATCGACTTCGAGTTAATCCTAGCCATCGATTAAGATCTAATCTTGTCTGTTGAAGTGTCGACAGAGGATTATAAGAAGAATTTGATGGGGCTTGGAGAAATCACTTTAGTAGTTCCGATTTCATGAGCATATTGATTTCTAGAGTAGCTGCAGTTAGTTGCAGGAGAGAGAGCTAGTGAGATCGAAGCAATGAGAGAGGGGCAGTGACAGTGAAGCCAGAGGAAGGATTCCAGTTCCGGTGAGTGCATTTGTAGAGAGGCAGAGGAGCCATAGTGAGGCTGACGTAGAGCAACGCAATAGCCTCTAGAGGCAATTTCATATCTGCTGGGGAAAGCCAAGTTTCAGTGCCAAAAGCTAGACAGAGGTTCCGGAGGCCAGGAGAGACATTTTCCCAGACAACAGCAGACCAAACGGCTTGAGGAGAAGCTGGTTCGAGTTGAGTGCAAAAGTGACTGCACTAGGGTGACGTAGTAGCTGCGCAGAGCCAGTTTGGACGACTCAACTTGAGCTGAGGTCAGAGCCCGGATTTGCTTGTGGAGTGAGGAATTTTCCTCACTAAATTTTTCTTGCCAGTTTTTCTTTGTAGGATTGCCAATGTCGGCATCTAGTTGTACTCAGATTATTTCATTGCTGCTTAATAATAAAACCCTCCGCTGCTACACCGGTTTTCCCAAGTTGGGTTTTTTCGGGGACATTGGTCCAAAAATAATTGTGTTATTTTATGTGTGTGTGCCAACATTTCTTCCAACATTTATTCTTTCGCAGTTTTATTTGTGTCAGTTGCAATGTGAGTTATTCAGTATTTGTAGGAAACAATAAATAAATTGTTAAATCTAATTAATAATTAGGAGGATAATTTCCAGTTGTTGCGATAGGATTCGGGTTTCCAAGATCAACTGAAGAGCTCAGTAGCGAAGGAAGAGGGAGTTTCACTATTCATTGAGGGGCAGCAGGTCGAAACCCCTAGAGGTAGCATAGTCACCTTAGCCAAGAGGTCAAATTTCTTAAGGAGAATCGATTTTTCTGAGAGGGACAAAAAATTCGATCTCTCTAGATCGAAGAATTCCAGAGGTAGAGCGAGAAACCAACATTTTTCGCAGATTAGATCTCCAGTTGGATGCAGTAGTTTTGTAGTAGTTTGCTAGAGCAGAACTAGCGTTGGGTGGAAGAAGAGCACACATTGAGGAAAATTTTTCCTCATAGAACTTCTAGTCTCAAGAAGTTCAATTTCCCTTGCAGATCAACAGTTGTTGTGAGTAGAGTTTCTCACTGTAGAAGGGAGTGTGAATAGCCTAGCAGCAACTGAGCAGAAGGGAACAAGAGATTTTTGACATTGTTTGAGATGGCCATTGCTAGACTTCGAGATCAGGGCAGGTTGGATGGTGCTTCCAACTATGTCATCTTGAAGGCAAGGATGTCCTTCCTTCTGGATGAATATGGCCTGAAACCATTCATAGATGCAGTGGTAGCTATCCCCATGGATGCAGATGAGCTGAAGGAGTGCAGAAAGGAGATGACAAGGGCAAAGAGATTGATCCTAGATGGTGTCCGGGATCATGTTGTATCACACATAGTGGCCAAGGGAATTGCCAAAGAAATGTGGGAGACTCACCACGTTGTACCAGGGCACTTCTGAGCAGCGAAAGATATGCCTAGAAGAGAAGCTGAGATGCACCAGGATATAGAAAGAAGAATGCATAGACCCCTTCCTCACCAGGATTCAAGAGATCCGAGACTAGTTGTCAACTGTTGGGGCAACGCCTCAACCCGTAGAGCTAGTGCGATTGACACTCAACAATGTCTCAGAGGAGTGGTAGGTATTTGTCCAAAGTATCTTGGGCAGAGAAACCTTGCCAGGATGGGACAGGATGTGGGCCGATTTGCAGTAGGAGGAGTTGAGATGGGACCTAGTGAAGAACTCCATCAGTGGCAGCAGCAGCAGCAGCGAATCAAAGCAGGTGAAGGAGGAGGAGAATGTGGCCCTCGCATCAAAGGGTCCCAGTCAGGGACAGGGGGAGCAACGAAAGAAGGACCTATCAAAGGTAATGTGCTTAAGATGTGGTGAGCTTGGTCACTACAACACCCAGTGTCCTCTCAGGAAGAAGGACAAGGAGGAGAAGCAGGACCAACAAGCAACATCAGCAGAGATCGATAGGCTGTCCTCCAGGCTGGAGGAAGACTTCGCCATGTTTGTTGACATACCCCCAGGAGTGAAATGGCGTGACGGTGTTGTAGCCCTAAAGTGCTACAGATGGGTAGGATTCTTGAGGAGATCCACCTCTTGAATCAGTACCTAGCTACGGGGGCCCACAATATTTTAGTAGCAGGATGGATCAATGACAGTAGATGCAGTCAGATGCCAGAGTGACAGATGCAGAGTCTAGTTGTAGTCAGATGCTGGAGAGCGTAGTGCAGAGTTGGCAACAATGCAGATGGCACAATGCAGAGTCAGCAACAACGCAAATGCCTCAATGACAACGTAGATACTAGCAACAATCAGAGACTCGGGGGACAGATTTATCATACTGATCACAGTTGATTCAATATTTAGGATGCTTTTCAGTTGCAGATGTTGCAGTTGCAGCAACAACTATTGGGGAGGGAGTTGCGATGTTGATGCAGTGTTTGCAGTAGTTCAACAAAGTCAACAGCAACTAGATGCAACACATATCAGAGTTGCATAGTGGTTGATGGGCAATAACAGCCAGACATCAGCAGCATGACAAGAGATAATACCGAGACAGGGTGCAATGGAGCACTAGAACACATTCCTCGCTAAGAGGGAGTGTTAGTTTTTGTAGCATCTAATGTGTTCTAGCCTTGAAATGTTGTGGAGAGGCTAGAATACATGAGATCTCCAAAATCCAGAAATCATTTTTGGAAATTCCACCTAAAAATGACTTAACTAGATTATTAGTCAGTTTTTAAATATTTCTAAGTCTAAACTTCGGGAATATGACTAATTAATAAGAATTAATTAAGTTAGGGTGTGAATGTTCTAGAAACTCACACGGACCGACTTCAAGTTAATCTTAGCCATTGTTTAAGATCTAATTGTGGCCATTGAAGTCTCAACAGAGGATTATAAGAAGAAGTTGATGGGGCTTGGAGAAATCACTTCAGTGTTTCAATTTCATGAGCAGATCGATTTCCAGAGTAGCAGCAGTCAGTTGTTGGAGAGAGAGATAGTGAGATTGAAGTAGTGAGAGAGGGGTAGGGATAGTGAAGCCAGAGGAAGGATTCCAGTTCCGGTGAGTGTATTTGTAGAGAGGTAGAGGAGCCACAGTGGGGCTGAGGTAGAGCAGCGCAGTAGCCTCTAGAGGCAATTTTGTATCTGCTGGGGAAAGTCGAGTTTCAGTGCCAGAAGCTGGACAAAGGTTCTGGAGGCCAGGAGAGACATTTTCCCAGACAGTAGCAGACCAGACGACTTGAGGAGAAGCTGGTTCGAGCTAAGTGCATAAGTGACTGCACTAGGATGATGCAGTAGCTGCGCAGAGCCAGTTTGGACGACTCAACTTGAGCTGAGGTCAGAGCCCGGATTTGCCTGTGGTGTGAAGAATTTTCCTCATTAGATTTTTCTTGCCAGTTTTTCTTTGTAGGATTGCCAGTGTCGGCATCCAGTTGTACTAAGATTATTTCACTGCTGCTTAATAATAAAACCCTTAGCTGCTGCACCGGTTTTCCCAAGTTGGGTTTTTCCGGGGACATTGTTCCAAAAATAACTGTGTTATTTTATGTGTGTGTGCTAGCATTTCTGCCAACGTTTATTCTTTTGCAATTTTATTTGTGTCGGTTGCAGTGTGGGTTATTCAGTGTTTGCTGTAGGAAACAATAAATAAATTGTTAAATTTAATTAACAATTAGGAGGATAATTTCCAGTTGTTGCGATAGGATTCGGGTTTCCGAATATTCACAGTTCCTAAAAGCCTCTTGCTTATGAACATCCTATAAAGTCATCTCATACCATGAAATCTTCTTGGCAGACTTGGAAGGATTTGCTAACTAGTCCTTCCTAGTTGAACATGGATGCTAACTCCCTCTGTTCTACTCAACCTTCGGAGCTTCCCGTTCCTTGTTGTTTGTCACTGCCTAAGTACTTACCAATGCTCAAATAGATTGACCCTTTTGCCTATAGATGTTGCTCTCTCCAACTCCAATAATGTGGCCATTGTTAGAGCTAGATCCCAGAGATTTGATCAGTGCCTATCCATCTTGGAACACTACAACAAATCCCTACTCCTTAATGGTAGTAACTAAAGAGAAAACTTCTTTTGAGCTTTGGCACCCATAGCACATCCTTCACTTTCAACATGCTTGTTGACTCAAGCTGGGATAGTACTGCCCCAACTCCCTTACTGCATGTTTGGTACCAACAACAGACTCCACATGCATTTGAGTCCCAATCTATCAAGCTATCAAATAGCTCTCGTGCTCTTGTCATATGATGTGTGGATCCACTATCCAATAGCCATGTATGGTGCTTGAGGAAAGCTAGTAAATAAGTGTGAATTCCATCTCAAACTTCCTAGCAAACTCTTCCACTTGAGCTTCTATCGACGAAGTTACAATAGACTACATACCTTTTCCACCTTTTCTTCGTATCTAGACATTGTGATGCATAATGTGCTATTGTATGACATGCAAAACACTTGATCGTAGTCAAGTCCCTTCTCTACTTAGGTTGTGAGGTTGACTCCTCACCCCTGCTCCTCGAACCTTTTCCTTTGCTTTTCATTCCCTGATTGGCAAGAGCAAGATTGTCATACTCACTCTTGTGCTGGCCTCTTGATAGAGATTCCTCTTGAATCTCCTCCTGGATGAAATCATCCCATAGTCTATCCCAATTAGGAAGTTTTTCTCATGCCACAGTGGCCTTGATGAAAGGATCCCATGGTTTCGTAAAGCCATTGACAGTCATCCTTACCATTTCTTGATCTAACACGACCTTGCCAACTACAACCAACTCATCATGAACTTGTGTGATCTTGGTGAGATAAGATGCTAATGTATCTAATTTGGCCATCTTGGTGTTCTTGAGCTTTTCTCTCAACATCATCTTCCTGTTGGTATTATTGCTTTGGTATAACTTCATCCAAGCCTCCCACATCTCCATTGTTGTATTCTTCTCGAATAGGTGAGGAATCACATGATCCTTCACCGCATTTAAGATAATCCTTTTGGCTTTCACATCCTTTGATTGTGAATGGCCATGTATGCATCATCTATAGGCGGGGTGAGTTTGGTGTTATAAAACTCCCATATGCCATTCTCCATGAAAATAAGTGAAACCCTCGCCTTCCAGGGAATGAAGTTATAGGCACCCTCCAAACTGTCCTCAAACCTCAAATTGGTTGTGGCTATCTTCAAATCAGAAAATTAACTGAAAAGATCTGCTTGGTTCTTTAGGCACCCAATTGATCTTAATCTTCCAAGTCCAGTAAAACCCTAGTTGAATGCTTAGCCGTTTAAGCACCCTTGAAATCCACCATCCGAATTTCAGATTTGCTTGTTTACTTGTGAAATCTACTGTCACTTTGGTGACTTCTCAGCGTCCACGCCCACCACTGCAATGATCAACTCTCAACTCGTCTAGCTTCTTTGCTTGCACATGGTCCCTGCATCACCCACAACTCACATTTAACAACTGACCTGTCACTTTGTGCTAGAAGCTGTGTGAATTTTGCTTACCCACACAATTGCTAGTTTCGATTGCACTTCTCCTTTACTGTTCCCTGTTGAAGGTTTTTGCTACACGAGTCCTCAAACACCCTTATAGCTTGTGACTTTTACTGGCCCTTTGTCTGTGTCCCTGTGTGCTGGCTCCAACTCCTTTGACGGACCCCTGCTGTCACTTAGAGACTATTCCAATCAATGCACAACTCCCCTTTTTTTGCCTACGGGTCGCCTTGCAGCCCAAATTGTCTGCTCCTGTCGTCCTTTTTTTTTCCAACTCTGTGAGTGACCATTTAACCCATAGTTTTAAAATTGAAAGCGGGTTTTGAACAAGGCCACCTATCAAACAGGTGTTCGAACCAGAACCAAATCAAATCAGATTCAATGAATCAATATTGAAAAAAAATACATAAAATAATTAATTTCAAATGAAAAAAATATTTTTAAGATTTGAAACCATGATTCCAAACCGTTATAGACAAAAAGATGCAATGTTCGCTGATCTATATACCATGATATCACAATGGAATCGAATGCAATACATATCATCAAAAAAATACATAATCGATGGGGCTCTAAATGGCCTCTAGAGTCCAAAAACAATGCTACAAGCTACTCAACCATTGGCCTACTACAAGTACAAATCACTGATCAACATGATCACTCATCAAACTCATTACCACTATTAGACATGGGATCATCAACAAGAGTTACATAAACATCGTCTGAATCAAAGTATGAGGACTCCTCAGACTCCATATGAGCTCCAAGATGACAAGCGACCTCTAAACTTGCTATTGTTAGATACTATTGTTGCAAAACTTGCATTGTTGCAGAACTCTCCAAGCTCACATAATCTCACAAAAACTCAAAATGAGAGGTGTGAGGCAAATAGGAAGGGAGGGATTCTTTTATAAGTTAAGGAGGGCATATTTTTTAGGGAAACAACCCATGGTTTCCCTAAAAACCACTTCAAAACCCAACCCAGAGGTCCCCCACCCTGCTCCATGCATTAGCTTGCAAATCAGATTGGTTTGGGTCGGAACTCGCTGGTTTGGAGCAGTTGCTACCGGTTAGGTAACTGACCAGTCAATAAGCCAAGGGTATCTAATTGGCAGACAAAATTGATTTGGAGATTGGTTGGTATTTGTTAGGTGTTGACTGGCCAAATTCAAACCAGACAGTTTTTAAAACTATGGTTTGCCTCCTCCGACTGTTGTTTATGTAGATGGAACTTTTCACTAAACTTTCTTGATATCGACCTGTCATTGGTGAGTAGTCTGAGCTTGTCTTCTCGAACCATCTGCCACTTGAGCTCTGCTGTAATTCCAACTCATGTTGCCATGTCCTTGCAGCAAGCCCTTTCTACTAGTTTGTTGACCCTTCATTCCTTGTTCCTACACGACGACAGGGTCTAGTTGCTTGCTGCTAGGCCTTGTCGACCTAGTGGACGGCGGCTTGACCTGTCGGCGGATGGCCACCGCCAAAACAAAACCCCCTTTCCTTATTGCCTTTAGCCTGTTGGTCACCAGCTTTGTTAGCCATTTTTTTCTGCTTTAGTGCTTGATCTCCTTGGCTTCTGTATGGCTATACTGTGCCATCTGTCATACAACCCTTGGTCCTCAACCCCACAAAAAATGTGCCTCGTATGCTTGCATCCGAACTTGGCCCTTTTGCAACACCTGTATGAACCTGATATCTTGTGTGATTCAAAGATTGGTTTCTCAGAGTTTACACTTTGATAGCATGTTAATTTATGAACCCAACAACTGACATTTAATTCCTAGTAGGTTTTAACGTTACCGAATAAGAGCACAACTGAGTTCTTAACACAAAGAAAAATTATTCAGTGGAAGCACATAAAATTAACTAATCTCACATAGACATACACACAAAAATTTCTGTCCAATCACAACTCTTCATTTTATTAATCAGAATTTGTGTGGACTCCCTTACTGGAAAAATGGCCCAATTTGAAGTAATGTGGATCTGATTCAGCTAATCAAGCCGTAGAATTGGCTTATCTGGATCTGCTTGCTGCCCTCTTTGCATCTTCCTCAAACCCAAACACACTTGAGTAGAAGTCCTTTATAGGTCATCTTTCTAATTGCTGCAAGTTGATTATGGATCTGAGTGATCTTCATGAGGTAACTGATAATTGAATCTGATTCAAACATCTGTGTAGATCTGAGCTTATTCCTTAATACCATCTTGCTTTTTTATGTTCTCACTTTGGTAGAAACTTGGCTGGGCTTCTAACATTGCCTTGGACATCTTCTTCTCGAACAAGTGAGGATTCAGATAATTCTTCATTGCATCCAAGATTACCTGCATGACTCTAATCTCCTTCTTGTCATGAGCTATCAATTGTTGTGGAACTATCAATGAAGGAACTACTTTGTCAACAATCTCACAACAATCATTTTCCTTCAAAAGCAAAGTAACTCTTGCTTTCTAGGGTAGGAATTTTGAAGCTCCATCCAATCTATCTTCAAACCTAAGACTAGTTGTTGCCACCTTTTAAATCTAAACAAAACTGCCCTGCAAATGTGTTTAGTCCTTCATGTTGATTTGTGGTAGCATCGGATGTGCTCTAGCCACGAAATTTGGTGGAGAGGTTGGGGCACATGAGATCTCCAATACCCAGAAAGGGTTTGGGCAGATTTTAAACAGTTTAGGAGATATTAAAATAATTAATATTTTTAATGGAGTCCCTAAGTCTAAACTTAGGGAAATTAAAATATTAATGTGGATTAATATAAAACTGTGTTAGAATGGTCCAAAAGACATGGATCAAGCCAGATCTAATCTTAGCCGTTGATTAGGGACTTAATCTCGGCCGTTGATATGTCAACGAGAAAAGTATAAGAGGGGGCTTGAGGGTCACTTGGAGAGTACACCAGAGTGATCAATCATTCTATTCTCTAGAGCGGGGTTTGCTAAGAGAGATAGAATTAGTGATCGGGAGATGCAACTGAGGGGCATTTGAGTATAGAGAGACAGAGAGGCAAAGATAGTGTCGGGAGAGCAGCGCAGTAACCAAGGAGAGTGATGCAGAGCCAGCCAGGGATCACGCAGAGGTAGCCGGGAGCTGCGCAGAGCCTCAAGGGTCAGCGTTGTTGACGCAGAGGGCCAGAGGGTTGATTCAGGGCTCCCAGAGTTGACGCAGACCCATTCGAGGTGACGCAGAGCCGGCGTGAGGCAGAGAGGGGCTGATGTAGTCCAGAGAGAGGCTGACGTTGGCCGGAGTGAGGCAGAGAGGGGCTGATGCAGTCCAGAGAGAGGCTGGCGCTGGGGTTTCTGGGGTAGATTTGTGCTGAGTAGTTGCCAGAAGGATTATCTGGGGTTTCAGCTAGGAAATTTGTCAGAAACTGAGAGGTATTAATGCCAAGGAAATTCTCTGTTGGGTAGGCCAGCTTCAGCACCCAGATTGTACTTTGATATTGCTTAATAAGAAAACCCTCAGATAGCTACATTGGTTTTCCCACATTGGGTTTTTTCGGGGACATTAGTCCAAAAATAATGGTGTCATATGGTGTGTTTGTTCCTGTATCTTATAGTTTCTGATCTGTAATATGTTGAGCATGCACTAGTGTTTATTTTTAGTATTTACATTGTAAATAACTTGTTAAGGAAAATAACAAGTAGGTAGGAATAAATCAGATAAAGTGCATGGAGGGTTTCTAACTAAGTAAACTTAGAAACTTCAACATGGTATCAGAGCATGATTGCAGATCATAGGAGGACTAAAGGACATTAGCCGAGCGGAGCAATAGCAGCAGAAAACAGCTGTCCCGAGGTGATAGAAGCTGTTTCTAGCAGAGCAGCGACAAGGAAGGGTGATGCAGTGCCTGCATCATCAAGGGTGAGCCGGGAAGAGGCAGCGCAGAGGCTAAGGAAGGCAAAAGAAGCCTCACGCAGAGCCACGTAGTAGTTGGGAGGGCTGACGCAATTGGCTGAGGAGGCCGGGTTGCTGGTGCCTGAATTGCGTAGAGCCTAGGAGCTCTCACCTTCAGGTCGCTGGGGTTTGAAGGCTGCAGGAATATTTCAGAGTGGAGTTGGTGAGGTACTGTAGTAAGAACTGTACCTGTCAGAGCAAGGCCAGAGGAGTTGCTACCGAGGGTTTATAGCCGAGGAACCCGGATCAGTGGTGTGGTTGCACAAGACGATCAGAGTAGGGGGCATCTTGAAAGCGGCAGAAGGATTTCCAGGAGGGAAATTAGGACTTAGAGGGAGTCCAGAACAGAACTTCCAAACGGGAAGTAGACACTCAGAGGAGTCAAACAGAGAACTTCCAAGAGGGAAGTAGAGGAGCATCATGGCACTACACGGAGTAAGAGACTAGGATAGACTGGACGGAGCATCGAACTTCGTAGTCTGGAAGGCCAGAATCTTATCCGTACTTGACAGGAATCGTGTCAAGAACTTCGCCTTGAAGGTAATAGCTATCCCAGTCGACCCCAATGATAATGACAAGTACGAGGAGGCGATGGCGAGGGCCAAGAGCATTATCCTTGACGGGGTCAAGGATCATGTAGTACCACACATAGCCGAGAAGGAAACAACATTTGAGATGTGGGAGGCTCTCAAGAAGTTGTACCAGCATACTTCTATGCAGAGAAGAATGCTGCTTGAGAACCAGTTGAGGTCGTATCAAATGAAGAAGGGAGAACTGATTGACACCTTCCTTGGAGGACTGAATGAGATCCGAGATCAGTTGACTGCTATAGAGGCGACACCAGATCAAGCGCTGATGGTGAGGACAACCCTGAATGCTGTCTCAGAAGACTGGGAGGTGTTTGTCCAGAGTATACTGGGCAGAGGGACTCTCCCACCTTGGGACGAGATGTGGGCAACTCTTCGCTAGGAAGAGATTAGACGACAGTCGAAGACGGGTAGTAGCAATAAGGGGATCAAAGTCAAGCAGGAGGAGGAAGATGTGGTCCTAGAATCTGAGGGAAAGCAGGAGAAGTGGAAGAAGAAGGATCTCTCCAAGATCAAGTGCTTCCACTGTGGGGAGCTGGGTCATTATGCGACCCAGTGTACAAAGAAGAAGAGTAAGGGAGAGTCTTCTGAGACTAAGGCAGTGCCAACATGGGCAGAGAAGGAAGTTTGGACAGACGATGACTGTGCCATGAGTGGACACGCACCACTTGAGTGGAAGTGGGGAGACATCGATCTGTAGTCAGGTGGACTACAGGCGATGAGGGGCAGGATCCTTGAGGTACCCAACCTCTTGGATTAGACCTTGCTACGGGAGCCCCGAAGAGGAGTAGCAGGATTGGCTGATGTGGGTAGAGATGGATGCGGATGGAGCGACAGAGAGAGCTACAGTGCAGGAGTCCTGAGATAGCGCAAGGCTAGCAGGCTGCAACAGTGCGAGAGGCACAAGAGTGTTGCACCAGTGTAGGATGGCACAGAGAGGTGTGCAACGGTGCGAGATGCTGGGAGTTGTTGCAGCAATGCAAAGGTCAGAGAGGGAGCACTTGTCAGTGGCAGAGGGAGCACTTGTCAGTGGCAGAGGGAGCTTCAACATTAGTGGGTGTCTCTAGCCCAATAGGGAGGTCAGATTGGGAGATCAATTACTTACTTCTCAGTAACTGAGTTGCAGTGCAGCATTGGGCAGCACGATGCAACATGATGAGAGGAGGTGCAGTGTTGGTAGAAAGGACTAGCAACAACACGGATGTAGAGAGAGTTGTTGTACAGATGCAACAGTGGCAGTGGTAGAACCATGGGCAACAGTACAGGGTACAACAGTGCAGAGGATGGTGGGCAGCAGGCCTAGCATCAGCACAGGGACTGATGTCGGATGATCAGAGTAATACTCAGTGAGGGGTATTGTTAGAGCACAGTGCTCGCTAAAAGGGAGTGTTGATTTGTGGTAGCATCGGATGTGCTCTAGCCATGAAATTTGGTGGAGAGGTTGGGGCACATGAAATCTCCAATACCCATAAAGGGTTTGGGAAGATTCTAAACAATTTAGGAGATATTAAAATAATTAATATTTTTAATGGAGTCTCTAAGTCTAAACTTAGGGAAATTAAAATATTAATGTGGATTAATATAAAACTGTGTTAGAATGGTCCAAAAGACATGGATCAAGCCAGATCTAATCTTAGCTGTTGATTAGGGACTTAATCTTGACCGTTGATATGTCAACGAGAAAAGTATAAGAGGGGGCTTGAGGGTCACTTGGAGAGTACACCAAAGTGATCAATCATTCTATTCTCTAGAGCGGGTTTGCTAAGAGATAGAATTAGTGATCGAGAGATGCAGCTGAGGGGCATTTGACTATAGAGAGACAGAGAGGCAGAGATAGTGTCGGGAGAGCAGTGCAGTAGCCAAGGAGAGTGACGCAGAGCTAGCCAGCTAGGGATCACGTAGGGCCATGCAGAGGCAGCCGGGAGCTGCGCAGAGCCTCGGAGAGGCCAACGTTGCTGATGAAGAGGGCCAGAGGGCTGATGCAGAGCCTCCTAGGTTTGACGCAGACCCATACGGGGTGACGCAGATGATCTGAAATGGGGCACTAAAGGCTTCTTGTCAGCTTACAAGAACCTCTCCCACTCCAAAGCTTATATATTCCCAAGATCTAGCTTATGCTTGACAATTTGCGGAATTAAAAGAACTTGAAATAGGTGTATGCTTGTGTTTGTCCTTAACTGTTTATGTGTTTTGAGTTCATTTGCTTATGCTGAAATAAAACTCAGATAACAGTAAATAAAAGCAGCAAATAAGCAAACACATGAGACAACAATGTAATATGGATTTCACCTTGATATCTTGGGCTACGTCTCCTTGAGCTCTAATCAACTCAACTAGGCTCTTTGGGATTATGGCTTAAATTCTTTTACAAGCTCCACACTCAACTCCATTGGTTTACAACTGAACCTATGGGTTTAGAATACCATCTTACCCCTAGCTGTCCTCACTCTACAGACAGATCTAGGCTTCTCTGGACTTGACTCCTTCAGTCAGTGCTCTGAGCTTCTTGAGCTTCTGGCTTCTCTGACTCCCTCATAATTCTCTTAACTGTCTCTGGAACTCTTTCTTTTGTCTTCAGCACACTTTGGACACCAGCAACAACTTGATTATTTGATCTCTTTGCTGTTCTGCAACTTCACTATAGCATCATGGCTCTTAGAAGTCTGCTTGGAGTTCTTTGGCTTTGAGGCTCTGCCTCCAACCTCTGGTGGATCCGCCTCTATCAAGCCTCCAACCTCTAGTGGCTCCTTTGGATTGTGGCTCTACCTCCCAACCTCTGGTGGCTCTGCCTCTATCAAGCTTCTGGCTCTGAAGCTCTCTGGCTTTCTGGCTCTGCAACTCTGCTGCGCTCAGGCTCTTTGAGGAATCACCCCTTTGCCATCGCCCCCAACCTCTGGTGGCTTCTCTGGCTTTCTCGAGCCCTGCAACTTTGCTGTGCTCAGCCTCTCTGAGGTATCACCCCTTTGCCATCGCCCCCAACCTTTGGTGGCTTCTATGGCTTCCTCGAGCTCTCTGTGTTATCTCTCGACCTCTAAGCGAGTCCCTGTCAATTGTGCTCTATGTGTATTTGTAACACATTGGTTACAGTCGCCTCCATCATGGAAAACCTGACCGTTTCATCACAAGAATCCGTTTACAAATGAAAAGGAATCGGCGGGCACATGCAACCCGGTCGTTTTGCCTTCCTCTGGCCTTCACTCCCGAAATAGCCAAATAATGGAAATACACAGGAAACACACGAAAAACACATCATGGGCCTTAAGCCCGGACTTCAAATGGCCTTCAATTGCATCTATATCCCTCTCGGGTCCGTCCTATCATCGCAAATCGCAATCGCAATCGCACAGGCGTATGGCCAAAAAACCCAATACACTGAAAATACACAAAAAATCCGTAAATCAGGATTTCAAAATTTATGAAATCGCGTCTATAACTCTATTGGGTCCGGGTCTCGATCACATATCACAATCGCAACAGGCAGGGGCCCCTTTGTATTGCTGCGATCCCGATCGCCGATCGCACTATCACAATCGCATTTCGGCATTGTCGCATATTAGCATATCGCATTGTCGCATGTCAACGGCTCTTTACATGGTTGCGATCCCATTCGCGGATCGCCGATTGCAGATATCGGCGCATCGCATATCGCAAGTTGCAACTGCTTGGGGTCTATACCACTTCCCTCCTGATTGAAATTGAATTTTTAAGCTCATAGAATAAAATACACTTGCTAGAAATTTAGTTGGAAATAAGATATCATCCGAAGCTATAGAAAACCAATCTCCAAAATACACACAAATTTTTTTTCCCTTCAAATATTGGTTTTTTTATTAAAATTGCTCCAAGATTACAGGGTCTCCCAAACTGGGAAAATAGCCCACCGAGAAAAAAAAATATAGCAAAACTTCGCTGTTTTGGTCCAGAGTACAGTTTGTATGGCTCTGCCAAAACCTGCTGTAAAGACTCTCCTACTGTTGAAATCTTTCCCAGAAATTTGTATGGCCACCCTTCTCTTTTACTAGGTTGTACGACCTCTTGAAGTTTCCTCTGCAGTTGTTGTGTATGGTCCCTTCGATTTCTGAGAATTGGGTTAATCTCCTTTTGTTGATTCCACTTTTTCTTCTTTTGTCCTTTGGACATGCACAGTGAGTGAAAATCCTTTATCATTATCTCACTTGCATTTTTCTAACACTCTTTGTCTTTTCCTTTCACTTCGTATTTCTTTTATAACATTGAGTTGATGACCAAGTCTCCATAACCATAATCTCTCAATGAGATTGACGGTTGAGATTAAATCCCAATCAATGGTGGAGATTGCATCTAAATCACTAATGTAAATACTTTACATTTTATTAGACATTAATCAACTCACTAATAAAAGATTTTTCACTTTAATAGAAAACTTTAAATAAAATGAATTACAAAATAGAAAGGATCCTTTTCAATGACTTCCACACGACCGACACTAGATCTGTGTGGAAGTTCCTGTTTGATGCTACAAGCATCAATAGTATGAGACACAACAATGCTCATTCTGGATGCTCTTTCCTATTCTATCTTGTTTCATGGGCTGTTTCTTTTGGAAATGGTGCATGGATGTACTGTTTTTTTGTAGCTTAGGGACATGTCATTTGGAACATGGGAGCAGAAATTAAAGGTCTTGTTTGTTTGTTGGATTAATTTTTAAAAATCATGTACATTTAGGGCCCAAAGGCGCGTCTAAGATCCCTGTCTATGGACATCATTGGTACACTTCCACTGATGTTGGAAGGTATGCATCTAATTATCATTAAGTACCTTTTCATCATGTGTGCATCTAACTATATTTACGTCTTTTGTTGTTCCTACCAAATGCATCCCTGGGCTGCATGACAAAAGATATTAATTATTACAGTTTGTTCCATAGATCTTATACATTTTCCTTATGCAGACAATGTGTGAAATGTATATATGGCAGAGTGATTTATGCTTGTTTCTGCAAAGTTTGTTTCTTGGAGAGTAAACTGACTTCCATGCCTAATGTTTGCCACTAAAATACGGCAACGTTTAAGCTAGATCTGTTCTTGTTCCTGAATCTTTTTGATGTTTACTGCTTAGCAAAATTAAAGCATGCACACAGCAAACTGCAGAAATATTTCTATTATAGTTTTCGTGGTCACCAAGCTGTAACATAGGATAGATAAAGTTCAAAGATGAGTTTGAGATAATTCTGGCCTAATCTAAAATGCAGTGCAAATTATGATTGAGAAGATACTAATTACCCTGGACTTTTTGTCTTTAGACTTATGAAGTATCTACTATGTATAATGTAAGCATTGAGTCTGCAAAAGTTTATAAAAAATATGAATCGTCTAAATTGTATGTTATTTTGCCTTTTCTTGTTCGATCTCCAGCAACACACAGTGAGTTATGTGCAGTCAAAAAATTGGTATCCAAGAAGTCAGCTCAACAATATTGGTGTGGTCCATTTAGATTGCCAACAGATGGTGAAGTGACAACGGAGTATGGTCTCAAAAGATATTACAATGGAGTTTTTGCATCTGGGTAATGTTCAACTGACTTTTGCTTCCAAATTATTTCTCAGTTCACTATTTTTTCTGTTGGTTGGGCAGGTGGGACTGCCCATGGTTTTTGAATCAGTGACCTTAACATCAAGGAGTGCCTTAACAGTACACCCAATCACTGTTTATTCAAAGCCGCGAGACCTGTTCTCAGATCACTCTTATTGTCAAGCTGACATGAAATATTTTCTTTCACTGGCACTACAACTAGATTCAAGATTGTATGGTAGATTTTAAATGATGACCTTTTCTTGGTTTTAATTTAGGAAATCAATCAATAGCTTTATTCATAATTTCATATATAGGCTTTGTTATTAGACAATCCTTCATCTCAGTGCATAGTTTTCACAAGGTACAAAGCTGAGTGGAACATGGGGGTGTTACCACTGTTGCTTAGACAACTAATTCCCTCATTTTAATGAAGGACAAATCCAATGCATGGGAGGCTTCCTTAGGAGAACCTAGGGTTCCTAAGGCAAGACAAAATCAAGTCTAAGGTCTTCTATGTAACTACCCATTTACCACCAATTAAATATAATAGAGAGGTTATGGATTAGGTGGTTACTCAAGGTAATTTCAGATTTGAGTTTGTTTACTTTGAGGCTGTTTTGGAAGGTTTATCAGGTATTATCTAATATAAAATCATCTCCAAACAATGCAATTCTGAAATTTATTAATGGCTGTTGTAAAACTTGCATAAAATATAAAAATTACAGCAATAAACAAGTCACAACAGCAGTCAATTTCAGTGCTTTAAACAGGCTATAAATGTTGGAAAATCAGGAGAAATAGAGATTATATAGATTTTCCTTAACTTGTTAATTACTTGTGATATGTGTTGGCCTTTTATTACTTTATTAGATCTTGTTCATCAAGCAATTACCAAAACAATGAAGATCACAACAAGACAAAGTACACAAGATATAGGCTCCAAGCTAGGGAAAAACCCCTCCAAGGGGAAAACCCAGAAAAATGCTTCTCTTCTTATAGAATCTGTTCACAAAGAGACTTCCAAGACCCAAAGACCAAAGCCCAAAATCCTCCCAAGCACCAAGTCTGCACCCCAACAAGATCTTCTCCAAGGCAGCTTCCAAACTTCGACCTACTGTAGCTTTGCTCTAGAATTTCAGCCCTGCAACGTCTCAGAATTTTGGCCTCCCACAACTGGAAGCTACACAGAAACCCTAGCAGCTTCACACGTGTGGACAAAAAAGGAGATAAACCATGAGACTTCGATTTCTTCTTCCTTCCTTCGCCCTTCCAGCTCTTTCTCTTCCTTTGCTATTGTGGATTGAACTTGTCTTTGCTGTGTCTCTCAAATGAGTCGAGCTCCTCCTATTTATAGCCTTCTTGAGTGGTCAAATAACCCTCTTTTATGCCAACTTTACCTTGACTGTGTTGAAGAATGTAACTAGGTTTGGTCTTCATAATTGTACTTGAAGTCAAAATGTAATATATTTGTCAAAAGAATGCAAAAAGAATTTTTATTATTATTGAATTGACTTGTTAAATCATGGGTTTCATGCTTGGGTCAATTGTCATAGGTCAAGCCTCCATTGTAGGCTTTACGATTGTTTATTTGGGTCAAAGTCATTTTGTTGATTAGTCAAAGACTCCTTCATCATGTCTCCTTATTGTTGGCTTCAAATAGATCATCATCAAGTCGACTACATTTAACTAAACTCAAGTCGGCCTCAACATACAAAGACACAATCCTTCAACAAAGTCATGTCGGCCTATTACAACTATGGAGATAGCTATATATACAAGCCTAAGGCCTTCACTCAGATCATAAGTTTGGACAAGAATTTCAGAGGAAATATTTCGGTATGACTACAGGAGCTCGGATAGGGTATAGGGATGATCTTGGTGCTACCACAGAAGTTCGAATTATTTATAGAGACAATTTCGGTAACCACAAAGACAAGCTTCAATGATATTGTCGGCATATAGAATGCAGAGTACAGTGGAGACAGTTCGGTGATATGTCACAGTGACTTGGTGCTATTTCAGTCTCACAGTTTCGGTACCATTTTAGTTCGGTGCTATTATAACCACTTCAGTTCGGTGATATCACAGTAACCTTAGTTCGAAGCTATTACAGTGACTTCAGGTTGGTGGTATCACAGTGACATCAGTTCGGTGCGATTATAGTGATAAGGTCTTAGTGATATTACAATAATGATGTCTCAGTGCAAACATAGTGACAAGAATTTGGTGCTAACATAGTGACATGGATCTTGGTATGCAAACATATTGAAAGGAAGAACAAATAAGGATGACTTGATGGAGGATGTCTCTAGTCTAGTTTGTAAGGGTCTTGGTCATCTCTGTGAAAATTTCTAAAATGGAAATCCTACTCCAGTGATTAGTGACTTCTTCTACTTATTACTTCAGAGATAAGTTATCTATTTTATTCTTACGGCAAATATCGAAACATATTCTACTGTAGCCTTCACAATTAAAATATTGTAGAAATAAAATGTAAGAAAAAATGCCGACACATATACAAACACCATAACACAGTTATTTTTGGAGAATTGTCCCTGAGAAAACCTAATAGGGGAAAACCGGTGCAACAGATGAGGGTTTTATTATTCTTCAGCAAAAATCAACATGTACAAATTTCACCCAATAGTATAAGTTGAGAAATATTTACATACGTTCATGAACAAGTGCTTGACTTGAGAGAGAGGTTCCTTGACCCTCTACGTCTCCCTAGCTTGCCCAACGTCAATTTCTCTGGCCTCTGGACTGGCCTGCGCAATGCCTGCGTCACTCAGGCCAATGCTGCCTCTCCCAACGTCAATCTGCCCAGCGTTGTTCCTTCTGTTGCTCTGTGTCTTCGTCCCTGTCTCCTTGACTGATGCTGAACCCTCTCTGTCTCTCCTCCACCTGCAACTCTCCCTCTGAATCGATTTTCTCTTGCCAAACTTCGACCAGTGAGAAAATCGATTTCTCTTGGGCAACTGAGTATCTGCCTGGTGTGTTTTCCAAATGACCCTCAAGTCCCTTCTTATATCTTCCTGTTGAGCAATCAACGACCTAGATTAAAACATAATCAAAGGCTCAGATCGTTTTGACTTGATCCATGGCTTTTTCTAGAAGTTTCACCCCTGATTAGATTAATACCCATTAATATTTTAATTTTCCTAAGTTTAGACTTAGGAACCCCATTAAAAATATTAATTATTTTAATAAAATCACTTTTGGGTGGAATTTCCCAAAACGCTTTCTGGGTTCTTTGGAATACCTGTGCCCAAGCCTCCCTGCAAAATTTGAAGTTTAGAGCACATCCGATCTATGTCTAAACTTAGGAATTTTAAAATTATTAATGGGTATTAATCTAATCAGGGGTGAAACTTCTAGAAAAAGCCATGGATCAAGTCAAATCGATTTGAGGCTTTGATTATGTTTTAATCTAAGTCATTGGTTGCCCAACAGGAAGATATAAGAAGGGACTTGAGGGTCATTTGGAAAACACACAGAGAGATTGAGAAAATCAATTTTCTGAGGTGAGAACTTCTTAGGAGGAAAATCGATTGAGGAGATCGTGTAGAGGGGCAGTGAGAATCTGGGAGAAGGAATTTTCGGAGAGTACAAGGTAGAGAGAGGACAGAAAGACTTCCAGAGGAAGGCTGATGCTGGCCTACGCAACGCTGACATAGAGGCAGCACAGTCAGTGAGGGGAAGTCAAGTTTCGGCTGAGGGAATTCGAAGTTCAGTTGCCGGAAGCCAGGGTGTGAGTCTTGGAGGCAGGAAAATCAATTTCTCAGCCAACAGAGGATCCAGAGGAGAGAGGCAGTGTAATACCCAGAAGGGTTGATGCAGAAGCTGCCCAGGGTGACATAGTTTTACGCAAAAGCCACGCAAAGCCTCCAGAGTTGAAGGATCAGCCATTGATTCTCCAGTGACAGGGTGAGATCATTTCACTAGTCTTTTGTCCAATATTTTCTCTGTAAAGGATTGCTAGTTGAGCATCCTAGATTTGTACTCAGAATTTTCTCCTGCATAATAATAAACCCTCAGAGTTGCTGCATCAGTTTTCCCGCATTGGGTTTTTCCAGGGACTATTTGTCCAAAAATAACTATGTCCTATGTGTTGCATTGTTCTTTCTTGCTCAATATTTTGTTTCCGCAAATATATTAATTAAGTGAAGGCTGCAGATGTATTTACTTAGAAATTTACTGTAGAAGACAATAAATAACTTGTATGATTTAATCAAGTAGGAGAAGTAACATCAATCTGTTGCAGTAGGGATTCCAGTGTAGGAATTTTTACATGGTATCAGAGCTAGTGCAAGAGAAACAAGATGAACAGAACCAGAAACCCCAACGTTGAGCAGGAGGGGAAATTGAAAAGATGTAGGATGTAGCAAGTCGAAACCCAAGAGGGTTTGCGTAGTTCTTGCCAGAGGGTCGAAAATCCAAGGGAGTCTCTCTTCAAGTGAGTTAATGGAGAGAAAGAGCTTCCAGTTTGATTTTTTATAGTGGCAGAGGAAGCAACACTGAGCCTCAGTGTGAGGAGAAACTGGTGGACGCAAATTTTTCAGTAGGCAGCTTAGCCGGGCTAAAAAGACGTTAGAAGAAAGAAGCAGTGAAGAATAGTGAGGGAATACTTCCTCAGGGATTTCTTGCCGAGGAAATCAACATTTCTCAATTGTTGAGTAACAGAGAAACAACTTACCAGCTCCATCATGGTGTGCGTAAGTCAACCCACTATGTAGTAGGGAGAAAGAGAGAGTTGTTTGACAGTTTTCGGAGGAGATGGCAACCAGTGGCTTGAGGGATTAGGACAAGTTGGACAAGGCTTCCAAGTATGCCATCTAGAAGGCTAGGATGACCTTCTCGCTAGATGAGCATGCCCTCAGGATGTACGTTGACAACATGGTGGCTGAACCTGCGGATGTAGATCCGCTGAAAAAGTACAAGGTTGAGATGGCTAAGGCAAATAGGATGATCTTGGACGGGGTCAAGGATCACGTGGTGTGCCACGTTGCAAGCAAAGGGACCGCTAAGGAAATGTGGGATGCCTTGGCCACATTATATCAGGGAATTTCCGAGCAGCGGAAGATGTACCTAGAGCAGAAGCTTAGATTTGCTTAGATGCAGAAGGGGGAGTGAATGGATCCGTTCCTTACGAAGCTGAAGGAGACCCGTGATGAGCTATCAGCTGCGGGACATACTCCTCAAGACTCAGAGTTAGTGAGACTGGCTCTAAACTCCGTCTCAGATGATTGGTAGATCTTTGTCTAGAGTATCCTGGGCAGGGCAGCATTGCCAAATTGGGACGAGATGTGGGCAGCTCTGAAACAAGAAGAGCTAAGGAGAGACCTGCTCAAGGTAAAACTTGACGGGAGCAACAACAGTAGTGGGTTGAAGCCCAAAGTGGACGAAGAGGATAACGCAAACCTTGCATCGAAGGGACAACTGGGGCAACAAAGACATAAGATGGTGGCTGAACCTGCGGATGTAGATCCGCTGAAAAAGTACAAGGTTGAGATGGCTAAGGCAAAGAGGATGATCCTGGACGGGGTCAAGGATCACGTGGTGTGCCACGTTGCAAGCAAAGGGACCGCTAAGGAAATGTGGGATGCCTTGGCCACATTATATCAGGGAATTTCCGAGCAGCAGAAGATGTACCTAGAGCAGAAGCTTAAATTTGCTTAGATGCAGAAGGGGGAGTGAATGGATCCGTTCCTTACGAAGCTGAAGGAGACCCGTGATGAGCTATCAGCTGCGGGACATACTCCTCAAGACTCAGAGTTAGTGAGACTGGCTCTAAACTCCGTCTCAGATGATTGGCAGATCTTTGTCTAGAGTATCCTGGGCAGGGCAGCATTGCCAAATTGGGACGAGATGTGGGCAGCTCTGAAACAAGAAGAGCTAAGGAGAGACCTGCTCAAGGTGAAACTTGACGGGAGCAACAACAGTAGTGGGTTGAAGCCCAAAGTGGAGGAAGAGGATAACGCAAACCTTGCATCGAAGGGACAACCGGGGCAACAAAGACATAAGAAGGGCATCTCCAAGATGAAGTGCTTTAGATGTGGCGAGATGGGCCACTATGCATCCCAATGTCCTTTGAAGAAAAAGGACAACGATGAGAAGCATGATCCCAAGGTTGCAGCCGCAAAGATTGACGAGGAGTTTGCCATGACAGCTGAGATACCTCTAGGAGGGAGGTGGGTTGATATAGAGTTGTAGTCAAGAGGATTACAGATGGGCAAAATCCTTGAGGAGCCCACCTCTCAAATCGTCACCTTGATACAGGAGCCCATGATCAGGAGTAGTGGGATGGTGAAGTTTTCAGTTGGTGCCATGGAGTGTTGATTTGACAGATGCAGCAGTTAGGAGAGCCAGAGACTGAGTAGCACAACGCAGAGAGGCAGCAGCGCAAGGAGGCACAATGCAGAGCTTCAACAACGCAGTGGCTTCAGAGGCAACATGGGACTAGCAAAAGTCAGGATTTTAGCACCGAGGAGTATCCACTGGATACTTATCCAGTTTTGGGTGTTTTTAGTTGCTTCTCTCAACAACTGAGTTGCAGTGTGGGTGCAGTGTTAGTAGTGGCAGTGCTAGCAGCATAATAGATGCAACATTTGAGAGGGAGTTGTAGTACAGATGTAGCATTGGCAGTGGTAGTGTCAAAGGCAGTAGTACAGTGGCAGCAACAACACAGTGGTTGATGGACAGCGTGTCAGACATCAACAACGTAAAGGTGATGCTTCAGAGTCAGAGCAGTATGCAGAGAGGCAGTGTATTGCTAGAGCACATTCCTCGCTAAGAGGGAATGTTGATTTGGGGTAGCATCGGATGTGCTCTAAGCCTCAAATTTTTGCAGGGAGGCTTGGGCATAGGTATTCCAAAGAACCCATAAAGTGTTTTGGAAAATTTCACCCAGAAGTGATTTTATTAAAATAATTAATATTTTTAATGGGGTTCCTAAGTCTAAACTTAGGAAAATTAAAATATTAATGGGTATTAATCTAATCAGGGGTGAAATTTCTAGAAAAAGCCATAGATCAAGTCAAATCGATCTGAGGCTTTGATTATGTTTTAATCTAGGCCGTCGGTTGCTCAACACGAAGATATAAGAAGGGACTTGAGGGTCATTTGGAAAACACACAGAGAGATTGAGAGCTTTAACCTGGGGTGCTTGCTTTAACCCATAGAGAGCTTTCTTCAACCTGCATACATGAGATTCCTGATCATGAACCTCAAACCCCTTGGGTTGTTCCACATAGACTTCCTCTTCGATTGAACCATGCATGAAGGCGGTCTTGACATCCATCTAATGTAGGTTCCATCCTTGCGAGGCAGCAAGGGCTATGATCGAGCGAATGGTGGTGTATCGGGCAACAGGTGCAAATATCTCATCGTAATCTACACCTTCCTTTTGAGAGAAGCCTCGAGCAACAAAGCAAGCGTTGAACTTTTCTGCGCTTTCATCAGGTCCATGCTTGATTTTGTAGAGCCACTTAGAAGTGACAACCGATTTGTCCTGGGGTTTAGGGACCATATCCCAGACATCATTCTTCATAATTGACTCGTATTCTTCATTCATAACATCTTTCCATACTTGTTGCTTCATGACTCCCTCGAATGATGATGGCTCATTTTGAATGATAGTGCTCATGGCGGTCAAATATCCTTGATACCTGTTCGACTTCTTGCTTTCATGGAAAGTCCCCCTTGGTGCAATGTGCCTCTCAGCATCTTCGAGAGTCTCCCTAAGCCATGAGGGTCTCCTTTTGGAGGAGGAGGGTTCATGAGGAGGAGGATCAATAGGATCCACAGGTTCATCAACATCAGGCATCGTTTCGTCTTCTTTTTTCACCTTGATTTCCTGTGTCAACTTCTTTGTCCTCCCTTAGGATAGGAAGGTTGTTGATCTTCCTGAGGGCCATATCTTTGTCGAAGGTGACATCATGACTTATTTCAACTTACTTTTGACCAGCCACACAAATTCTATATCCCTTAGAACTTTCAGTATAGCCCACAAAGATTCCTTTCTTCCTAGATGCACCCAATTTGCTTCTTTTCTCTTTCGGCACATGAAAATATACGAGGCTTCCAAAAATTCTAAAATGAGAGACATCAAGTTTCTTACTAGTGAACATTTCTTCAGGAGTCTTGGAGTCCAATGCTTGATGAGGGCATCAGTTTTGAACATACATGATGGTATTTACAACTTCAACCCATAGAAACTTCGGAAGGCCTTGATCATGCAGCATGGCACGAACAACTTCTACAATAGAGCGATTCTTCTATTCAACCACACCATTCTTCTGGGGAGTGTATGGTGTTGTAGTCTCCCTCTTAATGCCATCTTCTCTGCAATAATCTTGGAATTCATTGGATTCGTATTTGGTCCCATCATCAGTCCTCAATATCTTGATTTTCTTCTCGAATTGGTTTTCGATCATTGCTTTGAAGTGTCAGAACCAGGTGAACACTACATCCTTCTTCTTCAAGAAGTAGATCCAGGTCTTGCAAGAATAATCATCCACAAAGGTGAGATAATATAAGTATCCTCCCAAGGAGTTTATGGGCATCATACCAGATATGTCGGAGTGGATCAATTGCAATATGTCTGTGGTCTTGCTATTACTTGAGGGGAATGGACCCCTTGTAAGTTTTCCGTCGGTACATCCCGAACATACACCTTCATGCTCTACTTTGAACTCGGGCATACCTATCACCATCTGTCTCACATCGGGTAGGAGCTTATAATGAAGATGGGCGAACCTCCAGTGCCATAGATTAGATTGTAGAGATGTTGGAAGACATGGCTCCCAATGGACTTCCTCCAACTTGATACAAAGTGTCAACCTTGAACCCAAGAGTAAAAGCTTCTTTAAAATTTCTTTTCCAAACACGTATCTTTCCTTCGATAAAAGGCACCTTGAATCCTTTATCTTCCATTGTCGAAATGGACACTAGGTTCTTCTTAAGATCGGGTACATATAGTACTTCTTGCAAATGAATAGTGTTACCTTGATTCAATTGAAGGGTAACATTCTCTCCTCCCTTCACGAGATAGGTGGCATCTTCTCCAAGGATGATCTCCAAGTTTGTCTCTTTTTCTATTAGATTAAAGAGCGCTTCCTTGTATCCGGTGAAGTGCCTTGAGACACCACTATCAATCAACCAATTTCCCAAAGTGTCCGGAGGAGAGGCAATGGAGAGGGCCGATATAAGATAGTACTCCTTTTGCTTATTGTTAACAACATTGGATTCTTCATACCTGGACTTCCTTGATTTCTTGGAGGGTCGACCATTTCCTTGATTTCCTGCATTCCTATTTCCTTTGACATTGGACCTGCCATTCCTTTGATCGTATATATTGAAGTTGCACTTGGAGTTGTTATGCTAGTCATCATCTTGAGGTGTATCCCTTCTATTAGGACACTCCTTTCCATAGTGGCCAAACTTATTGCAAACAAAGCACCTTCCCTTCTTTCCATTTTTGAATCCCGGTCTTCCTTGACTTTGCTTCTTTGAACCTGTGTTGTTCTTCCTCTTGGCATGAGCGGAGAATGCAGTGGGGTTGCTTCTGTTAGAAGACATTTCTTGCTCCACCATTCTTGTTTCTTCTTGAATGCATCTTGACATCAATTCTTCAAACCTTGGAATTCGATCATTGTTGAGTATAGTGGTTCTAAATACATACCACTTAGGTGGGGCTCCTCCAAGGGCGGTGAGAGTAAGTTCCCTGTTAGGAACGACTTCTCCAATCGAGAGTAGATCATTCTTGATCTCAGTAATCCTCAAGAGGTAGGATTGAATGTCCTCATCCTTGCCCTTCTTAATATCCTTCAACTTATTCTTGAGAAAGAGAATTTGAATAGCATTACTGACCTTGAACATGCAGATCAACCTGTCGTAGATCTCTTTGGAGGTCTTCAATTCGGAGATATAGGCCACTAGATGCTTGTCAATGGAATCCATGATAAGCTTCTTTGCTTTGACGTCTTCGTAGCAACCGATGCATTTGAAGGAGGTTCAGGGATTTTACCCTGCACATAATCCATCACTTCTTTTTCTTCCAAGGTCAAATCAAGAGACATCTTCCATCCATGATTGTCAGATTTATCAAGGAGCTCGTCTTCAACCAGGAAGTAGGATGAGGAACCCATTGAGTCTTTTGTCCTTGTCCAACTGTCTTTGGTGATTGCTTTTTCACTCTTGCTTGGTCTTTGTCTTCACCTCAGCTCTGAGAACTGTTAAAGTGAGATAGATTACTTCTTAAGATTTATAAGCAAATGTGATATGAGCAACAACCATCAATACATAAGAGAAGCATAAAGCATATGAACAACTAATGCCTTCAAGTAAACAATAGCTTGCCCAAAATGAGATTAAGATACAAATGATAGAGAATTTAAATGTTAGCCCAAGATAACAAGATGAAATTAAATTTGCAACATAAAACAAGTAGTACTTGAAAATGAAATGTTCAACTTACAAGATTGTTAAAATTTGCAACTAGGGCCAAACTCCACATGGGTTATCTTATTTATGACCACTGATATTTTTATTAGGTTCCTCTCTTGGAGAGGTGTAGGATTGATCTAAACATCATCCAATTCTGACATGTACAAATGAAGTTATGAATTTATTTTGATTATGGAAAATTGTCAAGGTCGGCTAGAAAACTTATGTAGGCTCAGAAGCCCAATGGTCATGTCTATTCATCCTCAACATTAGCCTATAAATACATGATGCCTCATCCTCATTTGGACACACTTCACTTCTCACACCTCTCTCTCTTAACATGATTGGGTGCGGATTTCTGGGCAGCTCTCCACACGTGCAAAGGACTGCACTTTTCTGTTCTAGCTGTTGACTAGTGTTGACCGAATTTGCAGGAGGCTGTTTTGACTGCGTTGACCTATTTTTGGTGTGATTTTGGGTGGAGGAATTCCGTCCTAGCAGGGTGCAGATCTAGGCACAAGAACCGATGCAATTTGACCTTCTGTTTGACCAACGTTGACTGTACTAGGGTTGGTCATAGGGTTGACTTTTGTTGACCAGTTTTGACTGGACTTTTTCGGACTATTTTGGGCTAATTAGACTTGCTGTTGGAGGCCGAAGTTGACTGGGTTTGACCGAGCTGTTGAAATTTCTAAGTCTAACCTGATAGAATTTTTTTTGCAATATCTGGGTTATTTATCCTACTTGTTTATTACTGAACAATTTATTAAACAATATAAATACTGAAATAAACACAATGCAGTCTCAACCATCTATAGATCAACAACTGAAAGAAATAGACAAACACACAAGGGACACCGTTATTTTTGGACAGTCGTGCCTAGTAAAACCCATCTTGGGAAAACTGGTGCAGCAATTCTGTGGGTTTTATTATTATGCAGTTTTTCTGAGTACAACTGGGTGCCAAATTGACTCACCCTACAGAGAAATTAATCTGGCAGTAATCCATCTTCGGAAGCAGATATTCTAAAAGTCTGCTCCACGAAACCCTCTCCAGCTCCTCTTTGAGGCACTACATCAGCCCTCCTGGCCTCTGCAGCAACCCTCTGAGGCTCTGCGCAACCTCTTTGGCTCTCTGGGTCACTTCTGCAGCCTTTGCGTCACTCACGCAGGCCCTCTGGCCCTCTGTGCAGTCACTATTGGCCTCTACGTGGCTTCCTCTAGCTCTGCGTCTGCCTCTCTGCTATGCACTCACTGCCCCTTGTTGCAACTGATCACTGGTTTGATTTCTCTTAGCAAACCCCGCTCTGGAAAATCGAACTGATTGATCACTCTGGTGTCTCTCCAACTGACCCTCAATCCTTCTCTTATAATTTTTTTGTTGAGTCTTCAACGGTTGAGATCACATCTCTAATCAACAGCTAAGATTAGATTTGGCTTGATCCATGTCATTAAGAACCTTCTAACCCAGTTTTATATTAATACCCATTAATATTTTTATTTTCCTAAGTTTAGACTTAGGAACACATTAAAAATATTAATTATTTTAATATCTCCTTCACCAAGTAGAATTTCCCCAAACCACTTCTGGGTCTTGGAGATCTCATGTGCTTTATCCTCTCCACCAATTTTCATGGCTAGGCACATTTGATGCTACCCCAAATCAACACTCCCTCTTAGCGAGGAATGTGCTTTAGTAATACTCCACCACTGAGTATTACCCTGATCATCTGACACTGGTATCTGTGCTGATGCTTGGCCTTCCCGCCCAACATCCTCTGCACTGCTGCATCCTGTACTGCTTCCCATGGCTCTAGCACTGCCACTGCTACATCTGTACGACAACTCCCTCTGCATCCGTGTTGCTGCTAGTCCTTCCTCCCGACACTGCATCTGCACTGCAGCCCTCTCTCATTTGTTGCATCGTGCTGCCCATAGCACTACTATTGCTACTGCTGCACTACAACTCAGTTACTGAGACAGTGGTAACTGATCTACCCAACTACTGACATCCTTGTCAGGCTAGAAACCCTCTTGATGTTGAAGCTCTCTCTGCTGCTATCTTGTTCTCCCTCTACTGCCTTTGTGCCGCTGCAACACCTTTGTGCCTCTCGCATTGCTGCAAACACCTCTGTGCCTTCTTGCACTATTGCAACCTCCTCTGTGCCTCTCGCATTGTTGCAACTCTCTCTGTGCTGCTAGGGACTACTGCACTCTAGCACTCTCTCCCGCTCCGTCCGCATCTGCTTCTATCGACATCTGCCATCTTGCTACTGGCACTTCGGGGCTCCTGTATCCGGATATGATCCAAGAGTTTGGGTACCTCAAGGTTCCTGCCCCACATCTCTTGTAGTCCTCCTGAATACAGCTTGATGTCTCCTTACTTCTTCTCTAAAGGTACATGAGCACTCATGGCACAATCGTCATCATCCTCTACCTCCTTTTTCGCCTTTGCTGGCACTGCCTTGGAGTCAGACGCCTCTCCCTTATTCTTCTTCCTCGGACACTGGGTTGCATAATGGCCCAACTCTCCACAGTTGAAGCACTTTATCTTGGAGTGGTCCTTTTTCTTCCTCTTCCCTTGCTGCTTTGCAGATGCTAGAGCCGCATCCTCTTCCTCCTCTTTCTTGACCCAAGCTCCTTTGCCACTACTTCCTGCCTTGGTTAGCAGTTTGATCACTTCTTGGAGAAGAGCTGCCCACAATTCTTCCCAATTTAGAAGATTCTCTCTACCCAAAATGCTTTGGACAAATGTCTCCCACTCCTCAGAGACTGCGTTTAGGGCGGTCCTCACCATTAACTCCTGATCTGGTGTGGCCCCTATGGAAGTAAGTTGGTTCCGAATTGTTAATTTATGATATGTTCTATGCTTATAATAGTTTACTTCTTTTCCTTATTATATTCCACAGATTAGCAATCACATGTACATAAAGTAAAGTGTAGATAGAACATTAAACGATCGACAGAAAACAAGCCAAGACAAGAGACACAAGATGTGGCGGCTAGCCAGGGACAAACCCAACAATGTGTGGGGAAACCCTTTGATCAAATCTTCTTTTATCTTCAATAATTCAGTAGAGAGAAATAGTACAATAAATCTGATTCATATCAGCAGTAGCAAACCCTAGATCAGCAGCGTCAGCATTGGCAGCTTTATCATCAAACTAGGGTAGATGATATCTCACAAACCGATTGTCGGATCGGCTTGATTCCACCACCAAAAGTTGTGGCTTCCAGAGGAGGTTCAGATGAACCTATAGCGCAGTTCAAATGAGGAGATCTTCTAGTCCACGCAGGTTATTCTTTACTTCTGCAGTTGCAACTTCAGTTTCGGCAGCTTCCGGCTTCAAACTAGGGCAGTCGATATCTTGCAAACCGTCCATCGGATTGATTTGATTCCACCACCAAAAGTTGCGGCTTTTAGAGGAGGTTCAGATGAACCTACAACACAGTTCAGATGAGGAGATCTTCTAGTCCACGCAGGTCAATCTTTACTTCTGTAGTTGCAGCTTCAGTTTCAGCAGCTTCCGGCTTCACATGTGTGAGGGAGAGACCCTTTTTTGTGCAGTAGAGAAGAGACTCTTTTCTGCGCAGTAGAGAGAGAGAGAGATGTGATGAGATGAGTGAGTCCAAATGAGGAAAAGTCCTCCTGTATTTATACACAATGTTGGTGTTTGAATAGATGCGACTGTTGGGCTTCTGAGCCTACATGAGTTGTAGGTCGGCTTGATAATAATTCCATAATCAAAATAAATTCATATCTCCATGAATACTTATCAGAATCGGATGATCTTTATATCAATCCTACACCTCTCGACGAGAGGAATCTAATAAAAATATTATCTGCCATGAATAAGATGACCCACATGAATTTTTGCCCTAGTTTCCAATTTTAACACGAATCTCTTGCAACCTGTTAAGGAAGTGATCTATCTGCTCCCCCTTCTGCATCTGATACGACCGCAACTGATTCTCCAGTAGCATCTTCCTCTGCACGAAAGTGCCCTGATACAATGTCGTCAAGGTGTCCCACATTTCCTTTGCCGTATTCTTCTTGGCAATATGTTGAACTACATGATCCTTGACCCCATCAAGGATTTTTCACTTTGTCTTGGCCATTGCATCCTCATACTTTTCGTTATCAACTGGGTCGACTGGGATAGCCACAGTTCTCAAGGCGAAGGCCTTGATGCGATGTCTATCTAGAACAGACAGGATCTTGGCCTTCCAGATGACAAAGTTGGACGCCCCGTCCAGCCTGTCCTGATCCCTCAGTTCGTTCATGGCCATCTCTGCTTTTCTTTTCAACTCCTCTGGGTCTCTACTTCCCTCCTGGAAGTTCTCTTTTCGACTTCCTTTGAGTCTCTACTTCCCTCCTGGAAGTTTTCTGCTAGACTCCCTCTGAGTCTCGATTTCCCTCTTGGATATGCTCTTGCCAACAGTCGAATCGCACCTCTTCGATCCCCTTTGCTCCTGCAACACTGATCTGGATTTCTTGGCTAGAAATCCCCCAGGTAGCGACTCCCTTCTACCTTGGTTCTGTCCCATTAAGTACTGTCTGCCTCAACAACAACAACACCCCACCAGCTTGACACTCCACAGTCTGCCCACAACTTCCTATGCTCCAGCAATTGAAGAACTGAGCCTCTAGGCTTTGCACAATACTGGCAGTGGTTGAATCGCTCCACTGGTCAACTACGTCACTCCTACATAGCTGAGAAGGATGACATGGCTCTTCGTGAGCCTCTTCTGCCTCTCACTGCTTCTGCGTTGACCCCTTCTTTGGCTCGAACTGATGACACAGGCTCTTTGCGTCAACCTTTCTCTGCTGGTTTCTGCTTAGGAACAACTTCTGTCACTCGGGACAACGGTTTCTGCTGCAAATTCTTTGATTCAGCTGATGCCTTCAACTCTCCTGTGATCTGCAACCCTTTGATACCATGTTGAAATTTCCAAGTCTAACCCATTAGAAATTTTTCTGCACTATCTGATTTATTTCTCCTACTTGTTAATTAGTGAACAATTTATTTAACCATATAAGTATTGAAATAAACACAATGCAGTCTCAACCATCTACAGATCAACAACTGAAAGAAATAGACAAGCACACAAGGGACACTGTTATTTTTGGAGAATCGTTCTTGGAAAAACCCAACTTGGGAAAATCGGTGTAGCAGTTTTGAGGGTTTTATTATTATGTAGCTTTTCTGAGTACAACTGGGTGCCAAATTGGCTCACCCTACAGAGAAATTAATTTGGCAGTAATACCTATCTTCGGAAGCAGATATTCTGAAAGTCTGCTCCACGAAACCCTCTCCAGCATCTCTCTGAGGCACTGCGTCAACCCTCCTGGCTTCTGTGTTAGCCTGAAACCCTCTGAGGCTCTACGCAACCTCTTTGTCCCTCTGTGTCACTTTTGCAGCGTTTGCGTCACTCACGCAGGCCCTCTGCATAGTCACTGCTGGCCCTCTGGCCCTCTGCGCAGTCACTGCTGGCCTCTGTGTGGCTTCCTCTGGCTTTGCGTCTACCTCTCTTCCTTTGCGTTGGTCTTTCGACACTATCTATGCCTCTCTGCTATGTAGTCACTGCCCCTCACTGCAACTGATCACTGGTTCGATTTCTCTTAGCAAACCCCGCTCTAGAAAATCGAACTGACTGATCACTCTGGTGTCTCTCCAACTGACCCTCAAGCCTACTCTTATACTTTTTCTGGTGAGTCTTCAACGACCGAGAATACATCTCTAATCAACGGCTAAGATTATATTTGGCTTGATCCATGTCATTCAGAACCTTCTAACCCAGTTTTATATTAATACCCATTAATATTTTTATTTTCCTATGTTTAGACTTAGGAACCCATTAAAAATATTAATTATTTTAATATCTCCTTCACTGGGTAGAATTTTCCCAAACCATTTCTGGGTCTTGGAGATATGATGTGCTTTAGCCTCTCCACCAATTTTCGTGGCTAGAGCACATTTGATGCTGCCCCAAATCAACACGAGCTGAATTGAGGAAGAAATATTCCCTATTGACGAACGTTGACTTTTCTGGTTAGGGCTCTTTTGCTGCTGTTATAAATTATCGGAATTTGTAAATTGTACTATCTCTCTTTGTTGAACTATTGAAGACTACTCTGTTGAACTATTAAAGACTAAAAGAATATTTGATCAAGCGTTTCCCCACATTGGGGTTTGTCCCTGGTTGGTGCCACATCTTGTGTCCTCTTGTCTTGGCTTGTTTTCTACTGTTTATGTTTATGTTCTATTAACATTTTACTTACATGTTTATGTGATTGCTAAACTGAAATTGATATTGGGCTCATAAAAAAATTGAAATAAAATTGCTCTAAAGCATAGAATAAACCATTGTTGCCTAAAATTAACCACTTGGATTTCTCCTAGTAGAAAATCTTGCAAAACTTGAATCCAATGGAGTCGCCACTTGAGAAAGAATCTAATGCTAAAGTTCAATATGCTAAAACCAAAAGTTAGTAGATTTCCCAGGTACAAGAAAGCTTGTCCCCAGTGGTAGCGCCAAAAGATTTGACCTTGCCGCCCACACCTACCTACAGTTAGTGATAAAAGCCTTTAACCCCACAAGGTGTGGTTGGTGGCAAGGAACCTAGAGAAGGGGCTGTCACCTATTCCCAACTCTCTTCTTTTAAGCTATCTCTTAGGTTAGCTATGGGGGGTGGTCCCTAAAGGAAAACTAAAGTTAAAGATGTGAGGTTTCTAGGAGAATTGTTAAAGTGAGATAGATTACTTCTTAAGATTTATAAGCAAATGTGATATGAGCAACAACCATCAATACATAAGATAAGCATAAAGCATATGAACAACTAATGCCTTCAAGTAAATAATAGCTTGCCCAAAATGAGATTAAGATACAAATGATAGAGAATTTAAATGTGGGGGGTGGTCCCTAAAGGAAAACTAAATTTAATGATGTGAGGTTTCTAGGAGAATTGTTAAAGTGAGATATATTACTTCTTAAGATTTATAAGCAAATGTGATATGAGCAACAACCATCAATACATAAGACAAACATAAAACATATGAACAACTAATGCCTTCAAGTAAACAATAGCTTGCCCAAAATGAGATTAAGATACAAATGATAGAGAATTTAAATGTTAGCCCAAGATAACAAGATGAAATTAAATTTGCAACATAAAACAAGTAGTACTTGAAAATGAAATGCTCAACTTACAAGATACATCAATCATTCATGAGCATAATGACCATCAAAATGATAACATGAAATGGAGTTGCAAAAGTAAACAATATTCCAAGTACAAGAGAATTAAATTGTTGCAAAATTTAAGAGATTACAATACTTGCATCAAAAGTGCTTCTTGAAATGGGAAATAATATTTGCATGTGAAACTCTAAACCATCAAGATAGCATAATGGGAAATTGCAAGTAAAGTAAAATGTGATGTGAAAATGCTCTTGGTTTATTTTATTAGTTGAACTCTAAAAGCAAGATTGCAATTAAACTCTAATCCTCTGACTTCACCCTCACCCAAAGATTTGGATCTCATAGTGAGGAGTCAATAGAGGTAGAGGGTCCCTAAAAGCCTATTCAACCAACTTAAGTTGGAGGTAAGTTTTAGTGATGCTTGGGGCATGTAAAATCTTAACAAAATGAAGAAACTAAACTTCAACTTGAAATATATTTGCTTGACATGAAATAAAATGTTGCTTTGTAATGTAGAATTTGTCCAAATACTTGATGCATGTAAAATACATTCAATGGTGAAGCATAAGTAGACTTGGAACAATATTCAAGCCAAATAAAATCAAGTTAACAATGCTTGCATGCAAAACTTCTGAATTTGCTATGAAAGTAAATGAATTTAAAACTTGTAGCAAATCAAACTAAAGAGCATGCAAAATGAGTGTGATGCATGATTGTGTTAATTAGCCAATTAGATGAGATGCATGCAAGTGCAAAGAGATCAACAAATCAAACCACAAGTCCTCTTGCAAAAGTGGAGAGATAAGGATACCAATGGGTAAAGCTCATGCTCCCAAAATCAGAAAATTTGTTGACTTTACAAGAGGGAAAAGATCATGAAGCCTCTTCTAACCTAAGGAAAGTCTTCACAAATGAAGCTTTATGCCATAGACCTTTCTTTGCTGAAAGGTTTTTGCAATTTGAGGCCTAGAAAAGGCTCAACAAAATTCAAATTTTATAGGAGGAGAAGAGAGGCTAAGCCTCTTCAATGCCCACGACCAAGAGAGAGAGTGGGAAGCCCAAGATGAACTTGGCCTAGAGATGGAAATAGTCTCGAAATTTGAGTCCCAAGGTCCTGCATTGAAACTTGTAAGTAGTTTTGGAGATGAATCCCGCAAGTCACTGTAAGAAAACAAGTTAGAAGTGAGCTACAAAACACAACAAGTATTAGCTCAATAAATTACAAAATATTGTACATAAGGCTAAGCCAAAGAGTATGAGTAAACTCACCAGTTTGGCTAGCCATGGTTTAGCTCTTTGAAATAACAAGATATAAATAAATGAAACACGATACTTGAAGAGTAAATTTTTAATTGATTTTGATGCAATAAATAAGAGCCTAAAATTTAAAGGAACCCCTGCAAGATAAATCGAAATTGATGAGACTTTGGAATTTAACACATGTGGGTTCTCCTTGAATATTTCAAGAGTGGGTTGGTTCCTCTGAGAACTTCCCCTCATGCTTGAAACTTGACCAAAGAAAGATTTTTCTACAAAACTTCACCAAAACCAATTAGATCCACATGAAATTAAATAAATGCAATGGAGAGAATTTCTAGAGATATATTTGACATCACTAAAATATTTCTCTTCCTAGAGCAATTAAACAATTTTTATGCTAATATGAGATAGCTGCATATCAACATAACTTGAAAGCATGAAGGAAATAATAGCATGAGGAAGTAAATAGAAACATAATAACAAATACGTCAAGAATTTACCATACACAAGGAGAAAAACACCTCACAAGTAACCCCAAAGTCTGTTGTATTATATTGCAAATGTGTGTACAATCCAGCAGCGTGTCCTCAAGCCCAATAACTCGTATTACATGATACATATGAGAGCCCATGGCTCTATTATATAGAGAGTTTGGAGCAAATCCCAAGAAAGAGCAAGTCGAGTTCCAAGTGGAGATGAGAGAGACACCAAGGTAAATTGAATTCCATATGTGGCAACTAAGGAAAATCAAATTCTCCATGTGGTGCAATAAACAAAATTATGAGTGAACGAAGGCAATGAGATAACTCCAATCAAACAATCCAAACTCCAACCAAGTGCTGCCACCTCAGAGGATGATCCCAAAGAAGCTTAGCATAGGTCCCAAGGAATTGTGTGGTCCCTTCCAAGAGAAACTCTTGATTCCCCAAGTGAAGTGCTAAGTGTAGAAGCACTGGAGCTAATAGTGTGATAAGTCCCCACAAAACTCTCGATCCAAATGTTGCATTGAATATTCCATTAGTGGATGAGCTCCTCCAAATAATTCGATTTTCCACATAGGCAACTGTTGCGTTAGCTCCAGGAAATTCGATTTGATGAGATATTGGTGCATTTATGATGTAAGGTTCTCAGTCATCGTCCACATGTCCCTTGACTCAACTCTTTGACTTAGGATACTTTCCAAGTTATTTCCATGTCATTCTGTGACATGGAATAATTTATTTCTAGCCTAATTTATTGCCACATTTTCCACTAAACTTAGGAAAAGTGGGGTTTGGGGGTCCTAAACACATTTTTGACCCCTCAAATTGTGTCATAGTAGAAAGTTGAGGGTGAGAGGTGTAAATTTTATTACTCATACCCCATACAACTTCTCTAGACATCACTTATTACATTACAAATACAATTTTTATTGCAATTTCTGCCCTGCAGAAAATCTAAAAAATTAAAAAATGACCACCTAGACCTAACCAAATTCCACGAAATTTTTTGTGTGATCTAGTATGGTAATAAACATTGACTCTAGACACTAGGACTCACCCAAGGCCTCACTATCAAGCCGTACTCTGGCTTTGTGGTATATTTGGAGAAAAAACTCAATTAATTATTAAGTCCTGGTAGGGAGATGATAATTAACCAAGTGAAAAAAACCTCCCAGAGTAATACTCACTTGTTGGCAAGGTCCCAAGCTACCTAGGCCTGTTACATGACTCAAAACTCATCATACTAGTATCACTTATTACAATTCCCCGCAGGGTGTGGAATCTGGGTACAATAGAAATGATGAGAAGAAGAAGTAGAATTGAAAAACTTTGGTAACCTGATGATATATGATGGTACAAGTGTCCTTTGGTACATCCTTGGGCATGAAGTATTTAGATAAATCTTCAAGTGCCACTCGAGTGGTCAACAGGGTTGTAGTAGTAGGTCCCCCATGAGATTTTGGGTTGAGATATGCTCCACGATGTGGTTCTAGGTTGAGATGTGCTCCCTCATGATATGCTCCCCAATGATGATGTGGTTCGTAGATTTAACTCCTCGCCAATATCTTCGGGTAGCAGCCTGATGAATAGAGGGTGGTAGCATAGGCTCCCCTCAGATCACAAATTCTTCTTCTTTTAGATTTGAGAATATTTAGCATATAAGCAGGGAAAATCAAGAGATAAGCAGGAATGAGCAAGAGATGAATTGAGATGATCAATGATGATACAAAATGATGAGATACTTGAGATTGGATATGATTTGATGACAGGATACACATGACATGATGCAAGTGGAATTCTCCCTAGTTGAGAGGGAGTGTTAAAATATGCAACTGTGGTCAAATTCCACTTTGGACAGCTCATTTGATGGAGATAATGATTGCATTGAATTCCTCTTTTTTAGAGGACCAAAATCAACCTAAAGATCACTCAAAACAGATAAGGGAAAGTGTACTTATGAAGAAAAGCCCACATGTGCATATTTGATAAGGTCGGCCCTAAAGCAAAGTGGACCACCTTGGAAGGTTATAAATACAAGTGACCTCTACCTCATTTGGACACCATCATGAGACACTCTTCTATCTTGGTTTTTGGATCGCACGGGTCTGAGGCTCATCCACGGAGGAACAAGTTCACTCTGAGGTGAAATTGTAGGGTCCGAAGCTTGCATCTCAGTTTTAGGGTTTTGGGCCACAGTCACAGGCACATCACAGGAAGAAATTGACCACAATCACTCGCATAGAAGCTCATTCGTGCGACTAGAGCCTTCCAGGTGCACAAACAACTCTCCATCCATGCGACTGGGAGTTAGGACTTCAGAATCGTAGTCGCTTGCTTCTCTCAAACCAGATCCGACCCTAGTCGCTCGCATGCGAGGCTTAAGGTTGCGAATGGGTTGCTATAGTCGCTCACATGACTCCTCCTTCGTGCGATTGTGACCTAAAAGATGGAATCTCAGTTGTTCAAAGATTTCGATCATTGACCACAGGGTTTGGTAGTTGATTGCAAATAGTGACAGTGCATTACAAACTTCATAATCAGATTTTGAGTATAAGCTTTGTTGGGTTCATTTATGGATGTTGTAGTTGTTTTTGCTAGTTAGTTACATAGATGAAGATATGGATCATTATACTCTCTTTTGCTGAATCATTTGATGACAATCTAAGAAGAAGAATTTGTAAGGGTTTTCCCCATAGTTGGTTTTGCCTAGTCTCCAACCAATCCTGGTGTCTCTACGTGAATGCTTTTCTTTTATTGTTCCTTTTTGTTCTGCTACATTGATGATGATAATATTTTTCTTTGTAGATAGTTGCATATGCTGCTGAATAATGTTTTTTTTCCACTGGAAAAATCGTAATCTTTCATTAATATTGAAAAATTACATGTTGTAGATGCCATCGGCATATGCTGTAAACAGTGATCCGTCAAAAATGGTGCTTTTTTTAAAAAAACAGTGATCCGTCAACACCACGCAGGGTGTACAAGTGCAAGAAAACATCATGTTATGCATATGTGATTATGTACATGTGGGGGAAAATCATAGTTTTCGCCCCTTTTTCTTCTCAACTTTTTTCCAAACCCCCTGTGGTTCTGTTGGACTTATCAATGCCAGTGCAGTTTCAGCCACAGGTTGAGGGTTTTCTTTATCAGAGTCTGAAGAATCTGATATGTGATGTCGTTTGTTTCTGCTCATGTCCATAGTATCAATTGTATTTGCCTGTGTTACTTCTGATTGTTCCTGTGGTCTTTTGTCTTCCGCTGTTGGTACTTCGTTCGTCTGGCTGGGCTGTTTGGGATTTGTGGTCTCCATCTCTTCTTCCTCTTCGTCATCTGAATCAGGTGAGGAGAATTGCCATCCCTTCACTTGTTTTTCTGTTTTCTTCTTTCTTCGGTTGTCTTTTTTGGCTGCTGGACATGTGCTTTGCAGGTGTCCTGTTTGTCTACATATTCGACATCTGAAGGCAGTGTTTTCGAAGTCTAAACCTTGAGTCCAGCTCCTCTGTCCATGCTTTAGCTGAATCTGGTCTGGCAGGCCTTTGCTGAGGTCTACTTCCACACATATCCGAGCATATGTGTAAATTCTTTCCTCCAATCGCTGTGTGTCCCATTTGATGTAGCGTCCGATGGTATTTCCAATTCCAGCTAGTACTTGATCAGTCCAGAGATGTATTGGGAGGTTGTGTAGACGCACCCAAACTGGCATTTTTGTAACAACCATTGTGTTTGCGTCAAATTCTGGAAACCAAGGTGTGATGAAGAGTCCTGTGGATCCCCAGAACCAAGGTCCCTCCTGCATTACTGTGTCCCTGTCAGCTGCTGATAAGAAATTTACTATAAAGAATCCTTTGGAACAGAGGTGTATTTCGCATTGCATGGTCCAGTTCGTGAAGATCCAGTGGAATAAATCAACTGGTTTGGGCCAGAAGCTGTTAAATCTGCATATAACTGCTTTCCTTTCATATATATTGCAGTACTCCTCTGTTTCTGGTGTGTCTATGTTATATACTGGGGTATGATCCAGCTGTTCCACAATATATGGCCTGGCGACCATCCCTGCTTGATTTGGCGTTGTTCCTTCTTTGTTTTTCCCTTGGAGGATGTCTTTGAAGGAGGTGTTACCTGGTTTTTTCCCTGCACCTGTGCCACTCCCTTCAGCTCTATTATTGTTTCTGCCATTTACAGATGCTCCCCCTCTCAATCTCAGATTGAGTATGATTGTTGACAGGGGTTTAATCTGATATTCCCAGAGATATTTAGTATCTTGAAGAGCTCTGCCCTCATATATCAGATTTTGTGATCTGATGGGGAATCCTAATTGTTTCATGATCATTTCCTGCACTTGCTTGACAGTATTCGATTCTTGAACCCAGATAAATTTCGATTTTCCTTCAGGTAGTTTTATAAATACTTGGAATCCTCTTGCTGGAGTTCCAGCTCTTGTAATTGATGGATCTGATGCAGAGATTTTGTTCTGTGGCTTTTGCCTGTCCCATATCAATGGATGGGCGACCAGATCTGTTATGGTTTGTGTCCGATTCATCATATGTGTCCGATCTGCCATGTTGGTATCTGGTTCGACGAACCCAGGTCTCGATCTGCGCATATTCCCCTGGATCGGGACAAAATAGGGTCGATATGCCATATTAGGGCCTAGATCTGTTAGTTCAGGGCATGCTCTGTACAGAATGCCACGGATCGGTGGGAAAGACTCCAGTTTGGAGCTCCATGGTAGGAGGGAAACCAGATCTGCGCCAATAATAGACAGAGTAGGGTTCTGATATTCACTGAAAGGGGTTCCATACCTTAGACAAAATTTACGATTTTCCTCCCTGCGAGTTCCTTTATTGCAGAAGACCGCTTCTCCGCCGAGCTTGTTCTCGTCAGCTGGGTCCTGGTGGTGTCCTGGATGGCCGTTCGGACCGCTTGTTTCAACCCAATGATTGTCTGCGCTCTTCGTCTTCTGGGTGTTAAGCGTGTCTGTCAGATCTTGGCGGACAGAAGGGTCGTTTAGATCCGGGTTCCTTTGTGCCAGGGATTGTAGAGGCGGACGGTCGTCTATAGATCTGGATCCTCCTTGCGCTGTACCCTGTAGAGAGCCCAAGGAGCAGCGGACGCGAGCAGTTAGGGCCATCTCCAGAATCGATCGCAGATCCGTCGAAATCTCCGTAAATCACTTCTCCTCAATAATGTTATGATGCTTTTATTTTATTTTATTTATTTATTTATTTATTTTTACTTTTTTTTTTTTTGTCGCTTGGAAAAATCTGGGCAGATCAAGCTCGAAGGGAATCTTTTAAAGCCTGTCGACCAGACTAGCAGGGCCTAACCCCAAGGGCGTCGAGGAGAATTGACCCTGTGACCTCCTGATCGTCGAGGTACTTAACAACGGGGACTCAACCAGTTAAGCTAACCCTTGGGGCTGAATAATGTTATGATGTTATGGGGTCAAATTAATGAGTTAATTAAGAAATGCAATTATCAAATCAAGGAACAATAAAGCCATTCGAAAAATTAACAGAGGTTGGTCTCTTCTATTTTGTTAAAATTGGCAACTAGGGCCAAACTCCATGTGGGTCATCTTATTTATGGTCGCTGTATTTTTCTTGGATCCCTTTCATTGAGAGGTGTAGGATTGATCTAAAGATCATCCGACTTCGATAAGTATTTATGAAGATATGAATTTATTTTGATTATGGACAAATTGTCAAGTCGGCCAGCAACTTATGTAGGCTCACAAGCCCAACAGTCATGTGTATTCAACCTCTACATTTTTAGTATAAATAGAAGAGGACTTGAAGTCATTTGTCACACATACTCTTCATGTGATCTCCTCCTCTCCACGTCTTTGGGTTTTGGTGAAGGAGAGACACTAAGAGTATACGCTGGCCTAAAGATGATGCCCTAGCCGCAATGATGCCCTAGCCGCAATGACGCCCTATCAGCAGTGATGCCCTAGCCGCAGTAAGCCGCAGGCTTATGAGGAGATCTACACGCAGAAAAGAGGAGACTTATGTGCAACATAAATAAGCCCCTATACGCTGTCTCAAGAGGCTCAATCCACAGATGAGAGGAGGGCTAATATAGGCCCTAAATGAAGGCCTGAATCCGCTGTCTATTGACCCTATACGCAGCAAGAAAGAGACTCTTTATCCGCAATCAGAAAGAGGATCTATACACAGTCCTAGAGGAGATGATTTAGCTGTTGTTCTAGCAAGGAGACTTAGCCATAGCTTAGCCGCAGTCATGAAGCCTAGACGTAGTTGAAGGAAGCCCTTGCAGCTGACTTATGAGGAGGACCTATTCGCTGTCCAAGGGAGCTTCATACGCAACCCTAATCTGCAGTCAAAGAAGATCCTCTAAACGCTGTTAAAGGAGATCTTATTCCGCTATCTTGAAAGGCTCCTATCCACAGCCCTAAGAGCCCTATTCTGCTGTCTAAAAGGAATCACCTAATTTGTTGTCTATTGAGATATCAAGCCACAACAAGGAGGCCCAAAGAGGCCCTTATCTTAGACATGAAGATGACCTCATACGCTGTCACATCTAGCCATAGCTACTGCTCTCTCACTGCTGGTCAAAAGCATGGATGAGATACATTTAGGAGCAGTTGTCATCAGATTAGAAGTTAGACGACTAAGCTACTACCTTGGGTCTAGTTTGGGTCTGCTTGAAGGAATCTGGAACTATAGCCTAGCTGCTTTGCTAGGCTGCAAGCCATAGCAAGTAGCTAAGGCTGATATACACATGGTAGTATGATGAAGCAACAGAAGTATAGCAGCAACATGATGTAGCAACAAGGTGTTGCAGCATGATGAAGCAACAGAAGTATAGCAGCAGCATGATGTAAGTATTGCAGCATGATGACGATGATGTATTGAGTTTGCCTTATTGGGTGAAACACAATGTAGCATAGCTGTCATTGAGTGCTAATCAGCGATGAGTACAACATTAGATGCAGATTTGTGATAAGAGCAGCTCAATGATTGGAGCAGCAAAGTGACAAGTGTAGCAACATGAAGAGCAGCATGGTGCATCACGGTGAGGTGCAGCATATGGACAAGATGCAACACAATGATAGGTGAAGGAGTCACCTTGGATAATCAGTTGAAGCAACATGTCTTCAACCGATCTCATGTAGAGATGATCTAGTCTCTTATCTAGAAAGTCAAAGTGTTGACTTCTGTTGTAAATGTACTTTCTCTCTCTCTCTCTCTCTTTGCTGAACTATTGAAGAACATAAAAGAAGAATTGATCAAGGGTTTCCCCACATTGGGGTTTGTCCCTGGCTAGCGCCATATCTTGTGTCCTCTTGTCTTGGCTTGTCTTCTGCGATTTATGTTTATGTTCTATCTACAGTTTACTTTAATGCTGATGTGATTGCTAATCTGGAAAAGATATGGAGCTAACTGTGAAAATTTAAATAAATTGCTCTAAGCATAGAACATACATAAAATTAACATATTTTTATGAGATGGAGGAGGGTCAATTTGTCCAACTTGACTTGAAGCTGACTTTGACAAGTTGTACATGTGTGGACTTCACTTGAAAAACATATTTCTCCTTGTCCAAATTCAGTGATGCTTAGGTTGATTTTGATCTTTTTGGAAAGAGGAATTTAATCCAATAATCATATTCTTCAAATGAGCTGTCCAAAGTGGAATTTGGCCCTAGTTGCATATTTTAACACAAATTAACAAGGATATGATCCCTTTTCCACAAGAATAAAGGATAGGGAATTATATCCACTCTTTATTTTTGGTTCTGTTTTAACCTTTTTTTTTGTTTATCTTGTTTTGATGTTAGTGTCATATCCTTGGTGTTCCACCTAGTTATCAAAACCTTTCAATCTGCAATGAATATAGGACACTAGGGTTAAAGAGTCGAGGAACCCAAGTTTGACTTCCTCAATTTCTTGGAATCCACGTCCATCTCTTTTCTTCCACAGATTTTTACTCCTACACTTTGTTAGCCCTTGATTGAGAAAGACACTAGTTTTATCTCTTGTGCCAATCCCTTAAAAGAATCCTAGATATTTTTACTTTGTGTTTCCTAGGGTAAATTAGGGTTAGGTTATAACAAAATCATTTATTTCTAGCATTATTTGGCTTGGATATTATTGCCCTAGTGTTAGAACTTGTATGCATTCATTTGGAAAAGTAAAAATTTCTTTTGCATGCATTTTTAGCCATAAATTATGGTTGACATTCAATGTTTATCTTGTTATATGTGTTTTCCACCATGAATAAATTGCTGTAATTCATTCTTTTGTTTACTCATTAGTTGGCCCTAATTTCTTACTTGTTTATTATTGATTTTGAGCCTTTTTCTTATTGCTGTTATCAATATTTGCACGCTGTAAATCGCTAATTGAAGTGCTAGTTTATAGCAACAAAGTGAAATTTCTTGATTGCACGTGTTTGGGAACTTATTTGCGCCTCTATTGGTCAAACTAAACTCTCTCGATCTATCCATAGGGACTTTTGAACTTGCTCTCTTGAAATTATACCTTAAATTGCCCAAAGCCCTAATCGTTGCATACTTGTCCTTGGGTGAATTTTATTGTAGAACCCTTAGGGGGCATTTAGATTAAGTCTATTTGGGTTACTTGATTCTAAGATCTACCACTGAAGTCTCAATTGTGGGGATTGTATTCAACCATAGAGTTGCTGATGTAACTATGGTATCTCTTGCATTGTTGCATTCAATCTGGGTTGTTTAGTGAGGCTTTGCACTAGGGTGCTAGATTTTGCACTAATAAGACTGGATATTAGGAAAAATTGAGCATGCTATATATGGATTGGGATATGGATGCACTATACCTTTCAAAGCCCCTTGGTAGTACAACATGATGCAAGAGAAACAACACTTATCTTGAAGATAATGATGATCACCAAGGTGAAACAAGGCAAAAGGCACAAATTTAGTTCATCATGATCCATTATTTGACTCAAGCAATGATCACCAAGGTGAAACAAGGCAAAAGGCAAATTTAGTTCATCATGATCCATTATTTGACTCAAGCAATGATCACCACTTTCATTACAAATACATAAGGCATTAACACTTAATATGAAGCAAGGAGATAATGTACCTCATGCATGCCAAGCACCATATTCATCAATGTGAACGAGCTGGGAAAAAATGTTGGAAGCATCATGTTATGAATAAAATATAAATATAAATAATAATAACATATCATAAATAATGATTAATTAATAATTAGTTAATGAAGCGGTATGTTCCTAAGGACATGACCGTTCACAAAGGGACACTTGTTTAGGGTATATAAGCAGGCCCTCACCCTCATTTGTAATCATCTCACATCAATCCTTTTATATAATATTAAATATGCAATTACTTGTCCTACAATGGATGTCTTTGTCTTTGAAGTATTTTGAAAATTACTATTGTGTAGTACGAACTTTGTTTGTAACATTTGTATCAGAGTGTATACGAACATTGTTCGTTACATTGGTATTAGAGCATTCCTCTAAGTATACGAACCTTGTTCGTTACATTAGTACTAGAGTTGTTCAATCCTTTGGCCACTCAACCGCTGCACAGAGCCAATCTGATATGGCCTTTGGCCATCAACTCGTCGTCAACTTGGTTGTTGTCATAATCGAATTGTTTTGCTACACAAGCTTGGAGTTTCTCCATTTTGCAATGAGGCCTTTGGCCATAAAATTTAATGAAAAAAAGGAATAAAAATTGAAAAAAAAATATTAAAAGAAAAGAGTTGAATAAATTTTATAACGAAAAGAAAAGAAAAGAAAAGATATATATATATATATATATATATATATATATCATTTAAACATAAAGGAAAACAAAAAGAAAAAGCCAAAACAAGAATTATATATATATATATATATAAAATCATAAAGCAAAAAATAAAGTTAAAAACTAAAATTAAAAAGCGGCTACACTATTGCTAGCGCAACCCAACCGACCAGTGTTCTCACCGCCGATCAATTGCCACAGACTTCCGCCTATCTTCACCGCTGCCATATGTGCCTCTGATAGACCACCATTGTTCCTGATGTTACTCCCTATCTCTTGCTCCCTGTCATCGAACAACAAACAACCATCTCATAATCGCCGCCCATGTGCCTATAAACTCTGTCAAGGTTTGTCGTCGTTTCATGCCATTTTGGATTCCTGTCGACCGTCTGCAATCATCGGTTGCACAATAACTTGTCACTCGGGAAACCAACCACAACGTCGCCCCTGTTCCATACGCAACTGCTTTATGCTGGAGCCCTACCACCGCTGCTGTCGTCGAAGCCCTTTTATTGCTACCTTCACTACAACCTATGCGCTCTTGACCAACAGTTATAGCTCGTTAGCTGCAAGCCAACCCAACACCACTGTCACCTCCTCCGACAATTTACCACCGTCTCTCGATTTGTCCCCATGCTGCAATAATCGTGAATGGTGAACCGTGACATGGGAGAAGTCACTGAGTCGAGGGTAAAAGAAGCCAAAGGTGGTCGACATCTAAGAGTCATGACGTATCTAAAATTTAATTTGGACAAACATATTAATTATATTATAATTACAAGTACCTGTTGATATAATTGAGGGAAATAAAATCATGGGAGAGGAATGAAGTGCTAAAAAACGAAGAAAATAATGAAGTGTTAATAACTACAAGATATAGGATTTATGAAAGAAGAGATAAATCAAAAGTTAAGTTCAACAATTAGTAAATGGGTATTATAGAAATTTTAATAAAAAGTATAATCTGAGTATTTTCTGAAAAGTGTGAAGGAAGTGAAAGAGTCATAAATATTGAGAAGGGAAAAGAATGAATTTTTAAAACAAAAGGAAAAAAATAGTAATTATTAAAAAAAGAAAGCGAAGTGAAAAAGAATATTATTTTAAGTCCAAAGGGAATAAAAGATCCACAAATAGAAAAATTGGTTTAAGATTGACTTCAAAGTTCAGGTTAATTATAAAAGGAAAGTACCTTTTATTATACAGGGTTTTTTTTAAGAAAATGGTTTTTTAAAAAGTTATAAAAAAGTAGATTACTTAGTAGAAGCATTACTTGATATTAATAAATAAAAAATATTATATCATATAATTTCTTTTTTTAAAAGGGATATTTATAAAGTTCAAGTCATTGAAAGTTCTCCAAAGTTTCAACCTAAATTTAACAAAAGAAATTCTAAGTGACAAGGTTCCTTAATAAAACAAGAATGAGTTTATCATATATACAAGTTTCAAAGAGATTATTAAAGAAAAAAGGGAATTTCCAAGGTTTTGATTCATATTTTTAAAGGAGCATTATTATCAATAAGTGAGAAGGGTATTTAACGAAAAATAAATAAATTAAAGAAGGTTCCATACAAAGTTTAAAAACGTGAAGAAAAAAAAATATGTGTTTTTTTTCAATATGCCCTCTTTGTTCAGAAGTATATCCTAATTGTCAAGAGTCATTCAGAAACCAAAATGTTGTCTGCACAAAATGTTACAAAACTTATACTTTAGTTGAATGTCTAAGTGATACAGAAAAACAATCATTAGCAAGAGATATAAAACAATTAATGACAATGTTTGGGCAACAACATACAAATTTTAATTAGGAAATGAAGAAAACATAATCCAAATTATAAAATAAACATCCATCATCACCCCTACAAAACGATGTAACGCAGTGTACCAAGAAATTGTAGTTGAAAGGTCAAGAGAGACAAAATAGCCAAACTCCGGCAAAACAAGAAAGTGTTACAACAGGAATATGAAGATCTTGCGAATATGCATTACAAAGAAGTAATGAAAAAGGACGAAGAAATTTCTCACCTCAAGGACCACGTTGAAAAATTAATTGCGCAAGTCAAGAAGACTAAGATCACAAAGAAGGAAACTCAAGAAGCACCTATCAGAACAAGAAGAGGAAAATCTACGTTTAAGGAACTTTAATAAAAACTTATTAAAACAAATCAAAAGTTTAAAAAATAAAGAGAAGGATACTAAGGAGTGTGAAAATTCCTAAACCAGAATTCCTACTGCAGCAAACTGATGTTACTTCTCCTACTTGTTAACCCATACAAGTTATTTACTGTGTTCTACGGTAAATATCGAAGTAAATACAACTGCAACATTCACTATTAAAAATAATATGCCGAAACAAGGAACTGAACAAAATACGATACAACACAAGTGACACCGTTTTTTTTGGACAAATGTCCTCGGTAAAACCCAATGTAGGAAAATCGATGCAGCAGCTCTGAGGGTTTTTATTATTATGCAGTAGTAATTTCTGAATACAACTTCTGGATGCCTTCCCAACAATCCAGTTACAGAGAATATCACTGATAGAGAGATTTGTGAGATTAACTCACACTATCACTGGAAATCCAGGCTGATCCTGCCCCTGAATGATTGCCCCTGGCTGCCTCTGCACATTGTTTGCGTCAGCCCAACGTCAAACCCTCTGGGGACAACGTCACTCCTCCAGCTGATCGATTTGCTAACCAGGAACTTCGATTTTTGCCTCCCGGTCTCACACCCTGATTCCTAGCTTCTAAAATCGATTCCTTCAGCAAATTTTCGGACTTCCTTTCAGCTTCTGCGCTGCCTTTGCGTGGGCCTGCGTAGCTCTGCGTCAACCCCTTTGGTTCTGCGCTACCACTGTTTTCCCTCTGCCTTCTCTGTTGAGTATTCTCCGACCGGGAAAGATTTCCCTTCGAATACTATCCCTGCCCCTCACTGCAAAAGCTCACTTCGAATTTCTCACTGGCAGCTGCTCTGCTTCAAAAATTCGATCTTCTGAACTCTCTCTGTGTGTCTTCCAAATGACCCTCAAGCCTCCTTAAATAATCTTCTCGTTGACATTCAATGACCTAGATTAGAAGCTAATCAATGGCTAAGATCATTTCTTCTTGATCCTCATCTTCTTCTAAAAGTTACACCAACAGTTAGTTTAATACCCATTAATTATTTTAATTTCCTAAGTTTAGACTTAGGGACCCATTAAAAATAATTAATTATTTTAATAAAACTGTCTCCGGGTGGAATTTCCCAAAACGCTTTATGGGTTCTTTGGAATACATGTGCCCAAGCCTCCCTGCAAAATTTGAGACTTAGAGCACATTTGATGTTACCAGAAATCAACACTCCCTCATAGCGAGGAATGTGCTTTAGCCATGGCTCCCACTAAAGCATCACCCTGACTTCATAACATTGTCCTCTGTGCTGTTGATGTTTGACATGATGTCCACCAACTATTGCACTGCTACTGCAATTGTATTGCTGCTGACACTGCCACTGTCAACACGACATCCGTACTACAACTCCCTCTTAAGTGCTGCATCTGTGCTGCTGTTGCCACTGGCACTACCAACAACCCCTGCACTTCAAACTGCTGTTGCTACTGCATCAACAACGAAAAAACATCCCAAATTACTGAACAGGTGTTTAGTATGATGCATCTCGCTACTAGAGTCTGACTGCTGCTAATATCTGCGTTGACCCTCTAAAGCCTCTGCATTGCTGCTGACCTCTGCTCTATGCGAACTGCACCGCTGCCAACTCTACTCTACTCTACTCAGTGTTTGGCGCTCTTAACCACTGCAACTGTCACTCCTGCACTCCTCTGCACCAACTGTCACTTGTTCATCCTGCTACTTCTGATTTGGGCTCCCATAGAAAGGAATTGATCCGAGAGGTGGGCTCCTCAAGGATCTTGCCCATTTGTAGCTCTTTCGAACTAAAACTCTAAATTAGCCCACCTCCCTCCTGGAGGTATCTCGGCTGTCATGGCAAAATTTGATATACTCATACTGTGGCTGCTACTGCCCTGCTGATGCTTCTGCATTACTGCTGCAACTACTGCAATAATGAGTATGATCTCCCCAGATCCAGAAGTACTAGCCTTCATAGGGCTTCTCCCTTTGAAACTAGACTCCCTCCGAGTCTTGATCTCTCTATGGGAAATCTCTCTACTCCCTCCTAGAAACTCACACAGTGATCCTGCACTGGAAACTGGATTGCGAAGCTCTGCGTAATCTCTTGGCTGGAACTGCACCTGCATACTGCAACTGGGCAATTCACACTGCTTGTGTCACTGCAACTAGTTCTGCAACTGTCTTCTGGAAACTGACTGCAACTAGCTATGCAATTGTCATTTGAATGACTAGCTGTGTCTGTTGACACTGTGATCCTCCTGCTACTGATTCTGTTGGGCTCCAGTAACAAGGATCCTGATCCATGTGAGAAATCTGCAGCAACTGGATCTAATTTGCTGCTCTTTGATGGATCCTACCCATCCATGGCCATCTTTGCAAAAACGTCGAATTTCCTCCTCTCTCCTCTGCACTGTTGTTGGGCTAGCCTATGCACTCCCAGCTGGAGTCAGTGGATCTGCTGCCCGTTTGTTACTGCTCAGCTCGTGAGAATTCAGACTCCTTGGCTAGAAGTCCTTTGAGGAAGAAATTCCCTCAATTGAGTCTTTCTCTTCCCTCTGACGACTTTGTGCCCAACAACTGCTTGCAGAAAACTGTGTCCCACGAGAAAAAACCCTCTTCGTTGAAGCTTCTGCTGCACTTCTCCTTTTGCCGCAAACTGATTTTGATCTGGAAATCTTACCTCTCTGTCGACTCACTCAGAGAGAGATTTACCACAAAAATTTAGCCTTCCTGGCCTGAACTGCGCAAATCCTCTAGGGATTCGAATTGCTGCCTCTGCAGGAATTTCGAATTCCCTTCTTCCTTCAGTGTTGGGTCTTCCGGCTTTGCTCTTCTTGCTTCACCTGCAGCTCCGATACCATGTGAAAATTCCTAAACCAGAATTCCTGCTACAATAAACTGATGTTATTTCTCCTACTTGTTAACCCATACAAGATATTTACTGTGTTCTATCGTAAATATCGAAGTTAATACAACTGCAACATTCACTATTAAAAATAATATGCCGAAACAAGGAACTGAACAAGAAAGAGATACAACACAAGTGACATAGTTGTTTTTGGAAAATTGTCCCCGGAAAAACCCAATGTGGGAAAACCAGTGCAACAGCTCTGAGAGTTTTTATTATTATGCATTAGCAATTTATGAATACAACTTCTAGATGCCTCCCCGACAATCTAGTTACAGAGAATATCACAGACAGAGAGATCTGTGAGATTACCTCACACTATCACTGGAAATCCTAGCTGATCCAGCCCCTGAATGACCGCCCCTGGCTGCCTCTGCGCAGTGTCTGCGTCAAACCATTTGGGGACAGTGTCACTCCTCCAGCTGATCGATTTGCTGCCCATGAACTTCGATTTTTGCCTCCCGGTCTCACACCCTGGTTCCGAGCTTCTGAAATCGATTCCTTCAACGAATTTTTGGACTTCCTTTCGGCTTCTGTGTTGCCTCCGCGTTAGCCTACGCTGCCTCTACGTGGGCTTGCGTAGGTCTACATTAGCCCCTCTGGCTCTGCGTTGCCACTGTTGGATGTCCATCTGCCTCCTCTGCTGTGTATTCTTCGACCAGCAAAGATTTCCCTTCGGATACTATCCCTACCTCTCACTGCAAAAGCTCACTTCGAATTTCTCACTGGCAGCTGCACTACTTCAGAAATTCGATCTTTTGAACTCTCTCTGTGTGACTTCCGAATGACCCTCAAGCCTCCTTAAATAATCTTCTTGTTGTCATTCAACGACCCAGATTAGAAGCTAATTAGTGGCTAAGATCATTTATGCTTGATCCTCGACTTCTTCTAGAAGTTACATCCACAGTTAGATTAATACCCATTAATTATTTTAATTTCCTAAGTTTAGACTTAGGGACCCATTAAAAATAATTAATTATTTTAATAAAACTGTCTTCAGGTGGAATTTCCCAAAACGCTTTCTGGGTTCTTTGGAATACATGTGCCCAAGCCTCCCTGCAAAATTTGAGACTTAGAGCACATTTGATGCTACCAGAAATCAACAAGGAGAAAGTCAACATTTCAAAAAACAGCATAGTTTCACGTCTAAGGAATCATAATCAAAACCTTCTTACGCAAATAAAGAAGCTTAAAATTGACAAGAAGTTGCTAAAAGACAAGTTAGAACAATTTAATTAAGAAGAAGTATCAAAGTCTCCAGTCGTAAGAGTCCAAGTTGAAGATAAGGGAACGAATACCGATCCAGTGAATATCAAAACTCAAGAAGAGGATAAACCAACTGAAGTAAATATGTACTCAAAAGTTGCAGTTCAATCATTAGAGATTTCAAGTGAAGATTCTATAATGAACTCATCTACATCAGTACTTGAGTCTTGAAGTAAATCAGGAAGTTACCATACACTTGATAAGGGAAAGTCAAACCAAAAGAACCCCTTATCAACATCTGAATCACAAGAGTACACAACTCAATCAATGTACGTTCCCGTGTCACTCAAAACATAAATAACAAACTTTTGTTCCAAAGAATATTGAAGTGTGCAAAATTCAGTCCTGTGATTGTGAAAATTCTATCACTGCAACATCTGATTTACTTTTCCTACTTATTCTTCAATAAGTTATCTATGAAATTCCTTCAATAAACATTAAAATAAATTTTGCTGCAGATATCACATCGTAATACCAAAACAAACACATGTACAAGAATCAACACGTTGACACAGATATTTTGGACAATAGTTCTTGGAAAAACCCAATGTGGGAAAACTGGTGCAGCAAGGGAGGATTTTATTATTTAGCAATTCTTTAGTACAACAGGGTGCCAAACTGGCTTACCCACATAGAGAAAAATTCTCCAGCACTTCTTCTAGTCCCAGCGTCAGCCTAGCTGACCTTTGCTTGGCTCCCAGACACTCTGCGTCAGCCCCTGCTTGACTGCGTCAGCCCTACGCCTCTCCGCGTCACCCATGAGGCCCTCTAGTGATTGCGCAGTTTCCTGCTGCCTCTGCGTCTGCCTAAAATGCCTCATCGTTGGTCTCTAGTGGTTGATTCCTTCTCTCTGTTCCGTACTTGCTGCCTCCTCAATGCTCAACAGACCACTAGTTCGAATTTCTCAGCTAACCCCGCTCCAGAAATTGAACTGACTGGTCTCCCTCAGTGTGCCCTCCAAGTGACCCTCAAGCCTCCTGTAATACTTTTCTCGTTGACAAATCAATGACCCAGATTAAGTCCCTAATCAACGACTAAGATTAACTCTGGCTTGATCCATGACTTTTGGACCCTTCTAACACAGTTTTATATTAATTCACATTAATATTTTATTTTCCCTAAGTTTAGACTTAAGAACTCTATTTAAAATATTAATTATTTTAATATCTCCCAAACTGTTTAGAATCTGCCCAAACCATTTCTGGGTATTAGAGATCTCATGTGCTTTAGCCTCTCCACCAATTTTCGTGGCTAGAGCATGTTGATTTGGGGTAGCATCAGATGTGCTCTAGCCATGAAAATTGGTAGAGAGGGTAAGGCACATGAGATCTCCAATACCCAGAAAGGGTTTGGGCAGATTCTAAACAGTTTGGGAGATACTAAAATAATTAATATTTTTAATGGAGTTCCTAAATTTAAACTTAGGGAAAATAAAATATTAATGTGTATTAATATAAAACTGTGTTAGAATGGTCCAAAAGTCATGGATCATGCCAGATCTAATCTTAGCTGTTGATTAGGGACTTAATCTCGACTGTTGATTTATCAACGAGAAAAGTATAAGAGGAGGCTTGAGGGTCACTTGGAGAACACACTGAGGGAGACCAGTCAGTTCAATTTCTGGAGTGGGGTTAGTTGAGAAATTGAACAAGTGGTCTGGAGAGCAGTCAGGAGGCAACAAGTACGGAACAGAGAGACGGGAGATCAACACAAAGGCAAAAAAGGCAGACGTAGGGCGAGGGGGAGCCATGCAGAGGTAGCAGAGACTGCGCAGAGGCAGCAGGGCCTGCGTCATCCACACAGAGGCTGCAAGAGTGACGCAGAAGGCCAAAGAGGTTGCGCAGAGTCTCAACAGGTTGACGCAGAGGGTTTCAGGTCACGCAGAGGTCAGTAGGGCTGACACTGGGTTCAAAAGAAGTGCTGGAAAATTTGTCTATCTGTGGGTAAGCCAGTTTGGCACCTTGTTGTACTAGAAAATTGCTGAATAATAAAATCCTCCCTTGCTGCACCGATTTTCCCACATTGGGTTTTTCCGGGGACATTAGTCCAAAATAACTGTGTCAATGTGTTGATTCTTGTGCATATGTTTGTTTTTGTATTATGGTGTGATATCTGCAATAGTATTTATTTTAATGTTTATTGAAGTAATTTCATGAATAAGTTATGGTCAAATAAGTAGGAAAAGTAAATCAATTGCTGCAGTGATAGAATTTTCACAGAGCATATCCGATGCTACCCCAAACAACACTCCCTCTTAGCGAGGATTGTGCTCTAGTAATACTCCTCACTGAGTATCACCCTGATCATCTGGCATCGGTACCTGTGTTGATGCTAAGCCTCCCTGTCCAACATCCTCTGCACTGTTGCCTCCTGTACTACTGCCCATGGCTTTGCTACTACCACTGCTGCATCTGTACGACAACTCCCTTTGCATCTGTGCTGCTGCTGGTCCTTTCTCCCAACACTGCATCCGCACTGCAACTCCCTCTGCATTCGTGCTGTTATCACTCCCATTTCTGCTACTGAAACGGGTTCTTTACCATCCCCATCTTTTCCCTGAAGTAGTCAAACTTTGTCCTTCCAAGGGCCTTGGTGAGGATGTCCACCACTTGTTCTCCTGTAGGAGTGTAGCTCAACTGTACAGCTCCACAGTCCCTGACAAAGTGACACCGGATATCAATATGCTTCGACCTATCATGAAACACTGGATTCTCAGAGAGCTTGATGCAACTCTGATTATCGCACATGATCCTGGTTGCCTCTATATTCCTTCTGAATAGGTTCACAAGCAGTTTTCTAAGCCATATGGCTTCACACGAAGCTGTGCTTGCCGCCATATATTCTGCCTCAGATGAGCTCAGAGCCACAGACTTCTATTTCCTACTGCACTAGGAGGTCATTCTTGATCCAATGTTGAAACAGTACCCAGAGGTACTTTTCCGATCCACTGAACTTCCTGCCCAATCTGCATCAGTAAATCCACTCAATCTGATATCCTTACTCCTGGTGTACAAGAGTCCATAATCGACTGTGTTAGAGTCGGTCTAGTAGCCCTCCATCAGCGATCAAAACTCTTTGCATTTCATTAGTAGGTGTCTCATCAGTGTCCTCTTATTGCATTCCATTAGGCATGCCATAACCCTGATGGAGGAGCTTGTGTCTTTTATTCCCCTCTTGGCACTGCTGGTTCAAGTTGTTTCAGTCAATAAATGCTCTACAGGGTCATTTGTCTTGTCTTGAAAGTCAAGGTCCTAGGTCTAAGGTTTAGTCCAATTTGTCTTTGAGGTCATGTTTTTAAGGTCAATAAATGCCCAGCAGGCCAGAGGGATGTCTATCAAAGCATCACTTCAAAGGATTTCATATTGTACATCTAATTTTTACCTTGAATTCAAAAACCCTGTTTTTGAAGACAAGGTCATTTTCTCATTTTTTGTAAAATTGGTAAAAATTCAAACTCTTCGGAAGTCAGTATGCGGCCCTGGTCCCCTTTGCCAAGACTCCTCAGAAGCTACCTCTGCAAAAATTTTCAAGAAAAAGCATCATTTCAACCAATTTCAGGACAAAAAGGAAACCATAAGTCAGCAGCATTTAAATTTTGAAAAGTGTCATGTTATAAACATTAGAAAGTGGGTTTGAGGGGAAATTAATTCAAATCAAGTTTATAAAAGCCCCCCTCCCTTCATTTTATCATTATTTGCCTCCAAGACTCCAAGAGCAAGTGTGAAAGGCGACTTAGTGAAAAAACTGGGCGAAATTGCTGTGAGAGCCCGCGCGCTATGCATCAGGACCTGCGCACTATGCGTTGGGCAGGCGCTACGCGTCGGGGCAGTCATCGCAGTGGGAAAAAGACACAGGCGCTACGCGTTGGGCGCGCGCTACGCGTCAGGACCCGCACGCTACGCGTTGGGGTTTACACAGAAAAATTGCCTTCAAACCTCAAATCGACCCCAAATCTCTTCAAGGTTGCAGGTAGGCCTCCAAACATCAAAGTATATTGCTTGCTAAAGCTTGAATGAGCATTTAAATGTCATCATTTTGAAATGAGAAGTTCATGTGTATTTTGCTTACAAATGTCAAAGTGCAAGTAAGGCTAGGGTTTTTCTTTTGCTGCTCAAGGTCATCCCTTTTCACCCCCATTTTTTCCCCACATCCCATTACCATCTCCCTTGTCATTTTCACCTAATCTCCCTAACAAAAAAACCAAAAGCCCTAAAACCCTACCCCTATCCTTAAAATTCAATAACATAACCCTAAACCCTACTTCCCGTAAAACCCCTGCAAATTATAATTGTATGATGTTGTATATGTCATGATTCCTTCCCTAAATCCCCTTTTACTTATATTTTCCCTCAGTTCCCTCAAAAGTCTCCCTTCCCTAACATCTCCCTTGTGTTATTTGTCCCCTTGAAGCAGCATTTCAACAGTTAAAACAGCAGGTTTTTGAGCAGAAGCAGCAGTACATTTCAGCCACTTTGCTCTTGAAACCATGTCAGAAACCGAAACCGACTATGAGCAAAGTGATGACCGTGAGTCAACACCAGAGGTTGAGGTACAAAGGAGGCCTCACAGGGGTGGTAAGGGTGGTCACCATGTGAGAGAGGAGCCCACCTCTTTGACCTATTTATAAGCTTGTCCACTTGCAGTCACATGTTTCTGCCATCAATCATGTTATGAATTTTACGAGAGGATTTCTCAAATTCAGCACCATAGGGAATTGGTGCGCTTGTTTGTTTTTCATTTGCATGACAAGCATGTGAATCTTGCAGGGGTGGATTTTACATTGTCACCTGAGATTGTTGCTCAAGCAATAGGGATACCCAATGTTGGAGAAGAGTGGAACAAGCGCAAACTGTTGGACAGATTTCGGTATGAGCCCTACATTAAACCTGTGTACATGAGGCACATGACTGGTGTATTTCCTTTCAGATTTTTGAAGGATGAGTATGCTCCCTTGATGAGGCTCATCATTCGCTATTTCACCTGTGAGGGTAGATTTTCACGTTTATATTCGTACCATATTCGCTTGTTGATGCATTTCACACGGGTACGGATGATGAGCATACCATTTTTCATGTGCCGGAATATTGAGAGGATGGTGCCCTTGATGCAGAGAAAGAGCCCAGCACAGCAACACAGGAGCATCTATCATTATGGTTTGATCAAGCTTGTGGTCATACATCAGTTGGCCCAGCAGGGTATCCCATGGGAGGATTTCATCTCTCGAGATTTCTTCACAGCACCACCACCCCCTGAGGTTGTTCATGAGGAGGGAGGACCATCACAGCAGTTTGACATCCCTGAGCCCAGACATGTCAGCTCCCCTCCATTGGTCACATATCAGAGAGGCCACAAGGCCTTATTTGCATCAGCTCGGCAAGTATTTTCTCCACACCAGGTGGAAGGGGTCTCGCCATCTTCATCAGCACCGCGAGTGTTATCTCCACATCAGGTGGAAGGGGCCTCGCTTCCGACAGCAGCACAGGTATCAGAGAGGGGCAAGCAGCCCATGATTGAGGAGGGATTGTCAGGTGATCCAGATATCGACACCATTGATCTTGACACCTGTTCTCCTAGCACGGAGCTTTACAAGATCATTCAGCAAAAGGAGGCTGAAAATTGCTTGTTGCAAGAAAAATTAGAGATGGCACAATGGACAATTACATATTTGGAGCAGCGCAACAAGCAATTAGAAGATGAGCACACTCTTGATGAGTTGCGGAGGATCCATGAAGACCGCAATTTGGCTCGTAAGAGACCCGGTGATTTGGTACCCATTGAGCGAGAGGCTATGCTTCTCCGGGTCAATGCTCATTTGGAGAGGTTGGACTCTTGAGGGAGAAAGCTTCTATTGTATTATTGATTGTATCTCTGCAATTTTGGCAAAGGAAGAAAGACCAGGGTTTTGCAGTCATTTTTGGGATTCCTGTAGTTACATGTATTGATGGTGTGTTTCTCTTTGTACTTGTAAGTTTGTTATGTGATTCATCTTCTTACTTTTCCTTCTGCAAATTAGGCAAATGAAGTGTTAAAGTAGAATTCATGATTGCCATGCTCTACTTTTAAGTTTGCTTAATATCAATGTTTTCATCTGTTTAAGGAGAACTCAAGGTGTTTACTTGCTCTCCTTAACTCCTCACCAGTCATTCTTGCCCATCTGACTCTTTCAAAGGCATCAATACAGTCTCCTACCTTGCCCCAAAGAACCCCCTGCAAAAACTGTGTCCAATCCCCGCACCCAAAATTGCCTTTCCCCGATTTTCCACCAAAATCCTAAAAATCTCAAAACAAACCTTTTATCAGTTTACTAGCCTAAAATCAATGTTCTTTATTGGTTATCTCCGCCCTTTGAAGATCTTTGCCGAGATATACCGGAGAGAGCCCTCTCCTGCCCCGTAGGGCTAGCTACGAGGCTAAGTGGTTTGATGTTGCCTTGGAGTTTGCCTTTCTCAGCCTGAGGTGAAATTTCAAGCGCTAACATACTGGCGACCATACTGGGGAGAACAAACTTGTCTGTTGATTGATGTGTTTGTTTCATAAGTCTTAGACGAAGCCTGAAGTTATGCCAGGTAGCCTTCGAAACGCTTTTGCTTTGCATAAGCGGAAGTAGATAAACGCTGCTTCAGTGAATCTCCGTGAGCTTGTGAATATGACCACTTCGATTGCATTTTACCCCAGTTCATTTGTAAACTCTGAACTTTTGGATGATTAGTTGAGAGTTTTCATAGGCTGAAATCATTCACTAGCAACTCCTTCACTGAAAACTCCAGAGATCAATGCTTCATGGTGACTTCACTGCAGAGAGATCAGTAGCTTTGAGATTTTCAAGATGGATCAGATTGCAAGAAGATATGCTCCTATGAGCCGAGATCACATCCCTGGTTTTCCAAATAAAATTCCGAAGGTAGCTTGGTCAAGGAATCCGCCTACATTTAAAGATGATGGTAAGAAGGATGCTGCTCTACATCTAGTTAGATTTCATATGCATATTCGCAAGTTGAAGGTGGATTTTCCTGAAGATTGCTTGATGAAGATATTCATGGCCACTCTGGAAGGTAAAGCCCAATCTTGGTATGAAAGTTTGCCGCCTGCTTGTATTTATTGTTTAAAGGATTTTCATGCTATGTTCATTGAACGATATAAGGACTCTTATCCATCATTAAATTTAGTTCAAGACTGTTGCAAGCATGCTTATAGTTTTATTGAAAGCCTTGAGAAATATTATGAAGATGATAATTTTATGGATAATGAGATCATGGAGGCTCTGTATGAAAATCCCTTTCAGCATACTTGTCAAAATGATCAAGACATTTTGCAGCAGAATCAAGATCAGCAGGTTGAAGATAATATGGCTGAAAATGATGAAAGGGAGAATGACATTTCAGATCTGCCCACAGAAGACAGCAGCATGCAAGTAAGTCCAGTGTTGATTGTAGATTGTGATAATGTCCAGTCAGCTACTCCAGGTTCTGTTGAAATCATTTGGAATGCAGAAGACACAGTAATTCATACTGTTAGTCCATCATTAGAACACAGCCTTCATGAAGAAGCAATCCAGTCAGTTCATGAACAACAAGGTGAGATCTTTGTGCAAGTAAGTGATGAATCTCCTTTCAATAACTCAGTAATAAATGATAGTCTGAGTGCCCTGTCATATGAAGATAATTACTGTTTAAGCAGAAGAAAACAAAAGGCATTGTCTCCTTTGTCTGAAAAGGAGATAGATCAGCTCTTGAAAGGTCTTGTTACAGCCCAAGCTACAACAGATTTGCAGTGCACACATAGTCAGGAAAGTGTTGGGGAAACTTCTTCCTCTGTTGAAGAAGATGATTGTCTTGTAGATCAGCAAACAGATAATGTTTTCCTTCACAAAGATGATAATCCGGCTGTCATATCATATGAAGATGACCTACCATATTGTCAGACTACCGAAGATCATAGCATACAGGATTACCTTTCAGATTCTTCATATGTTTCATGTGCTGAAATGCTTTTCCAAGAAGAGATCTGCCCATCCATTTGTTCAGAGTTTTTTGAAGCCCATGAGCATACTTTTACCGAAGCACATGATGAAGGCAGATCAGAATTTGAAACAAAGGACACCTTGATCTTTCAGCAGGAGGTGGCAATGGCAAATCTTCATGTTTTTTACGATCCTCTAGCAAGTTTGTTGCAGCCAACAGTGAAGGTGATTATTGCAGTATTCAGTGATGAAGGAGAATATGGTCGACTATATTTTTGGATGCCTAGTTACCAGTATTCAATGTTGACCAGAAGATCTGATTAGGAGAATCAATCAAGAAGGCATCTGCTTGATTGGTTGCATTGGCATTTTGATATAGTTTGATGGTATATTGTCTTGTAAGAAACAAGGTCGTTGTCATCACGATTTCAAATCTTGATGGACTGCTGCCCTTCAATAAGCTTTGTAAGTTCTTGTTTTCGTTAAGTCAGTCATGAGTCATTTATGAGTCAGTTTTCAGTCATGTTGGTTTCATAATTGTGGCGGTTTGAGTCAGGTTTCAGTCAATAAATGAGTCAAAGTCTTGTGTCGTTTGCCGAAATAATGACTCCATCGCCCAATGGTTGAAGGCACTGGTCTGCTCTCCCAGAGGTCTAAAGTTCTTGGCACCTCCAAGGAGCTACCATCCCCATTGGAGCCAATGTTAGAGTTGGTCTAGTAGCCCTCCATCAGCGATCAAAACTCTTTGCATTTCATTAGTAGGTGTCTCATCAGTGTCCTCTTATTGCATTCCATTAGGCATGCCATAACCCTGATGGAGGAGCTTGTGTCTTTTATTCCCCTCTTGGCACTGCTGGTTCAAGTTGTTTCAGTCAATAAATGCTCTACAGGGTCATTTGTCTTGTCTTGAAAGTCAAGGTTCTAGGTCTAAGGTTTAGTCCAATTTGTCTTTGAGGTCATGTTTTTAAGGTCAATAAATGCCCAGCAGGCCAGAGGGATGTCTATCAAATCATCACTTCAAAGGATTTCATATTGTACAGCTAATTTTTACCTTGAATTCAAAAACCCTGTTTTTGAAGACAAGGTCATTTTCTCATTTTTTGTAAAATTGGTAAAAATTCAAACTCTTCGGAAGTCAGCATGCGGCCCTGGTCCCCTTTGCCAAGACTCCTCAGAAGCTACCTCTGCAAAAATTTTCAAGAAAAAGCATCATTTCAACCAATTTCAGGACAAAAAGGAAACCATAAGTCAGCAGCATTTAAATTTTGAAAAGTGTCATGTTATAAACATTAGAAAGTGGGTTTGAGGGGAAATTAATTCAAATCAAGTTTATAAAAGCCCCCCTCCCTTCATTTTATCATTATTTGCCTCCAAGACTCTAAGAGCAAGTGTGAAAGGCGACTTAGTGAAAAAACTGGGCGAAATTGCTGTGAGAGCCCGCGCGCTACGCATCAGGACCTGCGCGCTACGCGTTGGGTAGGCGCTATGCGTCGGGGCAGTCATCGCAGTGGGAAAAAGACACAGGCGCTACGCGTTGGGCGCGCGCTACGCGTCAGGACCCGCGCGCTACGCGTTGGGGTTTACACAGAAAAATTGCCTTCAAACCTCAAATCGACCCCAAATCTCTTCAAGGTTGTAGGTAGGCCTCCAAACATCAAAGTATATTGCTTGCTAAAGCTTGAATGAGCATTTAAATGTCATCATTTTGAAATGAGAAGTTCATGTGTATTTTGCTTACAAATGTCAAAGTGCAAGTAAGGCTAGGGTTTTGCTTTTGCTGCTCAAGGTCATCCCTTTTCACCCCCATTTTTTCCCCACATCCCATTACCATCTCCCTTGTCATTTTCACCTAATCTCCCTAACAAAAAAACCAAAAGCCCTAAAACCCTACCCTATCCTTAAAATTCAATAACATAACCCTAAACCCTACTTCCCGTAAAACCCCTGCAAATTATAATTGTATGATGTTGTATATGTCATGATTCCTTCCCTAAATCCCCTTTTACTTATATTTTCCCTCAGTTCCCTCAAAAGTCTCCCTTCCCTAACATCTCCCTTGTGTTATTTGTCCCCTTGAAGCAGCATTTCAACAGTTAAAACAACAGGTTTTTGAGCAGAAGCAGCAGTACATTTCAGCCACTTTGCTCTTGAAACCATGTCAGAAACCGAAACCGACTATGAGCAAAGTGATGACCGTGAGTCAACACCAGAGGTTGAGGTACAAAGGAGGCCTCACAGGGGTGGTAAGGGTGGTCACCATGTGAGAGAGGAGCCCACCTCTTTGACCTATTTATAAGCTTGTCCACTTGCAGTCACATGTTTCTGCCATCAATCATGTTATGAATTTTGCGAGAGGATTTCTCAAATTCAGCACCATAGGGAATTGGTCTGCTTGTTTGTTTTTCATTTGCATGACGGGCATGTGAATCTTGCAGGGGTGGATTTTACATTGTCACCTGAGATTGTTGCTCAAGCAATAGGGATACCCAATGTTGGAGAAGAGTGGAACAAGCGCAAACTGTTGGACAGATTTTGGTATGAGCCCTACATTAAACCTGTGTACATGAGGCACATAACTGGTGTATTTCCTTTCAGATTTTTGAAGGATGAGTATGCTCCCTTGATGAGGCTCATCATTCGCTATTTCACCTGTAAGGGTAGATTTTCACGTTTATATTCGTACCATATTCGCTTGTTGATGCATTTCACACGGGTACGGATGATGAACATACCATTTTTCATGTGCCGGAATATTGAGAGGATGGTGCCCTTGATGCAGAGAAAGAGCCCAGCACAGCAACACAGGAGCATCTATCATTATGGTTTGATCAAGCTTGTGGTCATACATCAGTTGGCCCAGCAGGGTATCCCATGGGAGGATTTCATCTCTCGAGATTTCTTCACAGCACCACCACCCCCTGAGGTTGTTCATGAGGAGGGAGGACCATCACAGCAGTTTGACATCCCTGAGCCCAGACATGTCAGCTCCCCTCCATTGGTCACATATCAGAGAGGCCACAAGGCCTTATTTGCATCAGCTCGGCAAGTATTTTCTCCACACCAGGTGGAAGGGGTCTCGCCATCTTCATCAGCACCGCGAGTGTTATCTCCACATCAGGTGGAAGGGGCCTCGCTTCCGACAGCAGCACAGGTATCAGAGAGGGGCAAGCAGCCCATGATTGAGGAGGGATTGTCAGGTGATCCAGATATCGACATCATTGATCTTGACACCCGTTCTCCTATCCCAGAGCTTCACAAGATCATTCAGCAAAAGGAGGCTGAAAATTGCTTGTTGCAAGAAAAATTAGAGATGGCACAATGGACGATTACATATTTGGAGCAGCGCAACAAGCAATTAGAAGATGAGCACACTCTTGATGAGTTGCGGAGGATCCATGTAGACCGCAACTTGGCTCGTAAGAGACCCGGTGATTTGGTACCCATTGAGCGAAAGGCTATGCTTCTCCGGGTCAATGCTCATTTGGAGAGGTTGGACTCTTGAGGGAGAAAGCTTCTATTGTATTACTGATTGTATCTCTGCAATTTTGGCAAAGGAAGAAAGACCAGGGTTTTGCAGTCCTTTTTGGGATTCCTGTGGTTACATGTATTGATGGTGTGTTTCTCTTTGTACTTGTAAATTTGTTATGTGATTCATATTCTTACTTTTCCTTCTGCAAATTAGGCAAATGAAGTGTTAAAGTAGAATTCATGATTGCCATGCTCTGCTTTTAAGTTTGCTTAATATCAATGTTTTCATCTGTTTAAGGAGAACTCAAGGTGTTTACTTGCTCTCCTTAGCTCCTCACCAGTCATTCTTGCCCATCTGACTCTTTCAAAGGCATCAATACAGTCTCCTACCTTGCCCCAAAGAACCCCTTGCAAAAACTGTGTCCAATCCCCGCACCCAAAATTGCCTTTCACCGATTTTCCACCAAAATCCTAAAAATCTCAAAACAAACCTTTTATCAGTTTACTAGCCTAAAATCAGTGTTCTTTATTGGTTATCTCCGCCCTTTGAAGATCTTTGTCGAGATATACCGGAGAGAGCCCTCTCCTGCCCCGTAGGGCTAGCTACGAGGCTAAGTGGTTTGATGTTGCCTTGGAGTTTGCTTTTCTCAGTCTGAGGTGAAATTTCAAGCGCTAACAGACTGTTCCCTGTAAATACCTGAGAACATGTTTGGTTGCTGCCCAGTGCGCCCTCTTCGGTTCCACCATGAACTGACTGAGGGTGTTGACAGCGTAGCAAATGTCTGGCCTGGTATTGACCAGATACATCAGGGACCCTATGAGCTGCCTGTATAAGGTGGGATCAACATCCTTGTCTTCTAATGCATCAATCTTCTTCCAATTGGTGATCATTGGAGTAGCCATGGGTCTACAGTCCTCCATCTTGAATCTCTTCAGGATTTCTGTAGCATATCTCCCTTGCCCAAGGAAGATCTCTCCCTTTTGCTGCCAAACTTCCAACCCTAGGAAATAATGCATTCGTCCCAAATCCTTCATATCGAATTCTGTGGCTAGATTCTTCTTGCAGTCCTCGATGAGCCTGGATGATCCTGTCAAAAAGAGATCATCCACATACAATACTAAGATTAGAGGCTCATTCTCTACAACCAGATAGTAGAGATTTGGATCTGCGTCACTCTTGACAAATCCCATCTTCTGCAAGTAGCCATCAATTCGACCATACCATGCTCTAGGTGCTTGTTTCAGCCCATACAAGGCTTTCTTCAACCTGCATACATGAGACTTCTTCTCATGTGTCTCAAAGCCCTCTGGTTGTTCAATGTATACCTCTTCTTCTATTACCCCGTTCAGAAAAGCCGTTTTGACATCCATCTGATGAATCTCCCATCCCATCTGAGCTGCAAGAGATATCACGGTCCTAATAGATGTATACCTGGCTACCGGGGCGAAGGTCTCCTTGTAGTCAATTCCTTCCTTTTGAGAATACCCCTCAACCACAAACTTGGCCTTGTATTTCTCAACACTGCCGTCTGCAGCGTATTTGATCTTGTAGATCCATCTCGAGCCTACCCCTAATCTGTCTTGAGGCCTTGGCACTACCTCCCAGACATTGTTCACCATTATGGAGTTGTACTCCTCTACCATTACGTCTAGCCAAACTTGATGTTGAGCTGCCTCCTTGAAACTGGCAGGCTCCCCATCTTGGGCTACTAATGCCTGATATCTATCTTGCTGTTTTCACTCCCTCTTATTGTTTCTTGGCGCACCGATGAAGTCCTCTGCATCTCGCAGAATTTGACGAATTTCCCTACTAGTTCTTCCTCTGCCAGCAGGGGCTTCTGTTAGCTCCTCCTCCTCCTCATCTTGAGAATCTTCCTGACCCGAGGAAGAATTTTTTACTCTCGTTGGTTGAAGAGGCTTAAGCAGCGGTTCCTCTTTTGACTGCTCCTCGGAAGGCATCTCACGGGATTTTTTGAAAGCCTTGTCCTCCATGAACTTTACTTCTCGTCGAAAGACTACCTTCCTACTCCCTGGAAGGTAGATTCTGTATGCCTTAGCGTTCTCGCTATATCCCACCAAATATCCCTTTTCCGCAGTTTGATCCAGCTTCTTCCTCTTTTCCTCTGGCATGCGGCAATATGCTAAACTCCTAAATATCCTGAAATGACAGACTTCAGGTGTCTTCCCCGTGAAAACTTTCTCTGGAGTAATCTTGCCCAATGCCCGATGAGGAGACCTGTTCTGAACATAGACTACTGTGTTGCATGCTTCCGCCCATAGGAATTTCGGCATATCCTAATCATACATCATGGCCCTAGCTGCTTCTACAATAGTCATGTTCTTTCTTTCTGCTACTCCATTTTGCTCCAAATTGTAGGGAGCTGTCCACTCTCTTTTGATGCCCTCCTTAGCGCAAAAATCAGTGAAGTCCTTATCGACATACTCTCCACCATTATCTAGCGCAAAACTTTTATTTTCTTCCCAGTCAGATTCTCCACAATAGCCTTGAACTCTTTGAATTGACAGAAAACCTCGTCTTTGGTTTTCAGAAAATAAATCCAAGTTTTCCTTGAGTGGTCGTCAATGAAGGTAAGGAAATACTCGGCACCACTGAGAGCTTTGACGGACATAGGTCCGCAGATATCTGAGTGTATCAATCCTAGTACACTCTTGGCCCTATGTTTGCTCCTAGGAAATGCTGCCTTGGCATACTTTCCTAGAGCTCATCCTCTGCATACATCATCTCATTCCGTACTTAGATCCGGAACACCTGTTACAGTGCTCTTGAGAATTCTCAGAGCTCCATGGTGCAAATGACCCATTCTTCTGTGCCATAGTTCATTCAAGTCCTTGTCTCCATGACTGCCTATTAGTGCCATTGGTGATTCTAGTTGTAATTTATACAACCTGTTACCTGTTACTTTTGATCTCGATCTGCACTTTCTTTTTCCAGCTCGGGTGTTTGACGTTTACCTTCTCCTTGATGAAGTAGACGTCATAGCCCTTGCCTTGAAGTTGCGACACGGAAAGTAAGTTCATCCCCAATCTTGGTACATGCAGCACATTTGTAGCACAGAACCGTTCTCCCGATTCTGTTTGAAAAACTATGGTATGCTTCCCTATTGGAGTACATTTTGCCTTGTTCCCCATGGTGATTTGAAAGTTCATCTCCTCTTCTTGATATTCTGAGAAACATTCCCTGATTCCCGTCATATGCCACGAGGCTCCACTGTCTACATGCCACACTTCTGATGATGTAGAACTAGTCATACAAGCCACTTCTTCTTCCAGCCTGGAAGCCAACATAGAGAAATCAAAGTCTCTTTCTCTTGTGCAATCTTCTAAAAATCTGTGCGAGTCCCCTGATGTGGATGCCTCTACATCGTGGTCTCAACCCATAACTGATTTTCCCTTCTTGTCTCTGATTACTTGCTCTGATACCATGTGAAAATTCTATCACTGCAACATCTGATTTACTTTTCCTACTTATTCTTCAATAAGTTATTTATGAAATTCCTTCAATAAACATTAAAATAAATTCTGCTGCAGATATCACACCGTAATACAGAAACAAACACATGTACAAGAATCAACACATTGACACAGATATTTTGGACAATAGTCCCCAGAAAAACCCAATGTGGGAAAACTGGTGCAGCAAGGGAGGATTTTATTATTCAGCAATTCTTTAGTACAACAGGGTGCCAAACTGGGTTACCCACAGAGAGAAAAACTCTACAGCACTTCTCCTAGTCCTAGCATCAGCCTAGCTGACCTTTGCGTGGCTCCCGGACACTCTGCGTCAACCCTGCTTGATTGCGTCAGCCCTGGGCCTCTCTGCATCACCCACACAGGCCCTCTAGCGATTGCGCAGTCTCCTGCTGCCCCTGCGTCTGCTTCTTTTGCCTCATCGCTGGTCTCCAGTGGCTGATTCCTTCTCTCTGTTCCGTACTTGCTACCTCCTCATTGCTCACCGGACCACTAGTTCGAATTTCTCAGCTAACCCTGCTCCAAAAATTGAACTGACTGGTCTCCCTCAGTGTGTCCTCCAAGTGACCCTCAAGCCTCCTCTTATACTTTTCTCGTTGACAAATCAACAATCGAGATTAAGTCCCTAATCAATGACTAAGATTAACTCTGGCTTGATCCATGACTTTTGGACCCTTCTAACATAGTTTTATATTAATTCACATTAATATTTTATTTTTCCTAAGTTTAGACTTAGGGACTCCATTAAAAATATTAATTATTTTAATATCTCCTAAATTGTTTAGAATCTACCCAAACCATTTTTGGGTATTGGAGATCTCATGTGCTTTAGCCTCTCCACCAATTTTCATGGCTAGAGCACATCCGATGCTACCCCAAATCAACAGTGATAACAATTCATCACAAGTTTTTAGTAATCGCAAGGTTCCACAAAAGATTAATTTAGGATGGTCAGATCCTTTCTCTGTGCGACAATTTTACATATCACTCGAAGGATCATATCGCCTTGTATCAACATAGATGAAAGTACTAAGACGTGAAGACATTAAAATAGAAAAAGAAATCAAGCCGTTGCATCAGTCAACTTTGAGGACAAACCTTTTTGAAGAGGAAGGTAATGTTATGAATAAAATATAAATATAAATAATGTAAAAATAAATAATAATAACATATCATAAATAATGATTAATTAGTAATTAGTTAATGAAGAGGTATGTCTCTAAGGACATGACCGTTCACAAAGGGATACCTGGCTAGGGTATATAAGCAGGCCCTCACCCTCATTTGTAATCATCTCACATCAATTCTTTTATATAATATTCAATATACAATTACTTGTCCTACAATGGATGTCTTTGTCTTCGAAATATTTTGAAGATTACTATTGTGTAGTACGAACTTTGTTCGTAACATTGGTATCATAGTGCATACGAACATTGTTTGTTACACATCATTAGTCAACTGTCTATGGAGAACCATGGATCTAATATGTAGAATTGCTGTATGCAATGTTGCATGACTCGTACTCATATAAGACTCGTCTGGCTATTGACTCGGCGACCCGTATAAGACTCGTTTGGTTATTGACTCGAAGACCCGTATAAGACTCGAGAACGACCTGTATAAGACTCGACAAAATTTTCACTCCATTTCCCTTTCCCTCCACATGATCTCCAAAAATAAATTAAAAAAATCAAATTTTGAGGGTCTTCACGGGTCTTATGCAGGTCATATATGGTTCTTTACGGGTTCAATGTGGGTAGCCGAGTTTTATGTGGGTTTTGGCAGGTATGGGTAGAAACCGCGGGTTCTATGCGAGTGACCCGTCTCACTATAAACCCCGTCAATACCCGTGGGTACTTGCGGTCTTATAAGTGTCATGATACAATGGTTGTATGTGATTAGGATCATAGGAGAAAGTCTCCTCTGGATACCCCTAGATGTCAGGATGCAACAGGCGTAACCTAATTTCATTGTGTACTATAATTATGACACTGCATAAATAACTTGATGAAGAGGGATTGTAATGTTAAATAATAAAATATAGATGTTGCTAAAATATAAGTGTTAATAAAAATCAACACAAGTTATAAGATTAGCCATTCTTTTAAATTCAGGAGATAACTCACACGATTATCACTCAACGCATAGAAGGAAACAACTCATATGTGGCACTACCCCATCACCTTATAGCTATGGGCACATGATGACTATCTAGTATCTTTTGTGCCTCAGAGCCCTTTCTACATAATAGTCAGAAAAGTAAGATTGTGGAGACAAGGCACGACTCCTCCCTTAGCCTAGTTGGAATTTCATGTTATCTATTATGTGGTGGGTGGCTAAGGAAGATAATAGATATCATAAATAAAAGAAGAAACAAAAGCCTAGCTGTTCATAGTTGAAAAGCATATGCATGATAATAGGTAGTGGCTGATTTCTGCCAATTTGGTGTCGATGTCACCACCATGGACCTTACCACAACCATTCATATCCATAGTTCATTCCAACTTAATACATTGCATTGTGCAAATATTCCAACTATAGTTTATGACATAAGAGAATATATGCAGTACTTATTGTATAATCATGGTAACAAAATATTGTTTGAAATACTAATTGGGTGGGGAGTGGGGCGAGGGGGTGAATCAATATTTCACTTTTCTTTACTATTTAGGATCAAAAATATTAACTAATAACATCACATCAAGGAACACAAGGTATATATGAAGTTATGAACAATAAATATATTACAAGGGAAGATACAACTTCTGGATTTACCAGCTACAACTGGAAGAGCTACAACCCCAAAATTTACCAGCTGCCACTGGAAGGAGGCAACAACCTGCTGAAGGAACCTATAACTTCCTTCCCTAGCACCACCTTGCCACCCTAGAGAATAAAAGGATAAAATAAAACTTCTTGGGCTCCCTTACCAGGGACAATGACCCAATTACAACACCATTCAGACCCTCAGATCATCAATGCAAGTGCCCTTACTTTGCCTTTGAAAAAAAAAAAAGCCCCTCTGCTCCACAACTTCACTAGAGGTCTGCTTCAAGGCTTTATCAAGACATCCACCGATCTCTCCTTCAACAGGGGTTGCTTAAGACTACTCCAAAGATCTGCTTCAAAACAAGTGACAAAGTCTGCTCCAGAAGAGGTCTTCGGCAAATATCAAAGTCTATATCCAAGTCTGCTTCAAATCTGCTCTCAAGGTCTGCTTCAAATTTATCAATGCTTACTCCAGAACTTCTACAAGAGCTGCTTCAGAATTTCTTCAGGACAAGTGTCAAGGACTGTTCTAGAACATGTACAAGAGAGGCACGAACAGTCTGGTATTTCTACAAAAATATCCTCAAGGTCACCTTCAAATATGGCTTCTGATGTGCCCTATCCCGGGCCGAAAACTTCCTCAGATCTTGACCTTAGAGCTAGACCGAATTAGGCCTTAGATAGCCCAAGTTTTAGGTCTCAGATAGATTCAGTGAGGGATCCAAAACAGGTTCTTTTCTAGTCTTCAAATGGAGGTTTTTACAAAGGTCTGATCAACAATTATACTTAAAAATGAAGGATAGAATAAACTCAGAAATATTTACCAAATGCAGATAGCTTCAAACTTGCTTTGACCTTCCTCAGATGATTCCAATGTCAACTTATGTCTCAGCTATCAAGTTTGTCTTATGTTTCTGCTACAGTGCTGAATTAGGGCCACAGCACAGGCCGAAATGGCTGCCAGAGAAGGGTCAAACTTTCCCAAAACAGGCCTGTGATCAGCTTCAGGTGGGGTCGTCAGACCAGCCTTAGGTTCGGATCTGTTGTATGCCTCAGATGAAATCTGGGTTTGTTGTGTGCCTCAGACCAGCCTCAGAAAATCAATGAAAAGCCCATCAAAAATTAAACATAGAAACCCAAACTTAACCCTCAAACAGTCCTCCAGAAATGTGCCTTTGCCAGCGAATTTAACAGAGAAAAAATGTACCATGAAACTTTTTCAAACTTGCAGATAGGCATGACAATGCAGGGCCTCAGATCGCTCCTTAAATCTCAGATGGATCACCAAAATCTTGCACCCTGGAATGCCAACGATTGGGTGCATTGAAGCTGAGCTGAACCTTGAAAAGACATGACCTTTCATTAGAGCTGACCTGTACTTATATTATCAAGCCGACCTGTTAAGAGGGAATTTTGACACATTAAAGAAAATCAAATTGTTGTATTTCATTGGCTCGACTTTCAAGGCTGATTGTAGGCTAATTTAAATTATGATTTTGATGTTCTTTAAGGGCAGCAACGAAGTTTTAATGTCATAACTCTTTGGGGCAAAGGTGCTGGTACAAAACCCATCTTTAGGGCATCCTTCAGAAATTGATATCTTTTCAATTGGGAGGACCCACGAAATGTGCCACCTATCAAATGAAATGGCGAGACAAGGGCTACCAAATTAGGAGTTTCTTACGACCAGATTCACTTGATTTGTGCACACAAATCATCAAATGAATGCTGGCTCAGTCACCCTTTGACATCAATGACAATTTTTCCAACAAATAATGCCACATGCTAAACATAACCATGTCAGACAACTGCTGTCTAAATATGTGGGCAATATGCTAGTTGCTATGTTGATATCTACCAGAAATGCCAGTCAGATCTGAATCCTGACAATCCTATTGGGCTGCAGCCCTACTGGTTAGTTTCTGTAAATTTCTAATAAATGAAGGCAGCTGCTACTTACAAGTCATGTGTATCATTAGTTGATTCCATCTGTCCTCACAAAAGAAATTAAAAATCCATAATAAATGCAGGTCTCTTTGCAATAAAGGGAGTTGCTTTCCTTATGGACTCGAATTTGACAATTAATACTCAATAGAAGCCCAAAATTATCAAATCAACCTAGGCCTATTTTTGCAGTAGCAAAGCAGCTCTCTCTTAATGAAGCCCAATGATTCAGTTATAATGCACTAATAGACAGAATAATAGTGAATCGGAATGCCGAGGATGCAAATCAGGGCTATATAGTATATACTGTATTTCGTTAGTGTGGACAACCTCTCTATTGACATACACCCATAGACATACATTCCCTCTACGGGAACCTGTTGGCATGGAATTGTCATTACAAATGCTCTGATGGGGCCTTGCCAACATGGATTCTAGTTTCTATATGAAGGGTGCCTTCGAAATTCACTATAGCATCTTTTAGACATATCAAAAGACTCGTTGATTATTTTATAGTTTAAACAGAATATTAGTTGCTTACACCTTGACCATTATGTTCTTTCCATGCATTGTGACTTGGGCTGTAATGTTGATTGGGTTTAGTTCAGATCACAGACAAGACACCACACAAAACTGGAAGGATTCAGAGTGCCCTATGTACTGATGTACAGGTCCCAGGATATGGTTCTAAAGTGAATGGGAAATAGCAGGCGCTTCATTCCCCATTGAGATCCATTGATAGATTTATTTTAAAACATTCTAGTTACAACATGGCTGCTCTGTGATGAAATCATGTTTCCACTTAAGCATTTATTTTTCTTTCTTTACATTCACACTAAAGATCATACACTAGTAAGATTATTTAATTTTGAGATTAGTTGGCTTGAAAGATCACTCCAGCTGATATATTTATTAACTTTGCAGATTTATCTATGTTTCTTTGCTATAACTATTTCAAGTACATAATTGTGCAAAATTATAGTGTTTAAAATACTTTTTTTGTTTGTTGGAAAAAGGTATTATCATCGCGGTATTGACTATGGAGCGTGTCATGGAGCATATGTGGGGTCACCTGCAGCTGCTCGTGTATCTCTAGTGGGCAGGGAGGAAGAAGGTTTTGTGCTACATGGTAACTGTGTTGGCCTTGATCATGGACATGGTGTAACAAGCATTTTAATGCACCTTGATACTATTTTGGTGGAGTAAGTCACATCATTAATCATCAATGGATTTCTTTATTTTTGCATATAAAAATGTGTTTATATAAAAAATGATGAACTTGTGATGCATTGTGAAGGGCATTATATGCCAAAATCTCTTTTAAATGTATCTAAAAATACTGAAAAGGTTATCCATGGAATAATATCACAAATTACTTAGAAATATCGTGGATTGTAGATAGCTAGTATGCTATGTAATGTACTTGTTACCGATCAGATTAGCAGGGCTACCAAGGTCCTTGCAACCTGTTGGGATTGAAACACACAGAGTAAGGGCCTATTTTCACTTCAGCCCGAACCCCCGCTTTTCATGCCCAACTTCCTCTTGAAAGCCCTGTTACCCACCAAAGGTGGGTGACCCCTAGGATAATTTTTTCTCCTATTCATCTTTTCCAGTGTACAACCAGCAACCCCTAATAGCCACCTTGTAACCGATGTGATGTGTCATTCATATCTCTGCCACTTGCATCAGTCATATGTCTACTCGCCCTTTTGTTAAGAGCACATGTTAGAAGGTGGGATTTTGATCAAAAGGTACTTTATTCATTTTGCAATTGGGTGCTTATGCTTGTTTATATTTGGGCATTTTTACGTGGATTATTGTGTAACTTGAAAGAAAGAAGCGTCTTGGTCGTAGTCTTGTTCCCTCACCTTAAATGGGGGGTTGATTTTCAATCCTAGTGCAGTGGGACCTCCCCTATTAGCCCATGGCTTTAGAAAGGGGCACTACATGGAAAACCATGATTGAGATAGTGTATCCCCATCTATCCCTATTCCATACTTACCACTTTCCATCTTACATTATGAGCCCCTATTCCACCTCTATTCGTTGGGTCAATTGACCATTGGTTTTCTGGGATTTCACACTCACGCATCCTTATACTTGGGTAGGGCCTGGAAATGCACCTTGGGATGTTGATGCAACTATAAGAAAAAGAAAAGATCATATGATGGCCACAAGAGAAAGAAAGAAAATCAAAATGCAAAAAATGGCAAGGACTAACAAATTAGCATGTGGGAAAAGCCAAGCATGAGCTCTACCTCTATCACATGGCCATCGCTCGGTTCCTTAGCCAATGTTTCTCTATCTCATAGAAGACAAGGAACCCTTGCATGTCCCAACTCCTAATGGGTGATGAACTGCCCCATCCTAAAGGAGGTAATAATTGTTATACATCATACAAAGCAAGCTCTCGTTCCTTGAGCTATGAGTAGTAATACAAGGAAAATCAAGAAAAGGTAAAAGGCAATCTAGAGGGGTGTAAAAACAAAGGCTGAGGTAACTTATGCATCCACAATTGTTCCCTCCTCACATCTATACACCAAGGATGAGGTATTCCATCATAGTCGGTCCCTTTGACCATGACACTTGGCGATGGAGTCCTTTCCCCTCCGTTCCATCATTATTCACATGGTACCTATCAATTGAAGGGTGGACCAAGGACATGTCACCCTCCTTTGGGGGGTTGGGAACACCTAATAGGGTTGTCAATTAACCACTCCTACCTAAGAAGGTAACACCATTATGCGACCAAAGCTCCAATTTTAGAAGAGAAGCCTCTTACGAACTGTTATTTTGCCTATTTCTTTTAAGCTTGGCTCACTTAGATGCAATAATGATTAATGTACCTAATGGTGAAAGTTGCAACACTGGATATTGTGTGCGATTGACAGGTGGTTTCATCTATAGGTCTGGGCTACTTATTGGGGTCCAAGTCCTCCAGAGGGACATATTGACACCCACAGGTGATACGTCGAGAGCCATGGAACTCTGGACAGTTGTAGAGCATCATTCACAACCATGAGCACCTTTAGCCCCCACAACATTCCTGCATTTGCTTCATTATTCATGGGATGATGCACTTCGACCAGCGTACCCCTAGCTGACATAGTGTTGATTTTTGGTAGCATTGGATGTGCTTGAAGCCTAAAAATTTGCAGGGAGGCTTGAACACATGTATTCCACAATACCCATAAATTGTTTTGGGAAATTCCACCTAGAGACAATTTTATTAAAATAATTAATTGTTTTTAATGGGTGTCTAAGTTTAAACTTAGGAAATTAAAATAATTAAAGGTTATTAATCAAACTGTGGGTGAAACTTCTAGAAGAAGACAAGGATCAAGCCAAAATGATCCGAGCCATTGTTTATAATCTAATTTGGGCCATTGATTCTCAATTGGAGGATTATAAAAAAATGTTAAAATATGGTATGTTCTATGCTTAGCGCAGTTTACTTCAAATCTTCTTATTAGCAACTGTTTAGCAATCACATAAACATAAAGTAAAGTGCAGATAGAACATTAAAAGATCGACAGAAAAGAAGCCAAGACAAGAGACACCAGATGTGGCGGCTAGCCAGGGACAAACCCCAATGCGGGGAAACCCTTTGATCAATTCTTCTGTAATCTTCAATAGTTCAGTAGAGAGAAATAGTACAATATATCAGATCTGTAATTTTTATGACAATAGTAAAAGATGCCCTAACTAGCACTTGCAAAGTGGATCAAATGATTCACAAATAATCTAGGATCAAGCTTAGTCAACCCAACCTTCAACGGAGATGAAGGACAACCCGAAACAACTCAAGAAACATGGTCAAATCTAGTCAACGCTCAGGCAGCCCTGCAATCAGCCCTAACCAGATTTACGTTGGTCACTTAGTGGTTAGTTCAGCCCTCCAAACAACTAATCTGAATTGCGGCTTGCTTGAGGGAGACTCCCCACACAAGGCTGCAGTCAAAGGAGGCTTCACGCTGGTCTACGCTGCCCTGTCTGCACCCTAAACAGACCTGCGTCCCTTCCTTTTGCTGCGTCCTTCTTCTTTTCCCTAGCTGCTCCTTTGTTAACCCAAACAAGAAAGGAGAGTGAGAGAGAAGAAGAGATGATGAGATGAGATAATGACTCAACCTCTCCTCTATTTATATGCAACGCTGGGCATGTGTGCCACACACTTAACTGCTGGCCGACCTTGACAATTTGTCAAGTAATTAGAAATAAATTCATATCTCCATAAATACTTGTCGGAATCGGATGATCTTTAGATCAATCCTACACCTCTCGATGAGAGGAATTTGGGAAAAATATCAGCTGCCATAAATAAGGTGACCCACATGGAGTTTGGCCCTAGTTGCCAAAATTAACAGAAAAGGCTTGAGGGGCATTTGGAAAACACATCGAGTGGAGATCAGAAGATCAAATTTCTGAAGCATAGCAGTTGCCGGAGGAGGATTTCGAAGTGATCTTTTGCAGTGAGGAGCAGGGATAGTATCCAGAAGGAAGTTTTTCTTGGGCTAGAGAGTACAAGGCACAGAGGGTAGAAATACGTCCAGAGAGGCTGACGCTGGGCCACGGTGTGGCAGTGCAGAGCCTGAGAGGTTGATCAAATTCTTGTTGAGGAAATTGAGTTTCAGAAGCCGAGAGACTGGGTGTGAGACTGGGAGGCTGAGAGATGAAGTTTCCAGCCAACACAGGATCAGAAGGAGGGGCAGCGCAGTCCCAATAGAGGTGACGCAGAGACTGCATAGGGTTGATGCAATTCAGCGTAGAGGCTGACGTAGAGGGGACGCAAAGGCTCATTTCCAGCGAGATCAGAGCCGGTTCTTCCAGTGACACGGTGAGATCATCTCACTATTTGGTTTGCTTAGATTCTCTCTGTATCAGATAGCTAGTTGGGCATCCAACAAATTGTACTTAGAATTACTACTACTTAATAATAAAACCCTTAGCTGCTGCACCATTTTTCCCGCATTGGGTTTTTTCGACGACTTTTGTCCAAAAACAACAATGTAATGGGTTGTGTATTTCTTTCCTACTCAATTCCTTTTTTCCGCCTATAATTTAATTGGTGAAGACTGCAATGTATTAGTTTCGATGTTTACTGTAGGAAACAATAAATAATTTGTTCAATAATTAACAAATAGAAGGAACTTAATTAGTTGCTGCAGTGGTGATTCGGGGATTCCGAATTTTCACATGGTATCAGAGGTGCTGGTTAAGCAAGAGAGCAAAGCTAGAAGAACCCAACGCTGAAGAGGAGGGTCGAAGTGTTGCGTAGGCAGCAAATCAAATCCCCAGAGGGATTGCGCAGTCCAGGCCAAGAGGGCAAAGATTTTCGAGGAAGGTCTCTCTCTGAGTGAGTCGACAGAGAGGTAAGACTTCCAGATCAAAGTTTGCCAGTGTCAGAGGGAGCAATGCAACAACTTCAACGAAGAGGCAGTTTTTTGGTGTGACAGTTTTCTGCAGCAGTTGTTGGGGCAGAAAATCGTCAGAAGGAAGAAGGGAGACACTATTGAGGGAATTTCTTCCTCAGAGAATTCCTAGCCAGGGAATTCGATTTCTCTATTGCTGAGCAACAGCAGAGAGGAGTAGATCTACTAACTCCAGCAAGGAGTGCGTAGGCCAGCCCAGTGTTGCGTAGAAGAGAGAGGAGGTAGTTCGATAGCTCGTTTGTAGAGATGGCAACAAATGGGTTGTGAGATTAGGATCGGTTGGAGGGAGCATCCAACTATGTGATCTGGAAGGCAAGGATCTCATGCCTTCTGTATGAGCACGATCTCAAAACTTACGTCGACAGTGTGGTAGCTGTACCTGCGGATCTAGATCCGCTCAAGAAATACAAGGCCGAGATGGCAAAGGCCAAGAAGATGATGCTCGACTGAGTGAGGGATCATGTAGTGTGTTACATTGCCAGCAAGGATACTGCTCGACAAATGTGGGAAGTGTTGACCACTCTGTGTCAACGACCCCATAGCAGTACACCCCTTTTTTTGCAAGAGGTATCTATCGTGTTCGAGTGTCTGTGCCATTCAGACTTCCTCATCAGACGACAATTTTATGAATATGTCAGCCCATTCTGCATATGTAAAATGTAAATAATCTTAGTATGACTGCATCTGTATGTAACAACCTAGGTAAACCTATGGTTTTGGTGACGATCTTCATTCTAGGAGGTTTTTTGTCTCACTGATTCATCTGTGTCTCTAGACATAAATGATCGACAAAGTTTTTCCCTCCACTCTTATCCCAAAGCTAGAGTGGATTTTGTCGCTAAGATTTTAGGCGAGTCTTAGTGTTTTAGATCGAGTCTATGTAAAAGTGATTTGGGAATAATTCTAGCTAATAAGCTAGATTATTTTATTACAAGTCACTTGGTTTACTAGATTATATTTTGTGTCGTAGAAATTGGTATTTTTTGAGGGTCTATAACGAACATGTTTGCCCCCTTGATGCATTAAAATGTAAAATTTTGATGTAAAAAATATTTAGTGCATGGTCCCTCATAATTAGACACCATGGCTAAGTATTAGAGGGTTGGAAAAATAATTAATCCCCTCATAAGTCAATTAATTAATTTTTTTGGCCAAATTAAATTAAAAATCCTAAGCCAAAAATTTAATTAATTTTATGTCCTACGTAAATTTAAATTCTCCAAAGGCAAAATTCGTGGGTCTTAAAAAAATAAATTTTTAAAGGTCCTGAACCAAGGGAATATTGAAAATTTTAAGAAATCTTGGACCCTTGGACCTTGGTAGTTAAGTCAAAGTCAATTTTTTGAGGTAATTAACTCAAAATTATTATTTTTGAGTTAATTAAAAATGAATTAAATGAAAGATTGACGAAGATCAAACGAACTAGCCGTTGGAGAATTTATCTGTAAATTAGAGATCGGTGTCAGTATATTTTTTCATTTGATCTTTTATCGTGTACTAGCTCTTGAAACTCTTGTAAATTTTTATGGAATAAATGCACAAATCTTTGGGGTTTCAACTTGCAGTGGTGTTCCTCTTCATGAATTTATGGTAACATTGTTTTAATTTTGCTTAATATTATGTTGGATCTAGGGTAACATTTTTAATTTTGATAGAGGTAGCAGGTATCTTTATATTTTCAGAATTTTATTGTTGTTCTATTTCTCTACTTGATTTGATAGTTGATCTAGTGTTTGTAGAAGATCTCTCAGGTTCTCATTGAGTGCTTGGGGATAGCCCTCGGTTGGACCAGCCAACTCTCAACACATATTTTTTGAAGAGCCTACTTCATATAAGCCCTAGGATTTATTTAACGATTAATTTTTTTTTTTTTTGCAGGGTGTTTTTGGGTTAGTACCTCTAAAATTTCAAAATCTTATAAATATTTTGTGGAAAATTTGATAGATCTGGTTATTAAGAGCCTTATATTATCAGATCTGGGAGCGGAGTTGCAGTGATACTCCTTAGATTTGATAGATCTGTAAATTGTTTGTATAGATCTATAAATTCTTTGTATAGATTTGTTATTTACTTGTGTAGATCTGAAATTTTATAACATAATTTTGAATTTTAACACTTGGGTTTTTGGGATTTTCTCTATTTTTGTACATATTGGGTATTGGGCTTTTCTCTTTTCACTTGTGTAGGAACAAATTTGAGAGATCAGCCAAAGAAATCTTTAGATCTGAGTCAAATCTAGACCCTAGAGGGCAAGATCTGAGCTCAAAGATTATTTGCAGGAATAGAACTGAGAAATCAGCCAAAGAAATCTTCAGATCTGAGATTTTTTAAGGAGATCTGGGGGTTTTGAGACAGATTTAGGCCCTGGAGGGCAAGATCTGATCTCAAATTTGTTTGCACTGTGCCGGGCTAATAAATAAAGGATTATTCAGTGAAAATTTGATTAAATTATAGATCTAAAGAGGAGGAAATTTTTGTCGCAATTTTGTGAAATTTTTGGGCACTCATCATACCCTGTTTATCATCCTCCTTTCAGTGTAACTGCTTTGTTGTGGCCCTTAAAGCCCTCTGCTATTTTTCTTAAACCCTGCCTCTGCCTTCTCTTTCTTGCTACTTGTAGCTGCCTTTCAACCCCATCATTGCCTCTCCATTTTTACAGTGGTCCTTGCAGCCTTCAATCTGCTCTTTAAAGATTAACGCAGACCTTGAAAGACTTCCTACAACTTAACACTGCATCATTTTCGCCTCAGAGGCCTCTAATTCCTTAACGTAGGCCCATTTTGGGCCTCTTCTCCTCGCTGTCTAGACTTTAATTTGAGCTTGGTTCATCATTGTGGAAGAGAGTTTAAATTCCTGGGCTGATCCATTATTGAATTCTACCATTTTTCCACTCTTATCCCTTTATTTCAACTTACAGTCACTGCTGAAAATCATTGGGTTTTCTAAACTAATTGCAGAATTCTTTAAAGATAAATTTTGATGTCTGTAGGTACTTACTTCATTGGAAAGGTTCTGAGCTAGAAGACTAGCCACTTGTTGGCCCTACTGCCAACACCTACCTACAAATTAGTGAGAAAAGCCTTCAACCCCATAAGGTGTGGTTAGTGGCAGGGAACTCAGAGAAAGGGCTGTCACACTAATCCCGACTCTCTCCATTTGAGCTATCTCCTAGGTTAGCTAAGGGGGTTGGTCCCTAATGAAAAGTTAAGTTAAAAAATGTGAGTTTTTAGGAGAGTGGTCTAGTGAAAATGGATTACTTTTAAGGATTTATGAGCAAATATGAAGTGAGCAACTTGAAATAACAATGCCAATCATTAATATGTTTAAAAACCATAAAACCAGTGCCTTATAAGGAATTTGCTCAAAGTAAAATGCAATGCTCTCAAAAGAGAAAGCAAAGTAACCCTGAAATGTAAATAAGAATTGTTAGCACAAGATATGTAAGATACAAAATGCTTTTGAGATAATCAACTTTATAAATCAAAACATGTGAAACATATCTTGCCAAAACCTAAAAATTAGTAATTAACTTGGAAATGAAAAAGAAAGGAAGTGCTAAACCAAGACATCAATATGCAATTAGACTTGAAACATGAAAAGAAAGCACTTGTTTGAAATGATTACAATACTTGCTTTTGGAATAGACTTTGCATATGAAAACTCAAACCACCAAGAGACAAGTAAAGTAAATGTAATGGAAAGTGCTCTTGGTTAATTTTGTTAATTATTTTTGTAACATGATTACAATTTAACTCTTCAATCCTCAGACCTCACCCTCGTCCAAAGATATGGATCTCACAATGAAGAGTCAATAGAGGAGTAGAGGATCCCTAAGATGTCTACTTCAACCGACTTATGTTGGAAGTAAAATTTTAATGAGGCTTGGGGCCTTCCTACACTAAAATGCCTAGATGAAATGTAAATTGTGTTAATTTCCCAAATTAAAATAATGCTACATGCAAATGCTTCAAAGAGATTGATTTGCAATGCTTGAAAATTAAATAGTGTTCAACATAAGTTGCGATTATAACTTCAATTGGAGGAATAAAATTAGCTTACAAGTGTTGCATGTGTTTCATCAATGAATTAAAATGATACAAGTAATTTGCTTGAAAGTAAAATTTGTTTCAATTAGACAATGACAATAAATTGCTCCAATGTTCAAGATAACAATGTAGCATAAAATTGAAGCATGTATTCAAGTGCTCATGAAACAATTTACCAAGGTAAATGGGAACGAATCAAATATTGTTAAGAATATAAAATGTTTGCATGTAAATGATGAATTGCCCAAAGTAAAGTGCAAGCTTGTAGCTTCAAGCAACAATGAGATAGAGAATGCAAAGCTCAAATGAAATTGTAACAAACTTTAATTTAATGAAATGTGATAGTGAGGTTGTGTTAATTCCCAATTAAAACATGCATGTAAGTGAAAGAAGTATGAAAGCTTAAACCATGCAAATGTCAATCCACCCAAGAGAAGACTCCCTCTAAATGGGGAGATAAGATACCATGGGAGAAATCCCAAGCTCCCACAAACAAACTAGATATTTTATTAATATTACATTGAAAAGAGGGCCCTTCAAAGTCCTCAACTAAATTTCAAGGAGAGTCCTCACAATAATTGCTTGAAACCTGGGCACTAGATTTCATTTCTTGAGAAAGTGGTGACAAGATCTCACAAAACTTATGCAAGGGAGGCAAGGTGTGAGTTTCCTCCAAATGCCCATGGCTTAGAGAGGAAAATGGGCAGCCCTCTAGTGAACTTGACTTGGCCAAAATAAGTCTCAAAAGGGCTCATGACATCCTTGGAAATTGAACCCCCAACTTTTGCCAAAGGTCTTGCAAACACTTGCTAGATGTTGCGGGAGGTTGCTCTTCAAAATCTGCCACACAAGAGTTAGCAAACAATCCAAACAATGATTGCAAAATAAGTTAAGTATTAGTGAAAAAATCAACAAGATAAAATGTATATGTACAATTATAATTTACAAAAGGCTAAGCTAAAGAGTGAGAGTAAACTCTCGCTCTTTGCTTAGCCATCTTCAAGCTCTTAGATAGCAAATGAAAGAAATGAAGTACAATGTTTTTTAAAAGAGATTTAAATTTAGAAGTGCTCGGCTTGTGTACAAGCTATGTGCCAAAACCCTTGCAAAACCACTTTGTAAGATAAGACTATGAAGGCTCAAAGAACAAATGAGAGCTCTTTTAAGAATGTATCAAGAGTGAGTTGGTCTCTCCAAAGACTTCCCCTTACGCTTGATTCTGTGATCCCAACAAGATATTCACTCTACAAAACTTCAATCAAGAATTAGTTCCATATCGATTTAACAATAAACAATGGTAAGAAACTCTAGAGATTTATTTAAAAGCAACTAGAGCATTCTATACCTAGAGCATACTTCTAAATCAAATGTCAATGCAAGATAACTCTACATTGACACATCTACAAGAGCATACGGAAACAAATTAGATCAAAGCATGAGTAAAATGAATTATACCAATGATCAACAATTCATCACAGTCCCAAATGAGGAACACCTCATGAATGAAACCCCAAAGTCTTTTTTGATATTTCTGAAAGTGTACAAGGCAGCAACGCTTCCGCAAGCACAATCGTTGGTAACAATATGATACAAATGAAAGTTCAAGGCTCTATTATATAAAACTATTGGAGCCAATCCCAATGTAGAAGTGATTAAACAAGTGGCATGAGGTGACAATCCCAAAGAGAAATTCGAATTTGTTGAATGAAGCTCCAATGCCAAGTGTAAAAATTGAATTCTGGTAAGTGGACATCATTTTCTTCTTCCCTTATGTGCCAAATTCGAATTTTATGATGGAATGACAAGTGTATATGGGTGGTAACCCATGTGGGGACAATTTCCCACAAAAATCTCCACCAAATATTCTCCCAAATCCTCCCAAATGTGCATTAACTTCACAAATTCGAATTTCCAAGTAAGCAGCTTTCTCATTTAATGCCAGAAATTCGATTTTATTTGAGCACATGTCCTTTCTTTGATTTTAGGAGTCCACATCACCTTGGGACTTCACTTTAACTCCCCCATAATTTTCCACCTCATTTCCACAACATTTAGCATGTGTGGATATTTATTTTTCTCAATTTATTTAATTTCTGGCTTAATTAATTGCCAGATTTCCCACTAAACTTAGGAAAAATGGATTTTGAGGGTTCAAAACACATTTTTAACCCATCAAAGTGTGTCATAGTAGAAAGTTGAGGGTGAGAGGTGCAAATTTCATGTAAAGACTAGTTCTATATATATATATATATATATTTAAACAATTCATAATAAAATACAACCAGAAGAGAAAAACATTGGGCATTCAAATTAATTCAGCAACTGTCTAACACATTCCTAATTTCATTTCACTGAACATATCATAAAATTGACATATATTTAACTAATGCCATAAAGAAATCATACAAAATAATATTGCAACACACATGTACCGTTCACCAGAAGATGAGACTCCACTTGAATTGCCGTTACTTGTCTTCCCTTGTTGCCGGTCACGTTCGAGCGTAAATGACGTCGTACTTGATTCGAATGCAATGACCCACCGGTTAACCTCCCAACCTACTCCTTGGGTACTCTTCTTCCCCGCGGACCCCCGAGCTGCAATGGGGTTGTACAATGGAGGAATGCAATAGTTGGTAGAGGAGAGCACTCCTTGGCTCAAGAGTCCCCTCTCTAAAATCCTCTACCTCACCAAACTCACTATAGTTCCATAATCACTGCTCTGACATAGACTCATCCATCCAACCATAGGGTTCCCAAAAAAGTCCCTTCTCCCATGGCTTGCCCCTTCTTTTATAGGAGTCCTCATAGGTGACACTTGGCATGTCATGCATAATTAATTATTTTTTTATAATTCAATAGTTTGATTATTCACCCACCCATGTGTCACTCTTTCATCAAGGGTCTCCCAAAATTATTTACTTAAATTTTAATTTAAAACTAATATTTTCCTCACGTCAACAAGATTCCTATTTCTTCTCCTAGTTGCCTTTTGATTCCCCTTTTGATTCCTTAATTTGTTCATTACTAAAGTCAATTAATGAGTCAAGATTTGATCCCCTATCTACTTCCTAATTTAACTCAAGTTATCTCTTAGATGGATATTCATATGTTGGTTGTTTCCACATGGAGGTTCTCTACATTTCTCTAAATTTAATTTATTATTCTTATTTTAATTCACCTTCCTCTTCTCTTGATTAGGTTTAATTAGTTTAGGACTAATCTTTATCCTTAGAATTATGTCCTTTTCCCTTTTTACCTAATTAAACTACATAATCTACCTAACATTTTCCAACATGGGAAGGGTAGAGTTTTTAAGGTAATCTATTTTATTTCTTCCTATGATCCTCTTAACCCAAGTTTTATTTTTGATTTAATTACCTCGGTTTCTAACATCATTTACCCTTGATGTAAATTTACCTAGTTTTCATTTCTTGATTATATTTATCAATTAATTTATTTTTAATAATTCGAAGGGTGCCAAGTTTGGTCGTGCCCTTCAAGAACTTTCTTTGCAGTTCCAAGGGTGCCACGCCTAATAGTTTATTTGTGATGTCAAGGGTGCCAAGTTGGTCGTGCCCTTCAAGAAATTCCCTTGAAGTTCCAAGGGTGCCACACTACTTGCCCTTCAAGCATTCAGTGACTACGAGGGGAAAGTATAGATGCAACATCATAGACCACTATCATCTCTTATGTTGCCTGCTATAGTGAGACTAATGGTGTCGGGGATCAAGAATCTGCCTTGATGCGCGCCCCCAGGTAAAATCCTCATGAGCGACCCAACTTTGGGACTTGCCCTCATGACATCGTGATCTTCAAGGCGAAGGTGTTTCAACATTTCCAGCCCAAGTCACGGCGGGAGTGCTAGTGGGTGAGATCAGGGACACTGTCCCACCCTTCTCATGTAGTTCCATCCACTTGTACAACCCCATCACCCACATGTGAGTCATTCGGCCAAGCAACTAATCTGTGCCTGCAACCACTAACACCTCATCAGAATATAGATAAACATATATAGCAGGTTTCAAAATCGACTTAGAATTTCAAAGATAAAATAATATAAATTTTCATCAAACTAGGTGTCGTCAACTCGTCATGTGCGAGTGCCTCTGGTGGTTTCCTGCCATACTCAATAATAATCAGTAACAAGGTTTCTCAGTGTTAGTCATTGTCATAATAGCATCATTACCATCACCTGGTCATTCACATCATTGTTCATTGTGAACCAGAACTACTGCAAGTAGGTAACATAGGGGACACATCCATCATGGCTATCATCATCATAACATTAATGGAAGCATACATATCCATCAAAACTATCAACATCATAACATCAAATAGATAACAAACATAACCATTCATGCCACAATCATCATAAAATCAATAGAGAACATGCATAACCATTAATGTTATCTTCATCATAATATCAATGGAGATCATACATAACATCACAACCACTAATATCACAACCAATAATAATAGAGTCATGTGTCCGGATCCTCAACCTGAGGTCCTCAAATAATAAAGTGTGGGCCTTAGGGCTAAATCAATGTTAATCTCATATCGCTGTCAGTCAACTAGAGCGGGGCACTACATTTCATCACTCATACCCAGGGTTGCAGGAATCGCCCCCCCCCGGATCCTAACCCGGAACCGCGACCCGTGCGGAAGCGTTCCAGAATCGACAGAGGAATCGCGATTCCGATTTTTAGGTTGCGCGCTTCCGCATTTTTGAAACGACTCCTGCCAAATGAGGTTGCGCCCCCCCGGAATCGCGCTTCGGCATGCGGTTCGGGCATGAGGTGGCGCCACGCAACCTGCCCGGAAGCGCACGCCACCCGCACGCCACCCGGGCGCAACCCGCACGCAACCCTCGGATATCAATTTTTTTTTTTAATTTCATTTAAAATCTAACTTAACTAAGCATGAGGGGGTGGGTTAGGGGTGGGTTAGGGTCACTTTAGGGTGAGTTTAGAAAAGAATAAAGCCCCCATTCTCTTCTCATTTTCTCACTTTGAGTTTATGAGAGTTGGAGAAGAGAAGAGAGGAGAGGAGAAGAGAAGAGAGGAAAGGAGAGGAGAAGAGAGGAGAAGAGAGGAGAGCTTGGAGGAGTGAAGAAGGAGGAGCTAGGAGAAGGAGGAGGAGCTTGGAGCAAGAGCTTGGAGGACTTCATCTACAAGAGCTAAAGAGGTAAGTTCAAACCCCAAACTCCCTTGTTTTTTTGAAAAAAAAATTGTATTTTTCTCCTCCCTCTCCTACTCTTTCCCATTGTTTCTACTTGCTCCTTTATTTACAGGTTGTCCACCACCTATATCCATATTCCAAGATGGTGTTCTTTTGGCTTCTATGTATCATTCCACTCTTGGTTTTAATGATGGCAAGGGTGAGGAATAGAGGGGAAGAGGAAGGGGATGAACTTGGTGACCCAATGTATGATGAGGAGGAAGGGTTTGAAGAGGAAGGGGATGAATTTGAAGGGGACACTGAAGCACAAGATGGGAAAGGTACATCAAATCCCTTGTGGAACTATGTGACCAAACTTGAAGGGGGAAAGGGTGGTGGATCTTACAAATTTTTGTGCCCTCATGGTTGTCATGGAGGAAAACCATATACGGGTTCATATACCCGTCTGAGGAGGCATCTTTGTGGGGTGCTGGAGAGTGATGAAAAAAAGGGTTCTGTGGGGGTAACCATTTGCCCAAACATTTCAAGTGAACAAAGAGAAAAATACATCCAAATAGAGATGGCTGCACAACGAAAAAACAAGAAACAAAAAACTCATTCTGAATCAAGTGCAACCTCTAAATTTGGTAGTTGCCCATCTCCTCATGGTACTTTTGCAACCTCTGGAGGTAGAAAAACAATAGGGGATTTCCTTAATGTTGCTGGGAGGGATGATGTGGATGGAAAGATAGTCCGTTTTCTTTGTGCTTGCGGTGTACCATTCAATGTGCTTCGCTCTCCCTATTGGCATGAAATGGTAAAGGCCATCAATGAAGCCCCAAAAGGATACAAGGCCCCCAACTATGAGAAAGCTAGAACAGTGTTATTAGAAAGAGAAAAAGCTAAGGTTCAAAGAGCTTTGACACGTTTTACACATGAGTGGGTGGATTCTGGGGTATCCATTGTATCAGATGGGTGGACAAATATTAGAAACCAACATTTGATAAATGTTCTTGGTGTTTCTTCTAGTGGTGCAGTATTTATTGCATCTCATGACTCCTCCTCCATCAGTGCAACTGCACCAAACATTGCAGATCTCCTATTGAAATCAATCAAAGATGTTGGTCCGAATAATGTGGTTCAAGTGATCACAGATAATGCAGCAAATTGTAAGTTAGCAGGAAAAATTATTGAGCGTACTCATCCACACATCTTTTGGTCTGGGTGCCTGGTTCACACATTGAACCTTTTGATGCATGATATTGTGAAACACAAAGATTGTGGGTGGATTGCTGAGGTTTACAGGAAAGGGAAGCAGCTCATTAAATTCATCACAGGGCATACAAGGGTAAACTACTTCTATGGCACTTACTCCAAGTTGCAATTGCTTAAAATTGCAAAGACAAGATTTGCTAGTTATTACCTCACCTTTAGGCGGCTAGTGAGGGTGAGACAAGCTTTAACTAATCTGGTGTGTGCTGAAACATGGGATGAAATTAACACTGACACAGATGGTGCTAATGAAGTCAAGGACACTGTTCTTGACAGTTACTTTTGGTCACAGGTTAAATATGTTTTGCAATTCACCAAACCAATTTATTACATGATCAAGTTTGCAGATTCAGATCGACCAGTAATTGGGGAGGTGTATGAGCAAATGGATAGCATGTTGGGGCAGATTAAAGACATTGTTGAGCCTAGAGATACCACCTTGTACAATTATATTCGTGAAGAGGTGGAAAAACGATGGGATATGCTAAATGTTCCATTGCATGCATTAGCATATGTTTTGACACCTAAATACTATCATCCATCATGGCTTTCAAAACCAGCACCTGGGGGGGGAGTCAGGAAAAAACCACACCAAGATAAAGAGGTTCACGAAAAATATATGGCTGCATTGAGTATATTAATCCCTGATAATGAGGAGGCTGCATTGGTACGGAGACAGGTGAGCAACTATACGAGCAACACTGGTCCATTTGGGAGCATGCATGCAATTCAAGATCGAGAGCATTTTTCTGCTCTTGAGTGGTGGAACATGCATGGAGGGCCTACTCCACTTCTACAGAGTTTGGCATTGCGGGTGCTATCACAGGTGGTAAACACTTCTTCTGCAGAGAGGTGTTGGAGCTCTTATTCTTTCATCCACAGTGTTAAAAGGAACAGGTTGAATTTAGACCGGGCAGAGAGCTTGGTTTATGTTCATTACAACTTGCGATTGTTGTCCCATTACTGTGAAGATGCAAAGTCTAATAAAGACTTGTTGACTTGGGACAAGAATCCAGAGGAGCCCAATTTGGAGGATGGAGTGTTGCGACTAGAGCAATTAGAGGATTCTCTTATCCAGGTATGTCCATTGTGGTATGAATTTTCCAATTTTCCCTTATAAATCATTTCTCTAATTCATGTTTTTAATTTTTTTGTTAACTAGTGTTTTTTTTTTTGCATGAATTTTTTGAGCGATTCTAGGATGATGACACGGGTGTTGATATGCCACAACCCCCACCCCCATCTGGTCCCTTGGTTTCTAGGTTCCATGGTTCAACACCAACGGCAGGGGGTTCTTCTTCATCAGTTCCAGTGCCACGACTTACACAGGGACCATCTTCTTCATTGCCACCACGTGGAGGCCCGCCATCACGTTCTATTCGTGGTGGAAGGAGGAGAGATTAGTAGATATATTCACAATCTACTTCTTTTTGTCATAGATTACTCATTAGACTTGTAGACTTGTGAATTTGAATTTTGAACCTTTTTGGCTTGGCGGTGACCAAGTGACATATTTTGTAAACATTATTATTTGAATTTTGGACATGACAAATGTTGACAGTTGCTCACTTGCTAGATAAATCATAATATGCTCTATGTTTTATGTTTTATAATATGCTTAAATGTTTTATGTTTTATAATATGCTTAAAAATTTGATGTATGTTTGTAATAGCTAGAATATAGATGATTGTTGTACATAGTAACATACTAGTAACTACAATGGAATCATGGATGCCATATCTATCTTGATTTATGCAAAAATATGCATGTTTTCATGTCTTCTACAATTAATTTGGTATTTGGGATGTTTGTTTTGAGTATAAATGCAAAAAAATATAAAAATATATATATATATAGCAGACGCTTCCGCGGACGCTTCGCTTCCTAGATTTTGGAAAATGACGCTTCCGCGCTCCGCGCTTCCGCTTCGCGCTTCCGCTTCGCTCCCGCTTCGTGCAACATTGCTCATACCCCATACAACTTCTCTAGACATCACTTATTACATTACAAGTATAATTTTATTAGCAATTTCCGCAGTGCGGAAAATCTAAAAAATTAAAAAATAACTACCTAGACCTAACCAAATTCCACGAAATTTTTTGTATGATTTAGTATGGTTATACATCGACTCTAGACACTAAGATGTGTTAGGGGCTCAACATTCAAATTGTCACGCCGGCTTTGGGGTAAAACGTGAGTGAAAAAACCCAGAAAATTATCCGTCTTTGAATAAAAAGGGATAATTAACCAGATAAAAAAAACACTCCAAGGTGTACTCGTTTGCTAATCGAGTCCCAACATCCTAGGCCTGTTACAAACTCAAAAACTCATCATTACTAGTATCACTTATTATAATTCCCCGCAAGGTGTGGAATCTAGGTACAAAAAAGATGATAAGAAAATAGAAGTAGAGTTAAAAAACTCTATTGACTGAAGATATCTGATGGTACAAGTGTCCTCTGGATCATCCTTAGGCATGGAGTCTTCATATAATCATTAGGTGCCACTCCAGTGGTCAGCACCACCTATCAAGCATAAGGGCCACTAGTTTTCCATTTTTTCTTTCTCAAACCCTCATTGTATTCTTACAGTTCTTTGATCTCTTGATAGTTGTGATTTTCAAATTTGTTTAAGTGACATAATTGAATTCATTGAAGCTCTAAAATATTGAATTGCATTAACCGAGTAATCATTCATTGGGCATATTTCATATATCTTTTGGTGACTGTTTACTTTCGAAAAGAAGCTTCAAGGGCATGATATGAATCATTGTTTACTTGCTGCCTTGAATAAACTCATATAAAGAGCTACAATTTAATAGTTCTGGACTGTTCTGAGCATATTTGTCATTAGAATGCCTCACTGCTGTCATAAACTCATATGCTGCTCCTCTAACATTGGTAATTTACTGCTGTACTAATTAGCATAAAGGATCCACTGTTGTAATAAGTTAGATTACTGATGTTTGTTCATTCTAAGATCTGAAATCATAACAGTAATATCTTATTCCATTCTTAAATTGGATTTTAGTAGTGTGTTGTTGTGTTTTGGGCATTCACTTATTACATTCAAAGGAACTCATAAAACATAAATAACTCTCTGCTCTCCTAAATTGCTCATTAGAAATCTGAATATTACAAGTGGTTCTGAACGTTTTCAATAACTCATTGAGGAGACACTAATCTGATTGTCTATCTCTTGAGGGGCATTGATAAATATTTGGGATAACTATTGATATCTTGTAGACTGTCATATATTGAAAATAAGCTACAACGGGCTTACCACATTTTGACAGTGGCACTTTCTGAGGTCTGGTGTATTTCTTTTATCGCTAAGGTTTATCATTGGTTAATCAATACTGTAGCATTCGAATAGTTAGAGGCAGGACAAATTGATTATTATATTTTTCTTATGATCTCATAAAATCATCAAGAATAACTTCTTAGTGAGCTCTTGATTTATGATTGCATGGTTATAAACTGCATCTAGTCTTTATTTCACAATCTCACTTGACATTGGTTGCTTGTGCTTTCAATAGTCATAGGTTTATTTAGCCATCATCTCATATGTGAAATGCATTGTAAGATTATCTAGTCTATATCATTTCATTAAGTAGTCCTGAAACACTTCATTTGTTGCCTTTGGAATTCCGTGATCTTGTGTTTGAAGTTTTGTTTGAAGTTTCCACTGGTTTATAACTGATAATTAATGAATCTTCTAGTAAGCACAAGCTGTCTCTGACTCTCTACTGAGTGACCCTAAGGAGTTTCATTGATTGCTGAAGGAATCTTTCAGTTTTGCACTTTGCATCTCATCTTGCATTTGATCATTACAACTAGAGTCTTTGACTTACTTTATAATTGCAAGCTTGTTGTATTTTTTGTAAATCATAATTACTTGCAAATTGTTCTTAAACTGTTTACTGCTCATACTTCTGGTTGTCCAATATCCATCTTGCAGCACTGCTTATCTAGTAACTTGAAGCTCTTCATATTTGTGCAAATGATATAATCTAGTTTGAGTATTTTATCTAGGCACTCGTCTCTTATGATTTCATCTTAAGTGTCATATTATTTTAACTAAAGTTATCTATCTCACATTGCTCAATTTAATAACTTGCCCTCTAATCTTAATTCAAGCTGCCTAGAGAAGTAATTGCCTTGCGTCAATCTCCTAGAACTTGTTGTTCCAACAAGTTTCCCCTTTCCATCTACCCTTAGGAACTACCCCCCTTGACTTAGCTAGGAGAGAGTCTAAGTGGAGTGAGTAGGAATCATGGTGACAACCCCTATTCTGAGCGTTGCGCCTTAAGTGTACACTTTAGGCAACAACATTTTTTGACGCCATTGCTGGGGACGTTTTATTCTCGGCGCTTCAATGACATTTTATCTTCATTTTCCTCATATCATCTTATCATTTTTGGCGGTAACGTCAACATTTTTTGGTGCGATTGCCGGGGACAGAGTTTTTCTGCCCTTGGTCCTCATGACATTTTTCTAATCATCTAATCTTTTCCACCATTCATTAGCCCGTCAAGCGGCACAACAATTTCTGGCTCCATTTCATTTGTTCATCTCTTCATCGCCTTATCTTTTCCTCTCACTAATCTTTTCACCGTCTCTATTTGCGCATTTAGCACCTGGAAATTTCGGTTGTTTTCTTGTTTGGGTGGCGACTCCACTTTTTCATCCATTATTTCTCAGACAAGAAACCCTCCGTGATATCCATCTGCTTCTCCTCAACTAACATTTCGGTTTTTTCCTTTTGGATCTTGAAGATAGATTCATGTTCAAGTGACGACTAGACTTCTTTCATTTATTAGAAGAATTTCTCCTAGAAGCTCGCTTCTTGTGGATCTCTTGTTTTTCTTGAGCAAGGATCTCTCTCTCTAGCATCTATTTGGCCCCTCCGTTTCCCTTTAAGCAAGTCATCATGGATGCGTTCGTCCCTTGTAACTTTGCTAATATTCAAGGTTATCCTAATGATCTTCCAGAGAATGGGATTGATAAATTGCCTTCTTTTCAGAGCAATAATGCAATTAGTGTTGATGCTCATCTGAAAGCTTTTTTGTAACTTTGCTAATATTCAAGGTTAGCCTAATGATCTTCCAGAGAATGGGATTGATAAATTGCCTTATTTTCATAGCAATAATGCAATTAGTGTTGATGCTCATCTAAAAGCTTTTGGTTGTTGGGTAGGTAAGTATGCAAGCGCTGTTGATTATAATCATGGAGATGTTAAAATGAGCCTCTTTGTTCTTACCTTGGAGAAAGATGCTTTGGATTGGTTTACAGAAAAGCCTTATAATTCATTTGATTCTTTGCTATCGATTATTAATGCCTTCAAGGAAAAGTATGGAGATAAGAGAGATATCTCGTAAAAGTTATCAGTGCCATAAAAAGGAGAGAAAAAGAGATGATTGAAGAGTTCAACAAGAGATTTAATGGTATTATTAAAGAAATATCTACAGATTATAAGCCTCCTGATAAATCTCTTCTAAATTTTTATATCGATGCTTTTAATCTTGATACATTTTATGAATTGAGACGAGCTAAGAATCGTGATTATAAAGTTGCTCAGACTTTAGCTATAGATCTTGATAAAGATAAAAAGGCATCTGGGAAGTATGAAATCCTAGGTTTTGATAGGGCTTTGACCAAATTGAAAGAACCTAAAGAAAAAGAGGTTAAATAATCGAATGACGACCCTATGCAAAAATTACTGCAAAAACTTGAAAGCATGGAGCTTAACCAAGCGAAATTAATCTCTAACCATGCTAAGGAAATAAGTACTTTGCAGTCTAGGTTGATCCAAATGGAAAGAGCTCAAGCACAAAATTTTCTATTTAGGATTAACAATAATATTCAAAGCAATTATACTTGGCAGACAAGAGGCCAATCTAGTGATCAAAGGCCTCCCAATCCGCTTGAATCTGCAAATCAAGTGAATGAGGCTCTGCCTTATTGGAGGGCATGCGATGCTTTTCATGAAGAGGCTACTTGCCATGTTATCAGAAGAATCATAGATTGTAGAATGGTAGGGACAAGTAATCAAGTCAATGTTGTTGGTAAAGAATATCATTTGTCTTAGGAAAATTGGGTAGAAATTAAAGAGCATAGTCAAGAAATTAGACCTTTTAAGTCTTCCTATAGTATCAATAACTTTGACCATGAGAAGGATATGCAACTAAATCAAGTGCAGGCAATCAAGAACATGGAACTTAACCAAGCTAGATTAATAGATAGGGAAATGAGTTCTATGCGAAATAATTTGTTGGCTATAAAAGAAAACACATTAAGGAAATGAAGATCATGGAAATTAATCAATCCGATCACGTAACCACCATGGTAGAAAAGTGTGTTCAAAAGATGGAGGCTATGAGGACCGATATGCAGAATCGTCATGAGAAAGAGATAAACTATATGCAAAATTGCTTCATGGGCATGAAAGCGAAGAATGATAAAATTATAAAGGACATGGAAGTTAGTCAAATATCTTCTTAGAACAGATTAAAGATAATGGAAGTTAGTCATTCTAATCAGATGTCCATTATTCAGAACCATATGATTGCAATGGAAGCAAAGTACACTCGGGAAATGAAAACTATGGAGGCTAATCATATCACTCTGCAAGACAGATTCGTGAAAACTGAGCTCAATCAAGCGAAATTAATAGTAAGGCATGCTAGAGAGATGAGTTCCATATATAAGAGGTTGGAAGAAAGGAGATCACAGGTACATAAGTTTCAATATGATCCAGATGATAGATGTCAAAAAGTCAAGGAGCTTTCAACAGATCATAACTCTCCTAATCCTTTAAAGTAAGTCCTGTCTTGTTGTGAATATCCTAAGAAAGTGGCTGACCCCATTAACGAAGATTTAGCTGAGGATGACATGATCAGAGAAGGAATTGGAAAGGATCAAGTTATAACTCATAACACTTGTGAAACTGATCCATCATTTATCACAAAACAGATGCAGAATGAAGAGAGGCATGTCACAAATATCTTAAATACTTCGTCCGAAAGTTCTCAAGAAGAATGTTCCACATCATCAGCGATACAACCTGCCACGAAGAAAAGCCTGAAGCGAAAAAGAAAAAGAATAAGGAAGCGGTTTGATGCATCTGATGGCCATGAGCAGCTTGATTTTCGGATAAGACAAAGTCCTACCGTATGCAGGATTGGACATGGCACATCCGAAAAACAACCCACAAATTTGCCTGAAAGCAAGCAAATGCTCAGTATGCACTATATTGAACACATCTGATGCCACAAGGCATCCTTTGTATATATCTCTAACCCTACACCCTGTTAATTCAAAATTTCATTTCTAGTTAGATTAGATTTACATTTCATGTTAGTAGAATAGTTAATAAATGAAGAGCTTCTATTTTCATGTGCTTAATATTATATGATGAATTTTGGATGGATGCTACTTATATAATCTTGTGTGTTGCTTGGATGCAGATTTTGGATTCTCACATTCTTTTGATGAAGCAACATGTCCCCAAGTAGAGCCAAATGTTGACCACTCTATGTCAACGACCCCATAGCAGTACACCCCTTTTTTCGCAAAATGTATCTATCGTGTTCGAGTGTCCGTGCCATTCAGACTTCATCATCATCCGACAATTTTATGAATATGTTAGCCCATTCTGCATATGTAAAATGTAAACAATCTCAGTATGACAACGTCTGTCTGTAATAGCCTAGGTAAACCTATGGTTTTGGTGACGATCTCCATTCTAAGAGGTTTTTTGTTTCACTGGTTCATCTGTGTCTCTAAACACAAATGATCGGCAAAGTTTTGCCCTCCATTCTTACGCCAAAGCTAGAGTGGATTTTGTCACTAAGATCTCAAGCGAGTTCTAGTGTTTTAGATCGAGCCTATGTAAAAGTGACTTGGGAATAATCCTGGCTAATTCGCTAGATTATTTTATTACAAGTCACTTGGTCTATTGGATTATATTTTGTGTCGCAGAAATGAGTAGTTTTTGAGAGTCTATAACGAACGGGTTTTCCCCCTTTATGTATTAAAATGTGAAATCTTGATGTAAAAAATATTTAGTGCATGGTCTCTCATAATTAGACACCATGGCTAAGTATTAGAGGATTGGAAAAATAATTAATCCCCTCATAAGTCAATTAAATAAATTTTCTGGCCAAATTAAAATAAAAATCTTAAGCTAGAAATTTAATTAATTTTATGTCTTATGTAAATCTAAATTCTCCAAAGGAAAAATTCGTGGGTATTAAAAAAATAAATTTTTAAGGTCCCGAGCAAAGGGAATATTGAAAATTTTAAGAAATCTTGGATCCTTGGACTTTGGTAGTTAAATCAAAGTCAATTATTTGAGGTAATTAACTCAAAATTATTATTTTTTAGTTAATTAAAAATGAATTAAATGAAAAATTTGAAATTCCTAAAAAAATAAATAATTTCAACAGACGAGATTAAAAAAAATCAAATCTTTTTTAACAGTCGAGATTACTTTGACCGGGATCAAGCGAACTAGCTGTTGGAGAATTTATCTATAAATTAGAGGTCGGTGTTAGTTTATTTTTTTATCCGATCTTTTGATTGTGTACTAGCTCTAGAAGCTCCTATAAACTTTTATGGAATAAATGCAAAAGTCTTTGGGGTTTCAACTTGCAATGGTGTTCCTCTTCATGAATTTATGGTAACATTGCTTTAATTTCTGCTTAATATTATGTGAAAACTATCAATCAATAGCTCTCTTAGAATAATCTGAATACATGTATCTTATTCATTTTGTTGGACCTAGGGTAACATTTTTAATTTTGATTGAAGTAGCAAGTATCTCTATTTCTTCAGAATTTTATTTTTGTTCTATTTCTCTACTTGATTTGATGGTTGATCTAGTGTTTGCAGAAGATCTCTCAGGTTCTCCTTGAGCGTTTGGGGATAGTCCTCGGTTGGACCATCCAACTCTCAACACATATTTTCTGAAGAGCCTACTTCATATAAGCCCCAAGATTTGTCTAACAATTAATCTTTTTTCTGCAAGGTGTTTTTGCGCTAGTACCTCTCTAAAACTTCAAAGTCTTTTAAATATTTTGTGGAAAATTTCATAGATCTGGCTATTAAGAGCTTTAGATTATCAGATCTGGGAGCGGAGTTGGACTCATATTTCTCAGATCTGATAGATCTGTAAATAATTTGTATAGATCTGTAAATTATTTGTATAGATCTGTTATTTATTTTTGTAGATCTGAACTTTTATAACATAATTTTGAATTTTAACACTTGGGTTTTTGGGATTTTCTCTATTTTTGTATATATTGGGTATTAGGTTTTTCTCTTTTCACTCGTGCAAGAATAGATCTGAGAAATTAGCCAAGGAAATCTCCAGATCTGAGCCAGATTTAGACCCTGAAGGGAAAGATCCGGGCTCAAAGATTATTTGTAGGAATAGATGTGAGAAATCAACCAAGAAAATCTTCAGATTTAAGATTTTTCAAGGAGATCTGGGGGTTTTGAGACAGATCTAGGTCCTGGAGGGCAAGATTTGATCTCAAATTTGTTTGCAGGGCCATTAAATAAAGGATTACTCAATGAAAATTTGATTAAATTATAGATCTGAAGAGGAGGATATTTTTGGGCACTCATCATACCTTGTTTATCATCCTCCTTTGACTGTGGTTATTTTGTTGTGGCCCTCAAATCCCTCCGTTGTTTTTCCTAAACTCTGCCTTTGCCTTCTCCTCTTTCCCGCTACTTGTAGCTACCTTTCAACGCCATCATTGCCTCTCCATTTTTACAGTGGTCCTTACAACCTTCAATCTGCTCTTTAGAGATTAACGCAGACCTTGAAAGGCCTCCTACAATTTAACACTGCATCATTTTCGCCTCAGAGGGCTCTAATTCCTTAATATAGACCCATTTTGGGCCTCTTCTCCTCGCTGTCCAGACAATAATTTGAGCTTGGTTCATCACTGTGGAAGAGAGTTTAAATTCCTGGGCTGATCCATTGTTGAATTCTGCCATTTTTCCACTCTTATCCCTTTATTGCAACTTTCAGTCACTGCTGAATATCATTGGTTTCTCTAAACTAATTGCAGAATTCTTTAAAGATAAATTTTGATGTCTGCAGGTACTTACTTCAGGCGGAGATCAGAGATCTTAAAAACAAACAAGAGGAAATTAGATCCCAACAAATGTCCTTTAAATAGGAAACGGAGTTGCATATCAACACATGGGCACAGGTGGTCAAAGGAAAGGACAAGGCCCCTCCACTCATAGTGGTGGAAGAAGTAGTGCAGGCAAATTTTGTGGAGGAAAGAACTCGACGAGCAAGAGAATTAAATCTTAAGATAAGAGGACTCCCTACACCTCCCCCTTCAACGGACCCAATGGAACTGGGGAACAGGTTTCTATGCGCCACTCTCGACATACCAGACATAACCTTGGACAAAGCCTGGATAGGGCAGGACTCTACCCTCTTCCTCAGGTTCCGTAACTCCTCGGATAGACTTCGGGTACTCCGAGCCAAGCGAAAGCTATTCTCCCTTCCAAATAAAGTGTTTTTGGATGAAGACCTCACAAGAGCGCAAGTAGCTGAATTGAAATAGGCTAGGGAACAGGTTGCAAAAACAAGACAGGCAGGAAAATGGGCAGTGATTAGAAGCCTTCGGGTAGTTATTCGGGACACCCCTCTCCAGGATGGGTATCTCGTTTAGGTAGTCCCAAATGACGGGCCAGAGCGGAGAGGAGGCGAGGCACGGATCTCTCGGTTCATTGCTGGAATGGCAATGGCTCCTTCTGGTCTTTACCAGACCTACTTTATGAAGCCCTTAGCTCAACAGACATCCTCCTGGTTACCGAGACTCATGCGAGCCTAGTCCGACATCTCCCAAACATTACAAGATACCAGTGGACTGCAGTTTGCAGACAGGAGACACGGAGTTCAGGAGGTGTCAGGGGATCAGGGGGTGTTGCTTGCCTCGTCCGTGATAGCCTCAGGAGCATAGTATTTGTGGTCGCGACCGATGAGTATGCCAGATTCATGTGGATTCAGATCAGAGCTAGAACATCACCTCCGAGAGACATTTATATCGCAGTCTGTTACTTCCCACCTATCTCGTCTTCCTACGCTATTCACAATAGCTCAGACAGAGACCCTTTTACAGACCTGTACTTTGACATCACCAGGTTTTCGGCAGTAGGCGACGTCATTCTCACGAGGGACTTCAATGCCTGGACCAAAGACCTCCAGATACCTATGCACGACCGGACAGAGGATATACTTTGCACTTGGGGGATTGACTCGACCATGATCGGCATGCACTGGACCTCCAAGGATCACTTGGGACCCACCACAGCCTATGGGAAATACCTGCTACAGTTGGGAGAATCTCATGCGTTGGTAATCCTGAATGGCCTACCTTGTTTCCCATCCTCGCACTTCTTTACCTGCAGACCTTTTGGAGGGGGGGCAAGTGTGGTTGACTACGCTATTGCAAATCCAGATCTCCTCCCTTACATCAAAAATTTCTCGATCATCCCCATCCCTCTCGCAGATCATGCACTTCTCTCACTCTCTCTGCAGTTTGACCTCCCGAATCTATCTCCTACTCTTCCCCGTAGCCCTCCCAGGACCACCTTCCGATTTGAGGAGGGTGACCCTGATCTCTTCTCCTCTATCCTTAGACAGACACTCCCATCGGAGTCCCAGTTCGCCTCTCTCAGCTCCGCCAAGGACAAATACCAGTGCCTCTCATATGCAATCTGGGAAGCTGCGCTCCAATCCTTCCCCCATTCTACCCGTACCGCCACCACCTCCCGCAAACCGGGAAATTGCCCTATGAATAAATGGTATGACCAGGAATGCAAGTCTATGCATCAGGACCTTCGACACGCATTCCAGAACTCCTTACCAACATACCCTGACCTCTGTTCAGCCTACTGCCGCCTCCTTCACCGCAAGAAGCGCCTTTTCATTGCCCATAGGAGACAGGCTCTTTCTACTCTCCTCCTTCGCTCCCCTAAAGATTTATGGGGGACCATCCTTTCCTGGCGCTCACCTACCCCTATCGACCTTGATCCTGCCTCAATGTTCTCCCACACCTCTCAATTGTATGACATTCTTGGGCAGCCTCTGATTCAGGTTACTGCCCCCCCCCCCCCCCCCCCCCACCTCCTGCCACCTTTTCTCCGACAAAGATATCAGAGAGGCAATATGGACAATGAATAGCAGCAGGGCAGCAGACGAAGAAGGCTTCCAGGTAGAATTCTTCAAGCATGGACTTCGCCCCCTAGTAGGATATCTGGTGGACCTTTTCAACCAAGTGGTTCGGGATGGATTTCCGAATGGCTAGTCACACCACATTATCTACCCGATCCACAAGTCAGGGCCCACTTCCGACCCCAACAACTACAGGACAATCATGGTTGGGCACACATTCTCCAAGCTATATGCTACAACACTCCACAGGACACTTTCCTATTTCCTTGAGCAGAGACAACTCAGGGCCAAGGGCTAAGCAGGGTTCCACCCAGATCACCAGACGATCGACCACATCCTTACTCTTCGTGCGGTGATCGAGGAGGCTAGGCATCGATCCTCTAAAGTGTACTGCTGCTTTGTTGACTTTCGGAAGGCCTTCAACTCAGTCTCGAGGGAACATCTTTTCCAGAGACTAAGAGAGATTGGCATCTCCTCGATTCTCCTGACAGCTATCATGCGCCTCTATGAGACCATCCTTGGCCATCTCCGCATGGTTGGAGGAATGTCGGATTTCATCCGGAGCACCATTGGAGTCAAACAAGGATGCCCCCTTTCTCCTACTTTATTCAAGATCTATATCGATGAGCTCGAGTCCTTCCTCCGGGAGCATATCCAGGGTACATATGGGTGTCTTCTTCACCAGGTCCTGATTTCCATCCTCCTCTTTGCAGACGATATTGCCTTTATTGCCTCCTCCTAAGAAGGCCTTCAGAGACAGCTGGATGCTCTCGCAACTTTTTGTGACTGGAGGCATCTAACTGTGAACTTGGGTAAAACTAAAGTGATTATCTTCAATGGAGTCAAGAAAACCTCAGACTTTCACTTCCTATTTAAAGGAGAAGAGATCGAGATTGTCAGCACCTATACATATTTGGGAGTTCAGTTTTCAGGGCCTCGCTTCAGCCTGTGGCCAGCCCTTCAGCCTCGGATCAACAAAGGGTATGGCTCCCTAGCCCTTCTGGAGAGGCAGTGTTTCCAACACCATTTCCAGGACATCTCATCCAAATTGAGCATCATGAACACTTTGATTCACCCCACAATACTTTACGGCTCAGAGATTTGGGGTCCCTCTCTCCTAGAGTCAGATTGGGCTTCAGCGGAGTGGGTCCAGACCCTCCTTTTGCGCCGTTTCATTAGGTGCAAGCAGACAGTTCCTCAGCACATCATTCTAGCAGAGTTCAAGGCTCAACCTTTCCGCCTGGAGGTGATATTCAGGTTAGTGTCGCCCCTGCACAGACTTCGAGGCCTGGCAGACGCGAGGAAGGGTCGAGACAGATACCCATATTTAGCATATCGCTCCTCGGAGAACATCGCACATATGCAGACAGGCCGATCCAAATGTTGGTACATCGGTGTGACAGAGCTTCTGGAGGCTTCAGGAATCCAGATTGACCATCTTCCTCCTTTTCAGTACTCTCTGAATGCTCCAGGGCACCTCCTTCCCAATCAGCAAGAGCTGAATAAAATCATTAAGGAGGATATTTACAGACGATACATTCAAACTACATGGACCAATCCTTCCAATGGGTTGTGTCCAAAAATGGGCTTCTACGTGGAGCATTGCTTGGAGATCAGGGATGGACTCATCATCAGACCCCAGTACACGTTCTAGCGTTGGATGCATGCCCTTAGAATCCCCCTCGGGCAGTTCAAAGTTGGGTCTCACAGACTCTGGGTGGAGACAGATCATCACATCGATAGGGCAGATAGGATTTGTCAGTTCTGCCACTTACAGGAGATAGAGACAGAGACACACTTCATCTTCGGATGCCCTACTTACTACGAGATTCGAGGTCGTTTCCATTGTCTCTTCAGGTCTTCTCAGACTTTGACTAGCTTCCTCAGATATGTTGATCCAAGATGCCTTGCACTTTATCTCCAGGAGGCCTTCAGATTTCGGGCTCGTTTTCTTCAGCCCCCCACCAGATCGGACACCACGCAGAAGATCACAGACTTCTTTAGGGCGCTACCGCCAGAGCGGGGCACCAAAAGAACCATTGACCGACCCACAGACACTGAGACCAGATCAGTGCGGTCCCGGGGGGGCCGACCCACCAAACTGCACCAGCGCTCCAGGATTGGATCCACCCCTGGGAGGCGCCCTAGAACCTCCAGGCGACAGCAACGACAAACCAGTATGCCCACAGGACAACAGACTTTGATGAGCTTCTCTCAGTTTTCTTCTCTCGGCCTCGGATGTTAGGAGTAGGAACTGGACATGAGGCTCCTTCCCCACCCTTTTTCTTCTCCTTCTCTGCTTCATCGCAGCGCTTTGTTTCGAAGCCGGGAGCTTCTAGCTTCTACATTTACAATTACTTAGATTATAGATGTATTTTCTGCTTTTTAAAAGAAATGTTAAAGGGGACCGTTTGGTTCACCAGCTTGGCATGATGTAATCATTGTAACCAACAGTCCCGTTGACCTATTTTGGTCATTTGTTGGACATTAATAAAATTATCTTTATCTTTATCTTATCTTCACTGGAAAGGTTCTGAGCTAGAAGACTAGCCACCTATCAAACATAAGGGCCACTGGTTTTCCATTTTTTCTTTCTCAAACCCTCATTGTATTCTTACAGTTCTTTGATCGCTTGATAGTTGTGATTTTCAAATTTGTTTAAGTGACATAATTCAATTCATTGAAGCTCTAAAATATTGAATTGCATTAACCAAGTAATCATTCGTTGGGCATATTTCATAAATCTTTTGGTGACTGTTTACTTTCTAAAAGAAGCATCTAGGGCATGATATGAATCATTGTTTACTTGCTGCCTTGAATAAACTCATATAAAGAGCTACAATTTAAGAGTTCTGGACTGTTCTGAGCATAGTTGTCATTAGAATACCTCACTGCTGTCATAAACTCATCTGCTGCTCCTCTAACATTGGTAATTTACTGCTGTACTAATTAGCATAAAGGATCCACTGTTGTAATAAGTTAGCTTACTGATGTTTGTTCATTCTAAGATCTGAAATCATAACAGTAATATCTTATTCCATTCTTAAATTGGATTTTAGTAGTTGGTTGTTGTGTTTTGGGCATTCACTTATTACATTCAAAGGAACTCATAAAAACATAAATAAATCTCTGCTGCCCTAAATTGCTCATTAGAAATCTGAATATTACAAGTGGTTCTAAACTTTTTCATTAACTCATTGAGGAGACACTAATCTGATTGTCTATCTCTTGAGGGGCATTGATAACTATTTGGGATAACTATTGATATCTTATAGACTGTCATATATTGAAAATAAGCTACAACGGGCTTACCCCATTTTGACAGTGGCACTTTCTGAGGTCTGGTGTATTTCTTTTATCACTAAAGGTTCATCATTGGTTAATCAATACTGTGGCATTCAAATAGTTAGAGGTAGGACAAATTGATAATTATATTTTTCTTATGATCTCGTAAAAGTGTCAAGAATAACTTCTTAGTGAGGTCTTCATTTATGATTGCATGGTTATAAACTGCATCTAGTCTTTAATTCACAATCTCGCTTGACATTGGTTGCTTGTGCTTGCAACAGTCATAGTTTTATTTAGCCATCATCTCATATGTGAAATGCATTCTAAGATTCTCTAGTCTATATCATTTCATTAAGTAGTCCTGAAACACTTCATTTGCTGCCTTTGGAATTCCGTGATCTTGTGTTTGAAGTTTCCACTGGTTTATAACTGATAATTAATGAATCTTCTAATAAGCACAAGTTGTCTCTACTGAGTGACCCTAAGGTGTTTCATTGACTGCTGAAGGAATCTTTCTGTTTTGCACTTTCCATCTCATCTTGCATTTGATCATTACAACTAGAGTCTTGGACTTACTTTATAATTGCAAGCTGCTTGTATTTTTTGTAAATCATAATTACTTGCAAATTGCTCTTAAACTGTTTACTGCTCATATTTCTGGTTTCCCAATATCCATCTTGCAGCACTGCTTATCCAGTAAGTTGAAGCTCTTCATATTTGTGCAAATGTTATAATCTACTTTGAGCATTGTATCCAAGCATTTGTCTCTTATGATTTCATCTTATGTGTCATATTTTTTTAACTAAAGTTATCTATCTCACATTGCTCAATTTAATAACTTGCCCTCTAATCTTAATTCAAGCTGCCTAGAGAAGTAATTGCCTTGCCTCAAATCTCCTAGAACTTTTTGTTCCAACAAGTTTCCCCTTTCCATCTATCCTTAGGGACTACCCCCCTTGACATAGCTAGGAGAGAGTCTAAACAGAGTGAGTAGGGATCAAGGTGACAAACCCTACTCTGAGCATTGCGCCTTAAGTGTACACTTTAGGCGACAACATGAAGCTTTGGCCATGTTATCCGAAGGATCTTCCGAGCAGCAGAAGATGTACTTGGAACAAAAGATGTGATCCACACAGATGTAGAAGGGGGAACGCATTGATCCGTTCCTTACGAAGCTTCAGGAGATCTGAGACTCGTTGGCAGCTATGGGGTCAACACCTTAGCCTACTAAGATGGTGAGGTTGGCCTTGAATTGAGTCTTAGAAGAGTGGCAACTATTTGTCCAAAGTAACCTGGGTAGAAAAAGATTGCCTGATTGGGAAGGAATGTGGGCCGCTCTTCAACAAGAAGAGATGGGGAGAGAATTAGTCAAGTGAAAACTTGACAATAGTAGCAGCAACAGTGGGACGAAGCTAAAGGAGGAGGATGAGACTGTAGCCCTCAACATCTAAAGGGCAGCAGGAGCATTTAAAGAAGAAGAAAGATATTTTGAAGATCAATTGCTTTCGGTGTGGTGAACTTGGTCACTACGCTACGCAGTGTCCTCTCAAGAAGAAGGACAAGGACGAGAAGCATGATCCAAATGCTGCATCCACAAAGATTGAGGAGGAGTTTTCCATGGTTGACCAGATACCTCTAGGGGAGAGGTGAGGTGTTGATTTTGGGTAGCATCGGATGTGCTCTAGCCTTGAAAATTTGTGGAGAGGCTAAGGCACATGAGATCTCCAAGACCCATAAATCGTTTGGAGAAATTCCACCTAGATGAGGAGTTATTAAAATAATTAATATTTTTAATGGGTTCCTAAGTCTAAACTTAGGAAAATAAAAATATTAATGTGTATTAATAAAATATGGGTGAGAAGGTTCTAAGTGATGAGGATCAAGCTAGTTCTAATCTTAGCTGTTGATTAAGGACTTAATCTCGGCCGCTGATTCGTCAATAGGAAAAGTATAAAAAGAGGTTTGAGGGTCTGTTGGAGATACACCAAGTGATCAAGAGAATTCGATTTTCTGGGGCAAGGTTTGCTGAGGAAATCGAGTTAGTGATCAGAGTTGTAGTGAGGGGCATTTCAGCAAGGAATTTTCATCCGATGCTGAAGAATACATAATAGAGAGGCAACGCAGTGCCGGGAGAGACGGCACAAGCCCTAGAATGGCGGACGCAGAGGCCGAAGAGCTGATGTAGAGGACGCAGAAGGCTGATGCAGGTGATGCAAAGGCAGTAGAGGTTGGCGTTGGGCCTTAGAGTCAGCGCCGGGGAGATTTTGTGGGGCAGATTGGGAGCAGATCAACAGATCCTTAGCCGAAGAGGGTGACACAGCTCCTGGAGGAGTGAAGCAGTTCCAGAGCAGTGCTTTGAGCAGCTTTCGCTGTCCAGCACAAGGAACAATCGTAGTCGCTGTGGGGTTTCATCATCTAGTTGCTAATTTGCCGGAATATTTGTCTCCAAATAGAGGTACTACTGTCAAGGATATTCTCTATTGGGTGAGCCATTTCTGGCACCCTAGTTGTATTCACGAATCTGCTTAATAATACAAACCCTCTATATGCTGCACCGATTTTCCCGAATTAGGTTTTTCCAGGGACGATTATCCAAAAATAATGGTGTCCCTTGTGTTATTGTCTTAGTTTATTTCAGTGCATGATCTGTATATTTGTGAAGGCTGCAATAGTGTTTACTTCGATGTTTATGCAATTAAATAACTTGTTAATGTAAAGAAAAAGTAGGAGATTGTAAACCAGTAATTGTAGTAGGGGTTTCTGATGTGTTAGATTCAGGAATTTTCACATGGTATCTGAGCGATTGCAGATCAGAGGCGACTGAAGACACTAGCCGAGAAATCTGAGATTTTGTAGCAAAGAAGCAGCTATCCTGAGAGACAACGTTGTTCCATAGCTGAAGAGGCAAGAGGAGTGATGCAGTTCATAGAGTGTGAAGCAGAGGCTCACGTAGTGCCTGCTTCAGCATTTTGAGCCGGGAGAGGAAGACGCAGTAGCTGGTCGGAGCCCACATAGTAGTTGTGTCAGCCATCAGGGCCAGCGCAGAGGCAAAGAAGGGTAGATCAGTCTCACGTAGAGCCACGTCATCTTTCTGAGCCAGGAAGGATTGACGCAGTTGGTCAGGAGGAGCAGATTCATCCCACGTAAAGATTGCGCAGAGCCTGAAGGGCTCAGCTTTTTCAAGTTGCTGGGGCTAAGGGAGCTGTGCAGATTTTGATTTGTGGAGTTGGTGGGACGCTGTTTCTGTGAGACTCAACCAAGGTCGAAGGAAGCACTACCTTGACAGATTTCTAGCCAAGAAATCTAGATCTGGGTTGCAGCAGCAAAGGAGGATTGGAGAGGAGTGATTCGACAATTGGCCGGAGGATTTCTGAGAGGGAAATCAGGACTCAGAGGGAGTCTACAGAAAAGGAGAAGAGATGGCAGTGAACGGATTGAGGGATCAGGACAGATTGGAGCTTCCAATTTTGTCATCTGGAAGGCTAGGATCCTGGAAATCCTTGATAAGTATCGCATTAAGGACTATGCCTTGAAAATAGTAGTTATTCGAGTTGACCCTGATGCTAATGAGAAGTATGAAGAGGCCCAGGCGAAGGCAAAATGCATGATCCTAGACGGGGTCAAGGATCATGTAACACCACATATTTCTGAGAAGTCAACAGCAAGGGAGATGTGGGAGACCCTGACCACCTTATACCAGGGCTCTTTCGTGCAACAGAAGATGTTATTGGAGAATCAACTGAGGCTATACCAGATGCAGAAAGGGGAGGAGATAGATCCCTTCCTTCTCAGGTTGCAAGGGAATCGTGACCAACTTACTTCCGTGGGCTCTAAACCGGATCCAGAGTTCATGGTCAAGACTGCCTTGAATGCAGTCTCCGAGGAGTGGGAGACATTTGTCCAAAGAATTTTGGGCAAAGCGACTCTCCCCAGTTGGGAGGAGATGTGGGCAGCTCTTCGACAGGAAGAGCTCAGGAGATTGACCAAGGTGGGGACTCGGGAGTAGTGGTAAGGGAGTTCGAATCAAGGAGGAGGAGGAGGATAATGCAACTCTCGCATCAGCGGGATAGTAGTGGGCACAAAAGAGGAAGAAGAAAGACATCTCCAAGGTCAAGTGCTTCAATTGTGGGGAGATGGGACATTATGCCTCTCAGTGCCCCAGGAAGAAAGGAAAGGGAGAAGCTTCTGACTCAAAGGCTGCTCCAACAAAGGCGGAGAAGGATGTCGAGACTGATGACGATTGTACCATGAGTGCTCATGCGCCTCTAGAGAAGAGGTGGGGAGACTTGGAGCTGTAGTCGAGAGGACTATAAAAGAGGGGCAAGATCCTTGAGGTACCCAAACTCTTGGATCACATACGGCTACGGGAGCCCTTAAAGATAGTAGCATGATGACAGGTGTCGGGTGGAGCAAGGTGTGATGGAGCGACAAGGCAGTGCTAGAGTGCAGAAGTCTGTAGCAGCACAGTGGAGGTTGCAACAGTGTGAGAGGCACAAAAGAGGTTGCAGCAGCGCAGTGGCAGCAGAGGGAGCACAGGATAGCAGCAGAGGTAGCTTCAGCATCACGAGGCTTCCAGACTGACCAAGATGTCAGTGTTTGGGTGAAGTCAGTTACTTACTTCTCGGTAACTGAGTTGCAGTGCAGCAGTTAGCAGTGGTAGTGCTATGGGCAACATGATGCAACATGTTGAGAGGGAGCTACAGTACAGATGTAGCAGTGGCAGTGGCAGTGTCATGGGCAACAGTACAAGAAGCAACAATGCAGTGGTTGTGGGGCAACAGGGCAAGCGTCAGCACAAAGGACCGATGCGGAGGATCAGTGTGATGCTTCTATGATGAAGCATTGTTAGAGCACATTCCTCGCTAAGAGGGAGTGTTGATTTTGGGTAGCATCGAATGTGCTCTAGCCTTGAAAATTGGTGGAGAGGCTAAGGCACATGAGATCTCCAAGACCCATAAATCGTTTGGAGAAATTCCATGCGGATGAGGAGTTATTAAAATAATTTTTTTTTTAATGGGTTCCTAAGTCTAAACTTAGGAAAATGAAAATATTAATGTGTATTAATAAAATATGGGTGAGAAAGTTCTAAGTGACGAGGATCAAGCTAGTTCTAATCTTAGCCCTTGATTAGGGACTTAATCTCGGCCGTTGATTCGTCAATAGGAAAATTATAAGAGGAGGCTTGAGAGTCAGTTGGAGATACACCAAGTGATCAAGAGAATTCAATTTTCTAGGGCGAGGTTTATTGAGGAAATCAAGTTAGTGATCATAGTTGGAGTGAGGGGAAGTTCAGCGAGGGATTTTCATCCGAGGCTGAAAAATACATAGCAGAGAGGCAGCGCAGTGCCGTGAGAGACAACATAGTGCCGGAAGAGACAGCATAGGCCCTAGAAGGGCTGACGCAAAGGTTGAGGAGCTGACGCAGAGGACGCAAAAGGCTGACTCAGGTGACACAGAGGCCGTAGAGGCTGGCGTTGGGCCTCAGAGTCAGCGATGGGGAAATTCTGTGGGGTAGACTAGGAGCAGATCAATAGATGCTGAGCTAGGAGAGGGTGACGCAACTCCTGGAGGAATGACATAGTTCCAGAGCAGTGCTTGGAGCAGCTTTCACTGTCCAACATAAGGAATAGCCAGAGTCGCTGTGGGGTTTGATCATCCGGTTGTTGATTTGCCAGAATATCTTTCTCCGGATAGATGTACTACTGCCGAGGATATTCTCTGTTGGATGAGCCATTTTTGGCACCCTAGTTGTATTCGCGAATTTTCTTAATAATACAAACCCTCTATATGTTGCACTGGTTTTCCCGAATTGGATTTTTCTGGGGACGATTGTCCAAAAATAATGGTGTCCCTTGTGTTATTGTCTCAATTTATTTCAGTGTATGATCTATATATTTGTGAAGGCTGCAATAGTGTTTACTTCGATGTTTATGCAATTAAATAACTTGTTAATGTAAAGAACAAGTAGGAGATTGTAAACCGGTAATTGCAGTAGGGGTTTCTGATGTGTTAGATTAAGGACTTTTCACATGGGGTGATCTAGAACTGAAGTTAGAAAGAACTGCAGATGGGTAGGATCCTTGAGGAGTCCACCTCTTGGATCAATACCTTTCTACGAGAGCCCAAATCAGTAGTAGCAGGATGGACCAGTGTCAGTTGGTGCAGAGGAGTGCCAAAGTGACAGTTGCAGTGGTGAGGAGCGCAGAACAAAGGTGGTAACAGTGCAGTTGGCACAGTGCAGAGTCAACAGTAGCGCAAAGGCTTCAGAGGTTCAGTGCAGAGACTAGCAGCAGTCAGAACTCCAACAACAGATGCATCATACTGAACACATGTTCAATAATTTTGGATTCTTTTCCATTGTTGATGTAGTAGTAGAAGTAAATGGAGAAGGTTGTAGTGTTGATGCAGTGTTGGCAGTGGCAGGGCCAGCAGCAGCAGAAATGCAGCATTTACGAGGGTTGCAGTACAGATGTAGTGTTGGTAGTGGTAGGGTCAGCAGCAGTACAGATGCAATATTTGCGCAGTAGTTGGTGGGCAGTGATGTCAGACATCATCAGCGCAGAGGGAGATGTGACATAGCAGGGTGAGGCTTCAGCAGGTTGCATTACTAGAGCATATTCCTCGCTAATAGGGAGTGTTGATTTCGGGTAGCATCGGATGTGCTCTAAGCCTCAATATTTGCAAGGAGGCTTGGACACATGTATTCCACAATACCCAGAAATCATTTTGGGAAATTCCACCCGGAGACAGTTTTATTAAAACAATTAATTATTTTTAATGGGTGCCTAAGTCTAAACTAAGGAAATTAAAATAATTAAAGGGTATTAATCAAGCTGTGGGTGAAGCTTCTAGAAGAAGACGGGGATGAAACCAAAATGATCTGAGCCATTGATTAGAATGTAATCTGGGCTGTTGATTCTCATTTGGAGGATTATAAGAAGAGGCTTGAGGGGCATTTGGAAAACACATCGAGTGGAGATCAGAAGATCGAATCTTTGAAGTACAACAGTTGCCAGAAGAGGAATTCGAAGTGATATTTTGCAGCGGGGGCCAGGTATAGTATCTGGAGGGAGGCTTTTCTTGAGAGGAGAGTACAAGACAGAGAAGGAAGAACGACGTCCAGAGAGGCTGACGCTGAGCCACGCAGAGCTTGAGAGGGAGATCGAATTCTTGTTGAGGAAATTGAGTTTCAGAAGCCGAGAGTCGGGGTGTGAGACCGAGAGGTTGAGAGTTGAAGTTTCTAGCCAGTAGAGGATCATAATGAGGGGCAACGCAGTCCCAACAGAGGTGACGTAGAGACTATGTGGGGTTGACACAGTTATGTGCAGAGGATGACACGGAAGGGACACAAAGGCTTATTTCCAACAAGATCAGAGCTGGTTCTGCCAGTGATAGGGTGAGATCATCTCACTATTTTTTTTACCCAGTTTCTCTCTGTATCGGATAGTTAGTTGGGCATCCAATGAATTGTACTCAGAATTACTACTGCTTAATAATAAAACCCTCAGTTGCTACACCGATTTTCCCGCATTGGGTTTTTCTAGGGACTTTTGTCCAAAAACAACGGTGTAATGTGTTGTGTATTTCTTTCTTGCTCAGTTTCAAATGTGTTCTAGCCACAAAATTTGGTGGAGATGCTAGAATGCATGAGATCTCCAAAACCCATAAATCGTTTCTAGAAATTCCACCTAGAGATTACTTAATTAGATTATTAACCTATTTTTTAATGTTTCCTAAGTCTAAACTTAGGAAAATTGGTTAATTAATCATAATTAACTAAGTCTAGGTGTGAATAGTCTAGAAACTCACACGGATAGACTTCAAGATGATCCTAGCCCTTGATTAAGTTTTAATCTTGGTCGTTGGTGCTCCAACAGAGGATTATAAGAAGAATTCGATGGACACTTGGAGAACACACCAGAGACACTTGAGAAGTTTGATTTCCTTGGCAGATCGATTTCCAAAGAGCAACAATAGTTACCGGAGAGCCAAAGATCAAAACAATGTCAGTGATGGGTAGAGGCAGTGATTCGGAGGAAGATTTCTAGATCCGGAGAGGCAACAGCAAGAGGCTGAGTTATTCCTAGTGCAGGCAGCGTGGGTGTAGACAGAAGCCCGAGTACGGGGCAGCTGCGTGAGTAGAAGCAGAAGCTCAAGTATGGTCACCGCGCGAGTACAAGCAAAAGCCCGAGTATGTACAATAACACAAGTACAGGCAGAAGCGTGAGTATAGGCAGTCGCACAAGTTGACGATGTTGCTTGTGAAGGAAGAGAAATTCCCTTAGATAATTTCGACCAGATTTTCTTTCTGTGGATTGCCAACTTCAGGCATCTAGATTGTACTCAAAATTTAACTGCTACTTAATAATAAAAGCCCTCAACTGCTGCACCGGTTTTCCCTTTTGGAAAATGTAGCTAGGTTCGGTCTTCATTAAATGCATTTGAGTCATCTTGTAATTTACTTGCCAAAAGAATAAAGAAGATAATTTTTGTTATTATTATTTTGACTTATGACAGAATGGGTTTCATGCTTGGGTCACCATGTTTTAGGTGAAAGTCGCCATTGAGGACTTCTAGGATTTATTTTGAGTCAATAGAGTCATTGTACTTTTAAAGAGACCCTTCTTGGGCTTTTGAATCATGTAAAAGGGTTTAGTATTGAGTCAAATATAATTTATGTTTCCTCCACATCAAGTCGGCCTAGAAGAGATCAAGTCGACCTAACGACATCGATTCAACCTCCCTTGAAACCTATAAATAGAAACAAGTCAATTTCATTTGGAGCACACTCTCTCACAAGAAGGTTTGATATCTCTTGAAACCGGAAGAAGTGCAAAGTAGAAGAAGAAGGGGAAAAAAGTGTGAGTTGGGTGGAGTCTAAGGAGAAGAAGAAAAAGGAAATTTTAGTGCCTCTCTCTCTTTGTTCTCTTTGTTTCGTGCCTTAGTTTGGGAGATCGAAGTCTTCCAAGTTTTGCTGATGCCGGAAGCTACTACATAGTCAAAGTATCTGGAAGAGAGGTCAAAGATTTGGGAGGTTGACTTGGTGTTGAGGGAAGGTTTGGTCTTTGTCTAGGGTGAAGAGTCTCAAATAATACTATTGAAAGGAAGAGAATTTTGACTGGGTTTTTCGCTCGAGGGGAGTTTTGGCCTGGCATAGTGCCTATATCTGGTGTCCATTGTTTTACGTGCTTTCACTTTGGTAATTGCTTGGTGAGCTAAAGAAAGAAGATATAAAGAAAACTTAAAAAGAAGTCAAGAACATCACAAGTAATTATCAAGTATAAGAAAATCTTTTTGCCTTTCTAATTTTCTGACATGGTATCAGAGCTTTGGCGAAGAAAGAAGAAAAAGGCAGTCTCAAGCACTTGATCAAGGAACTATTCAAAGGGTTATCTCAGGGAAGGAGTCTACTATATTCAAGGAAGATGTCTAACGCAATCAAAGGAGAGAACAAACTTGAAGGAGCCTTAAACTATAGGTCCTGGAAGAAGAGGATTGATGTCATCCTTGAAAAGAACAAAGTACTTGACTTGGTCAGAGGAAAAGTAAAGAAGCCTATAGATGACTCTAGTGATGCTGACAAAGTGAAGTTCAGAGAATTAGAATTGGTGGCCATGATTCTAATGGTAGAAGGAATAAAGGACAACCTTGTCCCATTTATAGTCAACATCAATCATGCTCAAGAAATGTATGAAGCCTTGTCAAAGTTATTCACTATTAAGAACATTGGTCAAGTGGCAAGCTTGAAGAATGAACTAAGGACCACAAAGATGACTAAAGAAGATACAGTGGCCTCCTTCTTTGTGAAGATAGCAAGAATCAGAGATGATATTTTGGCCATTGATGAAATTGTTCTAGACAAAGAACTCGTGATCACTGCTCTATTAGGATTTCCTCCTACTTGAGGTGCATTTGCTGTAGGACTTAACAGTTTGAAGGAAGCTCCTACTTTTGAAGAAATATGGATCTCATTAGTTGCTAATCCTGAAGAAGTTTCAAATGCCTACACTTCTCAATACAAAGGAAAGAAATCGAAAGGACCAAGGAAGAAAGTAGACATGTCCAAAGTAGAATGCTATCAATGTCATAAGAAGGGTCACTACAAGAGTGACTGTCCCGACAATCCAAGAAACAAGAAGAGAGAAAGAGATCATGCTAACATTGTTGAAGAAGAAGATCCAAAGAAAGTCAAACTTGAAGAATCTGATATAAGGGACTTACACTATTAAGTCCTTTACTTCTAGTCCTAGATATTTTATTTTATATTTTTGATGTTTTAGAATTTATAGGTTTTAACATGTTTTTGGAAAAGACTTTTTCTTTTGTTTTATAAGTTTATAGGTATCCCTCAAGCTTTGGAGGGAGCCCCCAACAACTCCCAAAGGAAAACATCTGCTATATTCTCAAGGAGAATGAAAGAGGACCTCTCAAGACAAGGTTTGTCAAAGAACAAATTTATGCTTTAAAACATTGATTTCTTTATAATAAATGTTTATTCATTTGACAATCTATTACTAACATTGTTGTGACTAGCCACATTGAATCATATTGATTCTTATCTTGGGATTCTTCACTTGATAAATCTACGTCACTCCTATTCTTAATTGATTTTATAGAACCCTAGACAGGTTCTTTGGAAAACCCTAACCTAAGGGTATGCTAATATGAATGTCTAAAACCCTAAACTAATTAGGGATATTGAAAAATTCTATTTGAAGTTTTATTGATGATGTCATGTTTGGGATTGTGGTATGATTAGGAAAACCTAACTTGTTACGATTAAGTGATAAAGTCCCGAACCTTCAAAATATTGGTAATGTTGGGTTTTCTATGTTTCTACATTGAAACCCTAACTCATTAGGGTTTGGTGGAATGTGTAAGCAAGGCCCTTATAATGTCTTAGGAATAATTTCCTTGGTATGTGTGTGTTTCTCTGATCAAACCCTAGTCTAATCTCTTGTCTAACTTGTATTGATCTTTGTGAAGTTGGGTTTGACTAACACATGATATGAAATGCCTGTGCATGATGATGAAGTCCTAGATGTATGAGTTAACCTATTTGTCAGTGGTCATGAATCCTAGGGTTTGGAACTAAGCCTTAGTCAAAGTTTGTATTTCTAGGATGATAATATTTGTGAAGTTCTAGGGTTTTGAAGTTGAACCTTAATAGAAGTAAAAATCTCTTATGTATGATGACAATATTTTGATTTGAGATTAGTGTAAGATTTTGGAAATTTGAGTTTTGATTGGGATTGATGTTCGATTAAAAAATCTAGGGTTTGCAACTAACCCTAGTGGAAGCTGGTCATGTTAATGACTAAGCTGTGATTGGTTTTGATTGATTCTTTTGTATGAAATCTAGGATTTGTATGAATCCCTAGTGGAAAGTCTAACATATGAATTCAGAAAGTTGTTAGATGCGTTGTAGATCTATATTTGTTTAAATTGTTTCTAGGGTTTGCTATATGTTGTAAGTAGGGTATGTCACACCTTTGAAAGAAACATTGAAACCCTAGATGGAATGAAAGTTGTTATGAAGTAGTCTAGGGCTTATGACAAAGTCCGTAACAAAATGTTGAAGAGAATATGTCTCCTGTTTAAGTTTGGGTATCTGATATATGAAATGCTTTCGTAATTATGATATGGCTAACTTCATGCTTCTATAGTTTTGGTTGTACTTGCTATCTAAGTTGTGCAGGTACACAATCTTCAATATGGTGTAGATGTTCGTTGATGTGATAATGTTAAAATTGGCAACTAGGGCCAAACTCCATGTGGGTCATCTTATTTATGGCAACTAATATTTTTCTTGGATCCTTCTCATCGAGAGGTGTAGGATTGATCTAAAGATCATCCGATTCTGATAAGTATTCATGGAGTTATGAATTTATTTGTGTTATAAGACAATTCGTCAAGGTCGGCCAGCAACCATATAAACCCCACATGTGCTCAACGTTTTAGTATAAAAGGAGATGACTTGAGAGTCATTTCTCACACACACTTCTTGTGTTCTCTTCCTCTCCACTTGTCTTTGGGTTTTTGGTGGGAGGAAGAGATACTAAGAATCTACGCAGCCCTAAGGAGAGGATGCCCTAGCTCAACACTGTCATAAAGAAGGCATGCCCTAGATCTAGATGCAGGCAATGAAGAGAAGGCTCTATGTCCAAATGTGGTAGCTTACATGGAGGACAACTCTTATGGTGGACATAAGGCTATACGCTGTCCAGATCGAAGCTGCCCTAAACGCTATTCAGCCACCCTAAACATTCTCTATTTTAGCCACAACAAAAAGAGGACAAAACAACGTGGGTTTTGGAGGTTGTTAAGAATGTCGAGGAGATTCTGGACAACATGATGAGGAGGAGATGGAGGAGGTCGAGCAATGCATGTATTTGAGGACTGTTCTTTGTAACAGGCCGTGTAAAGGGATGACTAGGCCCCAACTAAGGCAACATTCCAGCGAAGGTTTGAAGGGCTGTCTTACGCTAGCTCAGGTGACTGAATTATTGCAAGGAAGGGCAACCGCATTCACTGTTTAGAGGACGGGCAAACCCTTAACCAGTTTGCTGCAAATCTATGGCAGCTTGTTGTGAGGACAGGTCGTGGACCTTGTAGGGAATAGAACCACCCAGGATTATTGTGAAGGGTCTCATCCCCATAAGGAAGGGCAACCGCATCACCTTGGAGCAAATCTGGGTGGAAAAGAAGGTTGGCAAAGAGACTATGATATACCCTAACTAGACCTAAGTTGCAACAAACAAATCAGACCTCAAAACAGTGAGCTAAGGTATGTTGTCTATGACATTTCTTATAGGTGTTGAGGATCAGTTTGGACCAAATTGTTGGGCAATCTATGTGAGCCAAATTGGTGGCTGTACATAGTGGTATGGTACATGGGACAACTAGTATTTAGTGCAACAAGTTCATGGTGTTGCAACAGTGTGGTACATGGGACAACAACAACAACAAGGTGCAACAAGCATAGTGCTGCAAGCACATTGGGACAACAGTATGGTACTTGGTGCAGCAAGTACACGAAGTAGCAATGGTGCAGCAATAACATGGGTGACAACATGGTGCAGCAGTGGCACAAGGTATAGTAGTGCTAAAAACTGGGAAAATAGTGCAACATAAGGTGCAACAGTATGATGTGTATAGCATGGTCATAAGGTCCAACATTGGGATGATGGGTGCAGCATGGTGCAGTGAGGTGCAACATGATGACGAGATGCAACACGATGATAGGTGAAGGAGTCACCTTGGAGAATCAGTTGAAGCAGCATGTCTTCAACTGATCTCATGTATCATCTTCTTAGAGATGATCTATGCTCTTATATAGATAAGTCAAAGTGTTGACTTCTATTGTAAATGTACAATCTCTCTCTTTCTGCTGAACTATTGAAGAACATATAAGAAGAATTGATCAAAGGTTTCCCCACATTGGGGTTTGTCCCTGGCTAGCACCACATCTTGTGTCCTCTTGTCTTGGCTTGTCCTTTGCGATTTATGTTTATGTTCTATATGCAGTTTACTTTAATGCTGATGTGATTGCTAATCTGGAAAAGATATTGAACTAACTATGAAAATTGAAATAAATTGCTCTAAGCATAGAACATACCTAAAATTAACATGGTATCAGAGATAAGGTGAAGACAATGACCAAGCAAGAGTGAAAGAGCATTCATCGAAGACAGTTGGGTAAGGACGAAAAGATTTATGGATTCCTCATCCCTCTTCAAATTCACCAAGGGTGAATTCAAAGCAGAGAATATTATTAATGGCGTAGTAGAAGTTTCTGATGGCCTACCTAAAGATCACTTCAATGGGAAGTTCAGATCTAAGGGTGGAAGGAAAGGCAGATGCCTTGGTTGTAATAAGTTCGGCCATTATGCGAAGGAGTGTCCTAGGTAGGGACACATCACTTGATGATGATAACAATCATTTCAGGGACATCGTCAATGATCAGAGGAATGACAGGTAATGCAGGTCATCAAGGAAACGACCAACTCTTCAGAGAAAGCAAGGAACCCCAGGTATGAAGAATCAAATGTTGTTTATAATAAGATAAAGAAGCGTTATCTTGTATTGGCCCTCTCCTTCAGATTATTTGGGAATCTGGCTTATTGATTGTAGTGCTTCAAGGCACTTCTTCGGATCGAAGGGTGATCTCTCTAATTTAGTAGAGATGGAAACAATCGTGAGATTATACTTGGAGCCGATGCCACCTATCCCGGAAAGGGTGTAGGGAATGCTACGCCTCAATTGAATGAGGGTAACTCGATTCATTTACAAGAATCTCTTTTGTGTACCTGATCACAAGAAGAATCTGGTGTCCATTGATGCAATGGAAGTCAAAGGTTTCAGGGTGGCATTCATCGATGGAAAGGTACGTGTTTGAAAATAGAATTTTCAAAAGATGCTTTTACTCATGGGTTCAGGGTTGGCAATTTGTATCAAGTTGCAGGATGGTCCATTGGGGACCATGTCAGTTGACACATCTCATCTATAGCACCGGAGGTCTAATTATTGTGGGGCCCTACCCGATGTGAGTCAAATGGTGACAATGATGCTTGAATTCAAGAACAGCATGAAGGTACATGTTTGAGATGTACCAAAGGAAAATCTTACAGGGGGACCATTCCCCTCATGTAGTAGGTCCACAGGTTTGGAACAACCCGAGGGGTTTGAGATTCATGATCGAGAATCTCATGTGTGCAAGTGGAAGAAATCCCTCTATGGCTTGAAGCAAAACACCCCGGGCTTAGTGTTGGGTCCCTATAATACTAGTGATCACCCCATTACTATTGTAGTTATACCCCTTATTAATATTGTTGTGCCCCTATTGCCCCCATATTGTTACTACTGTGCCCCATAGAATCCCCCTATTGTTATTTTTGTGGCTTTATATTATTATTGTTAGGTCGGCTGGATTATATTGTGACTCCTTAGACTCCTATATATAGAAATGAGGTTTTGTCATTTGAATCATCCAAGAATTGTTCATTTATGTAATGTAAAGGAGGTTGCCTCCTCGAAGAGGCTGAATTCTAAGGCGTTGATCTATCTTTTCTATCTTTTCTTGAGCTGGTTTCATAACATTTGGTATCAGAGCTTTGGATTCTAGGGTTTCGCTGCTCCAAACAGGTCATCGTGGCATTTTCGCTATAACTTTTTTTCTGTGACGTTTCAGAAGTCGCAAAAAAAACCCATTTGAGAAGAAATCGCACTAAACCTTGGGTCCGAATTTCAGAGCTTTTTGCACGATATTTGCGGAGATATGATCTGAGGAAGTTGGTCTTTTTGCAGACTCCTGAATTACATTCAAAACAGGTGACCTGGGGAAAATCGTCATAACTTTCTCTCTGGCGATCGGATTGAAATTTCGTAAGAAGGTACAGAAAGAGGACGAACTGTAGTTTTTTGTATGCATGTTTCAGATCCAAAGGTCGAAACAATGACACGTGGCACGTCGTACAAGTTCGCTCTACTGAACTAGTCTATAAGCAAGTCACTGTGGGAGATTTCACATAACTCTTCCTTGGAGAATCCAATTTGGGTCAGACTTGTGGCATTGGAAAGAGGACACAGAGGGCTACTACAGCTCACAATTTCAGAACTAGATGATTGGAAAGTACAGAGATACATCAGAGGCAATATCGAGCTCCTACAAAGTGAAAAAAGGTGTGTAGTTTTTCTTAAATTTTTGCTTAAGCTTGGTTTGAAAATTTATTTTGAAGGAATTCAAAGGGCATAGTAGAGCATTATTATCGGTAACTGATGCCCCGAGGAAAGAAAATGCAAACACCTAGTAAGGAACCTGAAAGCTCTAGCATGACTCATGAAGAAGAGGAAGAAATGCAACATGATATATCAAAATTACAAGACCAAGTGCAACAACTGTCCCTTGCACAAAAAGGAACAGAATCTAAGATGGATGGTTTAAAGAAAGATGTAGAAGCTAAGATGGATGGTTTAAAGAAAGGTGTAGAAGCTAAGATGGACTGTTTAAAGAAAGGCGTAGAAGCTAAGATGATTGACGTGGAAGCTAAGATGGATGATTTGAAGATAGACATGGACGAATTGAAGATAAATATGAATAAGTTGCTACAAGAAATGGTCCCTAAGGGTGAAAGGGTACTAAAGGAAACTCATGATGAGAACAAAAGAAATGTTAATCATGATTCCATAGATGCTAATGTTGGATCGAAGACTCACCATATTCCAAAAATCGATATGAGGAAGTTTGATGGCAAGGATCCTGCCACATGGATATTACAGATGGAGCAATTCTTCGATCTCAATAATGTGCAAAACACACAAAAGGTACGTATGGCAACTTTATATTTGGAACCAAATCAGTTTGTATGGTATCAATGGCTTTGCTCTCGTAAACAATTTATCACTTGGGCAATTTTTACGGAAGAATTGATAGCACATTATGAGGATACAAAAAGCAACACTTTTTTTAGCCAATTGATAAGTCTCAAACAAAAGGGTTCAATAATGGAGCACATTGAGGAGTTCCAAAAATTGAACATAAGGGTAAAAGATATTCCAGAGGAGCATAGGATTGATGTGTTCATAGGGTCTTTAAAGGATAATATCCAACATGATGTTCGCCTTTGGGAACCTGATTCATTAGAGAAGGCATTCAGGTTAGCAAGAAAAATGGAAAGCAAAATTATGGCAACCAGGAAGCATACCACTCACAACTATAAAGACGGAAGTGTTGTTGCCCCTAGTCTTCCACAACCTATAAGGTTGACACCACAACAATTGGAAGAAAAAAGAGCAAAAGGGCTTTGTTACAGTTGTGATAGCAAATACACTAAAGGTCATAAGTGTGCTGAGAAGAAATTATTCTACATAGATTGTGAAGAGGAAGAAGAAAAGGAGCAAGAAAGGTCAAAAGAAGAGGATATACTCCAGGAACAAAGCCTAGATGAAGAACAAATAAATCCGACCATATCTTGTAATGCATTGGCGGGAATTACCACTCCTCAAACCATCAAGATAGAAGGACAAATCAAGAAGAAAAGGGTAATAGTGTTGATTGATTCAGGAAGCACCCACAATTTTATTCATTGTAGGGTAGCAAAAGAATTGAATTGCTTCCTATATCCAGCACCAGAGTGTCAAGTGATGATTGCAAATGGAGGAACAATAAATTGCTCTGGAAAGTGCCATAATATCAAGCTATCCATGGGAGAATATGTATTGACTAGCCCAATGCTTTCCATTCCAATGGGAGGTGCTGATGTTGTACTAGGAGTCCAATGGCTACAATCCTTGGGTACAATAGCTTTTAATTTTCAAGAACTTTTCATCAAATTTTCTGCGGAAGGAAAGGAAGTTGAATTAAGGGGTATTGCAGGGAAACCAGGAAAGATAATCAGCTCTAATGGTATGACAAAGCTTCTAAAAAAGGAGCAAAGAGGTGTAATTGCACAATTATGTTCGCTAGATGTTTCCACATTGGAATCATCTATTTCTCCAGATCTCCAAAAAGTCTTGGACAATCATTCCAAGGTATTTGAGACTCCCAAAGGTCTCCCACCTATGCGTGATCATGATCATGCTATTCATCTGATTCCAGGAAGTGTTCCTCCAAACATCAGGCCGTACAGATATCCCTATGTCCAAAAGAGTGAAATTGAACGTATGGTTGCAGAAATGCTAGAGGCTGGTATAATTCAACCGAGTCAAAGTTCTTTCTCTGCTCCAGTAGTATTGGTGCACAAGAAGGATGGATCATGGCGCATGTGTCCGGATTATAGGGAGCTCAACAAGCTCACTATTAAAGATAAGTTCCCCATTCCTGTCATTGATGAATTACTGGATGAATTGCATGGATCAATTTACTTCACCAAGTTGGATCTTCGTTCAGGATATCATCAAATCAGAATGAAGATTGAAGACATTCCGAAAACAGCATTTAGAACTCATGAGGGTCATTATGAATTTTTGGTCATGCCTTTTGGCCTTACCAATGCACCTTCAACATTTCAAGGTTTGATGAATTCAATTTTCAAACCATTCCTTAGAAAATTTGTGTTAGTATTTTTTGATGATATACTAATCTACAGCAAGTCTTGGAAGGATCATGTTGAACATGTTGACAGGGTGCTACAACTATTGGAGGAGAAACAATTATATGCAAAAAGATCCAAATGTTTCTTTGGAGTCCAGGAGGTGGAATATTTGGGTCATATTGTATCTCATGAAGGAGTTAAGGTAGACCCTAGCAAAATTAAAGCCATTAAGGAATGGAAAATCCCCACATCCATAAAGCATCTGCGAGGATTTCTTGGGTTGACAGGGTATTATCGCAAGTTTGTTAAGAATTATGGGAGAATAGCAGCACCTCTAACAACATTATTGAAGAAAGATGCATTTTCATGGACTCCGGAAGCAACAAAGGCCTTTGAACATCTTAAAGAGGCAATGTGCCAAGCACCGGTCTTAGCTACACCGGACTTCACAAAAACCTTTATTGTGGAATGTGATGCTTCAGGAAATGGAATTGGTGCTGTTCTAATGCAAGATGAAAGACCCATTGCTTTTGAAAGTCGTCCAATCAAGGGAAAGTTTTTAAGCAAAGCTATTTATGAGAAGGAAATGTTGGCAATACTCCATGCACTTAAGAAATGGCGACCCTACCTAATGGGAAGACACTTCAAGGTAAAAACGGATCATGATAGCCTTAAATACTTTTTAGAACAAAGATTATCCTCTGAAGAGCAACAAAAGTGGGTCACAAAGATGTTGGGTTATGACTTTGAAATCATCTACAAAAAAGGGAAGCAAAATGTGGTGGCAGATGCACTCTCAAGAAAGGATGAGGATGTGGAAGCATTGTTGTGTGCCATTTCTATTATCCAACCAGATTGGATAAACGAAGCAAGGGAGGAATGGAAGAATGACGAAGAAGTGTGGGCACTTATTCGAAAGCTACAACAAGATTCCAGTACGTCTGATACATTTAGCTGGCAAAATGATTCGTTATGGTACAAAGATCGCTTATACCTCTGTAAGAATTCCCAGCTAAAACAAAAGATTCTTATGGAATTGCACACTTCTCCCTTAGGAGGGCACTCAGGATTTTTAAAAACTTACCACAGGGTTAAGAAGGAATTTTTTTGGGATGGCCTTAAATCAGATATTCAAAAGTTTGTGGCGGAATGTTTGGTTTGCCAACAAAATAAAGTTGAAACAATTAAGACACCGGGTCTATTACAACCTTTATCCATTCCAAGCCAACGTTGGGAGGAGGTTTCAATGGATTTTATCACAGGTTTACCCAAGTCTGAGGGAAAGAGTGTCATCATGGTGGTAGTTGACAGACTTACCAAGTATGCACACTTTTGTGCATTATCACATCCATTTAAAGCCAGTACAGTTTCTACTGCATTTATGGAAACAGTTCAAAAGCTACATGGAAACCCAAAGATTATTGTAAGTGACAGAGATCCCATTTTCACTGGAAATTTTTGGACAGAATTATTTTCTTGTCTTGGTACTCAGTTAGCTCATAGCTCATCTTATCATCCTCAATCTGATGGGCAAACTGAGATAGTAAACAAATGTTTGGAAGGATATCTTCGTTGCTTTGTATCTGATAAACAGACACAATGGGTCAAATGGTTGCCTCTGGCTGAATGGTGGTATAACACTTCCTTCCATACAGCAACAAAAATGACCCCATTTATGGCACTTTATGGGTATCAACCACCATCCATCACATCATATTTAAGAGAAAATTCTAAGGTTCAGGCAGTGGAACATCACATCGAACATCAACAACAAGTCCTCCAACTCTTAAAGGATAACCTCGTGTTGGCACAGAATAGAATGAAACAACAGGCAGATCAACATCGCAGTGAAAGAAGTTTTGATGTAGGTGATTGGGTATTCCTACGGCTACAACCATATAAGCAAATGTCCCTCAAGCAAGCTAAGAAGGATAATAAATTATCACCAAAGTATTATGGTCCGTACAAGGTGTTGCAAAAGATTGGTACTATGGCATACAAATTGGAGCTTCCTGCAGCTTCTCGATTGCACCCAGTTTTCCATGTTTCATGTTTAAAGAAGGTTATAGGCGACAAGCTCCCAGTTCAAACAATATTGCCAGAACTTGACGAGGAAGGAAAAATTATATTGGAACCGGAAGCAGTCACAGAAACAAGAACTCGACAGCTACGAAATCGATCAATTTCAGAGTATCTTATCAAGTGGAAGAACTTATCCGCTGAAGATTCCACATGGGAGGATGAGAATTTTATGCAGAAGTATCCAAAACTACTCAAGCGTTGAGGACAACACTTTTTTGAAGGAGAGGGGCATGTTGGGTCCCTATAATACTAGTGATTACCCATTACTATTGTAGTTATACCCCTTATTAATATTGTTGTGCCCCTATTGCCCCCATATTGTTATTACTGTGCCCCATAGAATCCCTCTATTGTTATTTTTGTGGCTTTATATTATTATTGTTAGGTCGGCTGGATTATATTGTGACTCCTTAGACTCCTATATATAGAAAGGAGGTTTTGTCATTTGAATCATCCAAGAATTGTTCATTTATGTAATGTAAAGGAGGTTGCCCCTCGAAGAGGCTGAATTCTAAGGCGTTGATCTATCTTTTCTATCTTTTCTTGAGCTGGTTTCATAACACTTAGTATGAGAGGACAGCTGAGATTCATTAGGAGTGAAGCTGATCCAAACCATTGCTTGAAGGTTGTGGATGATAGACCTCTCATAACGACACCTTCTGAGGACGACCTCTTTCTGATAGGTGCAGACCCTCTCATTTGCAAAAGTAAGAGGGAGTTGGATTCCGGATTGGGAATGGTGAATTGCAAGCCCGTGACTACCTCCATGGAGCTTAAGTTTCAGAAGTTATGTGGTAGTGATGCTGGACTAGATTTGGGAAATGCCTCTAAGTTTCATAAACTCATTCACGTTGATGTTCTTGGTGAACTTCCATCCGGACATATGATTTGCAGTTAGTATGATGAGCTCATATATGGTTGAGCCTCAGTGGATTGGTGCCAAGAATCTTCTGAGATATCTTTAGGGCACAATCTCTCATGGATTGAGATACACTGCCGGAAATGTGAAGCTATATGATTATTTGAATGCTGACTGGGCAGGCAGTGTGGAGGATCGCAAGAGCACTTTTGAGTGCTGGTTCTCCTTGGGTTCTGTTCGATATCCTGGATGAGCAGGAAGTAGAAGTTGGTTGCTATAAGCACTACTGAGACCGAATACATAGCTACGAGTATGATCTCGTGTGAAGCTACCTGGTTGTGGAATCTCTTCAGCGAGCTGTTTGAACTTTGTACACATGATGGATACCACCATGATCCTCTGTGTCAACCAAGGGGGTATTCGATTGTTGAGGAATCCCGTATTCTATGATTGCTCCAACACATAGACATCAGATACTACGTTATCTGGGATATGGTACGTCGATGAGCGAGGAGGCTCTATCGCATTGAGATTGATGTACAGGTCGTAGACATTCTGTCAAAGCCCCGGGGAAAGGTCAAATTTGTGACTTTCTCGAACGACTTGGAGTCGTTGAGAGACCTTCTTATAAGGGTCCTGCATGATGCATGCATTGAGCTCTGGGAGCTCCTGGGGGCTTAGGGTACTGCTTGGAGCAACAAGCGACCATAGGGTGACTCACCCTCCCCTAATGGTGCACTGTGTACAGGGTGAATGGCTCAGCCTTCCCCTGTGATATCCGGAGGCGACTTAGGAATAAGATGAATGGTTCTCCTGTCGAGGTATCCTACCCATGCAGTCTGGGACTCATGGGAAGTACCTCTCATTTGGCCAATAAGTAGGGAAATGGGGTTAGGGACCATAGTAGTACTATCGATGGACACATCGTTGTATCTACCGTACTCCTTATGCTAGGATGACCTCCATTGATCTGGGATCAATGAAACTTATTTGGGATCAGTATGAGTGGTTTGAGACACTCTCTTGTGATATTGATCTAGGATCAATAAAACTGACTTCGGGTCAGTAGAGAATGGTATAAGACATTCTCAATCAATTCTTCTTCTTCATGGTTTAGCAGAGCAGAGTTCAACAAAGCAGAGCAGAGCAGAGCTCAACAGAGCAGAGCAGAGTAGAGCAGAGCAGAGTAGAGCAAAGCAGAGCACTGCAGGGCACTGATGACAGAGATAGTACAGTCAGACAGATGGATCAGCGGGTGGAGTTCTCCCTAGTTGAGAGGGAGTGTTAAAATTGGCAACTAGGGCCAAACTCCGTTTGGGTCATCTTATTTATGGCAGCTGATATTTTTCTTGGATCCCTTTCATCGAGAGGTGTAGGATTGATCTAAAGATCATCCGATTCCGATAAGTATTCATGGAGTTATGAATTTATTTGTGTTATAAGAAAATTCGTCAAGGTCGGCTAGCAACCAAATAAACCCCACATGTGTTCAACGTTTTAGTCTAAAAGGAGATGACTTGAGAGTCATTTCTCACACACACTTCTTGTGTTCTCTTCCTCTCCACTTGTCTTTGGGTTTTTGGTGGGAGGAAGAGATCCTAAGAATCTACGCAGCCCTAAGGCGAGGATGCCCTAGCTCAACACTGTCATAGAGAAGGCATGCCCTAGATCTAGATGTAGGCAATGAAGAGAAGGCTCTACGTCCAAATGTGGTAGTTTACATGGAGGGCAACTCTTATGGTGGACACAAGGCTATACGCTATCAAGATCGAAGCTGCCCTAAACGCTATTCAACCACCCTAAACATTCTTTGTTTTAGCTGAAACAAAAAGAGGACATAACAACGTTGGTTTTGGAGGCTGTTAAGAAGGCCGAGGAGATTTTGGACAGCGTGATGAGGAGGAGATGAAGGAGGCCAAGCAATGGATGTATTTGAGGATTGTTCTTTGTAACATGTTGAGTAAAGGGATGACTAGGCCGCATTCCAGCAAAGGTTTGAAGGGCTGTCTTAGGCCATCTCAGGTGACCGAATTATTGCAAGGAAGGGCAGTCACATTAACTGTTTAGAGGACAAGCAAACCCTTAACCAGTTTGCTGCAAATCTATGGAAGCTTGCTGTGAGGGTAGGCCGTGGACCTTGTAGGGGCTAGAACCGTCCAGGATTATTGTGAAGGGTCTCATCCCCACAAGGAAGGGCAGCCGCACACCTTGGAGCAAATCTGGGCGAAAAGGAAGGTTGGCAAAGAGATTGTGATATGCCCTAACCAGACCTAAGTTGCAGCAAACAAATCAGACCTCAAAACAGTGAGCTAAGGTATGTTGTCTATGACATTTCTTGTAGGTGTTGAGGATCAGTTTGGACCAGATTGTTGGGCAGTTTGTGGGAGCCAAATGGGTGGCTGTACATAGTGGTATGGTACATAGGACAACTAGTATTTAGTGCAGCAAGTTCATGGTGCTGCAACAATATGGTACACGGGACAGCAACAACAAGAAGGTGCAACAAGCACATTGGGACAACAATATGGTACTTGGTGCAACAAGTACATGAAGCAGCAATGGTGCAACAAGAACATGGGTGACAACATGGTGCAGTAGTGGCACAAGGTACAACAATGCTAAACACTGGGACAACAGTGCAGCATAAGGTGCAACAATATGATGTGTACAACATGGTCATAAGGGCCAGCATTGTGATGATGGGTGCAACATGGTGCAGTGAGGTGCAACATGATGACGAGATGCAACACAATGATAGGTGAAGGAGTCACCTTGGAGAATCAGTTGAAGCAGCATGTCTTCAACTGATCTCATGTATCATCTTCTTAGAGATCTATGCTCTTATCTAGATAAGTCAAAGTGTTGACTTCTGTTGTAGATGTACTATCTCTCTCTCTCTCTTTCTGCTGAACTATTGAAGAACATATAAGAAGAATTGATCAAGGGTTTCCCCACATTGGGGTTTGTCCCTAGCTAGCGCCACATCTTGTGTCCTCTTGTCTTGGTTTGTCTTCTGCGATTTATGTTTATGTTCTATCAGCAGTTTACTTTAATGTTGATGTGATTTCTAATTTGGAAAAGATATTGAGCTAACTATGAAAATTGAAATAAATTTCTCTAAGCATAGAACACACCTAAACTTAACAGATAAGCATGATGGGGATGATGATAACTCTGATGAAATGGTTGCAAGCCACGAAAGATTCTTCGATGACGAAAATAGAAGAGATCTCCCTTAGATTAAGAGGGAGTATGGATAATCTGATAAAGAGATGCTCCATGGTTGAGAGTGAGGACATAGCTTGGTTTTGATTGAAGAACGGATTTTAGAGGATATGTTGCTGCATGAGAAGTAGTAAGGAAAGTGTATGATTGAGGAATCTTCTGTCAAAGATTCAGTTGATAGTCCTACTATGAAAAGTTGAGAAGCAACATCAAGTTTTCTGGAAGACCCCAGAGGTTTGTATTTGATTATGTACATATGAAAGTATATTATTGATTGGGGTTGTGTTTGTACAAGTGAATCTCTCGAAGGTGTTGATAGCATGCTGGTTACCAATCAGTTTGATTGGGAGAGATTGATTAACCTTGATCTATTGGATCTAGGAGTCTTGAGGCTTTGTGAGTGAAGCATTGCCTAGGAGGACATCTAGCCGACACTTTGTGTTGATGTCTAGGTCCCGAAGTTGGAAAAGGTGGTGTTGATGATAAAGCTCTGTTTTTGGATACACACCTGGATCTTTAGGTTGATGGTTAGCAAGTAAGTCTGATGGTACCTAGAGAGGCTGAAAGCTTGAGTCCATCTTAGTCCCACCCGGACAGATTGCCTTGGTCAAGAATCTAGTCCGTGGCATTGCGGTGCCTAAATTGTTGAGAGGCCAATGGATACATTGCTCTGGTCAGGAATGTAGTCCATGGCATTGCGGTGCCTAAAGTTCTTCATGGTTCATATAGTTGAGATCTTCCTTGTACTTGTATATGATGAATACCTCCCTAGTTAAGAGTGAGTGTTGGAAAATGTAATGAGGTTTGGTCTTCATTAATTGTATTTGAGTCATCTTGTAATGTACTTGTCAAAAGAATAAAGAAAATAATTTTTATTATTATTATCGTGACTTATTAAAGCATGGGTTTCATGCTTGGGTCACCATGTTTTAGGTCAAAGTCCTCATTGAGGACTTCTAGGATTTATTTTGAGTCAATAGAATCATTGTACTTTTAAAGAGATCGTTCTTGGGCTTTTGAATCATGTAAAAAGGTTTAGTATTGAGTCAAATATAATTTATGTATCCCCCACATCAAGTCGGCCTAAGGACATCAATTCGACCTCCATTGAAGCCTATAAATAGAAGCAAGTCGATTTCATTTGGAGCACACTCTCTCACAAGAAAGTTCGATATCTCATGAAGTCGGAAGAAGTGCAAAGTAGAAGAAGGGGAAGGAAGTGCAAGTTGGGTGGAGTCTAAAGAGAAGAAGAAAAACAAATTTTTGTTGCCTCTCTCTCTTTGTTTCATGCCCTAGTTTGGGATATCAAAGTCTTCCAAGTTTTGTTGATGCCGGAAGCTGCTACATAGTGGAAATTGCTGGAACAGAGGTTGAAGATTTGGGAGGCTGACTTGGTGTGGAGGGAACGTTTGGTCTTTGTCTAGGGTGAAGAGTCTCAAAGAATACTATTGAAAGGAAGAGAATTTTGATTGGGTTTTCCCTTCGAGGGGGTTTTGTCTCTGGCATAATGCCTATATCTGGTGTCCATTGGTTTATGTGCTTTCGCTTTGGTAATTGCTTGATGAACTAAAGAAAGAAGATATAAATAAAACTTAATAAGAAGTCAAGAACATCACAAGTAATTATCAAGCACAAGAAAATATTTCTGCCTTTCTGATTTTCTAACATTCCCAAGTTGGGTTTTTCAGGGGACATTTGTCTAAAAATAACAGTGTGATTTTTGTGTGTGTTTGTGCTAGATTTTCTCAGATTCTAGCGCTACTTTTCTTCCGCAGTATTTGTTTGTGAAAATCACAGTGTGGATTATTTGGTATTTTCCGTAGGAAACTACAAATAATTTGTTAAATAAATTAACAATTAGGAAAATAATTTCTAGTTGCTATGATAGATGAAATTTTCACAACAACATGGCTCTCGCTGCCCCCACTATGGCCTTGTTCTTTCTCTCGGCCACCCCATTTTGTTTGGGGGTTATATGGCACTGTGTACTCTCTCCTAATGCCTGCTCTCACATAGAACTCCTTCATGTCATTGGAGGTATACTCGCCCCCATTTTCTATCCTTAAGACCTTGATCTTCTTCCTTGTTTGGTTCTCCACAAGAGCCTTAAACTCTTGGAATCTCTTGAAGACTTGATCCTTGGTCTTCAGAAAGAATATTTAGGTCTTCCTGGAGTAGTCATCAATGAAATTCACATAGTAGTTGTATCCACTCAACGATATAAAAGACATAGGACCACATACATCAGAGTGTATGAAATCCAGAATACCTGCTACCTTGCTATCACTAGTCGGGAAAGGAGTCTTGGTGTACTTTCCCAAAACACACCTCTTGCATACCTCATGATGCTCAGTACTGAAATCTGGTACACCTGTAACCATCTACCTCAGTACCCTAAATGGTCCATGGTGCAAGTGGGTCCTCCTCTTGTGCCATAACTTGCACAAATCACTGTTGTTGGTCCTAGACACAAAGGCTCAAGTAGGCTAAAACATAAACTTGTAAAGTCTCCCACTGCGGACTCCAATCACTTTAGCAGAAGTGATACTGGATCCCCTGGGATACATAAGCACCTATCCATTCCAGAACACCACTACATATCCCCATCTACCTCCATCACTTTGAAGGGAGACCGAATTGGTGTGTCATGTAGGCTGGTCAACTTGAACTTGTGTAGACAATTAATTTGAATTTCAAAAGTTTAATTTCCCGCTTTTGAAGCCAACTTTAAGTATACATTATATTTGTCATTTCTTTCATATTTTGAGGGCTAAAACAATTTATGAAGACTGAACATAGCTACAAAAATTAAACAATTGTCACTTACTTTTTAGTTTCTCCTATATTGGCATAAGAGTGATGAATGGCTGATTGAAATAGCAATGTCAAATTTGTTGAAGAAAGTGTAACTAGGTTCGGTCTTCATAAATGTACTTTTGATATTTGTATTTATTCAAGAAAAGAAATATTATTTTTATATTATTTGTCAATGAGTTTCTTGCTCATTGAAGTAGGTCAAGCACATGGTTAAGTGCTTCTAGGAAGTCAAAAGGTCAATGTATTTATATAAGACCCTTAGAGGGCATGTTACACTATGTATAAGGTCAAAGGAATACCTCCAAGACAAGTGCAAGTCCTCTCCATGCAACAACGTCCTCCAAAAGAAGAAAAACGAAGAAAATAATGAAGAAATAGTCAAGTCGGCCTAAAGGAGGGACAGTCCTCTATATATAGAGGTTGTAAACTCCCTCTCAATGTCATCAATCAAGCTCTGAAATCAGCGAAGGTAGAAGGCAAGTCTAATGGTCTCCAAGACAAGCGAAGAAAGGAGGAAGAAGGGCAAAGTGTAGAGGACTGTTTCTAGGGCTAGAAACAGTCACATGTGTGAAGAAAAGGAAGGCAAATCTGTGGCATAACAACAACTAGAAAACAGTTCATGAATTATCATTGTTTGGGTGAGAAATCAAGTCTACAAGGCCTCCCAAGTCTAGCGAAGGAGTTTATCTCTCTCTAGCGAAGGAAAATAGCCCTAATTTAATAGGGTTCCTACCACACGTGGCAAAACTAGGGCTGCTGTTCAGTTACATAAGTTTGCAGACCTATCTCAAGAAGAACCTCATTGGATCAAGGGAAGGGTGTCTTCATAAGTGAAGATCATCTCTAAGTAAAGAAGAAGCATATTTCATTAGCAAGGACTATCTCTAGACAAAGATTGAAGAAGGAGGACGAAGTGCTGGGAAGCAAAGTGCCAGAAGGAGGAAGTCTATGTGCCGGGAACAAAGTGCTGAATAGAGGAAGGACTTGACTTGTGCTTGGAGGACATCCTAGTCAAGGGTCTAGAGTTTGGCATTGATGAATAAGAAGCTTCAATAATAGAAACTTACCAAAAGGTTTTCCTCTCTAAGAGAGAGAGGTTTTAGCCCTGGGAGAGAGCCAACATCTGTGTTCTTGTCTTTATGTTTTTGGTAGCAGTTTGATGCAACACACACACTAATAATAAGAAGAAGATCAAGCTAATAATTATTGTAAAAAGTGCTTCACAAATTGTTATCTAGTCCCGAAGAATCACTCTACATCTAATTGTCCTTGATTCTTCAACAAAATTAACCAGGCGTTTGTCCTCAACTTGGACTAGCTTGTGATTAGTTGTATTTAAAATGTTCTCATAGATGTCATTTGACTAGAGGCATAAGCAATACGACCTTTTTCATTCCCCCAATGAGCCATAGTTATACCTTATACATCACCTTGTCCATCCATTGGTTAAATGTTTAGGGTAAAGGTTTTCATTCATTAGGGATATACATGCATAACAATGCTAGCACATGAAATCATATGCATATCACATGGTTGTTCATTCTTTGGAATGTTGAGAATTGTAGCTCGAGTAGGAATTTCTTGCATAGGTTTCAAGTGTGAACATGTAGGAAGTGGTTTGAGACATTACAATTTTGGAGAAGTGGTCACTAATTCTATTTTGTAATTTACCAAGGATAAAATGAAAAAGCTCATGTTTGTCAGTTTAGTCTAATAAAGTGTATGTAGTGATTTAATTACTTAGACTAGAATTAATCTCTACCTTACATATCAAAATTAGATCTGGTTTTTAGAAAAGCATAAATAAGACAGGATAGAGAAGTATTTTTGACAGTTGAACAATTGAGTAGGTTGACAGATCAGAGTAAAAAAATCAATGCACAAGAAGAAGAAGATTGACTTGCAGGTTTTCATTAGGTTGAAAAGGAAATTGTACAATAGATCCATACATTTTTACGAATCCGTACAATGGTTGTACATGTAATATAGTTGTTGTCTTTCTTTTCTGTGTCGGTCATACTTTCCCTATAAGTTGTACAACTTAGTTTGAGGTGATTTTGATAACTGTGCAATTGTTGTTTTAGCAGTTTGTAGAGGTTTCCTTGTAAGCTTTAATTAAGGAATGACAAACTAATTTCGAAAGAGAAATTACCTGTGTATGTGTGAAACTTTTTTATGCTTCTGCTATTAACTATTTTGTGATTCATGCTATGATTAGGGAAGGTAATATTTACATATTGTAGGGTTAAATTGTTGGAGCCCTAGTTCATAACAGTGACAGTTTGAGTTGTGGCACAAGCAATGTTGCAGGAAGGGCCCCCCCCCGGATCCTAGGCCCGAAGCGCGCCCCGTACGGAAGCGCCCCCGGAAGCGCGCTTCGGCCTTTTTAATGCGCTTCCTGGAAATTAGGAAGCGTCGGCCCCGAAGCGCGCTTCGGATGGCGCTTCGGGCCAGGAAGCGTGCGCTTCACGCAGCGCTTCAGAGCGCTTCCTCCAAAACCGCGCGCCCAAAGGAAAAAAACCTCATTTTTTAATTTTTTTTTAAAGTTAACTTAAGTTAGCATTGAGGGGGTGGGTTAGGGTGAGGTTAGAGTGAGGTTAATGTGAGGAATGAAAAGAATAAAGCCCCCATTCATTCCTCATTTTCTCACTTTGAGTTTATGAGAGTTGGAGAAGAGAAGAGAGGAGAGGAGAAGAGAAGAGAGGAAAAGAGAGGAGAAGAGAGGAGAGCTTGGAGGAGTGAAGAAGGAAGAGCAAGGAGAAGGAGGAGGAGCTTGGAGCAAGAGCTTGGAGGACTTCATCTACAAGAGCTAAAAAGGTAAGTTCAAACCCCAAACTCCCTTATTTTTTGTGACAATTTTTTTGTATTTTTCTCCTCCCTCTCCTACTCTTTCCCATTGTTTCTACTTGCTCCTTTATTTACAGGTTGTCCACCACCTATATCCATATTCCAAGATGGTGTTCTTTTGGCTTCTATGTATCATTCCACTCTTGGTTCTAATGATGGCAAAGGTGAATAGGAATAGAATGGAAGAAACAGAAGAGGGCAGTGGTGATGGTACCAATATCAGTGACCCAATGTATGATGAGGAGGAAGGGTTTGAAGAGGAAGGGGATGAACTTGAAGGGGACACTGAAACACAAGATGGGAAAGCTACATCAACACCCTTGTGGAACTATGTGACCAAACTTGATGGGGGAAAGGGTGGTGGATCTTACAAATTTGTGTGCCCTCATGGTTGTCATGGAGGAAAACCATATTGTGGTTCATATACCCGTCTGAGGAGGCATCTTTGTGGGGTGCTGGACAGTGATGAAAAAAAGGGTTCTGTGGGGGTACAAATTTGCCCAAACATTTCAACTGAAGAAAGAAGAAAATACATCCAAATAGAGATGGCTGCACAACAAAAAAACAAGAAACAAAAAACTCATTCTGAATCAAGTGCAACCTCTAAATTTGGTAGTTGCTCATCTCCTCATGGTACTTCTGCAAGCTCTGGAGGTAGAAGAACAATAGGGGATTTCCTTAATGTTGCTGGGAGGGATGATGTGGATGGAAAGATAGTCCGTTTTCTTTGTGCTTGCGGTGTACCATTCAATGTGCTTCGCTCTCCCTATTGGCATGAAATGGTAAAGGCCATCAATGAAGCCCCAAAAGGATACAAGGCCCCCAACTATGAGAAAACTAGAACAGTGTTATTAGAAAGAGAAAAAGCTAAGGTTCAAAGAGCTTTGACACGTTTTACAAATGAGTGGGTAGATTCTGGGGTGTCCATTGTATCAGATGGGTGGACAAATATTAGAAACCAACATTTGATAAATGTTCTTGGTGTTTCTTCTAGTGGTGCAGTATTTATTGCATGTCATGACTCCTCCTCCATCACTGCATCTGCACAAAACATTGCAGATCTCCTATTGAAATCAATCAAAGATGTTGGTCCGAATAATGTGGTTCAAGTGATCATAGATAATGCAGCAAATTGTAAGGCAACAGGAAAAATTATTGAGCGTACTCATCCACACATCTTTTGGTCTGGGTGCCTGGTTCACACATTGAACCTTTTGATGCATGATATTGTGAAACACAAAGATTGTGGGTGGATTGCTGAGGTTTACAGGAAAGGGAAGTAGCTCATTAAATTCATCACAGGGCATACAAGGGTAAACTACTTCTATGGCACTTACTCCAAGTTGCAATTGCTTAAAATTGCAAAGACAAGATTTGCTAGTTATTACCTCACCTTTAGGCGGCTAGTGAAGGTGAGACAAGCTTTAACTAATCTGGTGTGTGCTGAAACATGGGATGAAATTAACACTGACACAGATGGTGCTAATGCAGTCAAGGACACTGTTCTTGACAGTTACTTTTGGTCACAGGTTAAATATGTTTTGCAATTCACCAAACCAATTTATTACATGATCAAGTTTGCAGATTCAGATCGACCAGTAATTGGGGAGGTGTATGAGCAAATGGATAGCATGTTGGGGCAGATTAAAGACATTGTTGAGCCTAGAGATACCACCTTGTACAATTATATTCGTGTAGAGGTGCAAAACCGATGGGAAATGCTAAATATTCCATTGCATGCATTAGCATATGTTTTGACACCTAAATACTATCATCCATCATGGCTTTCAACACCAGCACCTGGGGGGGGAAGTAGGAGAAAACCACACCAAGATAAAGAGGTTCACGAAAAATATATGGCTGCATTGAGTAATTTAATCCCTGATGAGGAGGACGCTGCATTGGTACGGAGACAGGTGAGCAACTATACGCTCAACACTGGTCCATTTGGGAGCATGCATGCAATTAAAGATCGAGAGACTTTTTCTGCTCTTGAGTGGTGGAACATGCATGGAGGGGGTACTCCACTTCTACAGAGTTTGGCATTTCGGGTGCTATCACAGGTGGTAAACACTTCTTCTGCAGAGAGGTGTTGGAGCTCTTATTCTTTCATCCACAGTGTTAAAAGGAACAGGTTGAGTTTAGACCGGGCAGAGAGCTTGGTTTATGTTCATTACAACTTGCGATTGTTGTCCCATTACTGTGAAGATGAAAAGTCTAATAAAGACTTGTTGATTTGGGACAAGAATCCAGAGGAGCCCAATTTGGAGGATGGAGTGTTGCGACTAGAGCAATTAGAGGATGCTCTTATCCAGGTATGTCCATTGTGGTATGAATTTTCCAATTTTCCCTTATAAAGCATTTTTCTAATTCATGTTTTTAATTTTTTTGTTAACTAGTGTTTTTTTTTTGCATGAATTTTTTGAGCGATTCTAGGATGATGATGACCGTGTTGATATGCCACCACCCCCACCCCCACCCCCATCTGGTCCCTTGGTTCCTAGGTTCCATGGTTCAACACCAACAGCACGACTTACACAGGCACCATCTTCTTCATTGCCACCACGTGGAGGCCCGCCACCACGTTCTATTCGTGGTGGAAGGAGGAGAGATTAGTAGATATATTCACAATCTACTACTTTTTGTCATAGATTACTCATTAGACTTGTAGACTTGTGAATTTGAATTTTGAACCTTTTTGGCTTGGCGGTGACCAAGTGACATATTTTGTAAACATTATTATTTGAATTTTGGACATGACAAATGTTGACAGTTGCTCACTTGCTAGATAAATCATAATATGCTCTATGTTTTATGTTTTATAATATGCTTAAATGTTTTATGTTTTATAATATGCTTAAAAATTTGATGTATGTTTGTAATAGCTAGAATATAGATGATTGTTGTACATACTAGTAACTACAATGGAATCATGGATGCCATATCTATCTTGATTTATGCAAAAATATGCATGTTTTCATGTCTTCTACAATTAATTTGGTATTTGGGATGTTTGTTTTGAGTATAAATGCAAATATATATATATATATATATATATATATATATATATATATATATAGCAGACGCTTCCGCGGACGCTTCGCTTCCTAGATTTTTGGAAAATGACGCTTCCGCGCTTCCGCTTCGCTCCTGCTTCGTGCAACATTGGGCACAAGAGGCTGGGGCACATGCATCCTAGAGCATTGTCTATTGTAACCTAGATAGTCACAGGTCTTCCAAAGTTCAAGATGAGCAACAGGGAGTATGCAGAGGGTGTGCACTTGGCAAGCATGCCAATGTTGCTTTCCCAAGTAGTGAGCGTAGTTCTAAGGATATTCGAGACTTGGTGCATTCAAATGTTTGTGGATTGATATTAGTAGCATCAATTTTAGGGAGCATGTATTATGTTTCCTTCATTGATGAATTCTCTCGCAAGGCTTGGATCTACTTCCTAAAGACCAAGGATGAGTTCTTTAGCTAGTTTAAGAGTTCAAAGCATTAGTTGAGAACCAAATAGGGAAGGGGATCAAATTCTTGAGATTGGACAATAGAATTGAATATATCTCTAGGAGTTCGAGTGTTTTTGTAAGGAGGTAGGAATCAAGGGGGAGATGACTGTTCTGTACAACCCACAATAGAATGGGCTTGTAGAGTAGAAGAATTGATCCATCATAGTGGTTGTTATGGCCATGATTCATGACTAGGACTTATTGATATTTCTTTGGGAAGAGGCATGCAACATAAAAATCTACATCCAGAAACAATATCCTCACATGATTGTGGAGAACAAGACTTAAGGGAGGCATCCACTAGTTTGAAGCTAAAGTTGAGTCATTTTAGTATCTTTGGTTGTCTAGTTTATATTCATGTATTGGTAGACAAGAGGACCAAGTTGGAGCCCTCTAGTAAGAAGGGTTTATTTACATATTACAATGAGATTTCAAAGCCCTATATTGTCTATATTTTAGAGTAAAGGAGGATATTAGTAAGCGGGGATGTAAAGTTTGACAAAGTCTTTGTATCTGGGAAGTCCCATGAACCTATTATAGTGATAGAGGATGAGGAGTAGAAATCTTCGAAACTAATGATCACCAATGATTTCTAGAGTAGTACAACAATCCTTAGGTGAAGAGGAGATGATAACCCCTTCCACATTTGTTAGGAGACCTCGATGGTTGATTCAGACATTGAGGGATGCTCAAAGATTATGTTGAGTTTCTTAGGATGACATTTAGGGAGAATAGACCTTTGAAGAATGATGTTTGGGACATAGTGCCAAAACTAGAGGGGAAATCAATTGCGAGTTCAAGGTGGCTCTACAAAATCAAGCATGCAACAAATGGCAACTTTGAGAAGTTAGAGGTTAGGTTTGTGGGAAGAGGGTTCTCCTAGAAATAGGGAGTGGACTATAAGTAGATATTTTCTCAAGTTTCCAAGTACACTTCCATTACAGAAATTATGTCCATTAGTTTCAATTTTCATTTATGGGATGGAGGATACATCAAATGGATGTGAAAACAACTTTCCTTAATGGGATCATTGAAGAAGAATTGTGTACATAGACCAGTTCAAGGCTTTCAGGTAAATGGGAAGGAGTCCCATGTTTGCAGCCTTAAGAAAGCCTTGTATGGCATCTACCTAGGTGCTCCCCTATAGGTAGCAACAAGACAAGAAATGGTCGCTCGCACACAACCAAGCACCCCACAACATATAGATGAGTTGTGGGAGGAAAAAGAGATAGATATCAACCCACTACGAGACTTCAACAAAGTTCTCTAGGAATTCAGTTGTTTTGTGATCAAGTGTTCAATTCATCGAGGAAAGTGAAATGTCTTCATATCCCTTCCTTCTCTTAAGGTGGGGGAGGAAAGGAGTTTATTGCTTTCCACAACCCCCTCTTTTCAACGCTAGCTCGACTTTGGGGTTTATTTCTTGCTTGACCAAAGGAAGGGCAAGGTGTACCCCAACCCCTAAAAGCTTTCAAGGTGTTCTTCCCCTTCCCTCACCTTAAGGAAGGTTGGGAGAAGGAATAAGACTCAAGCAGGCACTAAGAGCATGGTATTCCAAGATAGATGGATATTTGTAGAGTTTGGGTCACTCATCCATTGTCTTATCATTCATTAGTGGCTCCACACACATCGGGTCTCCTCCCATCGGTGAAAGTTCGTAAATAGAAGGGAGATTTAGCTGAGGTGACAGTGGGCTAAGACTCCATTTGTTGCCCTTGGCCTAGCATTTGCCTTTTAGAGATCCCCCATAGGTCCCCTGCTAGTTTGAGCGGTAACAAAACCCATAAGGCTGTCACCATATCACTTATCACAAGTAGTAGATATCCCTGTTTCACATAGCATACATGTAACCATGATAGGAGTGAGAATCACTGTTGTATATCATGGACATATCAATCAAGGTCACTGCTATCCATGATAGCCATTCACCACTGTCATAAGTACAAATGTCATAGGCATACATATTACTGAACAAGGATCACTGTCTCACATCACTGAACTAGAATCATTGCCATAAGAGCATCGCCACACATCTCTGTCATAAGATCCAAAGGCAAACATCACTACTATAAGAATAGGAAACACTGTCCAGACTCCAAACATCATTGACATACTGCCCAAGCATCACTGGTATACTTCAATATCACTGTCACAAAGGAACTGCCATACAAGGTCACTACCATGAGGACACTGCCAAATATCTTTGCCATAAAGTATACAGTCATACAAGGACACAGCCATACATCTCTGATATCACTGTCATAAAGACTGCCATACAATAATGTCAACTCACTGCCATATATCATTGGCATAAGGAATAATTCCATACGACTGTGTCTTATCATATATTATCGTCATAAGGATTGCCATACATCAATGTTAGCTCACTGCCATAAATACACTGTCATATCGACAAGAACTACTGTCAAATCATCACTGTCATGAGAACTAGATCTGCTTCCCAAACATCACTGATTAGGGCACATAAATCCTCATCATAGGGCTGCTCAAATAGGCCACTATGATCTTCTAACAAACCTCATAAGAGCAGACATTTCAATGCCCTAACTGTAGAGGATTAGGGCCAATAGGTCCACAGCAAGAGATTCGTCAAATTCGCTGGAATAAACCACAAACAATAATGACCAAATCTCAGAGAGGAGGCTGCAAATATTAACAGAGAAAGAGCACATATATTCAAAATGGAAGGTCGCAGAAGTAGGTTGTGATAGACCGCAAATACCATAGGAGATAGGTCGCAAATACAATAGGAGATAAACCGCATTCAATACAGGAGATAGGACGCTTTCAGCACAAAAGATAGGCCACAAATACCACAAAGATTAGGCCGTATTTGGTGCCACTGATAGGTTGCATTTGATGCCTTAGATAGACCGCAATAGAAGCCATAAATAAACCACAGATGAATGCTTCAACAGGTCACAGATAGATGTCACAACAGGCCGCATTTGATGCTATCATTAGGCCACAAAGATTCACAGAGATAGACTGCAGATAGTCGCAGAGATTGCCACAGAAGGAGGCCTTATTTGGCCGCAAAGATTGCCACAAAAGTCCAAATTCAATGTGTCAAATGGAGGAGGATAAATGCCAATATATAGTTGTTTCCACATATGAATAGTCATGTCTCTTGGGCAAGCCAACTTGACTATTGTTAGGGTCCGACATGAAAATATGGAGGGAAAATCATAATTTAAATTTATTAATAAATGCCTTAGAGTTACTCGCCCAAATAAATTTTGTTGGAATTTCTAAGTCTGACACGTTAGAAACCCTTCATGCACTTTACTGATTTATTCCTACCTACTTGTTCTGTTAATTAACAAGTTATTTACCATGTAAACACTGGAAATAAATACAAGTACATGCTCAACACATTACAGATCATCAACTAAAGGAAGTAGAAACAAGCACACAAGTGACACCATTGTTTTTGGACAAATGTACCTGGAAAAACCCAATGCGGGAAAACCGGTGCAACTATCTGAGGGTTGATTTATTAAGCAGTTTCAAAATACAATTTGGGTGCCAAATCTGGCTCACCCAATAGAGAAAAATCTCGGCAGTAGTACCTCTCTACTTGGAAGTAGATATTCCGGTTGAAACCTCGGATAAACACTCCGGCAGCTCCACAACTCCAATTTGCCCCACGAAACCCCAGCGTTAGCTTCTGGGGACTGCGTCAGCCTCTCTCTTGCCCAGCGTTAGCCCAACGTTACTCTGGCTTGGCCTGTGTCAGCCTCTGGAGGCACTGTGTCAGTCCTCTGGCCCTCCGCGTCACCCACGCTGGCCCTCTGAGGTACTGCGCAGCTCCTAGCTGCCTCTGCGTGAGCCTTGGCTGGCTCTACGTGAACCCTTGGCTGCTTCTGTGTCCCTCTCTCCAGCTACTGCGCTGATCCTTCCGGTGCTATCTCTGCCTCTCTGCTTCTGTATTCACTGCCCCTTAGCTACAACTCTGATCACTCGCTCAACTCTCTCAGCAAACCCAACCCCAGAAAGTGGAAAGCTTGATCTCTTGGTGTGTTCTCCAAGTGACCCTCAAGCCTCCTCTTATACTTTTCTCGTTGACAAATCAACGGTCGAGATTAAGTCCCTAATCAATGGCTAAGATTAGATCTGACTTGATCCATGACTTTTGGACCATTCTAACACAGTTTTATATTAATTCACATTAATATTTTAATTTCCCTAAGTTTAGACTTAGGGACTCCATTAAAAATATTAATTATTTTAATGTCTCCCAAACTGTTTAGAATCCGCCCAAACCATTTGTGGGTATTGGAGATCTCATGTGCCTTAGCCCCTCCACCAATTTTCATGGCTAGAGCACATCCGATGCTACCCCAAATCAACACTTCCTCTTCGTGAGGACTGTGCTCTAGTAATACTCCTCACTGAGCATCACTCTGATCATTTGACATCGATCCCTGTTTGATGCTAGGCCTGCTGCCCAACATCCTCTACACTGCTGCATCCTGTACTGCTACCCATGGCCCTGCCACTGCCACTGCTGCATCTGCACTGCAACACCTCTCATCATGCTACATCGTGCTGCCCATAGCACTACCACTGCTAACTGCTGCACTGCAACTCAGTTACTGAGAAGTAAGTAACTGATCTCCCAATTTTGACATCTCCGTCAAGCTAGAAACACTCCTGATGCGGAAGCTCCCTCTGTCATTGTGTTAGGCCCCTATAATACTAGTGATTCCCCCATTACTATTGTCATTGTATCCCTTATCGTTATTATTGTGCCCCATAGAATCCCACTATTGTTATTTTTGTGCCTTTATATTATTATTGTTAGGTCGGCTTGGTTATATTGTGACCCCTTAGACTCCTATATATAGAAAAGAGGTTTTTTCATTTGTATCATCGAAGAATTGTTCATTTGTGTAATGTAAAGGAGGTTGCCCCCTCGAAGAGGCTGAATTCTAAGGCGTTGATCTATCTTTTCTATATTTTTGTGAGCCGGTTTCATAACATTTGGTATCAGAGCTTTGGATTCTAGGGTTTCGCTGCTCCAAACACGTCATCGTGGAATTTTCGCTATAACTTTTTTCTGCGACGTTTCAGAAGTGAAAAAAAAACCCATTTGAGACGAAATCTTGCTGAACCTCGGCTCCGAATTTCGTATCTTGTCTCGCTATCTTTTCGGAGTCCGAATTTCGTATCTTGTCTCGCTATCTTTTCGGAGATATGATCTGAGGAAGTTAGGGTTTTTGCAAGCTCCAGAATTTCATCTAAAACAGGTCATCGTATGTTCGCTATAACACTCTCTATGAAGTTTTAGAAGCTAAAAAAAACCCATTTGAAAAGAAATCTGTCTGAACCTCGGCTCCAAATTTCAGATCCTGTCTCACTATATTTTCGGAGATATAATATGAGGAAGTTAGGGTTTTTGCAGACCTCCGAATTACATTCCAAACAGGTCACCTTGGGAGAATCATCATAACTTTCTCTCTGAGCATCAGATTGAATTTTCATAAGAAGTTTCCGAAAGAAGATAGATTTTAGTTTTTTGGGTACCATTTTCAGAACCTAAGGTTGAAACAGTGACCCGCGGCACATCGTACAAGTTCACTCCATTGAACAAGTCTATACTTAGGCCATCGTGGGAGATTTGGCATAACTCTTCATTGGAGAATCCAATCTTGATCAGACTTGCAGAGTTAGAAATATTACTCAAAGGGTTACCGCAGGAAGAAATTTTAGACCTTGGAGATCCAACATTACAAAAATATATTAGATTTAATATCAAGCTCCTACAAAGTGAAAAAAAAGGTGTGTAGTTTTTTTTAAATTTTTCCTAAGCTTGGTTTGAAAAAATAGTTTGAAGGAATTCAAAGGGCATAGTGAAGCATTATTATCGATAATTGATGCCCCGAAGAAAGAAAATGGAAACACCTAGTAAGCAACCTGAAAGCTCTAGCATGACTCATGAAGAAGAGGAAGAAATGCAACATGATATATCAAAATTACGAGACCAAGTGCAACAAATGTCACTCGCACAAAAAGTAACAGAATCTAATATGGATGGTTTAAAGAAAGACGTAGAAGCTAAGATGTATGGCGTGGAAGCTAAGATGGATGGTTTAAAGAAAGGCGTGGAAGCTAAGATGGATGGTTTAAAGAAAGGCGTAGAAGCTAAGATGAATGACGTGGAAGCTAAGATGGACGGCGTGGAAGCTAAAATGGACTGCGTCGAAGCTAAGACGGACGATTTGAACACAGATTTGAAAACAAGCATGGAAGATTTGAAGACAGATTTGACAAAGTTTTTACAAGAAATGCTTACTAATGGCAAAAAGGTAGAAAAGGAAACTCATGATGAGAACAAAATAAATGTTAATCATGATTTCATAGACTCTAACGTTGGATCGAAGAACCACCGTGTTCCAAAGATCGATATGAGGAAATTTGATGGCAAGGATCTCGGAACATGGATACTACAAATGGAGCAATTTTTTGATCTCCATAATGTGCAAAACACACAAAAGGTACGCATTGCAACTTTATATTTGGAACCAAATCAGTTTGTATGGTATCGATGGCTTTGCTCTCGTAAACAAATTGTCACTTGGGCTATTTTTATGGATGAAATGATAGTACATTATGAAGATACAAAAAGCAACACTTTTTTTAGGTAATTGATAAATCTCAAACAAAAGGGTTCAATGATGGAGCACATTGAGGAATTCCAAAAATTGAATAAAGGGTAAAAGATATTCCAGAGGAGCATAGGATTGATGTGTTCATAGGGACTTTAAAAGATAACGTCCAACATGAGGTTCGCCTTTGGGAACCAGATTCATTGGAGAAGGCATTTAGGTTGGCAAGAAAAATGGAAAGCAAAATTATGGCAACAAGGAAGCCTACCACTTACAATCATAAAGATGGAAGTGTTGTTGCCCCTAGCCATCCACAACCTACAAGGTTGACACCACAACAATTGGAAGAAAAAAGAGCAAAAGGGCTTTGTTACAGTGGTGATAGCAAATACACTAAAGGTCATAAGTGTGTCGATAAGAAATTATTTTACATAGATTGTGAAGAGGAGGAAGAAAAGGAACAAGAAACGTCAAAAGAAGAGGATATACACCAGGAACAAACCCTAGAAAAAGAAGAAATGAATCCGACCATATCTTGTAATGCATTGGCTGGAATTACCACTCCTCAAACTATCAAGATAGAAAGGCATATCAAGAGGAAAAAGGTTAGTGTTGATTGATTCGGGAAGTACCCATAATTTTATTCATTGTAAGATAGCCAAGGAATTGAATTGCTTCCTATATCTAGCACCAGAGTGTCAAGTGATGGTTGCAAGTGGAGGAACCATAAATTGCTCAGGAAAGTGCCATAATATCAAGCTATCCATGGGAGAATATGTATTGAATAGCCCAATGCTCTCCATTCCAATGGGTGGTGATGATGTACTAGGAGTCCAATGGCTACAATAGCTTTTAATTTTGAAGAACTTTTCATGAAATTCTCTGCAGAAGGAAAGGAAGTTGAATTAAGGGCTATTGCAGGGAAACCGGGAAAGATAATCAACTCTAACGGAATGACAAAGCTTTTAAAGAAAGAACAACGAGACATTATTGCACAATTATGTTCACTAGAGGTTCCCACATCGAAATTATCCATTTATCTAGATCTCCAAAAAGTCTTGGACAATCATTCCAAGGTATTTGAGACTCCCAAAGGCCTCCCACCTATTCATGATCATGATCATGCTATCAATTTGATTCCAGGAAGTGTTCCTCCAAACATCAGGCCTTACAGATATCCCTATGTCCAAAAGAGTGAAATTGAACATATGGTTGCAAAAATGCTAGAGGCTGGTATAATTCAACCTAGCCAAAGTTATTTCTCTGCTCCAGTAGTATTGGTTTACAAGAAGGATGGATCATGGCACATGTGTCCAGATTATAGGGAGCTCAACAAGCTCACTATTAAAGATAAATTTCCCATTCCTGTCATTGATGAATTATTGGATGAATTGCACAGATCAATTTACTTCACCAAGTTGGATCTTCGTTTAGGATATCATCAAATTAGAATGAACACTGAAGACATTCCAAAAACAAAATTTAGAACTCATGAGGGTCATTATGAATTTTTGGTCATGCCTTTTGGCCTTACTAATGCACCTTCTACATTTCAAGGTTTGATGAATTCCATTTTCAAACCCACCCTTAGAAAATTTTTGTGTTAGTAGTTTTTGATGATATACTAATCTACATCAAGTCTTGGAAGGATCATGTCCAACATGTTGACATGGTGCTCAAACTATTGGAGGAGAAACAATTATATGCAAAAATCTCCAAATGTTCCTTTGGAGTACAAGAGGTGGAATATCTGGGTCATATTGTATCTCATGAAGGTGTTAAGGTAGACCCTAGCAAAATTAAAACCATTAAGGAATGGAAAATCCCCATATCCATAAAGCATCTACGAGGAATTCTCGGGTTGATAGGGTATTATCGCAAGTTTGTTAAAAATTATGGGAGAATAGCAGCACCTCTAACAACATTATTGAAGAAAGATGCATTCTCATGGATTCCAGAAGCAACAAAGGCCTTTGAACATCTGAGAGAGGCAATGTGCCAAGCACCAGTCTTAGCTACATCGAACTTCACAAAAACCTTTATTGTGGAATGTGATGCCTCAGGAAATGGAATTGGTGCTGTTTTAATGCAAGAAGAAAGACCCATTGCTTTCGAAAGTCGTCCAATCAAAGGAAAGTATTTACACAAAGCTATTTATGAGAAGGAAATGCTAGCAATACTACACACACTTAAGAAACGGCGGCCCTACGTAATGGGAAGACACTTCAAGGTAAAAACAGATCATGGTAGTCTTAAATACTTTTTAGAACAAAGATTATCTTCAGAAGAGCAACAAAAATGGGTCACAAAGATGTTGGGCTATGACTTTGAAATCATCTACAAAAAAGGGAAGCAAAATGTTGTGATAGATGCACTCTCAAGAAAGGATGAGGATGTGGAAGCATTTCTTTGCGCCATTTCTATTATCCAACCAGATTGGATAAACGAAGCAAGGGATGAATGGAAGAATGACGAGGAAGTGTGGGCACTCATTCAAAAGATACAACAAGATCCCAGTATATCTAATACATTTAGCTGGAAAAATGATTCGTTATGGTACAAGGATCGGTTATACCTATGTAAGAATTGCCAACTTAAACAAAAGATTTTTAGGGAATTGCACACCTCTCCCTTAGGAGGGCACTCAGGATTTCTAAAAACCCTACCACAAGGTTAAGAAGGTTGTTTTTTGGGATGGCCTTAAATCGTATATTCAAGAGTTTGTGGCGGAATGTTTGGTTTGCCAACGAAATAAAGTTGAAACAATTAAGACCCCAGGACTATTATAACCTTTATCGATTCCAAGCCAACATTGGGAGGAGGTTTCAATGGATTTTATCACAGGTTTACCCAAGTCCGAAGGAAAGAGTGTTATCATGGTGGTAGTTGACAGAGTTACCAAGTATGCACACTTTTGTGCATTATCTCATCCATTTAAAGTGAGTACAGTTTCTACTACATTTATGGAAACAATTCAAAAGCTACATGGAAACCCAAAGATTATTGTAAGTGACAAAGATCCCATTTTCACTGGAAATTTTTGGACAAAATTATTTTCTTGTCTTGGTACTCAGTTATCTCATAGCTCATCTTATCATCCTCAATCTGATGGGCAAACTGAGATAGTAAACAAATGTTTGGAAGGATATCTTCGTTGCTTTGTATCTGATAAACAGACACAATGGGTCAAATGGTTGCCTCTGGCTGAATGGTGGTATAACACTTCCTTCCATACTGCAACAAAAATGACCCCATTTATGGCACTTTATGGATATCATCCACCATCCATCACATCATATTTAAGAGAAAATTCTAAGGTTCAAGCAGTGGAAGATCACATCGAGCATCAACAACAAGTTCTCCAACTCTTAAAGGATAACCTCACCTTGGTGCATAATAGAATGAAACAACAGGCAGATCAACATTGCAACGAAAGAAGTTTTGATGTAGGTGATTGGGTATTCCTACGGCTACAACCATATAAACAAATGTCCCTCAAGCAAGCTAAGAAGGATAATAAATTATCACCAAAGTATTATGGTCCATACAAGGTGTTGCAAAAGATAGGTACTATGGCATACAAATTGGAGCTTCCTGCAGCTTCCCGAGTGCACCTAGTTTTCCATGTTTCATGCTTAAAGAAGGTTATAGGTGACAAGATTCCAGTTCAAACAATATTGCCAGAACTTGATGAGGAAGGAAAAATCATATTGGAACTTGAAGCAGTCAAAGAAACAAGAACTCTTCCGAGTCCATTCATGGCCATCTCTTTGCTCTTCTTGTTGACTCCTTCGAGTCTCTCTACTTTCCGCCTGGAAGTTCTCTGTTCGACTCCTGCTGAGTCTACTTCCCGCTTGGAAGTTCTCTGTTCGAGTCTTGTTGATTCTACTTCCCGTCTGGAAGTTCTCTGTTCGACTCCTGCTGAGTCTACTTCCTGTCTGGAAGTTCTCGGTTCGACTCTTGCTGAGTATCTCTACTTCCCGTCTGGAAGTTCTCTTCTAGACTCCCTCTGAGTCCTGATTTCCCTCCTGGAAATCCTTCTGCCAACATCAAGTTGCCCCTCTTCGATTGTTTGTGCAACAACAACACTGATCCAGATTCCTTGGCTAGAAATCTGCCTCGGCAGTAACTCCCTCTACCTTGGTCTTGCCCTATTAGGTATTGTTTTGACTACAGTAACCTACTAGCTCCACTCTGCAACTTATCCACAGCCTCCTAAACCCGAGCAAACTGAAGGTTAGAACTCCTAGGCTTTGCGCAATCCCGGTATCGACAAATCAACCTCCTCAACCAACTGCGTTAGCCCTCCTGGCCTCTACGTGGCTCTGCATGAGCCTGCCTTTGCCTCCCTCAGCCTCTGCGCTGCCTCTTCCTGGCTTAATCTTGATGACGCAGGCACTACGTCACCCCTTCCTTGCTGCTACTTTGCTAGGAACAACTTCTGTCACTCAGGACAACTGTTTTCTGCTATTGCTGCTTTGTTCGGCTGATGTCCTCAGTTCTCCTGTGATCTGCAACCACGCTCTGATACCATGTTGGAATTTCTAAGTCTGACATGTTAGAAACCCTTCATGCACTTTATTGATTTATTCCTACCTACTTGTTCTGTTAATTAACAAGTTATTTACCATGTAAATACTGGAAATAAATACAAGTACATGCTCAACACATTATAGATCATCAACTGAAGGAAATAGAAACAAGCACACAAGTGACACTGTTGTTTTTGGACTAATGTCCCCAAAAAAACCCAATGTGGGAAAACCGATGCAGCTATCTGAGGGTTTGATTTATTAAGCAGTTTCAGAATACAATTTGGGTGCCAAATCTGGCTCACCCAACAGAGAAAAATCTCGGCAGTAGTACCTCTCTACTCGGAAGCAGATATTCCGTTTGAAACCCCGGATAAACACTCCAACAGTTCCACAACTCCAATCTGCCCCATGAAACCCCAACGTTAGCCTCTCTTTGGCCCAGCGCTAGCCCAACGTCACTCTGGCTTGGCCTGCGTCAGCGTCTGGAGGCACTGCATCAGTCCTCTTGCCCTCTGCGTCACCCACGCTAGCCCTCTGAGGCACTGCGTAGCTCCTGGTTGCCTCTGCGTGAGCCCTGGCTGGCTCTGCATGAACCCTTGGCTGCTTCTGCGTCCCTCTCCGGCTACTGCGCTGATCCTTCTGGTGCTATCTCTGCCTCTCTGCTTCTGTATTCATTGCCCCTCAGCTGCAACTCTGATCACTCTCTCAACTTTCTCAGCAAACCTAGCCCTAGAAAGTCGAAATCTTGATCTCTTGGTGTGTTCTCCAAGTGACCCTCAAGCCTCCTCTTATACTTTTCTCGTTGACAAATCAACGACCAAGATTAAGTCCCTAATCAATGACTAAGATTAGATCTGGCTTGATCCATGACTTTTGGACCATTCTAACACAGTTTTATATTAATTCACATTAATATTTTAATTTCCTTAAGTTTAGACTTAGGGACTCCATTAAAAATATTAATTATTTTAATATCTCCCAAACTGTTTAGAATCTGCCCAAACCCTTTCTGGGTATTGGAGATATCACGTGCCTTAGCCACTCCACCAATTTTCGTGGCTAAAGCACATCCGATGCTACCCCAAATCGACAAATTTGTGCCATTAAATGATGATAAGAGGAGAGCCACATACATCAATAATAATATTTCTTTATCCAATTTTGAATATTCTCTTATGGGGCAAGATGGGATTCTTTTGGGGTGGATGGGTTTTTCATGGGAAATTCATCCCATAGCTACCCCAAATTTCAACAAGTTACTTGTGGGATTGCTTGCTTAGGAGTTGGATTCCATAGTGATTTACTGGGATTAAATCGGCGAGGGGAAGAAACGGAAAAATCGGGAAAAAATTGGTAAAAATCAAGAAAAAATCGACAAATACAAAAATATTCATTTTTTTTTTCAATTTCTGTTAATATCTAAAGCATATATAACATAAAATAAATGCATTGACGCATAAATATGATAAAAGAACTAATATATAAGATGTGTAATATCATTTCTAGTGCCACATCACACATAACAGTGAATCATGTCCTGAATAGTAAGTCCTGAGTCCCAACTCAGCCTCAAAATATCAACAAAAAATATTATAATGTATCTCATAGCATGAGTCATAATGTCATATACAATGAAATGAACCAAATAATTAATACTACTGATTTTGTCTATCCCTCTTGCAAGAAAATGAAATAGCTTTCCCTCTAGATGTACAAGGCGGTGGAGTTGGCAGTGGACTCTGCTGTGCTCTAGAAGTTGAAGAACTAGGAGCTATAGGAGGTAGACCACGTCCTCTACTAGTGACAGGGGTAGCCTGGGCAGGTGGTGTCACCTCGTCCTCCTATTTCTCCTGCTCCTCCTCCTCCTCCTCCTTCTCTATTGCCTCCACTACCTCCTGCTCTAACCAATCAGTGACCGACTCCATGAGAGGCTTCTCGGTCTCAACCCTCCATGCAGCAGTGGTGTCAATCCCATCCAATGAGATGGCCTCCACATTAGGTGTCCTCTCAAGTTGCCTCACCCAGAATCGAAGATTGTAGTAGACGTAGACCATGTCATTAAGTCACTGGGACTCCAACCTGTACAAGAGTCATAAATTAATAAATTATAAATAATAAAATAATGATTTTAAAAAAAATATTATTTAATGAATTCAAAAAATTAATTGGAAATTTGGAATATTTGGAATATTTTAAGTTTTAACCTGTTGCACTTGGTGTGTATTTTTTCAAATACACTCCAGTTGCGCTCGCATCTTGAGGAGTTGCATGTTTGGTTGAGCACTCGAATGGCAAGCCTTCGCAGATTGGGTACTCTGCCACCATAGCTTCTCCACCATGCATCTACAACAAATAGGATAAACATAAGAAAAAAATGAAATTCGAAAGTTGAAGCAAAGTATGAAGTTATGAACTTGAAGAGACAATGAAATTTGAAACAAACTAAAACATACCTAGCAGTTTAGGCTTTCTATCAACCAGAACCATGTCAAAGCTAAATGTGTGACCTACCATCCTGTATATCTCTATTTCTTTAGAGATTTTTGCATGTTCTTTGGAGATTTTTGGAGATTTCTGCATCCTCTGTGTGCCCATGATGCCCTAAACTCCTCCAATCTCTTTGTGCAGTCAACCTTCTAATTTTGAAGAATGTGCCTTCTAAAGTCATCATAAGAAGGGACTTTCTACCATGGGCCAACAACTGCAATAGCATCAGCTGTGGGCTAGGAAATTGTTCCTTGCAACCCGGAAAGTTATATCACTCCAAAGAAGAAACTTGCCAAACAACTTGTCAGCTTCTTCTTTCTCATTTTTTTTAATAATTTAAGAGATAGATGGTTGTGAACCAGGTGTGGTTCTAGGAACAAAATATGATGAGGCAGCTACAGGGTTGGTTGTAAACACTGATGTTGAAGTAGAACCAATACCACTCTCATGTTCACCTCCCAATCCTGACACTCTACTCCCAGTCCTTGCTAGTTGACTCTTCAGAGCTGCCTTGGACAATTTGGTTTGCTTTATTTCTTCCAATGATCTGAGGGCTCTTCGAATGATTTTTGGATTTGTATTTGTGCAAGGCCCTACCTCATGTCCAGGGATTTGTGCAAGGTGATACTTCAATCTGTATACCCCCCCATCATATGATGCCCACATAACTTGCAAGTCAAGTTTGATCTGTCAAACCCTCCATCAGGTTCACCAAATTCCCACAGAGGGTCCAATTTCCTTGGCATGTTTGTAACTTTGTTGAACTCTTGAGTTTTAATGTAAGATGAAGTTTGAAGTTGAACCTAAGGCACAAGAATAATTGCAAGTTAAAAAAATAAAAATAAAATTTACATACAACACATTGAATTTTTGACAAAAAAAAAAACCTCAACTCAATGCAACAATAATGGAAAAAATACACATTCAAACCCAAGCAAAAATGATGGAAAAAAACTAGGGCACAAGAAGAAATTAAACTTATAAATCTAACAATCAAGTTTTTGCATTTTTGACCAAAATAAACCCTCTCCACTATATGCAACAAAAATGAAAAAAAAACACAATCAAATCCAATCAAAAATCATTGAAAATAAATGGATGATAGAAACCCAAGGAAAAACAAGAAAAAATAAAAAAAAGGCCAAATTTGATGCCCATACTTGAAAACCACGCTTTGCTGAAGAAACATGGTCCAAACTTGAATTTTTTTTGCTTGGGATGCTAAATTCCTTCACTTTTCTCCTCTCTTGCCATTGTAGATAGATGACTTCTCCTCCTCCTCAGCTCTCACTCTTGCCCTCTATCTGGAAAAAATGACAAAAAAACCTCAAAATCGCACTTAAAAGTCGCTGTTTCCGCTGCCCGCGATTTTTACCGATCAGATTGCGATTTTTTCATGATTTTTTGAAAATAAAAAATGCCAAAAAATCAGCGTGGCGAAAAAATCACGATTTAATCGCGATGTTCGCAACACTGAGTTGTATCAAACTCTCTGAGAATTCAGTGTTTTATGACAAGTGCAAGTGCATAGAAATCGATATCACTTCATAAAAGGTAAGATTTAGAAGGGAGTAGTGGAACTCCAATCGGTATTCCTGTATATTCAGATAAAACAAGCTTAAGAGATATCACCAAAAATGATCTTGGATCCTTGCTGGAACTTTAAGCACATTTGGAGCATTGATTTTTTCCAAGTGGGAAAACATTCCTTCTCCCACAAGTGAATCTACAGTTGAAACAAGTATAAAACATAACTGAACTGGAATCTATCTATGACGAGGAACAATCATTCCATTTATAAAAAGTAATGCCTACATTTCGAGGTGGGAGTATTATGATGTAAAGGAGAGGATGCTGTAATGAAAAGAAAGAAATGACTTTGCTTCTCTTATAAGTGCATTGGGTCTCCCCGTGAACTTTCTCAAGTGTTTGTTCTCTTGTTTTCACTCGTAAATGTATTTGAATCACTTTTTAATCAAAGTGGGTCTAATGATTATTAAACTTAAGTCTAAGGTTACATTCTTGAATTCCTTACTGTTCCAAATGCTTGCTTTAGTAATTAACCAATCTTATATCCTTTGCTTGGTGTATAACAGTTAGAACTTACAGCTCTAGTTTGATTAGTGATGGTTTGGATATTGTTAAAAGAAGTTCAATGGATGGTAAGTGCCACTTACAAAATGAAGCTCCCTTATTTGGTCATACTACCATAGTTAGCACTAGGAGCCATTTACAGACATATGTAAGGCAAACACAAACCAGGTTGTTTGAAAGATCGACACCATATGTGCAGGAAGGAACACAGAGAAGGGATATAGGCAAAAGTTGGATTTAACAAATGCATTGGCTAGAGGTTACATTGGGCAATGCAAAACTGTTCTAAATGCATTATTTTTTACTTAAATTTCTTATTCATTTCATTATCCTGCATTCATGAGTATTTATTGAACCATAAATGCAAAGTGGGAATTTGTTTCACGCAATTATAAACTACTTTGAAAGTACAGCAATCTTCTCCATATCTCTACATATTTTTTGTGTTAAATGTTGGATTTTTATGCCAATAAGGTGGGGGCTAGATTTAATAATTTATCTGTATTGGGGTATAATGTTTAAATTCTGGGATTTTTCATTCAGTCTTCCCTTGTACAGATGCAAGAATCTGTAGCTAGACAGTGACATCCTGCATGAAGTATTTTTCATGGGAAAGAAACCCATAAGTAGCAACAGCTAACATCAACTAAAGGAAAGTTTGGACCTTAAAAAAGGGAGTCATTTCAACATTTTCTGCCCTATTTTTCCCTTATTATAGAACTGGTATCCTCTTTGACCTAAATGTGATATTTATGACTGGAAGTTATACTTTGACTATTTTATTATCATGTCCTTGATATTTATGATGATATAATCTGAGATATGAATATCATACATGTAGCTTGCTTGCTTGGATCCATTTTATTAATCTGGCAAATGATTTATTATTACATGCATATTTTCATTACAATAAACCATAGAATATGATGGTCCAGGCCCCAGGGTGATGTATCAAGCTATTTGATATTATGGACATGATCTGATCATTGGTCACATTGTCACCTAGTGAATACAATGGAACATACCGACATATTTTATTGCCTTTGTGCTGAGCTAGGTATTGCATAAGTTGGAAAGATGCAGCAGAGATAGAATTCTGAATAAGGGAAATTTGTCCTTCAAATCTCGAGTTCTTTCATGTTGGGAGTTTTGTAATCCATGTGTAAAACAACGATAGGAAGTTTCACAACTTCGAGGTTCTTAAGTACCTTTGTAGCACATGCTGAATATGAAAGAATATTTTGTCGTATTATTATCTCATATATGGCATATAGAATCCTTTATCGATAAATGAACTTGAAAACATATTGTGACTTAACATTTTTGATAATGCCTAGTAATGCCATGGTTCTTACATTTTGTGTATTTAAATCACAAATTGGTGACAGAGATGGAATGGTAGTTCAAGCTGGAGATCCACTGGGGACAGTGGGTGATACGGGTTTAGCTACAGGTCCGCATTTACATTGGTGAGTGGCTTCTATTTGTTTCAGTTTATTGAAAATTTGTTGCTTCATTTTGGAAAGAACTGACATCGTTGCTATTTTTAATACCTTGTAGATGAGTTATTTATTGAGGATACATTCAACGGTTCCAGAGTAGTTAAAATCAAAGGAGTACTCTAAAAATCACAGTTATATCTCTCAAATGCATATCTGCATGTACTTATATCATTGATTGCATCCCAGGCCAGTACTTGAGTAACTGAATGCAGTGCAAACTATTCATTATTATGTAATATATTGTTTGCAAACATCTTTTGCTGGGTTATTGTTCATATGGGAATAAATGCAGTAATTGATATTAAATACTAAAGATACCTGATTCAGGTACAGTCAGCAATAATCAGTTCCACTGTTATTTGTTTCTTTTGGAATTTGTTTAATGACTATGTTTCATTCAGATTGACATTTGGCAATGATTATAAGGATGGCATGGTGAAATAGCAGGAAGCTGAAAATGCCTGCTTTGTTGTTGAAGTTGAATTTCACGCCCCAGAATTTCCTGAGAGTTCTTGATTATTAAGCTTGTATTAAAATGTCGTCAAGTTCCTTTCGCTTCAACATACAGAACAGATAAAACTTCATCTGCAAAGGCATTGCCAACAAATAGAGCCATGTTTGGTGTAGCCAACTTATCTACAATATACTAGAAACTTTTTTACTGACCCCTGAGAAGGTTCCTGGGGAGGGAAGCTGAAATGTTCAATACATTCATGTGAAATGTGAAATATCCAGAAAATACATTGATCATATATTGTCCTTTGCCCTCCAATTTCTTGGACATCTTTTAGAATAGGATATGCTATGCTTCTAAAAGCTCAGGACATCAATGAAAAACATTTAATATAGGACATACTTGGCACCTGTCTGGCTTCAAGAGCTCAGGACATCAGAATATTTTGTCTCATATCTGTTTCGGGATGCTGATGATGACATACAAATTCTGGACTGAGTGTTCAGATCATCACTATGCCACAATAACTTTATGAAGGCATATCCCCATGAGGATTTAGTCAAATATAGCTTGCTTCTAGATACCCTCAGGGCTTCCTAAAGCATTTGGTATTGGCATTGAATCATTGACTATGGCTCGTTTATATTGCAGGGGATTATATGTCCACGGAAAAGCAGTGGATCAAAATCATTGGATGACAGAACAAACTTGGATATGAAGAAGTTACTCAATGCACATGGTAGAAGAAATTACTACAATATAGACTTTGGCTTTGAAAGAAGTGTAAGGAGAGGTCTATTTTCATAATTCAGAGCAGAAGGGAGAGTGGTTCTTCAAAATGGCAGTTTTGAGGTAATATTTCCTGCAAGTTGGAAAGTTTTTATATCAGAATTATTATGGAAATTATTGGAGGATCCTGCAAAAGAATGATCAATGTTTGCCATAAGATCGCATGTACATGGTAGCTGCTTAATTGAAGGTTTGGAAAAATCATGAATTGCCGCGCCATTGTTTCTTGTCACTTACATTTTATGACCTTTGCATACTTAAGAATGTAGGCTTCTCTTCTCATAACTACTCATGCAGGTTTTAATGTGTGCATGGCATTTTTTTAAGTTATTGCGAGTCCAATAAAATTTTGTTCATATAAAATATCACGTGACAACATAAAGAAACACAAAAGCCATCTTATATATATGTCTCCCATAACATTTTCGAGGAGTGCATTTGGATGTTGGGATTATAATTTATTATTAAAATATCTTATATTTGGTTTCCTAAGACAGGGTTAGCAAACAAGCATCGAGTTAAATCAACAAAGAATAATTTAGTCATTTGATTCATTGTTTCGATTAATTTTGTTGTTGTCCAATCAATTTTGAACCTATTTGAAATCTACATAACAGGTTTGGTTTATGTCTTTCAATAATTCATATTCATTAGTGGCTAAATTGGACAACATTGGGTAGAAAAGTTGAGAAAATTTTGTTCATATAAATATGACATGACAAGCACAGAAAACATCTATAAAACTGTGTGCCACCCTGAACATTTGGGAGCAGCCCATTTGGATATGTTTGGGATTGTGATTTATTATTAAAATATCTTATATTTGGTTTTGCTAACACAGGTTTAGCGAACAAGCATCAAGTTAAATCAATAAAGGATATTCTAGTCATTTGATTCATTGTTTCAATCAGTTTTATTATTGTCCGATTGCTTTTGAACTTGAATGCATAGTGGGTAGGAAAGTTGAGAAAAATATTGCAGATCATTTTGTTCTTAAAGTTTTTGATCTAGAGCTGATGTTCAGACATAATTCCATGTTTATTAGGCATTTGTATTCTCACCATTACTTGAGAGGTTTGCACAGTTGAGTCATGAAACTAATCATATTTTCCTTCTATGTTATGATTTAAAACAAGAAGTGGTGTTATGGTGGTTAAACTTGTCTTAGGGACACTGGTGACCTTTAGAGAGATTATGTGGCCCTGTTAGCTTACATTAATGCCCACTACGTGTTAGTGTTGGGCCTCTTACAAGTTGGTTATTATATTATTTATTGCTGACCTCTCTCTCTATATATATATATATATATATATCCTAAATGCCTCCCATATCCATGTATCATACATTTGGATATGTGGGTCTTGTTACCCATCCATATCCATGGGTAACCCTAGGAGAGATTTTTTCTCCTATGATGCAGTTTTCCAGCCAACAACCTCTCACCCATTCTTATATCAGTGCATTCATCCATTTAACATATTCATTTGATGAATGTAGGGTCATCTAAGGTGAGGTATACTAACCGTTTTTGCATGCAAGTGCTTTCATTTAATGTCCGCCATTGTAGTATGAACCATGGGTTGAAATTGGATTATAGGCTGTTGATTTGGGGTAGCATCGGATGTGCTCTAGCCACAAAAATTGGTGGAGAGGCTAAAGCACATGAGATCTCCAATACCCAAAAATGGTTTGGGCCGATTCTAAACAATTTGGAAGATATTAAAATAATTAATTTTTTAATGGAGTCCCTAAGTCTAAACTTAGAGAAAATAAAATATTAATGTGAATTAATATGAAACTGTGTTAGAAGGGTCCAAAAGTCATGGATCAAGCCAGAATTAATCTTAGTCGTTGATTAGGGACTTAATCTCGGCCGTTGATTTGTCAATGAGAAAAGTATATAAGGAGGCTTGAGGGTCACTTGGAGAATACACTGAGTTGATCAAGATTTTGATTTTTTGGGGCAGGGTTTGCTGAGGAAGTCGAAAGAGTTATTAGAGTTGCAACTGAGGGGCAGTGGATACATAAGCAAAGAGGCAGAGATAGTACCAGGAGGATCAGTGCAGAAGCTGGGAGAGAGGGACGCAGAGGCAGCCAGAGGTTCACGCAGAGGTAGCCAGGTCTCACGCAGAGGCAGCCAGGAGCCGTGCAGTGCCTCAGAGAGCCAGGGTGGGTGACACAGAGGCTCTAAGGGCTGACGCAGGGCGAGCTATGTTGAAGTTTCTAAGTTTACTTTGTTAGAAACCCTCCATGCACTTTATCTGATTTATTCCTACCTACTTGTTATTTTCCTTAACAAGTTATTTACAATGTAAATATTGAAAATAAACACTAGTGCATGCTCAACATATTACAGATCAGTAACTAAAAGAAACAGAAACAAACACACCATATGACACCATTATTTTTGGACTAATGTCCCCGGAAAAACCCAATGTGGGAAAACCGGTGCAGCTATCTGAGGATTTTCTTATTAAGCAATATCAGAGTACAATCTGGGTGCCGACACTAGCCTACCCAGTAGAGAATTTCCTTGGCAATAATACCACTCAGTTTCTGACAAATCTCCTGGCTGAAACCCCAGACAATCCTTTCGGCAGCTAGTCAGCACAAATTTGCCCCAGAAACTGTAGCATCAGCCTCTCTCTGGATTGCATCAGCCCCTCTCTGCCTCACGCTGGCCCTGCGTCACCCCAGATGGGTCTGCGTCAACCCTCTGGCCCTCTACGTCAGCAACGCTAGCCTCTTTGAGGCTTTGAGTAGCTCCCGACTGCCTCTGCGTGGCCCTGCGTGATCCATGGCTAGCTCTGCGTCACTCTCCTTGGCTACTGCGCTGCTCTCCTAACACTATCTTTGCCTCTCTGTACTCAAATGCCCCTCAGCTGCATCTCCCGAACACTAATTCTATCTCTCTTAGCAAACCCCGCTCTAGAGAATAGAATGACTGATCACTCTAGTGTATTCTCCAAGTGACCCTCAAGCAGACTCTTATACTTTTCTTGTTGACATATCAACGATCGAGATTAAGTCCCTAATCAATGGCTAAGATTAGATCTGGCTTGATCCATGTCTTTTGGACCATTCTAACACAGATTCATATTAATACACATTAATATTTTATTTTCCCTAAATTTAGACTTAGGGATTCCATTAAAAATATTAATTATTTTAATATCTCCTGATCTGTTTAGAATCTGCCCAAACCCTTTCTGGGTATTGGAGATCTCATGTGCCCCAACATCTCCACCAAATTTCATGGCTAGAGCACATCCGATGCTACCCCAAATCAACAAGATAGGGTGACGCTTGGCAGACGCTGGGCCAGAAAGGCTTGACGCAGTCCTTAGAGGCTGAAGCAGGGGTTTTTCGTGGGGCAGATTGGAGGTGGGAGCTGTTGGAGTGTTTATCCGGGGTTTCAGCTAGAATATCTGCTTCCGAGTAGAGAGGTACTACTGTCGAGATTATTCTCTGTTGGGTGAGCCGGTTTTGGCACCCAGATTGTATTCAGAAACTGCATAATAATAAAACCCTTAGATAGTTGCACCAGTTTTCGCGCATTGGGTTTTTCCGGGGACATTGGTCTAAAAACAACGGTGTCACTTGTGTGCTTGTTTCTTCCTCGGTTGATGATCTGTAATGTGTTGAGCATGTACTTGTATTTATTTTCAGTATTTACATGGTAAATAACATATTAATTAAATGGAACAAGTAGGCAGAAGTAAGTGAGAAAGTACATGAAGGATTTCTGACAATTAGACTTAGAAATTCCAACATGGTATCAGAGCGTGGTTGCAGATCACAGGAGAACCAAGGGCATCATCCGAGCAGAGCAGCAACAGCAGAATCAACTGTCTTGAGTGACAAAAGTTGTTCCTAGTGGAGAAGCAACAAGGAAGGGGTGACGCAGTGCCTGCGTCATCAAGTTTGAGCTGGGAGGAGGATCAGCGTAGCGACAGAAGGGAGCAGACTTGACCTACGTAGTGCTCGGTCATCTTTCTCAATCAGGAAGGATTGATGCCCGTGGCTAGGAGGTGCGGATTTTGCTGGTGCCAGGATTGTGCAGAGTCTAGAGGCTTTAACCTTTAGTTTGTTGGGGCATAGGAGGCTGTGGAGAAGTTGCAGAGTGAAGCTGGTGGGGTACTGTAGTCAGAACAGTACCTAACAGGGCAAGACCAAGGAGGAGGGAGTTGCTACCGAGGGTTTCTAGCCAAGAAATCTGGATTAGTGGTGCAACGACACTAAGAATCGGAGTGGGGGCATCTTAACATTGGCAGAAGGGTTTCCAGGAGGGAAATCGAGGCTCAGAAGGAGTCACACCGAGAACTATCAGCAGTGGTATCAACATACTTCCGTGCAGAGGAAGATGCCACTAGAAAATTAGTTGTGGTCATACCAGATGCAGAAGGGAGAATAGATCGACCCCTTCCTCGGTCGATTGAAGGAGATTCAAGATCAACTGACTTTCATAGGAGCCACGCTGGATCAAGAGTTGATGGTGAGAACAACCCTGAACGCAGTCTCAGAAGACTGGGAGGTGTTTGTCCAGAGCATACTGGGCAGAGCGACCCTTCCAGATTGGGAGGAAATGTGGGCGGCTCTTCGCCAAGAAGAGATCAGAAGGCTAAGCAAGGTGGGAAGCAGTGACAAGGGGATCAGAATCAAGAATGAGGAAGAGGAGGATGCTGCCCTAACATCTGAGGGAAAGTAGGACAAATGAAAGAACAAGGACCTCTCCAAGGTCAAATGCTTCAACTGTGGGGAATGGGTCACTATGCGAGCCAGTGTCCGAGGAAGAAGAGAAAAGGAGAGGCTTCCGAGACCAAGGCTGCGCCAGCAAGGGCGAATAAGGAATTGGAGATAGATGATAACTGTGCCATGAGTGCTCACACGCCACTTGAGCAGAAGTGGGGATACATCGAGCTGTAGTCAGACGGACTACAGGCGACGAGGGGTAGGATCCTCGAGGTGCCCAACCTCTTGGATTATACCTTGCTACGGGAGCCTCGAAGAGGAGTAGCAGTGCTGGCGGATGTCAGTAGAGACGGATGAGGATGGAGCGACAAAGGGAGCTATAGTGCAGGATTCCCGGGACAACATGAGGCTAGCAGGCTGCAACAGTGTGAGAGGCACGGGAGTGTTGCACCAGTGCAGGATGGCACAGAGAGGTGTGCAACGGTGCGAGATGCAAGAAGTTGTTGCAGCAGTGCAGAGGTCAGAGAGGGAGCACTTGTCAGCGACAAAGGGAGTTTCAGCTTCGTGGGTGTCTCTACCCTGACGGAGATGTCAGAGTTGGGAGATCAGTTACTTACTTCTCAGTAACTGAGTTGCAGTGTAACAGTTAGTAGTGGCAGTGTTATGGGCAACACGATGCAGCATGATGAGAGGGGTTGTTGTACGGATGCAACAGTGGCAGTGGCAGGGCCATGGGTAGCAGTACATGATGCAGCAGTGCAGAGGATATTGGGCCACAGTCCTAGCATCAACACAGGGATCGATGCCGGATGATCAGGGTGATGCTCAGTGAGGAGTATTACTAGAGCACAGTCTTCGCTATGAGGGAGTGTTGGTTTGGGGTAGCATTGGATGTGCTCTAGCCACAAAAATTGGTGGAGAGGCTAAAGCACATGAGATCTCCAATACCCAGAAATGGTTTGGGCAGATTCTAAACAGTTTGGAAGATATTAAAATATTTAATATTTTTAATGGAGTCCCTAAGTCTAAACTTAGGGAAAATAAAATATTAATGTGAATTAATATAAAACTGTGTTAGGAAGGTCCAAAAGTGATGGATCAAGCCAGAATTAATCTTAGCCGTTGATTAGGGACTTAATCTTGGTCGTTGATTTGTTAACGAGAAAAATATATAAGGAGGCTTGAGGGTGACTTGGAGAATAGTTGATCAAGATTTCGATTTGTTGGGGTAGGGTTTGCTGAGGAAGTTGAAAGAGTGATCAGAGTTGCAGCTGAGGGGCAGTGTATACAAAAGCAAAGAGGCAGAGATAATACCAGGAGGATTATCGCAGAAGCCGGGAGAGAGGGACACAGAGGCAGCCAAAGGTTCACGCAAAGGCAGCCAGGGCTCACGCAGAGGCAGTCAGGGCTCACGCAAAGGCAGCCAGGAGCTATGCAGTGCCTTAGAGAGCCAGCGTGGGTGACACATAGGCTCTAAGGGCTGATGCAGTGCCTCTAGAGGCTGACACAGGGCGAACGAGGGTGACGCTGGGCCAGAAAGGGCTGACGCAGTCCCTAGAGGCTGACGCAGGGGTTTTTCGTGGGGCAAGTTGGAGCTGGGCGCTGTCGGAGTGTTTATCCAGGGTTTCAGCTAGAATATCTGCTTCTAAGTAGAGAGGTACTACTGCCGAGATTATCTGTTGGGTGAGCTAGTTTTGGCACCTAGATTGTATTCAGAAACTGCATAATAATAAAACCCTCAGATAACTGCATCGCTTTTCCTGCATTGGGTTTTTCCAGGGACATTGGTCCAAAAACAACAGTGTCACTTGTGTGCTTGTTTTTTTCCTCGGTTGATGATCTGTAATGTGTTGAGCATGTACTTGTATTTATTTTCAGTATTTACATGGTAAATAACTTGTTAATTAAATATAACAAGTAGGCAGAAGTAAATGAGAAAGTACATGAAGGATTTCTAACAGTTAGACTTAGATTTTGGTCCTAATCCATTCTGATCGATCTTATGGTTTTTCTTTCACTATCTAGGAGGGGCACAAATAGGAGACTCTACTTGTGGTAGCATTCCATGACACTCCTACTTAACACTTCTCTCTTCCCTTATTTGTTCTCCCATGTTTTTACTGGTTGTTGTCAGTTTCTCATGTTGGTTCTCTGTATACCTCATCCTATCCAAATAAGGGGCTAGAAATGTTTGAGGTTGGTGTAGCTGTAAAGAAAAAGGAAAAAGTGTAAACCAAATGTCAAATTGCAAAAGAATGGCAAGGGATATATATCAATCAAAAGGCAATTATAGCTTGACCTTTACCAACTCTTATATAGCCACTTGCCATTGAGTATCCATGCTTATTTCATGCTTATCAAAGTAAAAGGAACTTTCAAAGAACATCCCGCTCTCAATGAAGTGATATATTTCCCATTATTAAAGGAGGTTACATCATCTTTACATGATAATCAATGAAGCTTGTTAAGAAAGTCAATTAAACCAAAGGAAAAGGCAAATCGAGGGCTTGGGAAAACAAAGGTGAGGGAAGGTAACTCAAGCAGCTAAGCACTCCCTCTATTGAGGTGCTCATGGATTATGGTTTTACATAACCTAGTATAAGACTATGACACCTTTCATGAAGTAAACCTCAAGTCATAACACATATCACTTGCTCTTATCATTTAAAAGGTTCACCATAGGAACTATTCTTCTCGTTGGGGTTGGAAGTACCTAATAGGGACTTATGATAACCTTCCCATACCTAAATCTAGCAAATTGTATACAGGAATAAGCTAGTGAGACATTTGAAGGTGATACTTGTGTGAAGTACTTTGATGGATTTGACATTAAATATGGTCCACCTCAATGCTCTTATGGTTCTTGTACCCATGATGTTGATTTCACTTGATCCCTTTCATATGTATAAGATGATTCTTCTAGGATCCCTTGAGTGATGATGCGTTGCTTCTCTAGCACTTCGTAGAGGCGACCGACCACATTCTATGATGATAGAAAACATTTGTTGGACGATGTTAGGGAGCCTTTGAGGAGCATTGGCCTTGATGAGAACTTGGCGTAGGTGATGAGACCCTCGTCCAGTTTCAGGATCTTTGACATTGAGCTTTTGGGCTAGGACATTGGCTTGGAAGTTGGTGTACCCTTGAGATGGTAGGATGCCCTTAGGTTGGGGTTGTGCCTTCTTAATGGATGTTTCTCTTCTCTTGATGATGTTATCACTTGAGAGCCCTTTGGAGGGGATATTGAACCATCTACTGTGATGATGTCATGCTCTAGCTTGATGATGTCACCCATATGCTACATTTGATGGTGACGTAGGTCCTTTGTAGGGTGATGTTGGGGCTTGAGAGGGCTATTTTTGTGATGAGGCATCATTTTTGAATGGAGATACATGATTTTGGATGATGACATCAATCTTTGGAGGAGGTTTTACTCACACATGTGGACTAATTGAGGTTATTTTTCATGTTTGTTCATTATAGAGGCTATTTTTGGAGTTTGGCTTGATGACCTATCCACCTTGTGTCATGGTGTTAATTTATGGTATGTTCTATGCTTAGAGCAGTTTAGTTCAAATTCTTCTTATTGCCACTGTTTAGCAATCACATTAACATAAAATAAAATGCTGATAGAACATTAATAGATTGACAGGAAAACAAGCCAAGATAAGAGACACAAGATGTGGCAGCTAGCCAGGGACAAACCCCAATGTGGGGAAACCCTTTGATCAATTCTTCTATAATCTTCAATAGTTCAGCGACAGAGAGATAGTACAAATACATAAAATCTATAATTTTATGACAACAACAACAAACCCTAACCAGCAAAGTCAAAGCTGGTCAAACAAGATAGAAGTGACCTCCAATTTGCTTGGTCAATATCCCAGCCAACTCGACCTCCAACAACAAGAAGAGGCAACCCATAAATAGTTCGAAAAACCCAATCAAATGAAGTCAACTGAAGTCAACCTGCTGCTAGCAATTAGGGTAGTCAACGCTGGTCAAACCAAAGGTTAGAATGCCTCGATTTGCGTGCCAAAATCTGCGGCCTGCCTAGGGGAGACAACCACACCAAAACCGCACTCAAGAAAGTCCACGCTGGTCAATGTTGGTCAAATATACATTTGCAGCCCTGGTCAACGCAGTCAAACAATTCTGCATCCTCAAATCTGCATCCCTCTGTGTCCTCTAACTTCGTCCTCCTGTGTCCTCCTTCTTCCCACGTGTGTGCTGCTCCTTGTGTGTAAACCCAATCAATTAAGGAGAGAAGAATGTGAGAGATGAGATGAGTGAATAATGCCTCAACCTAACTTGTATTTATATGAGACGTTCAGCATGTGTGCCACACATTTAGCTACTAGCCGACCTTGACAGTTTGTCAAGTAAAGACAAATAAATTCATATCTCCATAAATACTTGTCGGAATTGGATGATCTTTAGATCAATCCTACACCTCTCGACGAGAGGAATCCAAGAAAAATATTACTTGCCATAAATAAGATGACCCACATGGAGTTTGGCTCTAGTTTCCAATTTTAACACTCCCTCTCAACTAGGGAGAACTCCATCTGCTAATCCATCTGACTGTCAGTACTATCTTTGCCATCAAATGCACAACCCTGCACTGCTCGGCTCTACTGAACTATGAAGAAGAAGAAATGATCGAGGATGTATCATACCATCCTCCACTGACCCGAAGTCACTCTGAGAGAGTGTGTCATACCACTCTTACTGATCCCAGATCAGTGCTAGAAGAGAGTGTCTCAAACCACTCATACTGATCCCAGATCAGTTTCATTGATCCCAGATCAATGGAGGTCATCCTAGCATAGGGAGTGCGGTAGATACAACGATGCGTCCATCAATAGTACTACTATGGTCCCTAACCCCATTTCCCTACTCATTGGCCAGATGAGAGGTACTTCCCATGAGTCCCAGACTGCATGGGTAGGATGCCTCAACAGGAGAACCACTCATCCTATCCATAAGTCACCACGGGGTATCACAGGGGAAGGCTGAACCTTTCACCCTGTACACAACACACCACTAGGGGAGGGTGAGTCGCCCTATGGTCGCTTGTTGCTCCAAGAAGTACCCCAAGCCCCCTGGAGCTCCTAGAGCTCAATGCATGCATCATGCATGAATCTCAGAAGAGGGTCTCTCAACGACTCCAAACCGTTCTTGGAAAGTCAAGAATTTGACCTTTCCCAGGGCCTTCGTTAGAATGTCGGCGACCTGCTCATCTGTATTGATATGTTTGGAGCGATCATGAAATACAGGATTCTTTGATAAACGAATCCCACTCTGGTTGTCACACAAGATAACAATAGTATCCAATGTAAATCTAAACAGCTCACTGAAGAGCTTCCGCAACCAGACAACATCACAAGAGGCCGTACTCGCAGTAATGTACTCTGCCTCAGCAGTGCTCAAAGCCACCGATTTCTGCTTCCTGCTCATCTAGGATATCGAGGTAGATCCCAAAGAGAAACAACACCCGGAAGTGCTCTTTCGATCCACCACACTGCTTGCCTAATTCAACATCAGTATATCCATGTAGTCTCACATCTCTGGCAGTGTATCTCAACCCATGAGTGACTGTGCCACAAAGGTATCTCAACAGATTCTTGGCATCAATCCAATGTGAGTGGTGAGGCTCAACCATATGTTGACTCAACATGTTGACTGCAAAACATATATCCGAATGAGAGTTCACCAAGAACATCAATGCTCCGATGAGTTTACGATACTCGGTAGAATTTTGCAAAACAGGTCCGGCAACACTACCGGTTAACTTCTTGAAGTCAAGCTCCATTGGGGTAGTCACGGGCTTGCAGTCCACCATACTGAATCTCTCCAATATCTTCACCACATAGTTTCCTTGAGATATGAAAATCTCCCCTGGATTTTGCCAGACTTCCAGTCCTAGGAAATAGTGCATCAGTCCTAGGTCCTTCATCTCAAACTCGGAAGCCAACTCCCTCTTACATTTGTGAATGAGAGGGTCTACCCCTGTCAGAAAGAGGTCGCCAACGTACAACACCAGTATGAGAGGTTTATCATCTTCAACCTTAAAGTAAAGGTTAGGGTCAGGTTCACTCCTAGTGAATCCCAACTTCATCAAGTAGCTGTTGATCCTCTCATACCAAGCTCGGGGTGCTTTCTTCAGCCCATAGAGGGATTTCTTCAACCTGCATACGTGAGATTCCTGATCATGAATCTCAAATCCTTTGGGATGTTCCACATAGACTTCCTCTTTGATCGAACCATGCAAGAACGCCGTCTTGACATCCATCTGATGTAGGTTCCATCCTTGCGAAGCAGCAAGGGCTATGATCGAGCGGATGGTGGTATATCGGGTAACAGGTGAAAATATCTCGTCATAGTCTATACCTTCCTTTTGAGAGAAGCCACGAGTGACAAAACAAGCCTTATACTTTTCAGCACTTCAATCAACTCCATGCTTTATCTTGTAAAGCCATTTCGAATTGACAACAATTTTGTCCTGGGGTCTGGAGACCACATCTCAAACATCATTATTCATGATGGACTTGTATTCCTTAGTCATAACATCCTTCCATACTTGATGCTTCACAGCTTCTGTGAACGATGAGGGTTCATTTTGAATGATCGTGCTCATAATGGTCAAGTATCCATGATACCTGGTCGGCTTCTTACTTTTCTGGAAAGTCCCTCATAATAGTCAAGTATCCATGATACCTGGTCGACTTCTTGCTTTCCCGGAAAGTCCCTGTGTGTGCAATGTGTCCTTCAACGTCATCAAGTGTCCCCCTAAGCCATGAGGGCCTCTTCTTAGAAGAGGAAGGCTCTTGCGGAGGAGGATCAATAAGGTCCATAGGTTTTTCCACTTCGGATATCGTTTCATCTTTCTTTTCCTCCAGTTTGCTGGTATTAGCTTCTCCAGATTTCCTTAGTATAGGAAGATTGTCAACTTTGCTAAGAGCCATATCTTCGTCAAAGGTGATATCATAGCTAATCTCGACTTCCCTTAGACTAGCCACATAGATTCTATAGCCCTTAGTATTTTCGCTAGAGCCCACGAAGATTCCCTTCTTTCTAGATGCACCTAATTTATTCCTTTTCTCTTTCGGCACATGAAAATATACAGGACTTCCAAAAATTCTAAAATGAGATGCATCAAGTTTCTTACCAGTGAACATCTCTTCAGGAGTCTTGGAATCCAATGGTTCATGAGGGCATTGGTTTTGAACATACACAACGGTATTCACAGCTTCGGCCCATAGAAACTTTGGAAGCCTTTAATCGCAGAGCATGGAACAAACAACTTCCAAAATTGTATGGTTCTTCCTTTCCACCACACCATTCTGCTCAGGAGTGTATGGTGTTGTGGTCTCCCTCTAAATGCCAGCTTCTTTGCAAAATTCATGGAACTCATTGGATTCATACTCGGTCCCATTATCAGTCCTTAAGATCTTGATCTTCTTCTCAGTTTGATTCTCAATCAAGGCTTTGAAGTGACAGAACCAGGAGAACACTTCATCCTTCTTTTTCAAGAAGTATATCCAAGTCTTACGAGAATAATCATCTGTAAAAGTGAGGTAATATAAATATCCTCCCAAGGAGTTCACAAGCATCATACTAGATATGTCGGAGTGAACCAATTGCAATATATCAGAGGTCTTGCTATGGCTTGAGGGGAATGGTCCCCTTTTGAGCTTTCCTTTGGCACATCCTAGACATACACCTTCTTGCTCTACTTTGAATTCGGGCATCCCTGTCACCATTTGTCTCACGTCGGGTAGAGATTTATAATGAAGGTGGGCAAACCTCTGGTGCCATAGTTCGGACTGAAGAGATGTGTCACAAGACATGACACCCAACGGACTTCCTCCGACTTGATATAAAGAGTCAACTCGAAACCCAAGAGTGAAAGCATCTTTAAAATTCTTTTTCCATACATGTACCTTGCCATCGATGAAGGCCACCTTGTAGCCTTTGTCTTCCATTGCCGAAATGGACACTAAGTTCTTTTTGAGATCAGGTACATATAGGACTTCTTGCAAATGAATTGTATTACCCTGATTCAATTGTAGAGTAACATTTCCTACGCCCTTCACGCGATATTTGGAGTTGTCTCCAAGAATAATCTCCAGGTTGGTCTCCTTCTCTATCAGATTAGAGAGAGCTTCTTTGTAACCAGTGAAGTGCCTTGAAGCACCACTATCAATAAGCCAATTTCCCAACGAGTCCGGAGGAGAAGTAGTAGAGAGGGCCGATATCAAATAATATTCATCTTGCTTATTGTTAACATTAGATTCATACTTGGAATTTCTTGCCTTCTTGGAGGGTTGTGCACTTGCTTGATTTCCGGCATTCCTCTTTCCTTTGCCATTGAACCTGCCCTTCTTTTGATTGTTGTTGGAATTGCCTCGAGAGTGATTTTGATCATTGTCATGAGATGTGTCCTTTCTATCAGGACACTCCCTCGCATAGTGGCCAATTTTTTTGCAAATGAAACATCTTCCTTTCCTTCCACCTTTCGGTCTGGCCTTTCCCTTAGATTTTGACCCGGAATTATTTCTCCTTTTAGCATGAGAGGAGAAAGCAGTGGGATTGCCTCTAAATGCAGGCATTTCCTGCTCTTCCATCCTTGTCTCTTCTTGAATGCATCTTGCCATCAATTCCTCAAATCCTGGACTTACATTGTTGTTGAGAAGAGTGGTTCTAAATATATACCATTCAGATGGGAGCCCTTCGAGAGTTGTGATGGTCAGTTCCCTGTCAGGAATGACTTCACCAATTGATAGGAGATCATTCTTGATCTCGGTGATCCTTAAGAAGTAGGCTTGCATATTCTCATCTTTGCCCTTCTTAATTTCCTTCATCTTATTCTTAGGGAACAAAACTTGTTTTGCATCAGTAACTTTAAATAAGCTTACCAGTCTATTGTAGATTTCCTTGGAGGTGGTCAGCTTGGAAACGTAGGCCACCAGGTGCTTGTCGATAGAGTCCCGGATGATCTTCTTTGTTTTTACTTCACCCTTGGTCCACTTGTTCCTTGTTGCAACTGATGCATTTGATGGAGGCTCAATGATTTTGCCTTTCACATGGTCCAACGCTTCCTGCTCTTCCAATGTTAAATCGAGAGACATCTTCCATCCGTGATACTCAGACTTCTCACGAAGCTTGTCTTTAGCGGGGAAGTGTGATGAGGACCCCATGAAGTCTTTAAGATTGCTTCAACAACCTTCAGTGATTGCTCTTGCTCTTGCTCTTGCTTGGGCTTTGTCTTCACCTCAGCTCTAATACCATGTTAATTTATGGTATGTTCTATGTTTAGAGCAGTTTACTTCAAATTCTTCTTATTAGCCACTGTTTAGCAATCACATTAACATAAAGTAAAATGCTGGTAGAACATTAGTAGATCGACAGGAAAACAAGCCAAGACAAGAGACACAAGATGTGGTGGCTAGCCAAGGACAAACCCCAATGTGGGGAAACCCTTTGATCAATTCTTCTATAATCTTTAATAGTTCAACAGAGAGAGAAATAGTGCAAATACATAAATCTGTAATTTTATGACAGTAGCAGCAAACCCTAACTAGCAAAGTCAAAGATGGTCAAACAAGATAGAATTGACCTCCAATTTGCTTGGTCAATATCTCAGTCAACTCGGCCTCCAACAACAGGAAGAGGTAGCCCATAAACAGTGCGAAAAACCCAATCAAATGAAATCAACTGAAGTCAACATGCTACCAGCAATTAGCGCAGTCAACGCTGGTCAAACCAGAGGTCAGAATGCCTTAGTTTGCGTGCCAAAATCTGTAGCCTGCTTAGGAGAGATAGCCACACCAAAACCGCACTCAAGAAAAGTCTACGCTGGTCAACGTTGGTCAAAGATACATTTGCAGCCCTGGTCAACGCAGTCAAACAATTCTGCATCCTCAAATCTATGTCCTTCTGCGTCCTCCTCCTTTCCACGTGTGTGCTACTCCTTGTGTGTAAACCCAATCAACTAAGGCGAGAAGAATGTGAGAGATGAGATGAGTGAATAATGCCTCAACCTAACTTGTATTTATATGAGACGTTGAACATGTGTGCCACACATTTAGCTGTTGGTCGACCTTGACAGTTTGTCAAGTAAATACAAATAAATTCATATCTCCATAAATACTTGTTAGAATCGGATGATCATTAGATCAATCCTACACCTCTCGACGAAAGGAATCCAAGAAAAATATCAGCTACCATAGATAAGATGACCCACATGGAGTTTGGCCCTAGTTGCCAATTTTAACACATGGATTTTGTATTTTTGGGGGCTTTTCGCTTGATTGGAGGATTAAATAACTTGGTTGTCCTAATATATATAAGGGAATGCTTTGTCTCTTGGATTCATGGTCACAACATGAGGTCAGTCATCTCTGGATTAGATTCCTTCTCTCTTCTATGTTATGGAGGCCTAGTTGAGTATTTTTTCTTGGGTGGAATTGTGATGTGATTATTTTCATGGATGCTTATGATGGATTTTAGATAATACACGGGGAAGTTAGTTGATTTAATTTATCTTGGCATTATATTTTATGGGATGAATGTTCATGTGCTAAGTTAGTTTATTTGGTATCTGCTTCATTCTCCTTGTTAAACTAAACCCTTCTTCCAAGTATTTGAGGAATATAATGTGTTTTTCTTCCCTTAATCATTCAAAGTATTTGAGAGCTTAGATTTCAAACCCTTGGGTAAGTCAAACCCTAATTGGATATACCTATATCGACTAGAATTTCATTGTGGGATGCTTAAGTTCCTCAAGTTACTTGATCCTTAAGACTTCTTATCACTGAAATGAGGGGAATTGTTGCTAAGGTGTGTTGTTGCACAGAATGTCTAGGCACTGCGACAACGGCTTAGATCGGGGGCTGTCACACTGATCTCCAATCACTCTATTTGAGTTGTCTCCCAATAGCAGACTAAGGGGGGTAGACCCTATGGAAATGGAAAAATGAAAGATTAGTTGGGAACCAACCAACCTGAGAGACACAACTAAACAACCAATACTTGTTTTAGATTCTGCAAGATTTTAAGGATTCAAAATGATTTGAAGAAAGTGATACTAGTGCTTTGTGGAGTCAATTATCTTGCGAAGAAAATAAGGTTCAAGTAAAGGATGGAAAATTGCTGCTGAAAAGACTCGACTGTCTCATATGAAAATGCAAAATTAAAACTATGTGAAATGCATGGGCTTGGTTAATTTTAGTTAAATGAGAGCCTAAAATTATTTATGAAATGTCTTAAATGTTACTTAAGGCTCAGAAAGGTGGTGATCTAAATGTGAAAGCAATTACTTATACCAGCGATGCAAAATGTAAAATCTGCACAAATAATTACTAAAATGCACAATGGACTGAAATGTAAAATGCTAGAATAAAACACTTTTAAATTCAAAAATTCATTTGTATGAAATATCCAACCAAGATCATTAGATGCATAAGTAAAACTAGTTTAGTCCTACTTGCATAAGCATGTAAAAAAAACATATGAACTTCATAAATTAAACTAAATGTTTTAAACTCAGATCACATTAATAAAATATCAGTCTAGTAATCTGTTCTTACATCAAATGTTAAAACCAACATTATATTCTAAAATAACAGTCCTATAACCATGCAATATTCAGAAATTTCTATGTATAACAACATAAAATTTTAAATGACAAATTGATAATTACAATTCAGAAAATTTCTGAGTTTAATTCTTTTCGATCTATTGATGTATTTGATCTAAAAAACTCAGAAATAAACTACTGAACAATAGTAAAACAATTTGCAGAAATTTGTTTGCAAAAGTTACTGAAGCTAACTTCTATTTTTGCAATTATACAACAATAAAAATGTAAATTAAATCTACTGCTAAATTCAGAAATTTTCTGAGTCTAATTCTTTATGATCTATTGATGTATTTGATCTAAAAACTCAGAAATAAACTAATGAACAACAGTAAAACAACTTTCAGAAATTTGTTTGCAAAAGTTACTGAAGCTAACCTCTATTTCTGCAATTATACAACAATAAAAATGTAAATTAAATATGCTGCTAAACTCCAGCTAATTGCAAATCTATGCCAGTATTAACCTTGCTTTCAAAATGAAATGAAGAAAGGTTAGAGAGTGTGCATCAGTCATCCCTTGGGGGCTTGAAGACACCTGCAGATATGTTTCTCGAATCATTGAAAATCCTCGACTCATAATTTTTTTTGTGAAAGACTGTGAAATTTTTTTTGTGAAATTTTTAGGAAAAAAATTAGGAAAAATTAGTGAGAGAATTTTGGTGAAAGAGGGGAAGCCATAAGGTTGAAAAGGAGGTCGAGAAAGATGCTGGAGATGGCCAACACAGGGCCTCAAGGCCCAATTTTTTTTTTTGCCTGCGATCTTCTTGAAATTTATCTTCAACCTACAAACAAAATGGAGATGCCCTCCGGGGCTTAGATCTCTCTCCGGAATCCACAAAAATCATCTACAATTTTCAGATTTGTTCCTGTACAAATAAAAGACAGAAAACACCCAAAGCATGTATATACAAAAATATGAAATACCCAAAACCCCAATGACTTAAAAAATTTGATATTTACAAATCTACAATAATGTTCTACAGATCAAAGCCCTCTATTAGCCAGATTTAAACAAACTTTTGTACAATATTTAAAAATAAATTTGAAATTTTAAAGAGGCACAAGCCCAAAAAAACCCCTGCAAGTAAAATATTCTATAAAATGACTTCAGAAATTAAAAAGATAGTGGGCTCTTTTAGATTCTGTAAACTGAGAGTTAGTTGGTCCAGTTGAGGACTTCCCCAAACACGCAAATTTTGAATGATAACTTCTGCACACTTAAATCTGTTTGTTAGATTAATAGAGATTTAAAAAAGGATCATAAAATTATCAAGAAATAAAGATACTTGCTTGATGGGGTGTGAAATTAGGGTGACCCAATTTCCCCTTTCTTTATAAATTTCGATTCTGAGGCCTGTGGGTTATGGACCACTTAACTTTTGCTTAAGCCTCAAAACCTGAGACCATAACATATCGGAATAACACGGGAAACATAGGAACAACGCGCCAGAACACATAAGCTGGATCTCAAAAGGAATCAACTCCATTCCATAAACTATCGGGTCCGCTCGAACTATTAAACCATGCACACATTCGAGCGCGATCGCCGTTTGATTAGTCAACCGATGGATGGTCCTGATCGCCAGAACTCAACGATGATTTATCCCCGCTGTATAAAATCCCATCGGGTCCGAAATCTGAATTAACCTCCATGCTTGTTCGTACCCGATATCCATCCGATCAGTCTTTTAACGGACGGTCCGATCACCTCCGAATTTCAACTCAATTAAAATATGGCTCATAACCTCATCGGGTCCGTTTTCTGGAAACCGCTTACGGCTTTTGAGGCCACTCGATAATCCGCTTACCACTGTTGAAAACCGCCTTCGCTACTTAACGCCTGTGCGTCTCCACCACACGATGACCGTCGATCTGTTGATTTGTCGATCGGATGATCGACATCTATTTACTTCGCCATTTCTTCATCAAAGTTCGCCGATGTGAGGTTAATCACTCTGTTCCTCAGCGGCTTGATTTGGACCGTTGATCTCTGAGATCAAATGGCCCCTGTGCATTCTCGTCCGTTTCCTCCTTAACTTAATCTCGCTTGCTTTTGATGGACTCTGTGTTAAAACCATTGTTTTTTCCTATTCTCTGCTCAAAATTTGCAATTTTGATTAAGGGGGTTAAATGCAACAACCCTAAAAACATAGAGTTTTAGTTTTTTTCATGGAGTTTGTTGTTTGGTGCAGTTACATGGTTCATTTCATGGTCATTCATTCATTTCCTGGTCATCTGTTCCTTCACCCTCTATCTAAGACCTCACTCATATGCCCATTCTCCTTCAGCATGAAACGCCTGAGCGGAAGCTGTTAATTCACGTTGTAATCGGTTTTTACCCATAGATTGCCTTACACAGCAAAACCCAACCAGTCACCACCCAATTCATTTTCAACATTGACTTTATGCACTTTAAATCCCCATCATTGATCTGCCTTGTCTAATCCGACGGCTATCGCGCTAGCTCGCCAACTAGCTCGGTCAAATCTCCGTTGTTGATATGCCTCGCTAGATCCAACGGCTATCACGTGGATTTCTGTCCGATCGTTATCCGCCCAAGGGCACGCGATAAGAGTGGTTTCCCCATGCTATGTGTCGCCCGGGGAGGCTAATCACGTAAAATTTTAGAAAACTGCTTACAGCTTTGAGGGCGCGCGATAAACAGCTTACCGCCCTCTAAACCCGCTCCATCATTTCCGCACGTTTTCTTCTCCCGCTTTACTCTCCGTCGTTGATTTGCCTCTTGATCCGACCACTGTCGCTTTACCTGATCGCCAACTAGCTTGGTCAATCTCCACCGTTGATTAGCCCCACTTGATCCAACAGATGTCGCGCAATCTCGCATGGACACTTGAACCACCGTTATTTGGCCGAGAGCATGCGAGAAAAGTGGTTTTCTCGTGGTACGTGTCGCTCGGTAAGGCTAATCACGTGAAATCTCAAAATACAACTTATGGTTTTGAGGGCACGCGAAATACAACGTACCACCTCTGCAAACCTGCTACCTTTTCCGCACGTTTATTTTGCCCGAGATCTAATCTCTGCTGTCCATCTGCCGATTAATCCTGTTCGTCCATCTCTTGACTTAGCCTCTGTGATATAATCTCAGCCGTCCATCTCCGGTTAACCCTGTTCGTTCATCTATTCACTCAACTGCCTCAATACAATCTCCACCGTTCATCCTGTTAGTTAACCTTGTTGGCCCATCTATCTACGTACCCTCCTGTGATCTGATCTCATTCATTCATTTACCTTTCACTCTCCTGATCCAACGGCTCTTATGCATTGTTGCTCATTACGTCCCCTTTTGACCAATTTTGATCTCCCACTGTTTTTCCGCTTAAACATAGACTTAACTTAGTTTCCTTTTCTTACCCCTTAGTCTAGTTTTGATGCTTTTACTTTTGTAACTTAGATAATTAGCATTAGATTAGTGATTGATCTTGTAATTCTGCTTAGCATAGTTGTTTAATTGGTTAGCTAGGGTCTGGTGTGAGTTAGCATTACGAGTTGTTTTCTTCATTACTGCAGTAGAGTAGCTCTCCCTTAGGATAGATTAGCTCTGCTTCCATCAAAATCAAGCTTCTTCTGACCCTATAGAAGTCTGGCTTGGAACCCCTGGGGTCTCTTGCCAGATGCGCAGTGACAACAGGCAGTACCTTCACTTCTACTTGTGCATATAGCACTGTCGCCTCCAAGTTTGTATGAACCTCGGGTTGATAAGTAAAGCTGGTAGCCCTCGGAGTTGCAACATTCTTGTTGTAATACCCAGGCTCATCACACGTGCAGGTGCAGGGCTTTGCCTTTGAAGGTTTTTGTCCTTATTGGTTTCCTTAGATGCAGCGAACGCAGTTTCTAGATGCACAATACCCTCTTCTTCATCAAGTCTCATTTCATATGCTATGAAAACTCCATGTAATTCCTCTTTGCTGAGTTTGTCCAGATTTGCACTGTATTCTAAGACCGATACCTTTGGGTTGAATCTTCTTGGTAACGTTCTAAGAATCTTTCGTATAATAGTCTTCTCGTCAACAGGCTCTCCTAATCCTTCAAGAGTGTTGGTTATTTCATCAACGTGTTGGAAGTATGCAACAATGTTGTTATCTTCTTTCATTCTGAGTTGCTCAAATTTTGCTCTGTTGATTTCAAGCTTTGCTTCTTTGATATTTGAGTCACCTGCATATATATTCTCAAGCTTGTCCCATACATTTTTGGCGCTTTTACAACCCAACACCTTATGATAAGTAGATTCAGTAAGTCCACTGATAATAATATTCTTTGCTTTTGCATTATTTACCAAATTCTTCTTACCTTGTTCATCCGCGGTTGGTGTAAATCCATTTTGAACAGTGTCCCATACTTCGTAACCTTGCACTAAGAGATAGACCTCCATTCTTCCTTTCTAGAGTGCATAATTATTTTCATTGAATAGAGGTACACCATTCCTGGTATGCTCCATGATCTCCTTCCATTTGTTAAACTGCTATTGAAGGAACCAAGCCCTGATACCAATTGTTGGAAAACACTGAGAGGGGGAGGGGGGGTGAATCAGTTTTCCTTAGCAATTAGCACTTTTAAATATTTTCAGAGCATTAGTTAATCTTCAATTATCATTAATGTTTATGCAGTAGCAACAGTTAATAAAAGAACATAGGAGGCACAAAAATTTTAGGTGGAAAACCCCCTTCAGGTCAAAAACCATCGAACGCTTTTCTAATAATTCTTTAATCTTCAACCCCAATTGAAAAGAAAGCTCCAACTTCCTAGAATCTAGAAAAGCATTCTTCTCTGGCTCCCACTGGATGGATGCTCCAACGCTCGAGATTCTTCAGTAGTCAACTGAACTGATGCCCCGACACCCAATGAGCTACAACTCACCCTAGCACCACCCTACCACCTTGAAGTTTTCATAGGCTTGAACCTGTTGGTGACTTCATGCACCAGCTTAGCACCACCCTACCACCCTATAGAAGAATAAAAGAATAATAGACTCCTGTACCAGGGGAAATGGTCCACTTTACAATGATATAGAATGATGTAGAAGAAGAAGACACACTAGACCATAACCCCAACTATGACACAACCGCCTAGTGATGATCCTAGACCTCCCGACACTGCCTCTTCAAATCTTGGCAGATATACACTTGTACAACTTTTACAATGATGCTTTTACCATGACTTTGTACAATGATACTTTTACAATGATTGTATGTAGTGCTTCCCACTTGAAGACTTCATGTGGTGAACTTCTTGCTACTGTTCTGCACCTTGATTGCTGATCTTGTCATGCTACCCTTTCTCACTCTTCATAACATTAGATTATGCATTAAGTCTTCTTTTGATGAATATATAATACTTGCAAAAAGTTTTCAAAGAAATACCCATGACATGATAATAGCAAAACTTACCTCGTTGTGCAGAACATATGTCAGTGTTAAACAAAAACAACAAATTAGAATACAAAGAAACTAATGCAATTAAGAGATGAACATGCATATACAAAAGATACTTACCTGTAGCTTACCTCTGTTGCATCATTTTGTTGCACCTTGCTCTTTGCTGCCCTAGAAAGTCTGGTCCTTTGCACCCCTTGACAACACTTGATCTAGTTTTTCTTGCCTTCTAGGAGCACGATATTTAATCTGATGTATCTCTGCGATTTCAGATCCCCAACATGTGATCTTCGGTCCTGTAGAATCCCTCTGAGTCTTCTTTCCAATGCCATGGGTCTGACTCGATTTGGACTCTTCAAGACAAAGTTATGCCCAATCTCTCACAATGACCTAATTATGGACTAGTTCAGTAGAGCGAACTTGTACGACGTACCACGTGTCACTGTTTCCTCCTTCAGCTCTGAAATTGATACAAAGAAAACTACAGTCTGTGCACTGTCCGCCACTTTTTACAGAATTCCAATCCTCTTCTCTGAGAGAGAGTTATGACGATTTTCCCAAGGTCACTTCTTTGAGATGAAATTCGGCAGCCTGCAAAAACCCTAACTTCCACATATCATATCTCCAAAAATATAGTGAACCAAGATCTGAAATTTGGTCATGATGTTCATCAAGATTGTGAATCAAATGGGTTTTAATTTCAGAATCTAAGACTTCGCAGAAATGAAGTTATAACGAAAATGCCACGATCACTCCATTTGGAGGATATCTAAGATTTCTTTTTATAAAGTTGAGAAGGGCTTCTATAGAGAATGTTGGAGGGATTTTAGAAGCTTAAAAAATTATTAATTATTGACTATTCAATGACCAAAACCAATTATGAGTGCCATGCCACAACCCCATAGGGTTTTAGCTCACTAACTGGGGTTACTAATTTCAAACATGAATATCTCTCAAACCGTGAAGAATTAATTGGCGTGCCATATATCAACGAAAACATCTCGATGAGTAGAATCTATCTATAAGATCCTTGAATCAAAATAGAGTAAGTTGTCAAGTCAATATTTCCTTGCAAGATCAGGGTAGCCCCTAGTGCTGCTTAGGTTGACATCAATGACAATCTCAAATCATCTTTAGATCAACACATACACACTTCAACAAAATGGATTTTTAGAAAGAATGAACAGGACATTGATGGAAAAGGAAAGAAGCATGCTCAGCGTTGTTGAGTTAGGACGAGAATTCTGGGCAAAGGCGGTGGACACTGCATGTTCCCTTGGTTAATAAATCACCTTCATCAGTGTTGGAGGATAAGACTCCATAGGAGGTATGGACTGGTAAGAAACTCTCTCTTCACATCTGAGGGTATTTGGTTGTGATGCATATGCACATTTTCCAAAGGAGAAAAGAACCAAGTTGGATAGTAAATGTGAAAGGTGCATTTTTATTGGGTATAAAGATGGTTTAAAAGGTTATAAGCTTTGGAACCCAGAAACAAGGAAGGTTTTATACAACCGAGATGTGGTATTTAGAAAACTGAAATATGTTATTAAGCATGAAATCCTACAAAAGGAACCTTAGAAGATAGAGTTTGAGCTAAAGGAGGAAGAATCAGACTCTACAATAAAACAGGAATTAGAAGATGAAAAGCCACAAACTCCAGTTGTGAGAAGATCAATTCGAGAAAGAAGGAAGCTAGAATGGTATATTCCATCTGCTTTCTGTTCAAATTTTTCTTTATCTATTACTGATGATGATCCCAGAACTGTCAAGGAGGCAGTAGATTCAGAGGATGGAAAACTCTGGAAAGAGGTCATGATTGATGAAATGGAATCTTTGGACAAACATGACGCTTGGATTTTGTGGAGTTGTCAGCTAGAAGGAAACCCATTGAAAAAAAATGAGTGTTTAAGAAGAAGATGAATGCAGAAGGAAAGGTGGACAAATACAAAGCTCAGTTGGTAGCAAAAGGATATTCCTAGGTGTTGGGAATTGATTTTGGTGATATTTTTTCTCATGTTGTCAAGGTAGCTTCTATTAGATTGCTTTTATATGTTGTTGATGCTTTTGATTTTGAGTTAGAAAAAATAGATGTGAAGAAAACATGTATTCACAGGAATCTAGAAGAAGAGATTTACATGAAGCAACCTGAAGGCTTTGCACTGAAGGGTAAGAAAAAACATGTATGCGGGTTAAAAAAGTCTTTGTATGGGTTAAAATAGTCACCAAGGATGTGGTATCAGAAATTTGATACATATATGGGGACTTGGTTTCACTAAAAGAAAAGCATATCACTGTGTGTATTTTAAATTAATTGGTCATTGTTATTTATTTGGTCTTTTATGTGGATGATATGTTTCTAATTGAAAATAAAAAAGAAATTATCCAGGATTTAAAGACTCAATTATCCTCCAAATTCGACATGAAGGACCTTGGTGCCACAAACTATATTTTGGGCATGGAAATTAAATGCTATCGGGAAAAGAGGAAGCTCTGGTTAAACTAGAGGAAGTATGTTGAGACAATATTACATAGGTTTAATATGCAGGATAGTAAACCGGTGAAGGTTCCTATTCCTGTAGGTGTAAAGCTATATGTTGAATAGTGTCTCAAGATACAAGAAGAGGAAGAGGACATGTCACATATTCCATATGCAAGTGCAATCAGTAGCCTGATATATGCAATGATATGTACTAGACCAGACATTGCACATGCAGTGGGAGTATTAAGCATGTTTATGTCAAAACCGGGGAAGGAGCATTGGACAACAGTGAAGCAGGTTTTTAGGTATTTGCGTGGCACTAGTGATTATGGTTTGTGCTACCAATGAAGACTAGGATTGGACAGAGTTTTAGACATCATGGCTTTGTTGATGCAGACTGGGCTAGAGATCAAGATCAAAGAAAATCTACAAGTGGGTATGTGGTTAACCTATTTGGAGGAACAATCAGTTGGATGAGCAAGAGATAGCCTATAGTGGCACTTTCAACTACAGAGGAAGAATACACGCATCCACTCATGCAAGCAAGGAAGCGATTTGGTTGTAGAGATTGTGTTCATGTATGGGGTTAGTACAATGAGCTATAAGGATAGACTATGACAGCCAAAGTGCAATTTTCTTGGCAAATAGCCCTGCTTATTATTCAAAGAGAAAGCACATTGATGTTCAGTATTACTTTTTGATGGATATGGTTGAGGACAAAAATGTGTTGGTGGTAAAGGTGGATAATCTGAAGAGTGTTGAAATTGCATTAACGAAGTTTGTGAGCACTCAGAAGTTTTCTAGGTGTAGAGAAACAACGGGTGTTGCTGGGTTGGACCAATGACTAAGATCTTCTATGACCCCCTGTGTGGAAAATAAAACAACAAGTGGGAGAATGTTGGGTGTGTGGTATATTATTTTCATGACTAGTGGCACCTACGACCCTATATTAGGTGAGAAGACCTACCTATGTTTTTGTGGATGGGTTTTGCACATGGTTTTGGACATGATGGTTTTCTGCCCATGGTATTTTGTAGATTCCGTCAAGGGAACTACGATTATGTTCTAATATAGGGTTAATAGATTGGATTTATGAATGATTCGACATGTATATATATGTATAGTAACATTGGAAGGAACGTAGTGAAAAATCAAACTCATAGTCCCGATATTGGGATCCAAGGGAAAATCTGTGTATAATTTTTTTTGTGTTTGGCCCCCTGTTAGGGGGTTTCAGGGGGGCGATAGCCCCCCTACACGGGGTTCAGAGTAGTGGCCTGAGAATTTTTTTTTGTATCGTATATTAGGTGGGCAGACCTACCTATGGTTGTGATCCAGGTGGCTCTAGGGACACATGACAAAGGGCTTATGGAAGCTCAAAAATCAAAATGATAAGAATGTTTTCGAACCAAGACCAAAGCGTAGATCTTGTCGTCGTGATCGCAATGGTGTGAACGGTTCGTCAATCCGAGCTCGTATGATGGAGAACGAGCTAGTCAAAATTTTGGTCAAAGTTGGGCTGTGGGCCAGGTTTAAGTGTCCTACAATTTGACCAACCCCGGGGCATGAAACTTAGCTCTCGAAAGCGGGCGAATTTGTTGGATCGTTAATTTCTCTAATATCCACTATATTAGACAAATTCAAAAAAATGTGTTTGTTGTTTAAAAAAATAAAAATAAAAATATTATAAAATGGGTGGCGGGCCATGATCCCTGCCACCTCCACCGAAACCCAGAACCCATGTCATATTAAAATTGGGTCGACGGGCCATGACCCCCGCTGACCCCCCCTCCAACTACCACATAACAAATATTTAAAAAAAGGACCGACGGGCCGTGACCCCCGCCGGTCCAACCGAACCCTCCAAACCACACAACCGTTATAACATATTATGTTTGGTGTGGTCGGGCCACCTACGGTGGACCCGACCCACTCCCCTAACTGCACCATCATATACGCAATCAATTAATGCTAGGCCGAAGGGAGTGAACTCGCCCAACCCACGTGGTCCGGCCCCCACCGGGCGGCCCCATGTGGTGGCATACACCAACCAACACAACCAACACCAACCCAAAAATTTAGTGTAAAAAACTTAACACGCCCAAATAAAAAATTTACATGCGGGTTTTGTGGGGAGGTGGGATTTGATCCCCCAACCTCCCACTAACAAATTGCCAAGTTTGCCAACAGGCCACAACGATTTCTTTAGAAACTTCGCCCACGATTTTATACATAAACCCATTCTTTTTATCATTGTCAAATGACGAATTTGAATACGGAATGGTGGTGTAGAACGACGGAATGGAGGCATGTAAACACAAAGGGGTCTGCCCTGGGTATAGAAATCGAGACACATAATTTTTTTATTAATTTTGCAGGTGGAACCATGAGCCCAGAGAAGATGCAGGGGGAACCATGATTGAGCCAAATTCTCAGGAGGGTGAAATATTTGCAGTGTCCAAATCGAACAAAATTTATATCTATCCTACACCTCTCAGCGACACGAACCTGATGGCGCAGTCAGAATTTCGATCTGTGCAACAGATTTTCAGATGACCGGGAGGGGGAATCTTTGAGGAATCTAGGAGGAATCTAAAAGATTCCTTAAGCCTCATATTTTCATTTTCTCAGAATTCAGAAATTTGACAGTGGATTTTACCCTATTCAACGCCACAAATCTGATGGTGCATTCAGATTTTCCATTTGTTCATTTCATTATTTGACCACTTTTCAAAGTGGAGTGCAGGTGTCAGCATTCAATGTGCGAGCAGTGATTCCGTGAGATTCAAAGCCGCAAGATTGATGGTATGTCAAGCTTTAGCAGTTTGACATCCTTTTCTTTAGATGGTTCTATGATGTGAGGTATATGCAGTGTGTCATGTACTTCTTTTTGCTATGAGATGCATTGTGCTGCATAGATCCCTGTTTTGATGTTTGATGTGGGATCTTGTTTTCTTACTTGTTTCATGATTCCTGCTTGATGTGGGATGTACTTGTTGTCATGATTCGTCATTTTTTGTTTGAGATCCCATTGTCGTTATGTTGATGGAATACTCATGTGTCGCAATGTATGATTGCTTTTAGATCCCTTTTATGCCATGTTGGCGGGATGTTCATTATCATCATGCATGAGTTTATGTCATACTGATAGGAGTCTTTTTTGACTTAGAGTTCCTCTAGCAGAAAATCTCTTGGAGCCACTCCTGCGTGAGGGCATTTTCCTTGTATGATAGCGACGTCACCATCTATGTACATCATCACTATTGACAACACTTAATGCAACGGCCTACACCATCTTGACACCGCGACCCGGAGACATAGTCCTTCCTGGACGAACTTCATTATCAACGTCTTGAGTTTTATGTCGCTGATCATTATCATGTTCCTTCTTCTTTACAACATGCATTTATGTTCCTTTATGCTATTTTAATTGCAATTCTAATCACGTCATGAAAGCAAAAGATATTGTTTAAATCCAAGAGTTGAATCAACTCGGATCAAGTTTGGTATAAGAGTGCTCTTTGTGTGGATGTGAATTTCAAGCGTGAACAATCGAATGTGCAGCGACAGAGGATGAAAAAGCGATGTACGAGATCATGCTCAAAATTTCCAAAAGGGTGGAAATAATGTATGAAGCTCTACAAAAAGAGACAAAGGAAAATGAGCGATTGCAGCTTCAGTTGCGAGCCACGGAAGAGGCCCTGAAAGAACTGAAGCACAACAAACAGAATCTTCAAACAGAGAACACTGAATTGAAGATGTTGCTACATGAAGAGAAAGAGGAAAAACAGAGTTTGCTACCACAGCTGCAAGCTAAGGACGAGGCCTTGGAAAATCTGCAGCGTGACCCATGTGAGGTAAAAAGTAGTTCTCTGAATTCATGTATGTTTCCTGATGATAATTTTGCTGTTTTTGAAAATCAAACCATAGGAATTGGCTCCAAACTATTGAAGAGAATGGGCTATGAAGGAAAAGGCTTGGGTGTTAATGGCCAAGGCATTGTCAACCCCATCAAAGTAGAAGAATTACCCCATCAGGCAGGGCTTGGGTATGTCATAAAGGAAGTTGGGGAATGCGCCACGACAGCAAGCGAATCACCAACAATAGATGATGATAAGTCCTCATCAGTTCTTTCAAAATCGACAAAGGAGGTAAAATGTGTTGATTTCCTTTCAATTTCATCTTCACATTGTATGATTTCTGTTGGAGATGTGGAGATACCAATTACAGGGACAAACATGAGGCTCTTTACCAGGATGAGGTACAAGGAGGAAAAGGAACTTGGTGTTAATAACCAAGGCATAACTCAACCATTGAAGGTTGTGCAAAGACCTCAATTTGCAAGCTTGAGATACACTGAGGGAGAATGCTCGAAGGTGTTAGATTCTTCCTAGACATTATCAAAATCGTCAAGGAAAGAGAATGATGGGAACACATCCCCATCATCCCATGGCAATTTCCATTGTAGAGAAAGAGCTGAGGCAAGCTCTCATTGCCATAATGACACCAGAGACAACAAGGAAAGGTATAACTAGTCTCGATATTCAAATGTTTATTTCGATTATAATCATGTTGTTAATGATGAACGTAAAACATGGCATCGAAAAACATGTACCTTTTATGGATTACATAACCATACATTTTCTAAGTGTTGGAAAAGAATAGAAACACACAAAGGGAGGAGGCATGAACGACCCTCTCAACTGCAGATAAAGAAACATGTTAAGCATATCTGGAGAAAGAAGACCTATTTTAGTCATTGCAATAGAAGTGGCCATCAAAGAGCCACTTGTTAGAGGCTCCATCCATAGCAGTGCCTTAAAGACAAAGTGTCGGTGCATGAACCAGGTGAAACAATTGTTTGACAAGCAAAACCACCACAGGGGGATGACCCATTCACATTGATAAGTGAAAAATGGTTTCTAGATATGTTAGCTTTTCATGGTCGTGCTTTTGTAAATCATTTGTTGCATTTCAAAATGTAAAAGTGATTATGTGTTTTTCCATCACTTGTTAGGCAACAATGATGTCTGGTCTTATTCTGAATTGCGTGATAAACTGTGAAAGTGATGTCATGTTTCCATCACTTGTCAAAACAAAATAGTGCTTGGCCTTATTGTTGTAAATCATGTGTTGTAGTGATGATGTGTTCTCCATCAGTGGTTGAAGCAACAATGATATGTTGGCCTTGTTTTCGTAGCTGGGGTATTGTGTCCATTTTGATGTAAACTTGACCATCAAGTATGTGTTATAAACTCGTGGAAAGTATGGGAGGCTTGGGTCATTAGCTGGTCATGTAAGACAAGCATGTAATTTGCAAAACAATATACTACAGGTTGCAGAGGTTGCAGGTGTCGGCTCATCGCTTAAGGCTCTGAAGAACAAAGGTGAAGGAGATGGGAGCGAGACCTTTTCAAGACACTTGTGATGCAGACATAGTACAGAAAAGTTGCAGATTATTTTTCATGCTTTTGGAGGACCAAAAGCTCCTTAGTGGGGAGAATTGATCCAGGTGGCTCCAGGGACACACAGGATAAAGAGGGCTTATGGAAGCTCAAAAATCAAAATGATCAGAATGTTTTCGAACTAAGAACAAAGTGTAGATTTTGTCGTCCTAATCACAACGTTGTGAACGGTTCGTCAATCCGAGCTTGTATGAGGGAGAACGAGCCAATCAAAGTTTTGGTCAAAGTTGGGTTGTGGGCCAGGTTTAAGTGTCCTACAATTTGACCAACCCCGGGGCATGAAACCTAGCTCTCGAAAGTGAGCGAATTTGTTGGATCGTTAATTTGTCTAATATCCCCTATATTAGACAAATTCAAAAAAATGTGTTTGTTGTTTAATAAAAAAAACTATTATAAAATGGGTGGCGGGCCATGACCCCCGCCACCCCCCTGGAACCCAGAACCAATGTCATATTAAAATTGGGTCGATGGGCCATGACCCCCGCCAACCCCCCCTCCAACTACCACATAACAAATATTTAAAAAAAAGGACCGACGGGCCATGACCCCTGTCGGTCCAACTGAACCCTCCAAACCACACAACCGTTATAACATATTATGTTTGGGGTGGGCGGGCCACCTCCGGTGGACCCGGCCCACACCCCCCAACCACACCATCATATACGCAATCAATTAATGCGGGGCCAGTGGGGATTGAACCCGCCCGACCCACGTGGGCCAACCCCCACTAGGCGGCCCCATGTGGTGGCATACACCAACCAACACCAACCCAAAAATTTAATGCAAAAAGCTTAATGCGCCCAAATAAAAATTTTACATGCAGGTTTTGTGGAGAGGTGGGATTTGATACCCCGACCTCCCACTAACAAATTTCCAAGTTTGCCAACAGGCCACAACGGTTTCTTTAGAAACTCCGCCCACGATTTTATACATAAACCCAATTTTTTTATCAGTGCAGAACGACAGATGTGAGGGCGGAATGGTGGTGTAGAACGGCGGAACAGAGGCATGGAAACACAGAGGGTCCACCCTGGGCATAGAAACCGAGACACATAAATTTTTTATTAATTTTGCTAGTGGAACCATGAGCCCAGAGAAGAGGTAGGGGGAATCATGATTGAGCCAAATTCTCAGGAGGGTGAAATTTTTGGAGTGTCCAAATTGGACAAAATTTATGTCTATCCTACACCTATTAGTGACATGAACCTGATGGCGCAGTTAGAATTTCGATTTGAGCAACAGATTTTCAGACGACCCGGAGGAGGGAATCTTTGACGAATCTAGGGGAATCTAAAAGATTTTTTAAGCCCTAGATTTTCATTTTCTCAGAATTCAGAAATTTGACAATGGATTTTATCCTATTCGACGCCACAAATATGATGGTGCATTCAGATTTTCCATTCGATCATTTCATTATTCGGCCACTTTTCAAAGTGAAGTGCAGGTGTCAGCATTCAATGTGTGAGCAATCATTCTGTGAGATTCAAAGCTGCGAGATTGATGCTACGACCAGCTTCAGCAGTTTGACATCCTTTTCTTTAGATGGTTCTATGATGTGAGGTATATGCAGTGTGTCATGTACTTATTTTTGCTATGAGATGCATTGTGCTACATAGATCCCTGTTTTGATATTTGATGTGAGATCTTGTTTTCTTACTTGTTTCATGATTCCTGCTTGATGTGATGCGGAATCATTTGTGGGATGTACTTGTTGGCATGATTCGTCATGTTTTGTTTGAGATCCCTTTGTCGTTATGTTGATGGGATACTCATGTGTCGCCATGTATGATTGCATTGAGATCCCTTTTATGCTATGTTGGCAGGAGGATAGGAGTAGGAGTCCTTTTTGACTGAGAGTTCCTCTAGCGGAATATCTCTTGGAGCCACTCCTGCGTGAGGGCATTTTCCTTGTATGATAACGACATCACCACATATGTACATCATTACTATTGACAACACTTAATGCATCGGCCTACACCATCTTGACACTGGGGCCCGAAGATGTAGTCCCTCTTAGACGAACTTCGTTATCAACGTCTTGAGTTTTATGTTGCTGATGATTGTCATGTTCCTTCTTCTTTACAACATGCATTTATGTTCCTCTATGCTATTTTAATTGCAATTCTAATCACGTCATGAAAGCAAAAGATCTTGGTTAAATCTGGGAGTTGAGTCAACTCAGATCAGGGTGTGTGCATGGGTTTTGCACATGGTGTTGGGCATGGTGGTTTTCTGCCCATGGTCTTTTGTAGATCTAGTCAAGGGAACTATGGTTATGTTCTAATCTAGGGTTAATGGATTGGGGTTTATGAATGCTTCGATATATATATATATATATATATATATATATATATTGTAAAATTGAAAGGAACATAATGAAAAATCAATCTGGTAGTCTCAATTTTGGGATCTAGGGGAAAATATATGTGTATATTTGTTTTATGTTTTATGTTCTCGTCATTGTTTATTTTCTATTTTTAGAATTCATATGTAGGTAATTTCTGTATAGATTTAAAACCTATAAAATAGCTTTTATTAATATATGAAAATACCAACCAAGTCAGGGACATCCACGTACCACTTGACCATAGATTAAGTTGTACCAATCTCTCTTTCATCCAATCACCCCTGAGCCATATTGAAGGCATGAATGTGGGATCTCATGGAATAAACCAAGACGAAACCAACCAGGGTTCCAAAGGCCATACCACCTCAACCCTTAACCATGGTGATTCCACCTCTATGGAGATACATCACAAACACCAACCAAATTGGTCTCTACCCAAGTTGTCTATGGCTCCAGGAATTAGTAACTCAACCCACAACCTTTCAAGGATCATGAGAGTTAGTCCAACCTAGCTCTAGGGACTAGTAACTCAACCCACCAAGGGCTCTAGAGAGTTTTTCCCAAATTAGGCTCCATGACTAGTAACTCAACCCAAGTTTTTCGATGGATTCCAAAGCGTTTGTTCCAACCCACATCCATAAGGAACATGAGCACCAATCAAAAAAACAATCAAGTGGAAAAAACCTAAAACACCATGGTTATCCAGGAAATGGAACCACAAGGCCAAAACCTCTGTCAATCCAAGAAATCCTTCATGCCAATTGATGGGTCCCATTGATAGGTATATTTTGAATTTCATTATGCTATCCTCTAGCCCTTAAAACTATCCTTTTCTCACATTAATTCATATTTTTAGTCATAATATTCTTAGTAACAAGATTAAAAGGTGTTTGTCATATTGGGAGGCCTAATGTGATTAAATTTCAGGAAAAAAGACATCTTTTAGACATTTATTATGTAGGGGATTGATGGAGACAACCAAGAGAGAATCTAGGGGGCTTGCCCAACTCCTTAACTCTCTAACTCAGCTTAGGATTAGAGAATCCTCACTCATGGCTTGAATTCACTAGCAACCGAGGGACTCCAAGTCCGTGTGAAGATCAAGGAGAACCAGATCCACGATTCTCGAGATCTTGGTGGGAATCACTCCTAGTTTCAAGGGAGTTGACTGTAGAAATTCCTATTGTAGATCAACAGATTATGCAATAGACTAAAGCAAAATACAAGATCTACTTCTACAATAAACTTTGTGAAAGCTTACTCAAGTTGAGCACAATCAATGAGAACACATATAACTGAGAATGAGAAATAAATCACACATAACATAGAAGAAATAACCTGGGGAAAGCCTCAACATAAAACCCCAATATCTGTATTATCATACAAGTGGAAATCTTGTTCAAGTTACAAAAAGAATCAGCTCTCAAGCTATCCTGGTCTCTATGCAATCAAACAATACAACTCACAGACTGAATAGACACTGTATATGTCCTCCTCAAGCCCTCCAAGCCTCCTATTTCCTTGCGCAGTTTTTCTTGGGGTCCAGTGAAGCCACATGTGTGAATTGGCCTCAGCATACTCCCAAAACCTGAAGAAGTAACTGCGCAATCCTCAAGGAAAGAATTCCTTCTGCATGCAAGGGATATTCACAATGGAATATTCTAGCAACTGATAGTACACTGCCCTTCCATCTGATCTCAACTGGGTCTCTGTCTGAACTGACATCCATGAGTTATTTATGAGAGAATATTCAGTTATCTGAAGTGCAACAATTACATGCATGCATGCATTAACTAACTAAACTCACAATTAATTCAACAAACTGTTTGAATTAATCTAATTGAACTTGATTCAGTTAGTTAAGTCAATTAATTACAACTCAATATTACAACTCATCCTTATCTCTTTAACTGATGGATAAATTCCTCAATTAATGAAGAAACTGTTGCATGTGCCCACATAGACTTCATATTTGATTTTTTACAACTAATTAACTCATGGTGAATTAATTAATTATTTTACAAACAATTGCTAAGATCAAATTCGAATTTTTACTTCTCTATTTTAGTTCAGGGACTAACTAAAATAGGAAGGTATCCTGAAATGCTATTTATAGTAGTACTAAATTTAGCACTTCTATATTTAGCATTTCTTGTTGCTATTTTCAACACTCCTTCTCAACAAGAAAGGGATTATCGATAACCCCAATCCTGTCTTTGTGGAACTCGAACTTGCATTTTGATAATGCCTCATTCAAAATATCTGCATCCTGTTCCTCGGTCGAAACATACAGCAACAACATGATCCTCTTGACCACACAGTCTCGAAGATGGTGATACCGTATATCAATGTGCTTGGACCTGTCATGAAAAACTGGATTCTTAGAGAGTTTGATACAACTCTGATTATCGCAGTAGATCACAGTTGGATCCATCCTCTGACCAAATAATCCCACTAGAATCTTCCACATCCAAATGGCCTCACATGCAGCCTGACTAGCAGTCGTGTATTCAGCCTCTGCTGAGCTAAGTGCAACTGATCTCTGTTTCCTGCTGTACCAGGAAACTGCAGTTGAACTAAGGTTGAAGATTCCTCCAGAAGTGCTCTTCCGGTCTGATGGACTCCCTGCCCAATCCGCATCTGTGAAGCCCTCAAGCTTCACTCCTTTTGTCTGTCTACACCATAATCCGAATTGAGATGTGCCTCTAAGGTATCTCAGCACATGCTTCGCTGCCTTCCAAAACAGCTTGGTAGGCTGAACCATAGCTTGAGACAATTGGTTCACCACAAAGCATAAGTCAGGTTGTGTGTTCACCAGATACATAAGTGAACCCACCAATTGCCGATAAATAGTAGCAGCTACTATTTCACCTGAAGTAGCATCCTCCTTCCTCCAATTCCCAGCTTGAGGAGTCTGCATAGGCTTGCACTTCTCCATGTGAAAGTGCCTGAGTATCTCATTGGCATACTTGCCTTGAGACACAAATACTTCACCATCTTTCTGCCACACCTCCATGCCTAGAAAGTAGTGCATAAGACCCATGTCTTTCATTTCGAACTCTCTTGCAAGGTCCTCCTTGGAAGACTGTATCAGCTGATCATCACCTGTCAAAATCAGATCATCGACTTAAAGAACAATGACCAATGGTTTACCTTCTACTATGATGTGGTAAAGGTTCGCATTTGCTTCACTCTTGGTGAAGCCCAACCCGGTGAAATAGTTGTCGATCCCGGTGTACCAAGCACGAGGTGCTTGCTTCAACCCATACAAAGCCCTCTTGAGTCGGCACACATGCGACTCACGATCGAAGGTCTCGAAACACTCTAACTGCTCAATGTACATCTCCTCCTCAATCTTCCCATTAAGGAATGTTGTCTCCACATCCATCTGGTGGATCTTCCACCCCATCTGAGCTAATAGTGCCAACATCGATCTAATCGATGAGTACCTTGCTACAGGAGAAAAAGTCTCATCATAGTCGATCCCCTCGACTTGTGAGAAACCCTGGGCAACAAACCTTGCCTTATGTTTCTCAACATTGCCATCAGGTGCCTGCTTTACCTTGTAAAGCCATCTGGAACTCACCACTGACTTACCCTAAGGTCTTGGGACAACATCCCACACACTGTTTCGAATGATAGAGTCGTACTCCTCTACCATTGCATCAACCCAGACTGGTTGCTGCACTGCCTCTTCAAATGAAGAAGGTTCGGTATCTACACACTCCCCAAATAGGGCCATGTACCCAGTGTACTGCTCGGGCGACCTCCTCTGTCTGCGCTGAGAAGATGGCTGTCCCACATTCTCCTGCACATCCAGCATCAACCTGTCAGCTTCCCTTGAGCGTTTCCGCCCATCTCTGGAAGTATCAGCATGAGTGGATGTCTCCACTCCTGGATCCTCTGCATGCGACTGCTCCGCATCAATCTGAGGCTCCTCCTACTTAGGAACTGAAAGTTCCTCCTCTGCATGCAACTTGAGCTCCCTCTCAAGTGATAATCGCATGGATTTTTGCTTGTCAAACTTCAGATCCCTGCGTACCACAGTGCTCTGAGTGGAAGGCGGGTACACCGGATAGTTGTGGGGTGTATCTGTGTACCCCACAAGTATTCCCAACTCAGCTGTTGGGTTTAGCTTCTTCTTGGCATCTTTGGTCACATGACAGTAAACTGATGATCTAAAGATTCAGAAGTGACTTACTTCAGGCCGCTTCCTGGAAAATGCCTCCATAGGTGTCCCATCCCTAGTATACAGTGCGGGCTTCTGTTTTGTAGGTATACTGTTGTATTGCATGCCTCAGCCCGCAAATGCAGTGGTAGGCTTTGGTCATGCAACATCGCTTGCGTTGCTCCCACAATCGATATGTTCTTCCTTTCGGCCACCCCATTCTGCTGTGGGTTATGGGGTGCCGTCAATTCCCGTTTAATTCCTTCTGTAGCGCAAAAGTCTTTAAACTGTTGGGAGACATACTCTCCACCATTGTCGCTACACAATGCTTTTATTTGCTTTCCAGATTCTTTCTCTGCCAAGGCTTTAAACTCACAAAACGTCAAAAAAGTCTGATCCTTCTTTTGCATAAAGTAGATCCAGCGTCTACAAGAAAAATCATCAATAAAAATAACATAGTACCTTTGTTTAGCGGTGGAGGCTATAGAGAATGGTCCACAAACATCTGAGTGAACTCGCTCCAGGATTGCTCCAGCTCTACTGTCTCGATCCGGAAAGGAAGATTTTGCATACTTACCCAAGGTACAACCTTTGCATGTATTCGTCTGCTCAAGTTTTCCCTTGGGTAATCCGGTAGAAATCTGCTGCATGATCTTCAGGGCTCCATGGTGCAAGTGGCCCAGTCTTCTATGCCATCTTGGCTCTGCACCATCTCAACTTTGGAACTCAAAGCAACACAGTCGTCTACCTCCAGCTTGTAGAGATTCTTTACTCGAATCCCAATTCGCTTTGTCTGTCTAGTACCGATATGCCTCAGGAATACCTTTCCTTTACTAAAGACTCCATCATAGCCTTTATCTTCTAGCATAACGACAGACACAAGACTATTCTTCAGACCTGGTACATACTTTACATCAGTTAGGGTGAGGGGAGCTCCATGCTCCCTCTAAAACACAACCGTACCTTCACCTGAAACACGATACTTTCCATCATCGCCCATCTTGATCCGCATCTGGAGATCCTTCTCCTCCAAGACACTAAAAAGATTCTTGTCACCTGACATGTGGAATGAAGCTCCACTGTCCAGGTACCACACACATCCCACCATGGATGAAACCATGCATGCGATAAGCGAGAAATTCAGCTCAAACTGTGAGGCCAGTGCCTCACCATCAGATCCCTTCGAGGAACCCTTCTTGTATTTCTTCTGTGGACAATTTGTAGCATAATGGCCCACTTCATGACAATGAAAGCATCGCACTATCGATTTTTCAATCTTCTTCCCACCATGGGAAGAATCGGATTTTGGATGGGACACCTTCCCTTTCCCTTTCCTCGCCTTACTTGCTAAGGCTAGATTTTCCTCATCATCTTGCTTTGATGAGGATCCATCTCTGGTGCTTCTTCTTATTTCCTCCCGCATCAGATCCGACCAAAGTCGTTCCAAATTTGGTAGTTTTTCTCTTCCATTAATCGAGTCTTGGTAGTTATGCCAGCTCTTAGGAAGACCGAGGAGTGCAAGACTCACCATGTCATCATCAGCGGTCGTGATCCCTACACATCCAAGCTCATCCCTGCAGGTGGTGAGCTTGTTCAGATATGTAGAGATCATGTTGCCCTTTTCACACTTGATTTTCCTAATCTTTTTTCAACTTTAGCTTCCTCTGATCGCTGCTATTCTGATATAGATCTTTCAATGTTTTCCACATTGAAAATGGTGTCTCCTTCCCATGGAGGCTCGAGACAATGTGGTCTCGAACTCCCTCCAGAAGGATTCTCCTTGCTCTAGCCACACATTTCTTCCGTTCCGCCAGTTGAGGAGCTTCAGTCGGCTTGGGGACTTCTTGATCAATGAAGTCCTTTAGACCGTTATCCTCTAATATTGCTTCCATGCGATCCTTCCAGGCTATATAATTCGAGTTGCCATCAAGGGCATACTCGAGTCTTAAACCGTTGAACGCCATTGGTGAAATTGAGATGTGATAAGAACTCGATTTCTATATTCAGGAACCTCAAACTTCGACTTTCTCCCTTCTTTTATACAGTTCTCTCCTTTGATCACCTTTGCTCCGATACCATGTAGAAATTCCCACTGTAGATCAACAGATTATGCAATAGACTAAAGCAAAATACAAGATCTACTTCTGCAATAAACTTTTCTGAAGCTTAATCAATTTGAGTACGATCAATGAGAACACATATAACTGAGAATGAGAAATCGATCGCACATAACACATAAGAAATAACCCAGGGAAAGCCTCAGCCTAAAACCCCAATCTCTGTATTATCATACAAGTGGAAATCTTGTTCAAGTTACAAAAAGAATCAGCTCTCAAGATATCCTGGTCTCTCTGCAATCAAACAATACAGCTCATAGATTGAATAGACACTGTATATGTCCTCCTCAAGCCCTCCAAGCCTCCCGTTTCCTTGCGCAGTTTTTCTTGGGGTCCAGTGAAGCCACATGTGTGAATTGGCCTCATCACACTCACAAAGCCTGAAGAAGTAACTGCGAATCCTCAAGGAAAGAATTCCTTTTGCATGCAAGGGATATTCACAACGGAATATTCTAGCAACTGATAGTACACTGACCCTCCATCTGATCTCAATTGGGTCTCTGTCTGAACTGACATGCATGAGTTATTTATGAGAGAATATTCAGTTATCTAAAGTGCAACAGTTACATGCATGCATGCATTAACTAATTGAACTCACAATTAATTCAACAAACTGTTTGAATTAATCTAACTAGACTTGACTCAGTTAACTAAGTCAACTAATTACAACTCATCCTTATCTCTTTAACTGATGGATAAATTCCTCAATTAATGGAGAAACTGTTGCATGTTCCCACATAGACTTCATGTTTGATTTTCTACAACTAATTAACTCATGGTGAATAAATTAATTATTTTATAAACAACTGCTAAGATCAAATTCGAATGTTTACTTCTCTATTTTAGTTCAGGGACTAACTAAACTAGGAAGGTATCCTGAAATGCTATTTATAGTAGTACTAAATTTAGCACTTCTATATTTAGCATTTTTTGTTGCTATTTTCAACAGTAACATCATCTACCTTTTTGTATAAATAAACTAGTTGAAAGGCTCATTAAGTTTGGAGTTTTTGGTTCATCTAAGAGTAGCTATTGAGCCTAGAGCTTGGCATTGTTATTCATAACTTTCATGTGATGTATGAGACTACTATGTTTTGCTGATGATAATTTTTCCATTGATCTGCATTTGAGTTAGTTTTAGAGGGTTGAAACCCTTAGGTTTGGGCCCAATGCATAGGCTTTAGTGCTTCTTTTGTATTTATTTCTTGTTCTTATTTAAAAGAATTTCATGTCTTTCTCTTGTTTTAGTAGATGTTAAGCTATAAAAACTTGTGATTGCAGGCTTCCTTATTACTTCTCTTGTGGGAAGAGTGATTGGACATATTTACAATCTCAGTCCAAAAACATTTATTTATGATTTCATGGAAATATTGTTATGCAACCAGCTCACAAAATAGAAGAGATAGATCAACAATTTCAGGATAAGCCTCTTCGAGGGGGGAACCTCCTTTACATTACACAAATGAACAATTCTTGGATGATACAAATGACAAAACATCCTTTCTATATATAGGATTCTAAGGGATCACAATATAATCAGAGCCGACATAATAATAATAATGTAAGGGTACAACAATAACAATAGTGAGATTTTATGGGGCAGAATAATAACAATATGGGGACTACATGAGCACAAAAATACAATAAGGGGGTTGCACTAATAACAATAAGGGGCTACACTAGTATTATAGGGACCTAACATGCCACTTTCATTCAAAAAGGTATTGTCCTCAACGCTTGAGTAGTTCAGGATGCTTCTGTATAAAATTTTCATATTCCCATGCGGAATCTTCAGTGGTTAAGTTCTTCCACTTGATGAGATACCATGAAATTAATCGATTTCGTAGTTGTCAGGTTCTTATTTCCATGATTGCTTCAGGTTCCAATATGATTTTTCCTTCCTCGTCAAGTTCTAGAAATATTGTTTGAACTCGAAGCTTGTCACCTATAACCTTATTTAAGCATGAAACATGGAAAACTGAGTGCACTCGGGAAGATGCAGAAAGCTCCAATTTGTATGCCATAGTATCAATATTTTGCAACACCTTGTAATGACCATAGTTCTTTGGTGATAATTTATTATCCTTCTTAACTTGCTTGAAGGACATTTTTTTGTATGCTTATAGCCATAAAAATTCCCATTTGCCTACATCGAAACATCTTTTGTTGCGATGTTGATCTTCTTGTTGTTTCATTTGATTCTGCGACAAAGTGAGGTTATCATTTAAGAGTTGGAGAACTTGTTGTTGATACTTGATGTGATCTTCCATTGCTTGAATCTTGGAATTGTCTCTTGATGTGATGGATGGTGTATGATATCCATAAAGTGCCTTAAATGGGGTCATTTTTGTTGAAGCATTATACCACCATTCAAACAGAGGTAACCACTTGACCCATTGTGTTATTTTATTAGATATAAAGAAATGAGGATATCTTTCCAAACATTTTTTCACTATCTCCATTTGTCCATCTATCTTGAGAGTTTGAGGAGTGGTAATCCTTGCCAATGCACTACAAGATATGGTTGGATTCATTTCTTCTTTTTATGGGGTTGGTTCCTGGTGTATATCCTCTTCTTTTGATGTTTATTTATCATTTTCTTCCCCCTCTTCATAATATATGTAAAATAATTTCTTCTTAACACACTTATGACCTTTAGCGTATTTGCTATCACAACTATAATAAAGCCCTTTTTCTCTTTTTTCTTCCAATTGTTGTGGTGTCAACCTTGAAGATTTTGGAAGGCTAGGAGTAACAACACTTCCATATTTATAGTTGTGAGTGGTAGGATTCCTTGTTTCCATATTGTTTTTCAATTTTTCTTGCCAACCTAAATGCCTTTTCTAATGAATCAAGTTCCCAAAGATGAACCTCATGTTGAATGTTATCCTTTAAAGTCCCTATGAAGACATCAATCCTCTGCTTCTTTGGAATATCATTTACCCTTATATTCAATTTTTGGAAGTCCTCAATGTTCCCTGTCATTGAACCCTTTTGTTTTAGATTTATCAATTGGTTAAAGAAGGTGTTGTTCTTTGTATCCTCATAATGTGCTATCATTTCCTCCGTCAAACTTGACCAGGTGATAATTGGTTTACGAGAAAAAATCCCTCTATACCATATAAATTGATTTGGTTCTAAATATAAATATGCAATGCATACCTTTTGTAACCAACTCACAAAATAGAAGAAGAGATAGATCAACAACTTCAGGATAAGCCTCTTCGAGGGGTTAACCTCATTTACATTACACAAATGAACAATTCTTGGATAATACAAATGACAAGACCTCTTTTATATATATAGGAGTCTAGGGGGTCCCAATATAATCAGAGCTGGCATAACAATAATAATGTAAGGGCACAACAATAACAATAGTGGGCTTCTATGGGGCACAATAATAACAATATGGGGACTACATGGGCATAACAATACAATAAGGGGGTTGCACTAATAACAATAAGGGGCTACACTAGTAGATTAGGGACCTAAAAAGTAGATATATGTTAGTTGTAACCATTTTGCATGTTTATTTTCTGCAAATTAGGAGTTAGTTCAGTGATTAGAGTAGTGTTGTGGAATAGAGTATATTTTAGTCAAATTCAACTCATATTTTCCATGATAGTTTATCTCACTGTGTTATTGGTCATTTGATGCGTGAATTTAGCTAGTTGCAAGGTTGTGTTGATCTGCAAGGGTGGGCACATCTTTCCATCTCCACTTGGACCTTTCCATCTTCTTCCTCTACACCTCACACTGCTCCAAAACTTGGTTTCCATAGTCATTCTATTAAGGCAGTTAGAGGACCCTATGGGCATCACCCTTGGTGCAAGATAGACCCCTGAGAGGTCCTAGGCTTGGCTATGGGGATCCCACAACCTTTATTCACTTACTCCTACCTTCATCCATCTTGTCCTACCCTTAAGACACCATTTCTATTCTCAAAAGGCTTTCAGAACTCCTCCTGTAGCAAAACAAGGCCTCCTATAGAAATACAGGACCTCCTTTAGCAGCTCCTGTAGCAACCCTATAGTAGTGTTCTTTTCAACTAGTTTGGCTCCCCACCTCGACCCTATCCTAGTTAATTTGAATAATGGCCCCAACTTGTGATTTGATGATTAGGGAAGGCTCTTAGGCCACTCCAACCTCCTCCTTTCCTGACTGCAAAATAGAGTTATAATTAGTATTTTTTTTCATACGCATGTTAAGAGTTAGATTCCTTATTTTCAAGAAAATGTGAAGTAGATCAATGATACATGCAAGTAGGTTACTGATTTGATTAAATGTGCAAAGTATAGTAGCTTTACTTCTGTAAGTGGATTGGCCCTTTATATTTCATGCAATGTCAATTAGAATCTACATTTGAATGAATGGAATTTTTACTTTCATAATTAGAATCAAGTTCAATTATGCTTTCATAAGAAGTTTTCACTATAGTTAGTTGGAGGAATGGTCTCTGAACACCTTGATTTGATTTCATGACTAAGGGTGACATGTGTAGAACCTAACCTACTGTGCATATAACATTGTCACAACTAATTTTGTATGAACCCTGGGTTGATCACTTGAGTTGAGGAGCCCTTGGGAGTTGCAACACTCTTGGTGCAATACTAGGGCTCGCCACTTTTTGGCGTCATTTCTGGGGAGGTGTATAAGTAGGTTTTGTTTATGCTTAAGAATTGCTTGTTATTTTTTGTTTTGCATCAATCTTATTTCTTTGAAAATTCTTGAAAAAATCCAAAAAAATCAACAAATCTAGTTCTTTCATGCCTCGTAGGAGTAGGGATAACCAAGGGAAATTCTTACCAAACACCCCTACCCCCTAAAACAATCAACCTTCATTCTTCTTTGGTGACTATGAACTTCCCTCTCTGACTACAGGGGAGTTGGAAAAACCTTTAGGAGAGCCACTTGAAATTTTTGAAGAACCTATAGGAGAAGAAGAACCTATCTCACCTACCCAAACTATGGCTAAAAACCAGAACAATGAGCTTTTCCCTATCTGAGAAACCAATGTAGAGGCTAGAATGGAAAATATAAGCCTTTCTGCCCTTCCACATTTCCATGGCCTAACCTCTGAAGATCTTGACACCTTCATGTTTTATTTTTTTGTTGTTTGTAGGACCTGCGACTATGCCTTTGATGAGAATAATTTGAAGTTGTTTCCTTCTACCCTCAAATATGTAGTCTTGCACTGGTTTATGAGTCTACTTGGAGGAAGCATGACTACCTGGGCCCAAATGCAACAAACCTTCAATGACAAATACCGAGATTATTGTAGGTCTAAATAAACAAAGGAGTAAATCTTTAGGATGACCCTTCAACCTGATGAATCTTTGGAGGACTATGAGGAAAGGTTTCAACTCAATTATAGGAGGGCCAACTGTACCCTTGATCGTCAGTCACTCAAGGTAGTTCTTCTTCGAGGGATTAGGGAAGATGTAATGGAAACACTCAACATGCTATCCAGAGGAGATATATACCAATTGCCTTATGATGACATCAAAATTGTATTCAAGAATCACTCTAGGGCTACTAGGAAAAAGGGTAGGTATAGCCAAATCTTGGTCAGTTCCTCTCGCTCCACAACATTCATCACTCTTGAGATAAGGAATATGTTGGAGGATTTCAAGAGTGAAATTTTGCATACATTTTCCCTACAAATGAATATTGTGCAAATCAAAAGAAAACAAGAGGAAGCAGAAAGGGCACTAGCTATTTCCTGCTCTAGATGTACTAAAAGAAATCCTAGGAATGAATGCCCATTGAATGTCATAGAATTCTACCTAGTTTGTGAAGAGAATCATGAAACATACAAATGTCTCTCTTTGCCAGGCCTAAAGTCTATATACCAGGGACGAGTAGAGAGTGGGTCAAAGCACCTATGCTTCATTAACCAAAGGATACCCCCAGGACCTCAGTTATATCAGCAAGGCATGGAAGGTGCACATTATCCTAACTGCAATACAAATTAGAATGCACCTTTCCAGCCTTGGTACCCTTCCACTCATTCATCATTGTCCACACCTCCTCCTTAGCCTTATGCTCCTCCGTATCCTCCCTAGCATGTCAACCATCCTTTTCAGCCATATCCACCCCAATCTTCCCAATGGGGAAATCCCTCACCAAGGTGGAGGCCTCAAACCACCCAACCTCAACCCCATCCAACTCATCATACCCCACATAAGCAACCTCAAATTCCTGCTCAACCCAATCTGAACTCGAATAATAAGCAGGCACAACAGGTCTATAGTGGAGAGACATCTTATCCTTCTTATGTTGTGGAAATCCAAGAGATCAACCTTCGGTCTGGGAGGGTGCTCCCAGATAATCACCCACCTTCTCCACCTGAAGAGCTTGAAGAAGAGAAGGAAGAGAGTTCCCCTCAAGTCAATACACCCCCCTATCTTGAAAGGTTGGTCCACCCTAACCAGGACACCCCAGAAGAGGTTGAGCTTATAGGAGAATTGAATAATATGTATGAAAAGATACGCCTTCTCCAGGTCATTGAATATGTTCCCATCTACAACAATCTTATTAAGGAAAAATGTTTCAAAAGGCATGGGAGAAGAAGAAGAGATACCCCCGCCATCATTGTTGTTGGACAATTATCGGATATCATGCTTGGGAGGGTGATTTCCCCAAAATATCTAGACCTCAGTAGCCTAGTAGTGGATGTGCACATTGATGGCATTATGGTTCCTAATACCCTGCTTGATCTTGGGGCTGCAATCAATGTGATGACTAAGGAAACCATGTTGAAGGTCAATCTCCAAGGGGCTTTGAGAAAGACCACCACAATGCTGCAGTTTGTAGATAGCTTCAGTAGCTCCTGAGGGAATTATTGAGGATGTCATGGTCTCCATTGACACATGGGAGTACCCTACTGAGTTCCTGGTCCTCCAGCCCAAAACCAAGTTAAATGGATATCCTCTCATCTTAGGAAGACTTTGGTTGGCCACTTTTGATTCCTACATTAGTTGTAGGGTTGCGAACATGACTATCAAGAATGGACATTTATCAAAACAACTTGTGTTGTATCCTCCTGCTTAACCTTCTATTGAACATGATTTACCCATATGGTTGGAGGATGAGGAAGAGGGTGAATTATATCACACAACCCCCTACCTAGTCTGCAATATAGATATGGTTATAGGAAGGGGTAAACTTGATGAAGATGACCTTATTGACCATATCTTATAGAATAAGCCTCCCACTCCTATACCAGTTGATGAATCGCTGAAAGAATCCAAGAGTAGTCCATGGATTGACTTGTAATTTTTTGACTCTAGCCTAGAACATGTCAATATTGTAGAGTTTGGCCCATCCAGAACTCTAAATATCAACCCCTCTCTCTCATCCAAACAAGAAGAACAGTTGTGCAATGTACTGAGGCCACACCTGTATGATTTTTCTTGGGATTATAACGAAATGAAAGGTGTTCATCCCTCAATTTCTACTCATCATATTTACATCAAAGAGGCATGCAAACCTATGTGCCAACCCCAAATAAGGATAAACCCAACTCTTAAGGAAATTGTGAAAGAATAATTAGAAAAGCTATTGGATGCAGGGTTCATATACCCCATTTCAGATAATGGGTGGGTGTCACCTCTTGTTTTAGTTCCCAAGAAGAATGGTAAGTGGAGAATATGTGTTGATTACCAAGAACTTAACAAGGCTACAAAGAAGGACAATTTTCCCTTTCCCTTCATTGAACAAGTCCTATATGGCATTGCAAGAAAGAAATTATGCTCCTTCTTGGATGGATTTAGTGGATACAACCAAATTCAGATCAGCCCTGAAGACCAGGATAAGACCACATTTACATGTCCTGGGGGTACCTTTTCCTATAGAGTTCTTCCATTCGGTCTGTGTAATTCCTTTGCTACTTTCCAAAGGGAAGTTTTAAGTATATTTTCTGAACTTGTTCGTGACAATGTTGAGATTTACATGGATGAATTCATTCCTTATGGATATGACTTCCATGAAGCTCTATCTAATCCGTGCAAAGTCTTACAGAAATGCATTGAAATGAATCTATCATTGAGTCCCGAGAAATGTGATTTTTTTATGAATGCAGGGATTGTCCTTAGCCATTATATATCCAAGGAGGGGATACAGGTTGACCCAAACAATATTTCCATCATCAAAAGGGTCCATGCCCCTTAAAATCAAAGAGATGATACTAGTTTCCTTGGATTAACTGGGTATTATAGAAGTTTCATTAAATATTTTAGAAAACTAGATTCACCCTTGTTTGGACTGTTGGCTAAAGATTGGCCGTGGTGCATTCTTTGAACAAGTTTAGGCATTACACCACTAGTTATCAAAATTTGGTCCACACTGATCATGCAACCATTAAGTATTTAATAAATAAACCTGGTGTCAATGCTAGGATAATTATATGGTTGTTATTATTGCAACAATTTGATTTGATTATTGTTGATAAACCAAGGAAAGAGAATGTGGTTGCAGATTTCTTGTCAAGACTAACCCTGCCTGCACGAAAGGAAGAAATGATAGATGATCAGCTTCTATATGAACATCTCTTTTCCATCTCAGTGATTTCTCCTTGATTTTCTGATATATCCATCTATTTGGTTGCTAGGAGGTTCCCTCCTAACCTATCCTCCAAGGAGAAAAGAAATATTGTCATGAAGAGTGCCCCATTCATCTAGATTGGGGAAAATATTTTCATAGTGGGGCCAGATCAGATCCTCAGAAGATGTGTGAAGGAAGAAGTGGTCTTTGACATCCTGTCAACATGCCATGATCGACCCTGTGGGGGCCACTTTTTTGCTAAGAGGAAAACCTTCAAAGTTCTACAATCAGGTTACTATTGGCCCACTTTACATTAGGATGCATGTGGGTACACCAACAAGTGTGATCAATGCCAAAAGATGGGTAAACCCACACTCAGGGATGAAATGCCCTTACAACCTCAAGTGAACCTATAACCATTTGATAAGTGGGGCATGCATTTCATTGGATCTATTGATCCCCCATTAGGACAAAAGAAGTATATCATTGTGTGCACTGATTACCTTATAAAATGGGTTGAAATAAAGGAAGTTAAAGAAGCAACTAAGAAAAAGGTGGTTGAATTTCTGAGGGAGAACATCTTATACAAAGTTGGTTTTCCAAGGGAATGAGTCATTGATCAAGGAGCACAATTTACATCAAGTTTGATTGAAGATCTTATGAAGCAGCATCACATCAAGCACAAGACATTCCCTGCCTATCACCCTTAAGAAAATGGGCAAGTAAAGGTCACAAACAGAGCATTGGAGAACATTCTAACCAAGGTTATTAGCAGTAGCAGAAAATATTGGGAAGGAAAACTTGTGGAAGCCACTTGGGCCTACAATGCTAATTGGAAGACCAACACTGGATTCACTCATTTTGAGTTGAACTATGGGAAGAATTCCATGTTGTTTATTGAATTTGAGTACAACACCTTGAGGATGGAAGCTCAATTAGACTTGGATATCACTGCAAAACAATAGGAAAGGTTGCTCCAACTCAATGGTCTCGATGGATTTAGAATTCAAGACCTCCTGCACACTAAGGTAATACAACTTGACATGATAAGCACATCAAAGAAAGTACTTTTCAAGAAGGATATCAGGCCCTATTGTATGATTCTAGATTCAAGGATTTCAAGGGGAAGTTAATGAAAATATGGGTGGGTCCCTATCTACAAGAGAAGTGTCATGAGAATGGGTCTATCCAAATCGAGACAATTGATGAGGAAGGGATTCCCTTACTTATCAATGGTCATAGGTTGAAGTTGTATAAGAAACCTATGTCCAAGGAAGAGTTTTTTAGTTCAATTAGCAGAGAGTTAAATGTGATTGGGAGGCTCATTGCCCTCAATCCACCAAATTTATAATAATAATAATAATAATAATAATAAGAGGGCCTAAATGAAAACCTCCATGAGGCATCTGAGGCCAACTCCTGCGTTGAAAACCTCTCTAAGGCAGCCCAAGAGCAAAAAAGAGAAGAAAAGAACAAATAAAAGATAAAAATATCCCGAGGTGAAAACCTCCTCTGAGGCGCCTAGGGCAAGCATGCAGGTTGAAAACCTCAATAGAGGCAGTCTGCTTGTCTCAAAAAAAAAAAAAAAACCCATAGGGAAGGATTTCTTAGTGTCAGACCAGGAGGTAACTCCTCAAATGTAACCGTCATATTCATTCAGGTTGTTCATTATTATATACAAGAGGGAGTGACTGTTCAGTTCATCTCCCGATGACTCTCCATTTTCTCTATTATTTATTTACACTAATTACAGTTGTTCACCCAATCCCTATGATTAGGTGTCAACATTCCCCCTCTTAATCTGAAGGGATGTTGGTGAGTCTAAGCATCGTTCTGAATCTTTTAAGCTCTTCTCTTCCAAGCGCTTTGGTGAATATGTCTGCAATCTGCTCATTAGTGGAACAATGGCGAAGATGGATTGTTTTGGCCTCAACATGATGTCGAATCAGATGATATTTTGTATTGATGTGCTTCGTTCAATCATGGAACTTTGGGTTCTTGGCCAACTTTATTGCCGAGGTATTGTTAATCATGAGTGGAGTCGATTGTACTTGTTTTACCCACAAATATTTTAGAATTTTCCTGAGCCACACAATTTCTTTTGTTGCCTCAGCTGCTGCCACATATTCTGCCTCTGTTGTGGAATCTACTAGAACTGATTGTTTGCGTGATCTCCAGGAGACAGCTCTTGATCCAAGACCCATAACATAACCCGAAGTAGATATCCCTGTTTCTTTGTCTCCATCGAAGCCTGAATCAGAGTATCCAATCAAGCTAAAGTTGCCCACCTGTGTATACTTGATTCCAAAGTCTTGAGTTCCCTTCAAGAAATTTAAAATTCTTTTTGTAGCAGACCAATGTCCCCCACAAGGCTTTTGCATAAACCTAGAGAGGATTCCAACAACAAACGAAATGTCTCGTCTGGTAGTAGTTAGGTAGTTGAGGCTTCCTACAAGCTGTCTATACTTTGTTGCATCCTCAAATTCTTTTTCTTCAATGGATGTGAGCTTTAAGTTTTGTTCCATTGGAGTAGTCAAAGGATTGCATTCAGTCATGCCAAACCTATTCAACAGATCTCCAATGTACTTCTTTTGAGAAAGGAATACAGACTTCGGATGTTGAATTACTTCAATACCAAGATAGTAATGAACATAGCCCAAATCAGTCATTTCAAAACCTTTCCTCAATTCCTTCTTTATGGATGCAAGGTATCTCTCATTGTTCCCTGTCGTCAAAAGATCATCTACATATACCACAAGATATACAACTATTTTGCCAACCTTCTTGACAAACAAAAGTTGCATCATCAAGATCATAATGTTTGAAATTGATTTTCAGAAGATGCTCACTTAGTTTTTCATACCAGGCTCGTGGTTCTTGTTTGAGGCCATACAAGAAACAAGAATTTCACAAGTTTTCATACTTTATTTTCATGTCCTTTTACAACAAATCCTTCATGCTGGAACATAAAAACATTCTCTTTTAGATCTCCATTCAAGAAAGAAGTTTTTACATCCATTTGATGGAGTTTCCAACCATTCTGAGCTGCTAGGGAAAAGAGTGTTCGGATGGTAGCCCATTTTGTTGTAAGGGAAAAGTATCCTCATAATCGACCCCTTTCTTCTGTGCAAAACCTTTTGCCACAAGCCTGGATTTGTGCTTGTCAAGTGAGCCATCAGCTTTATACTTGTTCTTGTAGACCCACTTGCAGCCAATTGGTTTGGTTCCCAATGGAGGATCAACCACCGTCCAAGTGCCATACTTTATCAAGGCATTACACTCCTTCTGCATTGCTTTTTTCCATTCATCATGAGAAGCATCTTCTTTGAAGGAAGTTGGTTCAAAATCTGTAGACAAATTCAAGTCAAAATAATAAGAAACATCCATATCAACAGGTGAATCAGAGTCATCTACATCACCTCCATTTTGCCGGGTTGAATTTCTAGTTCCTGTGTTTCCAACCTCATCAGGATAAACACTTTCAAGTGTCTTTGTCAGCCACTTTGGGGGACCTTTCTGAGATGGTCCAGGATGCTCCGTTGATTGAGTTGGGTCTAAATCAAGATTGAGTCTCTCAATTCTGTCAATCACATCACTCAAAATATCATCCATTGTTGGAGTTTCATGCGGGGAGAGAGTGCTTCAGAAGAAGATTCCACAGGCTGATCTAGTATAGGAATCCCCACTTCAAGATGTGGAATCTGATTATCAAATTCTTGAAATGATTTTTCATTTGCGAATCTATCCAAGCGATCAAGTTGCCGCTCAACAACATTGTCAGTTTTGGATGATTCAAGAAAGATTACATCTCTAGATACAACAAATTTTTTATTGACTTCATCATAGAGACGGTATGCTTTGGAGGTGTCTGAATACCCCAGGAAGATACACTTACGACTTCTTGCACCAAGTTTGTTTCTATGTACCTTTGCGATCAAGGCATAACATGTGGAACCAAAGGCCCTGAGATGCTTTACCGAAGGAATGTGCCCATACCACATTTCATAAGGAGTCTTGTTTCTAATAGCATTAGATGGACATCTATTCTTTACATATACAGCACATAGAACTGCATCAACCCAAAAGATCATTTTTACATTTTTTAAAAACATCATGGAGCGCACCATATTTAAGATTGTCCTCTTCATTCTTTCAGCTACTCCGTTATGTTGGGGATTATAAGGCACAATTGTTTGATATTTGATCCCATGTTGGCGAAGATAGTTTTCAAATTCATTTGAAGTGTATTCTTTTCCATTATTAGTGCGAATAGAGCCAATATGAGGTTGTGCATCATTTTCAATCCATGTATGAATGTTCTTGAATGTTTCAAAAGCATCAGATTTGTTCTTCAATAAATAAACCCAACACATTCTGGTGTAGTCATCAATAAATGTCATCATATGTTTATTTCCATTTGCAGAAGGAACAGGCATTGGACCACATAAATCTGAATGAATGAGTTCAAGTTTTCTATGTTCTCTGGAATGTGAATCATGAAAACACTGTTTGCTATGCTTTCCTAGAATGCAAGCATCACATTGCTTAAGTTTCCTAGGAATTGTAGGAAAACTAGTAACACCATTTTTCTTCAACAAGCGGAGGCTGTCATAATTCAAGTGTCCAAATCTAGCATGCCATAATAAACTTGATGGAAATGTACCTTCTTCATAATGGGAATTGTATGAGAAATTTTGTGCATGAGCGGAGGTACCCTGCAGCTTGAGAAGCCTTTCTTCTTCTATCCTCGTCATGACAAGTGAGTGGTCTGATGCTTTTCTCACCTCAAGCTTGCCATCAAACATATGATGGAGTGTCCTTGATGGCGGATGTGGACCAAGGACAACAGTTTCTCCTCAGTTGTGGGAGATATAAAACATGATGCAAAAGAAAGTTTGGAAGACCAGGGAATTTAAGCCTGATTGTACCAAGCCCTGATGGCTTGAGTTTTGATTTGTCTGCAAAGTATACTGCTCCATCAACATTGTCAGTAAATTCTTCAAAATAATCTCTTCTAAAAGTCATGTGGCAAGCTGCTCCTGAATCAAGCAACCAATCATTTTTCCAAGAAGCAAGTGAAACATTAAATAAGTCTTCATTTACTCCAATATTACAATGTGCCACAACATAGTGAGCGGATTCAGGTGCTATATCTTTCTCTTTGTCATTAGTTTTACCTTTGGGTTGGTTTCTTTCATGCTCAATTCTGTCCCAAGGCAACTTGCATGTGGATGCATCATGTGATCCATCTCTTTTGCAGCGTATGCAGTGCAAATCTGACTTTTCTCCTTGAGAGTGTCTGCCCCCCCCCCCCCCCCTCCCTCCCTCCCGCTTCAGAAATTTCTTCCTCTTCCTCTTCGACCACCTCTTCCTCTGGAAGAATCTTGAGCAAGATTCTTCTCTCTATGTGCAAGGCACACAGCCTCTTCAGAAGACTGAGGAGTTGTCTTCTTCCCAAAATCTTTCTCTCTTTCAACAATTTTTTTCACAAGGGAGTCAAAGGTAATATCTTTGAGGTTTCCATTTGCTTGCAATGACTCAAGATAATTTGAGTAAGTGGGATAAAGTGCCTTGAGAAAAGCTATCAGAGGAATGTCCAGTTCAACATTAGTGACTTTGATATCATGCATAATAGATTTTACTTTTGATGCAAGAGCAAGAGGATCATCATTTTATAATTCAAGGGTGAATAATTTAATCATGAGTTGAACAACTTCAAGTGTAGAGTGTGAGTCATAGAATTCCTTCAGTTTTTGTAAGGGTTCGAAAGCATTTGAAAATGGCAAAATATGGCGACTCACCTCTTCATTTACTGATGCTGCAATTAATGCATAATCCTTGTTGTTCTTATTTTCCCAAACAGCGAATTCCTTGTCTGAGGTAGGTCATTTTGGCTCTTTGTCTCCGTTTCCAACACACACTCCTTTCCACAACTCATTAAAAATGAGAGTGTGTTTGATTTTCCGAGACCACTCAGGATAGTTCTCCTTCCCATTGAGAACCACTCCCACAATAGATATCAATGAGTGCATTTTAAAAATGTGTACTGTGTAAAAAAAATCGCTCTTCTGCTGGTAAAACAATTTGCACTTGCTGTGTAAAAGAAAAAAAAAACTGAGTTGTAGTAAAATATAGTTCTGATATGTATATATTAGAGGTATATTTGGGGAGGGTACATTCAACAATGCATAAACTGAAGTAGATTTACCAAATAGCGATGGGGAGTAATGGGATAGCGGTATTAATGCGATATGGACCAAGGACAGAGGGCGTATAACAAACATCAAAAATATAATATTACACAGAGATGCCAATGCATAGTCTAAAAAACATTGACATACCATTCATCGCACCTGTGTTTAACACTATGAAACCAAGAGAGTGATGAAACCATGAGAGGTATATCGGTAGGCAGAATGCATGCAGGTGTGGGAGTGATACCTTAACTGCGCTTGTGGAGCAGTTGCCTCACATAAGGGAAAAGAAGGGTTAATATTGAGCTTAAGCGCTAAATCTTTCCTTAAACGTCTTTTTTAAAAGTGTGAATTAAGCACATGGGTAGTATTCGGAAAGTGGTAAGCAGTATATCGCGCGAACAAAAACTAGTAAATGGTATTTCTCAATTTCACGCGATTAACCTTAGCGGTCAACACGTAGCACGGGAAAACTACTTTTCTCGCGCACTCTCAATTTGATATCGATCATGCAAGAATCTGCACGAGATTGTACGACAATCATTCGATTGGACGGGTCACATCGACAATGGAGATCGGTCAAGCTAGTTGGTGAGCGGACGATGCGATATCCATTGGCTCGAGCGGGATAGATTGACGGTGGAGATTCCGCTAATTGGAATGCTTCCGATGGGGAAGCAAAACTGCTTATCCCTCAGAATGTTTATCAAATTCTCGAGAGAGGCACACCTGAGGTCAGTTCTGCAAAATAGGCAGAACATAGGCAGAAGGGAGTTACAAAGCAGAGAGGGAAGCCAAAAATGGCGCTGGCTCTGATACCATGTCAGACCAGGAGGTAACTCCTCAAATGTAATCATATTATTCATTCAGGTTGTTCATTATTATATACAAGAGGGAGTGATTGTTCAGTTCATCTCCCGATGACTCTCCATTTTCTCTATTATTTATTTACACTAATTACAGTTGTTCACCCAATCCCTATGATTAGGTGTCAACACTTACACCACTTTTTATAACATATTTTCTTTGCAAGACTCCAAACAATTGACATAATCATGATTACAGGGTAGCATATACAAGTGTATTCTCCCATTGTTCTGACCACACATTTCATTTCCACACTCCCCACTCACATACCTACCTCTCTTCATCATGCAGCCAACAAAAGAATCAAAATTTTCCTCCTCGTTGTAATTGTATAGGAGCCTGTAATTCTACAGGAGGAGCGTGTAGTGCTATAAGAGGAGCCCGGAATGCTACAAGAGGGAAATTCGATGGGAAAATGAGACCAGAGGGTCATACTTTCTTTAGGTAATGTTGAGAGAGGCCCACCAATGTCAATTTCATCACCCATTCACTCCATCTAGTCAAAGTTAGCTCAAATTTCCTCTCTATCATGCATCTAAAAAAACAGAAAACCTTTGTTTTCCATTCTTCCACCACCTACACCACTTCCTTATGATCTTAATCATGTCCTCATACCTTTCATGAGTTTCCCCCAAACTGACATGAAAAATGAGGTCTTGAAAAAGGGGATTAAATGACTGCTATAGGAAGGAGACTCCTCTTGTAGAAACATGTATAGTCACAACAAAACTCCTTAAAATTCTTTTTTCCACCCACAAAGAGCATCATAGAGCCATTTCTAAAGTAGAGAAGAGGCATATCATCCTTAGGAAGAAATTCATCTACTCCACCAGGAGCATATTAGACATAGGGAAAGGACCTGCAAACACAACAAAGTTATCAATTAAAATACCATCAAGTTATGAAGACCTGAACATAAACAAGCAAAGAAAATCAACACCCTTAAGATCACAATGCTATGAGATCCATCTTAGGCATGCAAACATCTCTAGCAATTCAATCCACAAGTAGGCTTGGGTATGACAACCCTCACCTCTTCTCTGTGCATATAATGCTAAAATGTGTTAGAGGATTGACCATCTCTTTAAGTCCTGAAACCATAAGTAGAGTGACCACCTTACCCTTATGGATTCAATGGAGCGAGGAGGACAAAGTAGTAAGTGTTACAGTTAAGAATATTTTTTTCATTCATAGAGAAAAACTTGTGGGGGATAATAATGGAGTAAGAAGAGAAATCCTATCTTACCCCTAGGATGAAGTGGCCTACCACATTCTCAAATACATATCCTACGAGGGGAGGTTGAGCATTGTATATGCCTATCATTTCAAGCTACTCAGTGAGATGAGATTCAAAGTAGGTTTACCAATCCCACATAGACTAAGTGCTCTCCATTTCCTCCTGCAGTCAATCATTGAAATGAACCAGAAGGTGAGGGAAGGGAAGCATCAACACATTTCCCACCATGGCCTCATTAACTTAATTGTGATGGATGCTTTAAGTCACTTAAGGAACCCTATGCTATGGAACTATTTTGTAGACATGGATAGGGATGTCTTCATTGAAATCCAAGCCATCACACCTGGAGAAACACCAGCCTCTAGCATTGGAGGTAGGGGAGGAAAAATAGAGGAAGAAGAGGCAGGAAAAACAGAGGAAGAAGAGGTAAGAAAAGCAAAGGAAGAAGAGGAAATAAAAATAGAGGAAGAGGAAGAAGAGATTAAGGAAGAAGGAGAGAAACAAGTAGAAGAGAAAGAGATCTCTGAGGAGACTTCTAAGCCCCAAGAGACATAGAAGCGAGGACATCAAACAATTCTCTCTCCATGGAGTACTGAGAAAGAAGCGGCTGCAACATTGGCTACATTGGGCACACTTGTCAAGCCCAAAAGGAGGAAGCCATGGCAAGGTACCTTACACTTCAAAATAAGAAAGAGCACCTAGATTAGGCAAGGGAAACCATAACCTCCTTCAAAAATCCCTATAACTATTGATGAGTCACCAAGAAAAAAGGAAGAAGTAGGACCTGGTGGAGGGAATATTGAGGAGGTTACCTCTCCTAAGGCATAAACCAAGCCACCTGTGATACGTGTGGGAAGGCCCACCATTAGGTAAGTCACCTTCAAGAGACTCAAGACACAAATTTCCATTGGACAAGAAGAAAAAGAGGAGCTACAGGAGGAAACAGAGCAACTACAGGAGAAATAGGGGCTGCTACAGGAGAATAGGGGATGCTACAGGAGAAGAAAGAGGAGCTACAGGGAACAACCACCTCAAGAAAGGATGAAAAATGCCTCCAAGAGCTACAGGAGCCTGATCCATATTCCAGTCTATAATCCTACTACAAATTTGTTGAGGGAGGTAGGATTATACCCCAGAAGTTCACCATCCCACTCTTCTTTGAATTAGAAAAGGAAAGAGGAAGGACACATATATGGATGCATATTTCCAAATCAAAAAATGTAGAATATGTGGGCCTAATGGAGGAAAATATTTATAAAATGGGCAAGTAATTAAGTGACCTAAAATTAATGGAGTCAACCATGAGGGAGAAGCTACAGGAAGAGAACACAAGAATAAAAGAACAACTGCAAGAAAAAGAAACACAACTTACTACTATGGAAAGTCTCTCTATGGAATCCATACAACGAAGGAAGCCATCCAAATCCTATGCTATTTTCCTCAACGAGCAGTGGTTTCAATTCCAAATAAATACACTAGAACAATATAGGTATTTTCCTTTCCAAGACTATAGGAAATTTATTGAGTTTTGCAGAAAGGTAAGTATGGAGGAGAGGGAAAAACTAGCTAAGTTTTATATGCATAATTTTATCCTAACATATTTGAATTTTTGGGACCCTAATTCAAGATTGGGAGACATGCAACTCATGGCATTATCATCTTGGTTAACACATGAGGAGACTATTGGAAAGTGTAACTAGGCTCGATCTTCATAATGACATATAATTGTGATTTTTGTAAATGATGAAAATAAGAAAAATAAAATTATTATTGCAATGCTTGCTTCATGGGTTTCATGAGCAAGAGATTTTATTTTTAGATGGATCCCATTGAGAGCCTTTAGCATTTGTCGTTAAAGTCAAAAAGAGTCAATGTCATGTATGAATAACCTATAGAATTGTCTAGAAGCCCTCCAAATACAAGCACAAGTTTTTCCCTTCAAGTCAACCTCAAGAAGGAATAGTAATCTCATGGCGACTCACCTAAATGAAGACACAACAATTCATATACTCATGTCAACCTATTTGTATGGGACAACAACTATACATATGTGGATGAGGTATTCACATTTCCACAATGAAGAAGTTTTTATATTGTTCGCTTATTGGGTCCTGACACAGGTTCAGAGTTAGTTGTGCCAAACAAAACCCTACAATACTGGCCCTTTTGGCATCAACCCACGTAGCGTTAACTGAAGTCTCACCCAAAGAAATATGGGGGGATGCTGGAACCAAATTTCTGCATCTGGAGATCATTATGATGTCCTTTTATGTCTTAGATCTTCCTTCGCACAGATCTCTAAGCCCTTAGGGCTTGGCACTGTAGATTCCTTCAAATGGCCTCTAGAACTCTGCGAAGGTCTATGATGGACTTCTATGGACCTCTAACATATAGGTTATCTAATTAAGCGCATCATAGGCTAACCTTAGATTGGAATCCACACATATTTGCTTAAGTTCTTAATAAACTTAACATAAAGTATTATAACTCCCACATAAATATTTAACAGGCATTGTGTTTAATTAATAGACTTATCCAGTAGATTCGCGCATCAATACATCATTATTTCATAAAGACATTATCTCATCACAACATATATCAAAAACACAAACAACAGAAGGAAACGGATAAAACATATGAATTTCTCCAACAGTCTTCTTTATTGATCTTCAGTGTAAGGTTACAGACTCAAAACTACCCTACACACTCAGCTGCAGACTCTACTCTAGGCCTTTGCGCACTCAGCTACAAAGCCTTTTCCCCTTCTAAGACTTACTTCTTTGCGCTGACTCTCCAAGGCTCCATTCGTTGTACTCATAGAAAAAGCATGGATCTGCCTTAGACTCCCTAAGACACACCTATTTATACAATCCCATGGTTCGCGGGCCATGGGTAGATCTCAAAAACCAACTCAACTTTACATAAGCGAGGGTAAAAACCCTTTTTGACTCCTTACTAACTACATGCTCCGCATCCACAATTTGCGAAAACTTTACATATTTTTATCAAACTTTACGTCAAAAATTGGGTTTTTACCCCAAAACTGACCCAGGGGACCCAATCCCAACAGGCCACCAACACAAAGGTTGTGATTCTCCCTCGATTCACTCGGCTAGCGCGGTGATATTACTACGAAGATCCCCCATCTCCACCTGCATAACTGCTACCTCAACAACGCTCTGTGTAGCTACCTGCTTGACTTGTTCGACGAGCTGCTTCGTAGCTAGTCCTTCGCCAGCCACCTTGATCTGCTGCTACGTGAGATGCAAGTTCATCAACTTCTCCTTAATGTTGTTTGAGACTTGGTAGGTTTCTTCCAACCAAGGACCCAACCTGGCCTTAAGTACTGCCTCTCTTTTTTGGGTTGCTTCCACCTGGGCGAGGAGCTGCTTCCCCTACTGCAACTTGGTGAGTCACTGTGTTGTAGCAATTGAGCGCATCGTCGCCCTCACCTTGTCATACTTCTTTTGGAGCTCATGGATCTCTGTACTCAATATCTGCAGGTTGGGGTCTTCTTGTAGGGTCGTCACCAACTCCATCACCTGTTCATACAAGGTTGTACAGTCAACGATTGTAGCATCAACAATAGCCATCCCTTCCTTGATGGAGGCTCTGCACTGTTCCCTGAATTCGGGCGGAGTCGAAGGCTGTGATTTGAGTTGCAGCTCCATGATTTTCATGTTGAGTTCAAATTGAACTCTTTCCACCTCTAATTTTGCATCGTGGACGCCTACACCTAGTTTCTGGATCTTGGCCTCGGGTTGTGCATCCTCAGGTATGTGCAACTCCGACACTATTATGCACATCTCTGCAACCGCGTCTGCCAGCTGGGAGCTTTGCACCTAGATAGTATCCCTTTCCTTCAGGTCCTACGTCTTATCGACGAACATTTGTTCATTGTTTAGTAGGTACTCACTTATTAAACCGAGAGCGCAATGCTCCCGATCTCTCAATTCCCTTGTCATTCCTGCCTGTAACGCATGAATAAATTCATTAGGTAGCGTTGCAACATTGAGGCAGGTCGTTGTTCTTCAGGGTACTTATGATGATCTTGTCATTGGCTGATTCCGTGCTCAGGGACCCTTTTGGCAGAGCAACTGTTCGAAGGTCCGTTGTCCTTACTAGTTCTGCAGCATGACTTGTCCCTGGTGCCAAGCTCGTCTGTGTGGCACTCACTTGTCCCGCGCCCACCTGTATTTGGCTAGTTTGGATCTGCAGTTCGCGCATATCCTTTTGGAAATTTCCCAGCAAATGTTGTTGCTCGAATTGTTGTAACAGTTCGATTGTAGTGTCGCGTACCTTATCACCGATCTCTTCGAGATCACCCTCTGTCAGGGTGATGGGATCCTCCTGCGCTTTAGCCAACTTTGTCTTTTTGTCGAACCCCACCTATTGTTGTTGTTCTTTGCATTTCCTCAGCCTAAATGGGGTGCTCTGCCCCTCATCGCCGCCACCACCCTGCTCACACTACTCTTCCTCCTCGGTTTCAGGTGAATTGGATTTGCCGCTTTTCTCAGAGTTGCGCTGTTCTTGTTCAACCTGTTCCTTTGCAGCATGCTCCTTTCCCATTCGAGCCTTCTCTTCGGCTTCCTTCTTCCGCTGGCAGCCAACTTCTGTGCCGCCTATTTTGCTGCACCCTTCTACTTCTTCTCAACGAAGCTCCCCGCGCCTTTGCTGGTGCCTGCATCTAAGTCGCACGGGCTGTGCCAATCTGCCAACCAGCGCTTGATCACTTCCTGTATGGCATCATTGGTGATCAGATTCGGTAAATCGAACCACTTCTGTTGCGGGTCCTTCTGCTCCCAAATGTAGATGCGGTGGAAATCTTCCTTGAACTTAGCATACGCAGACAACTGCTCATATAAGGTTGGGGACAACCTTGGGCACTGGTTGATGGCCATGTAGAAGCTCGCTTCCATGAATACCCAAAAAATATTTGTTTCTATGAACTGTGTGAGGTCCTTGGTGGCCCCGAGGGAGGCGAACTGTGCGGCCTCCGACAATCCTGCCTTAAATGGAGGAAACTGGTTGTCCTCCGGCAGATCCCATGCGACCAGCACAATGGAGAGCAACAACCACGCGTAGTGGAAGGTCTGCTCTCATCTTGGGCCTCACGACAATTTGCAAGAAATTCATTGCATAAATAACGCGACCAGTTGAAATGCATGCCCTCTGCGCATTGTGTAGGCAACGATATCACAGGTGCCGGAGCCTCGTCCGCGCGACACTTTCTCATAACCTTTCTAGCTAGTATTTGGGTGGCAATTTGCACGGCGGGATCGTTGATGGACATCATGGAATAGTCGCGCGACTTCTTGATAAGCTCAAACTTCTTCTTCATCTTCTCTGCCAAGTCTCTCTCGCCTGTCTTTCCACCAAACTCCTTGGCTGGATTCAAACCCTCATGCAGCAGGTGTGTGATCCTATGGATGAGAATATCCATGATGGGTATAGGTGCGCCAAGCCATAAGAACTCATCATGCACTAGAGTAAGTAGGTGTCGCACATAGGTGGTGTTAATATTAGTGCAGTGGTAGTGGGGCACCCACAACAGGTTCAACAACCCGGATTGTTCCACTCCGCAGATCCATTCAACTGTCTACTACTCAATGACACCGGAGTCTCAATAATACATGAGCCTCATGTAATTTTTTTTTACAAGGTGAGGGAACCACTCATGGTCAGCCAAGTCCCAATCCTCCATTCTTAACAGGGGAACGTGCGTAAGGCGCGGTTCTTCAAAAGTTATCTTCTATGATAATAAGGGCGTGTGAATGAGGAACTTGTCTGAGTCTAGGTCCTTAGGGACCTTCACCTTCCCTTTTCACAGAGGGATATATTCAAGAAATTTTTTGATGGGCTCCGCTCCCTCAGCGTTTATATCTTCAATGCCTTGTTCAGCTTCCAAATCCACAACCCTCTCAGGCTGCTTGTTCTTCTTCTGCTTCTGAGTGGAAGTATGTTTCATGGGTGACTCGTGCACATGCACCAGCCTCTTATGCTTATCTTTCTTTGGTTTCTGGGTCTCTTTAACAGGGGTGGGCTTCAGCCTGGGTGACCTCAGCACCGTAGGCATAGGAGCTGGAGCTTCCATGCTCACCACCTCTGGAGCAGCTCCTTCAGATGCAATGTCTCCCCCAATGCTCACAGTTTCAGCAGGGCTCAGACCCAACATGGTTTCCAGGATAAATTTCTAATTTAACTCGGGCAAATTGGAAAATGTAGGGCTCGCGACCAAATCCTCAAAGAATGAGGATCTCATAAGCAATAGACAACTCAGCTCAAAAACTCTAAATGTGCAAAGTGTTCGTTGTTGGACCGACACACGTAATTTATAGGGGATTTTGAATTCAAATCCGACCGTTCCCCCCAAAATTCGATCATTAATGCTAGTTTGGCAGCAGATATTCAAATATTTTAGCCTTAAATGCCACCTGCCCGCTCCTCTTAACCGTCTCCTGTATGTCAAATCATGAACAATGACTCCAACGGTCACTTTCTGGTTGTGTTGCGCAGTATCTTCTTTCATAGCGCATCTTCCTTTGCGTAGCCTCTAATACTGTGGCGTCGCCCTTTTGCGCGTAGTCTTCTTACTGCGTAGTCCTTCCATTTGAGCAATGTAGTTTATAGTCCCATGCTTCCTTACAGCTTCTTGGAGCACTAAGACTATCAGGCTATCATATAGTCATTGAGTTGGATCTCCTGTATATGGCTTCAATCGACTGCCACTCTTCCTGGGAAAGGTTCTCCATTCAGCTTCGCTAGCTGAACTGCACCTCCATTTGTAATTTCCTTGATGACATATGGCCCAAGCTAGTGCATCTGAAACTTTCCCAGAAACTTAGCGAACTTACTATCATATAATAAAACCAAGTCATTTACCTTAAATGTGCGCAACTTGATGTGTCGATCATGCCATGCTTTTTCACATTCCTTCTATACTTTTTGATGGAATCCAGCTAAGAATTTGTATTCTTCGAGCTCCATCAGCTGCGCGAGACGCTCTTCCAAGGCTCCGCGGTCCACCATTCCTATGAATGCTGCTATGCGAAGACTAGGCATGATATATTCCATAGGCATCACAACTTCTATGCCATAGACCAATCAAAAAGGTGTCTGACCTATTAACTTTTTACAAGTAGTCACGTACATCCACAGTACTGCCGGTACGCGCACATCCCAATCATTCCACTGCGCATTGCAAATATTTTTCAGCGCGTTCTCCAATATCTTATTAAAGGCCTCAACTGTCCCATTAGCTTGCGGATGATACAGTGTGCTCTTCTAGTTATAAACCTGGAACTCCTCAGTCAGCGCATTGATTGCTTCGTTGAGGAAGTGCGTATCGCAATCGCTCATCAATACTTTTGGGTAGATGAATCTGGTTAACACATACTCAAACAAGAAATTTTCCATTGTGGCCCCTGTACAATCCTTCACAGGTTGTGCCTCTGCCCATCTAGTCAGATACTCCGTCGCAGTGATGATATAGCGCACACCTGTTTTCTTGCCTAGGGGCTAAATCAGTCCTACAAAGTCAATTGCCCATTTCTCAAATGGTTGTAATGACACATGAGGGTTCAGTGGCAGCTCATCCCTTCGTGATGGTCTACCCATTCTCTGACATGCATCACATGCCCTACAAAATGCTTTACAATCTTTATGCAGTGTGAACCACGACAATCCTGCGCACAAAATCTTCTCTGTCATTGCCTTTCCTACATAATGTCCTCCTCCGTCCCCTCCATGAGCTTCAGCTAGGATGCTACTTCATTCGAAATCGGGTACATACCTTTGCAGTATCTCATCAGCGCCCATCTTATACAAATGTCTGACGATCACAGAAAAATCTGCCACACGCACCACTAGTTCCTTCTTCTGCTGATTGGTATATCCTTCTGGATCCGTCCCTGGAGTCGAAAAGTGGATAATATCTACAAAATGGTTATCCACCACACACACCATGAAGGGTTGCGCGTTGGGCAGCCCTTCCTCGAAATTAATAGGCTCCTCCCCTGTTTCAATTCGCGACAAATGGTCAGGTCCTGCATTCAACCTTCCTGGCTTCACAATTACCTCAAAGTCATATTCTTGAAATAACAACAACCATCTGCATATTCCCCCCCGCAACACAGGCTTATTGACCAGGTATTTCAAGGTGGAATGATTTGTGTACATCTTGAAATGTCTGCCCAACAGATAGTGTCTGAACTTTTGGAGCGCGTACACCATAGCCAATCCTTCGCACTCTGTCATTGAGTAATTCTTCTCAACCTTTGATAATTTCCTGCTCACAAAGGCTATAGGGTGATCCATCTCTCCTTCACTAGCTTGTGTCAGCACTGCTCCCAACGCAATACACGAGGCATCAACGTGCACATGGAATTCCTTCTTCCAATTTGGGAAGACCAAGATCGACGCGGTGACCATCTTTTCCTTTAATACATCTAGACTGCGCTGACATTCTTCATCCCAACAAAATGTAGCGTCCTTCTTCAATAGATTTTCCATAGGTGCGGTAATCTGAGCATAAGCCTTGATGAACTTTCAATAATATCCAGTATGGCCCAGCGTCGTGCACAGCTATTCGACACTCCTCAGGGGCTCCAAATTGACTATTACCATGATCTTGGCAGGGTCCACCATTATTCCTTGTTTGCACACCACATGACCCAACAAAATCCCGAAGGGGACACAAAATAAACACTTCTTTAGGTTCAACGCGATCTGATATCTTCGGCACGTATCCAACATTAAGCGTAGACTGGCTACATGGCGCTTTACTAACCCAAACACTGTCCAGTCATCAAAATACACCTCCAAAAACTTGTGAATGAATTCCTTGAACGTCGTGATGACTACGCGAGAGAATATTGTCGGCGCATTCTTAAGTCCAAATGGCATCACAGTATACTGGAAACAACCCCATTCTATCACGAAGGTTGTTTTACTCCTGTCTTCTGGCACGATCTTAATCTGATGGTATCTAGAGAACCCATCAGTGAATGAGTAGGCCTCCTTCCCTCCAACATTATCCAATACCTCATATGTAAACAATGTTGGGAAAGGATCATGGACACAGGCGTCATTAAGCTTCCTCAGATCTACGCAAATCCATATTTATCCCTTTTGTTTCTTTTCTTGGACCACCATTGGGCTCACCCAATCAGATTCCTCCATAGGTTCGATAATGCCTGCCTCAAGCATCTTGTCCAACTCCAAGCAGACCTTTTCCTTGTATTTGGGATTAAGGCAATATGGTCTCTGCTTAATAGGCTTCACGTACGGATTCAAGGTAATTTTCATCATGCCCAAGTCACCTATGATGCCTTTTAAGTCTGAAAATTTTATCGGAAAAACATCCGGGTAATCATAGAGTAACTCAGCAACTTTATCCACTGTGGCATCATCCCAGTAATCTTTGATCTTCACAAATTTTGGTTCTGCTTCAGTACCAATGTTCACTTGCTTGGTTTTCAGCGTCGCGGTGATGTCGACATTTTCTATCTGTGGGCCTTCAACCTCGCAGTGGCCTTCAGCCTCTGGGATATTAATATTTCTTGTATCTTCATCCTCCCCCTCAACAGTCATATTATAGCATTCTAGTGCATGGCGCAGCTGGGTGCTCCAATTTGGTTGAACCAACTCCAAAGGATCTTGCGGAATTCTAAAGATCGTCGCCTTAACCTCTTGCAAAGCTTCATCAATGCTTTCGAACCCATCTTCAAAACTGAAGGTCATTAAGAAACCTTCCCTTAATATATCCCACTCTGCAATGCCATGGCAGAGCTCCGTTTCCAAGTACCAATTCATGGGGATTATATCCAAAGTATGACAAAATAAGTGTACCCACTCTGGTTGCGGCTCTTTTCCATAGATTTTAGTCCATCTTTCCAAATGATCGCGCGGATTATTTCTCCCATCATATTTCTCGGTTAATTGTACCTTTGTACGACCAAATCGCAACCTCATCATCCTCCTATAATTGCGCCATTCATCAAAGTTGTCTTTGTGCATACCCCACCACCGTGCAGGCGTAGTGCGTAGCGCCAAATCCAGCGCTTGAAAGTGATGATCCTCAGGTACTTCTCTCTCAAAGGCATCTAAAAATTTATATACATCAGTTAAACCATCGTAATAGGGTAAATTTCTTACCTCTGATGACACACAACGCAACAATTTAGTCATCATGTTAGAGCGCAATGTAGATACTTCATGCAACTAATTCTGCAAATGTTCCAATTCCTCATCTGAATCCGACATACAAGATCTTTCGCGGTCCCATCCAATCTGCCCATTGGCTGTTGGATTAATCCAATCTTGGTCTCGCGTTGTAATTTTGTAGATTTGATCCAAATCATCATCACTTTCTTCATACTCACGAACTAGTTCAATATAGCGTGGTCCTTCTGCAGGGTCCAATGGTACTACAATGTGGAGCGATTTCCTTTCAAACGACATTGTCTGCTTTTTCAAGTTGATTGCCCCATTCATATCAATAGCCAAATCAATTCCGAGGAGCGCAGGGTATGGATTGTTTGTTGGAAAACACTGAGGGGGGGGGGGGGGGGGGGGGGGTGAATCAATATTCCTTAGAAATTAGCACTTTTAAATCTTTTCAGAGCATTAGTTAATCTTCAATTATTATTAACGTTTATGCAGTAATAACAGTAAATAAAAGAACCCAGGAGGCACAAAGATTTTAGGTGGAAAACCCCCTCTAGGTCAAAAACCATCGAACGCTTTTCTAATAAATTCTTTAATCTTCAGCCCCAACTGAAATGAAAGCAACAACTTCCTAGAATTCTAGAAAAGCATTCTTCTCCAACTCCCATTGGATGGACGCTCCAACACCCGAGATTCTTCAGTAGTCAACTGAACGGATGCCCCAACACCCAATGAGCTACAACTCACCCTAGCACCACCCTACCACCCTGAATTTTTCACAGGCTTGAACCTATTGGTGACTTCATGCACCAGCCTAGCACCACCCTACCACCCTATAGAAGAATAAAAGAAGAATGGACTCCCGTACCAGGGAAAATGGTCCACTTTACAATGATATAGAATGATGTAGAAGAAGAAGACACATTAGACCATAACCCCAACTATGACACAACCACCTAATGATGATCCTAGACCTCCCAACACTACCTCTTCAACTCTTGGCAAATAAACCCTTGTACAACTTTTACAATGATGCTTTTATAATGACTCTGTACAATGATACTTTTACAATGATTGTATGCAATGCTTCCCACTTGAAGACTTTCATATGGTGAAATTATTGCTGTTGTTCTGCACCTTGATCGCTGCTCTTGTCATGCTACCCTTTCTCACTTTTCAGAACATTAGATTAGGCATTGGGTCTTCTCTTGATGAATATATAATACTTGCAAAAAGTCTTCAAGGAAATACCCATGACATGATAATAGCAAAACTTACCTCATCTTGTAGAGCATATGTCAGTGTTAAACGAAAACAACAAATTAGAATACAAAGAACCTAATGTAATTAAGAAATGAACATGCATATATAGAAGATACTTACATGTAGCTTACCTTTGCTACATCATTTTGCTGCACATTGATCTTTGCTGCGTTAGAAAGACTGGTCCTTTGCATCCCTTGATAGCACTTGATCTAGTTTTTCTCACCTTCTAGGAGCACAATATTTAATCTGATGTATCTCTGTGAGTTCAGATCCCAAATATGTGATCTTTGGTCCTATAGTATCCCTCTGAGTCTTCTTTCCAATGCCACAAGTCTGACCCGATTTGGACTCTTCAAGGCAAAGTTATGCCCAATCTCTCACAATGACCTAATTATGGACTAGTTCAATAGAGCAAATGTGTACGGCGTGCCACGTGTCACTGTTTCATTTTTCGGCTCTAAAATTGATACACAGAAAACTACAGTCCGTGCACTATCCGCCACTTTTTACAAAATTCCAATCCTCTTCTCAGAGAGAGAGTTATGACGATTTTTCCAATGTCACTTCTTTGAGATGAAATTTGGCAGCCTGCAAAAACCTTAACTTCCACAGATCATATCTCCGAAAATATAGCGAACCAAGATCTGAAATTCGGTCACAACATTCATCAAGATTGTGAATCAAATGGGTTTTAATTTCAGAATCTAAGACTTCGCAGAAATGAAGTTATAGCGAAAATTCCACGATCACTACATTTGGAGGATATATGAGATTTCTTTTTATAGAGTTGAGAGGGGCTTCTATAGAGAATGTTGGAGGGATTTTAGGAGCTTAGAAAACTATTAGTTAATGAATATTCAATAACCAAAACCAATTATGAGTGCCGTGCCACAACCCCATAGGGTTTTAGCCCACTAACTGGGGTTACTAACTTCAAACATGAATATCTCTCAAATTGTGAAGAATTAGTTGGCGTGCCATATATCAATGGAAACATCTCGACGAGTATAATCTATCTAGAATACCCTTAACTCAAAATAGAGTAAGTTGTCAAGTCAAAATCCCTTTCAAGATCAGGGTAGCCCTTGGTGCTTCTTGGGTTGACATCAATGACAACCTCAGATCATCTTAGATTAACATTGTTGTCATCAACAATTTCTATCACTTCAAAATCAGCCAGCGCGCTTGCACCTTCTATGTCTATGGTAACTCCATGTAGTCGCCTCATAGGGATAATCGTCTGCTGGTTCGCCATCCTCAGTTGAATCGGAGACCATTCCAACGCGGGTCTCCCCATTCTCTCCCATGTCTATTTAGGCAAAATGTTCGCATCAAATCCTAGATCCAAAATAACCTGGTCCATCTCATAGTCTCCTATCTGCGCAGTGAGCCTCATCTCATGCCCTGTTCTCGCCTTATGTTTGCCAATCTTTCTGACTACACGGTGTGCATCAAGAGAATTTTCTTTACCAGCACACTTGTTTATCAACTCTTGTAGCCCCTTCACAGCCTTGTTATAATGTAGAAGTTTCATGCAAGTCTCCAGGAATGCAATAAGTACAGAGGGATCAACCTCTATAGGTGCTTTGGTCTCTGGTAGTTTGTCCTGAATTCCTGAGTTAGATGCCTCAACAAAGCTTTTATTCGCTTCCATATATGTCTCCTTCGCACGTTCTAGATCAAAGCCGACTTCTTTTTCTGGGGCCTTGCAGACCCATCCATTCTCTTCAGGTTGTTTTCCCTTGTCGTCCCTAGTCACTACTCCACTTCTCAGCACTATATTCACATTTAGATCCTCCTCGCGGGGCTCAACCCTCATCATTTGTAAGTTCTGTGTAGGGTGTTGAGGTTGCACCTTCTTCTCCTGCATCTTGGATATCAGCACAGGGAATTATTCTATCGTATGGTCAAACTGAGTGCAATATTGACATGACTTGCGCATCTGATTCTAACACTCCCATGTGTAGTGCCTTGGCATCCCGCAATTATAGAAAATAACTTGTCCACGTCCTCTACCAGGTCCTCCTCCTCATCGTCCTCGTCCACGCTATTGATATCCTTCGCGCGCTCCCACAACACCCTGATCTGGAGGCCGCGTTTCAGCTTGCATTCGATAAGTAGCCGTTCTTTCCATCACCAATTCATAACTATGATAGTGGTGCCCATTGTGGCCCACTGATTTGTAGAAATCGCAGAACAATTGTTGCGGTGTTTGAACAAACTTTTGCAACAAATAAAAATTATCTGTTACATTTTTTCCGGCCACCTGACAAATAGTGCACCATGGCGTGGGGCCCGTACTTGGTCTTGCTAGAGCTTCCTGCCTCATGGCATTGGTCCCCCCCCATGATATAATTTGCGAAGACAGGGAAGTGATCTTTATCATGCCCCTGGCTCTTACACTTGAGGCACCAAACTTCCTCGTGCACCTCCGGCCTAGCCTCCTTTTATTTTTTCAAGCTCTGTAGTTCCAAGCAGAGGTTCTGCAATTGCGAGTGAATTTGTTGAACTCCCAAAGACGCATCCTGAATAGGCGTTTCATGCAATCTCATCACGATTTCCAGGGCTTCTGCCTGAGTCCCTATCTTTTGCTGCGATAAAGCAATCCTCAGGTGGGGCAGGAGCGAGGCTATAAACCACTTGCGATGCTGACTATCTGTGAGCTGCATATTAGCTTCGTGGATCACACACTTCAATCTTTGATCTAACTCCTAGGGCGTTTCACTAGCCTTCATCGTGATTTCCTTGAATCCAACTACTGATTGCGAGTCAGACTTAGGCTTGTTGAATTCCTTTTTCAAAGCGGCCTTAGTGTTTGCTAACAATGCCAAAGGATTATCAGTGCAGTACTTGACATACCATGTCAACGCACGATCCTGTAGAGCAGTAACCAACTGCACCTTCTTCATATTATCATTTGTAACTTGTTGTGTTGTCCACACAGCCTTCGCAACAAACCAAAATTGATCCACATCCTCACTCCCTATACCCTTGAAAACTGGCAACTTCATTGTATTTGACATGTTGAATGGCGGCGGTGGTGGTGGCGGTGTGGGCGAAGTTGTATGCTGTGGAGGTGAAGGTGGATGGGGAGTGTATGGATGATGAGTTAGCGGAAAGCTTTGTTTTATAAGCTGGACCGCACTCTGCGGTGGGGTTTGTACCACTCCTTCGTCGTCACTCAAAGGAGGTCCAATCAACAGGCTATATTCAGGATCTCATATTCCCCCTCGATCTTTGAAAATATTTCCACTTCGCGTAGCTCCGAACATCAAGGAAATGGCATAACCTGTTTTTCATACAATAACATCTTAATCCAGGTACTCAAAGATCTTAGGTACTTACCTTGCGGCCCTTTGAAGAATCGTCGCTCTGCTTCGTTGTAGCTGACTGAGGTATCAACTGTGAACTCTGTCACAAATCCTCCTATGACTCGATCAAGCCAGTGATCAACAACGCGTGCGATCTTATCTTCAGAAGCTTCCAACCTTCGCACTAGTTCTGGAGTCCACACTATTGGACCGTCAAGTCTCCACCTTCCTTGGTCATCTGCCAATTTAGTTATCCACTCGTATAGCTTGATCGGGAAGGTGCAAAAGAAAATTTCATGTATTTTTGTGTATAAATATCTGTCCAACCACTGTTCTTTTGACAGGCGCGGATTCTTGTTTTCCTGCACTGCGAATTCGTGGATATTTCTATCCAACCACTTCTCAATTTCCTTTTTGGTCGGATTCCAGTGATGCAACATCACACATCTCCTTAAGCAGATCCCAGTCCCGACAATGGAACCATTTGTTGGCTTAGTGGGTCCTGACCCAGGTTCAGAGTTAGTTGTGCCAAACAAAACCCTACACTATTGGACCTTTCGGCATCAACCCACGTAGCATGGACTGAAGTCTCACCTGAAGCAGTATGGGGGGATGCTAGAACCAATTTTCCGCATCCAGAGATCAGTGTGATGTCCTTTTATGTCTTAGATCTGCCTTCACACAGATCTCTAAGCCCTTAGGGCTTGGCATTGTAGTTTCCTTCAAATGGCCTCTAGACCTCCGCAAAGGTATATGATCAGCTTCTGCAGACCTCTAACAAATAGGTTATATAATTACGCGCATCATAGGATAACCTTAGATTGGAATCCACACAAATTTTCTTAAGTGCTTAATAAACTTAACAAAAAGTGTTATAACTCCCGCGTAAATACTTAACATGCATTGCGTTAATTAATATACTTATCCAGTGAATTAGCGCATCAATACATCATTATTTCATAAAGATATCATCTCATCACAATGCATATCGCAAACATAAACAACAGAAGGAAACAGATAAAACATATGAATTTCTCCAACAATCTTCTTTATTGATCTTCAGTATAAGGTTACAGTCTCAAAACTTCCTTGTGCACTCAGTTGCGGACTCTACTCTAAGCCTCTGCGCACTCAACTGCAGAGCCTTTCCCCCCTCTAAGACTTACTTCTCTGTGCTAACTCTCTAAGACTCTATTTGTTGTACCCATACAAAAAGCATAGATTTGCCTTAGACTCTCTAAGACACACCTATTTATACAATCCCATGGTCCGCAGACCATGGGTAGATCTCAAAAACCGACTCAACTTTACATAAGTGAGGGTAAAAAACCTTTTTGACTCCTAACTAACTATGCGCTCCGCATCCACAATTCGCAGAGACTTTACATCTTTTTATCAAACTTTACATCAAAAATTGGGTTTTTACCCCAAAACTGACCCAGGGACCCCATCCCAACATATATATATATATATATATATATATATATATATGAGATTTCGGATGACAAGTACAGAAGAAAAGTTTAGACATATCTCTGAAATGCGGGTGGATAATTAAAGTGAATAATTCAGATATCATTACGATCAAGGAGATCGAATATCATTACAGTCAAAAGTCCAGATATCATTACAGTCATGAAGTTTGAATTTCTATGAGAGAGTCTCAGTGCTATGAAAGAAGCCACAGATCAGTGCTATAATGGAGACCACATATTTGGTGCTATCTCAGAATATATGTTTTGGTCCTCACAGTGATTATAGGTTCAATGCCATTTCAGTCTTGGTGTTATTACAGTATTGTGAGCTCGGAGCCATCATAGTGTTGAGGGCCCAGTGCTTCTATAGTGTTAAGGGTTCAATGTAATCACAGTAAGAAGGATGCCATTACAATTCAATGTAATGGATCTATCACATTTCAAAGGATTCCATCATAGAAGTAATGTCTCGGTAATATGACAACGAAGAGGTCTCACAATAAAGGAGATCTCGATGTGAAGTTAGTGATAAGATCTCGGTGGTGACAATGTCTCGATGCTAAGAAGGTCGAAGTGGAAGAGGATTCAAGAAGAAGTTTGATTGTCCAAAGAACTTGTCTCTTGGTCTTGGAGTGGAAAATAAGTCAAAGGGTCTTGGTCTTGGTATTTGTCAATTGGAATCTCTATAAGAAGAATTTTATGTGGGTTTTCCTTGTTGAGAAATGGCAATAAGAAATTCCAATTTGATTTGTCCTTGAATTAAACTGTGAATTAAATTCAAATTCTATTCTCATAGCAACTTAAAATAGTTAAAATTAAGTTTATTAAACTTACTTAACTTAGGAAATTTGAGTTGGAAGTCTTTTGGAAGTCATGTATATGTTCTCCCTACTTTGTAGGAGTCCATTGTGAGTTGTAAAATAAAAGACTCTGTTTCATGAGTCAGTTCAGTTAAATTAGTTCTCAAACTAATTGAGAACTAATAGTGAGTTAACAGTGAGTGGTGACACTAATGAACTCTACCAATGCTACTCTAGTTAACTAAATATTTACTCATCAAAAACTCATGCATGTCGATTCTGAGAAAGACCCAGTGGAGACTAGAGTGCAGGCACATTGTACTATTTGTTTTAGATTTTTATGAGTTGCACTGATAGTGCATGCAATCAGGAACTGATCCTTGAGGGATTGCACTATTTTTAGAGGCTTTATTTCCCTTTAAATACAAGTTATCCTTCATGTTGGGATCACAATTGCCGTTACACCAAAACCCGCAGGTGTTATTAAACGAACGCATCGCCAAAGTTAATGGATCCTCGAGAGGTAGTTAATCCATGTCACGAAACACACAGGGAGCGCTGGATTATCCAATGCCCAACAATCTCCCCCTAGCACAAGCCGGGTGTGATTCGAACTCGAGACCTTTGGCTCTGATACCACTTGTTGGGATCACAATTGCCGTTACACCAAAACCCGCAGGTGTCAGTAAACGGATGCATCGCCAGAGTTAACGGATCCTCGAGCGGCGGTTAGTCCATGTCACGAAACACACGAGGAGCGCTGGATTATCCAATGCCCAACACTTCATAGTAATTAAACATTGGAGTAAAGACTTGGAGAGCTTGTGAATTAGCTAAGCTTTGGCCTTGAGCTTGCTTATGAGTTGGAGATTGAATTTGTTGAGTGTTGGGATTGTTCTAGAGAGAACAAGCATTATAATTTCATCTTGATTTTCTGGATTAATACAAAACAGATAGTGTGGTTTTGAGTTGTGGCTTTCCCCGAATAGTTATTGTGTTATGTGCCTTTTATTCTCTTCCTCTATTGATTATTGTTTCCACGATGTTTATGGGCTTCCGTTGTAAAGAGTAGAAGTAGATTCTTGTCTCTTTCTTTAGAAAATTGCATTATCTTGTGAATCTACAAGATTTTCTACATTCCTCTCAAAGAGTGAGAGGTTATGGCCCTGGACCATTGCCTACGTTTTGTGTCTCTTGTCTATTTATGTTCATGCATTCGTAGTTGTTTTATGAAGAAGAACACTAATAACTTAAGAAAAGGGAATATCCTAATACAATGAAGTAATAAGCACGCACAAGGAGTTACTAAGAAAGAGAAATCATTTAACTATTAATGCCCTAGATTTATCAACATGGTATCAGAGCTAAGGTGATAAAGTCAAGGAACGGAATCTTATCAAGGGACACTCAAATATTGAATCTCGAGAAAGACACAAAAACAAGTTAAAGGAAATCAAAGTGAAGTCAAGATCTACATTGAAGTATCAAACCCTAGATTGAAGGAGAAGTCTACATGAGCAAAAGTTTTGGATCCTCTATCCATCATCAAAAGACCACAAAGACCCTCATCAAGTTGAATATATCTACAATGAAAGGTAGCTCAAAGTATAGAAATCCAAGAGAAGCATTTATAGGACTAAGCTCACATCATCTTAGAGAAAGTCGAAACCCTAGAAGTATTTCTGATCTGCCAAAGAAGTCGAAGTATCTTGAAGGCTAGTTATCCAAAGAAGGCTAAAAGCAATGTCATCATCTTCAAAAGACTAGAAGGAAAGTCCCCTCTCATTGAAGCAAGGACCCCTTCATTATTCTTAAAGAAGATCATCCAATGAAATATGAAGACATCTACATCAATCACCATCATCAAAGGGAGCTACATCAAAGGTCTTGTCATCATAAAAGGGGCAATCTCCTTTTTTATTGAAGAAGGGATTTCATGTGGAATAAAATCATCCAAAAAGGGCACTAATACATCTTCATCAACCAACATCAAAGGGATCAGTTGAATATTTCATCTTCACCTGTCAAGTAAGTATCTTTTATTCTATAATCTAATATAGTAAATTAACTTCATTTGGCAAGGAGATCTATAATTTTGTTGGGTCATCGAACTTCCTTGCATGGAAAAGGAGGATAGACATAGTCCTCGAAGAAAGTGAAGTCATTGATCATATCTATGGAAAATTCCCCAAACAATCCGAAGTTCAAGCATTATCTGTATACATGGAAAGGGATCAAAGGGCTCTAGGGATTCTTATGAAATCAATCAAAGGTCCCCTTATTCCCCATATAGCAGGATTGGAGACATCAAAAGAGATATGTGATAATTTGATAGAACTATTCACTGAAGATGTGATAAGAAATGTCATATCACTTAGATCTGATCTACACAAATTGAAGGTATCAAAGGATGAAGGGATATCTTCATAAGATCTCAACTGCAAGATATGGGAGAGATGATATCGGATAAGGAGATAATCCTCATTGTTCTAAATGCACTAACTGATGAACAAGGTAACAAATTTCTATAAGGATAAGAAGGCTATCCCATTCAACAACTTGTGGTTTCTATCCAAGATAGAAGAAGACAAGTTCAGGGAAAAAAGTATTTATACATTTGTCGAAAGGAAAAGAAGAACATAGATAATATTCAATGCTATGAGCATTACAAGGAATATTTTCCTAAGCTCAAGTAGGGCAATAACAAGGAAGATAGATAAGAATTCCATTTCTCTGAAGAAGTGGAGGAAGATGAAAGAGGAAAATCATTAAACTTAAGAGCTTGTAGGGAAACATGAAGGATAGTTGGAACAAAATCTATGGCAGTCAAATATGAAGGATATATCTCTTGGGAACCTCATTGGAAACTTAAGGAAAGGAAGAAGTCATCGAGGACAAGGCTCATTATACATCAAAAGGTAACATTTGTTGGATAGGTATATGAAAGATCATCAATATTCTCAGGTTCACCAATCTAGAGAGGAAGCAAGTGCTTCATCAGGAACTCCAAATTATGGAATTCATGGGATTATGGTATGATGACATAAGAGATGAAACAAATAAAGGGGTTGAATCTCTCTTCAATCAAGGAAGTTGTTTAAAGTAGCCTATATGATCTAAAGGTAAATGAGATATGTATGTTTTTATTCAATATTATAAATTCATGTTGTATGGTTGTATGGTTGTAGGTAACATGGATCACTACTCGATATTGAGAAGCATGATCAAAGGAAAGGAATATCCTCCTATGAAAGGTTGTCGGAAGGCATGAGTAACACTAGATAAAATCAACACAATGTGTCCTCATATGAAAATGAGGCGATTCACAGTTATTAGAGGAAATTTGATTGGAAGTTCCTAGGAATGAAATATTTGAAGAAAGGAAGGAAGATATCATGGACTAAACCATGGAAAAGGAAACAAACATCCAAGGACTAGAATATTTGACTAGGAACTCTCCCGGAAAGATACGAAGACTCTGATGGAAGTCTGAAAAATGGAGACCCTTAACAATGGATATCTTTGGGATATATGTCAACATGTATGCAGGATGCTTGCAAACTAGAAGATGTCATGATGAAATACCATCACAAAGGTAATTTTTATTTAAGTGTTCATCTCTTATTTTTGAACAAATATCTAGATGGGTTTATGCAGAACTACCAAGGGAGGAACTATGGATGTCTTCCGAGAGGACCATATAGAAGGATGTTTTTTATTTAAGTGTTCATTTCTTATTTTTGAACAAATAGCTGGATGGGTTTATGCAGAACTACCAAGGGAGGAACTATGGATGTCTTCCAAGAGGACCATATAGAAGGATGTAAGATCCTTTCAAAAAATATGGCATGAAGAATTCAACATGACATGAAGCAAAGGACAGATGTAGACTGATGGATCACTTTATAATGAAAGGAATGATGACATGACTGGCTCATGGATGAAAGTGACAGATGGTGTGTTCCTTATGAAGAAGTCCCAAAATATGAATACTGTTGGAAATACTGGGGGGGGGTGAATCAATATTTCTTACTATTTTTTAATTGTTCTAGTGATTGCCAAAACATATATAGATATGTATATGTATATACAGAACACAGAAATCAACAGCTGGAATTAATGCTTTTATTCAAGCTCAAGACAGTGCAATGAAATAAATACAATATAAGTATAAATCTGATTGTGAATAGTTGCCAAGCTCCAACTTGGACTTCAGTGAGGCTCCAACCTCTAGAGCACCAACTCTGTTTTGTAGTGGTTCTGCACTTAGGAGCACCTACCCCCAAGGACTTTAGTCCTGTTCAGTTCTGAGGCTCCAACCTCTTGGGCTCCAACCCAGTCTGGGTATACACTAGTATGCTGCTGCACTATATTTAGCTGAGGTTCACTCACTCCTACCCTCCTGCTTCTGCTACTTTTATAGCCTCCGCTGCTTTTTCTGCCTCTTTTGCCTCTGCTGCTTCTACTATCTCACGCTCGGGTTCTTCACCACCATAACTGCACCAACAATTCTCTGTTTCTACTATTTTATACATTCCCATGCCTTTGTCCATTCGTTTCCGCTTACACCGTCTCTTAGGTTTCCTCCTCAGTCGCTGTCATTTCCTCTGACTCGCTTGATCTTTCAGCTTCCCTCCTTGATCGCTGTGACTGTTAGCTCTGCTATAAGATTAAGCTTTTGATGGGTAAGAAGCAGGTTTGGCAGCGCTGGTTGTGCTTTCAAGAGGTTCGTAGCAGTTGGTTTCATCTCCCCTTCATTTTCCTTCATTCTCTTCTTTCCCGGGGTCCTTTGTTTAAAATCACATATAAGGGTTTTTCGTTTTTAGCCCGAGCGCAGAGTTAAAGCGGCCATATGACCATTTCCTCATAACCCTAAGCTTTAACAAAATCCCGGGCTTGCGGCTTTCTCTGTCACATCAACCCCGAAACGTGCGCGATTATCCCAGCCGTTCGATCATCCGCCACAAGATCTGACGGCGTTCGCAGCTCCCACCCTGCGAACTTGCGCACGCGATAGCCCGCGGGGAAAGCTGTTTCCCCGCTGTCCCATCTGCCACGCGGCGCTTTATTACAGGATCACGCCATCTCGTACGTAAGCCACCTTTTCTCGTGAGTGGTGCGGGGAAACCGCTTACCACCTTTTAGTACGACCCTCCCGCTCGTTAACCTGCGTGCATCTTTATCGCCCACGACCATTGGATCTTCCCGTCGTGCTGTATCTGCTGTCCATCTGCACAACTCTGATAGTGTATTTGCCGGGGATTCATAGTATTCCGCCTCCGTTTACGTTAATGCATATGTATATGGTTTCTGCTCCGATAATGTATTAAATGCATATATGGGCTTTACAGGCCTGATAAGCTTCCGATAGTGTAATCACTAGCATCCGATAAGCTTTTGTGGCCTATACGGCTCCCGATGGCTCCTGATAGCGTTATCTGTGGTATATTTGCTCCTCTTGTCTCCATCTGCTCCGATGGCTCTGTGTGCTCCTCTTCTTCGGCTCTGTCTGCTCCTGTCGTCTCTATCTGCTCCTCGAATATTGCCATATTGACATCAATGACAATCTGTGTCCAACAATCTCCCCTTTTGTTATTGATGGCAATATTCTTCTGCTTTCTCCCCCTTTGACATCAATGGCAAAGGGATGCATATGGACTCCTCCTGTCAAACTGCTCCCCCTGTCCTGCTACATCTTTATGAATGAACTTGAGTGATGATAAAGAAATAACCCCCATCTTTTGACGCAGATGTTCGAATGCTTCTCGAGGAAGAGATTTTGTGAAAATATCAGCTATCTGCTCCTTAGTACTGATATATTCCAGGACGATGTTTTGTTCAGCTACTTGTTCATGGAGGAAATGATACTTGATTGGTATGTGTTTGGTTCTTGAGTGCATCACAGGATTTTTGTTGAGACTGATAGCACTTGTGTTGTCACAATAGACGGAAATTGGTTGATTTGTACATATGTCGAGATCTTTTAGAGCTTCCTTCATCCATAGTATCTGAGAACAACAATTTGCTGCAGCAATATACACAGCTTCAGCTGTGGATAATGATATGGATGATTGTTTTTTGCTGATCCAGGATACCAAACAGTCTCCTAGGAAGAATGCATTTCCACTAGTGTTTTTCTGATCATCTATACTTCCAGCCCAATCAGCATCGGTGTATGCAGTTACAGTCAGTGTTGAGTCCTTTGGATACCAAAGACCGAAATCAAAAGTTCCCTTCAGATATCTGAGAATTCTTTTTACAGCGAATAAATGGGATTGTTTAGGAGCATATTGAAATCTTCCCACCATTCCTACTGCTTGCATTATGTCTGGTCATGTAGCTGTTAAGTATAGAAGGGCTCCAATCATTGACCTGTAGTGAGTTGCATCTACTAGAGGGGAGTCATCATCTTTGCTCAGTTTGCAGTTTGTGGTCATAGGTGTGCTCATGGGTGCACACTCCTCCATTCCATATTTTTTGAGCATGTCGTTTAGATATTTGGTTTGAGATATACACAATCCTGCTCTGGTTTGGGATATTTGAAGTCCAAGGAAGTGGGACAGCTCTCCTATCATTGACATCTCAAACTCTTTTGACATGTTTTGAGAGAATTCATGGCTCATTTCATCATTATTACTAGCAAAAATCAGATCATCGACATAAACAAGAGCAGCTAGTAACTTACCTTGATTTGTTTTTATGTATAGATTACTTCCAGCCACTCCCTTTTTGAGGCCTTGTTGTTGTAGATAGTGATCCAGTCTTGCATACCAAGCTCTAGGAGCTTGTTTCAACCCATATAAAACCTTTTTCAACTTACAAACTAAGTCATTTCCTGCTGTTAGATCAAAACCTTCTGGCTGCTCCATGTAGACTTCCTCCTTGAGTTCCCCATTTAGAAATGTTGATTTCACATCCATTTGATAGATTTTGAATCCTCTTGAGCAAGCAAATGCCAAGAACATCCTAATAGCTTCCATACAGGGCACTGGTGCAAATGTCTCTTCAAAGTCAACTCCTTCAATTTGTGAATAGCCTTTGCAGACGAATCTTGCCTTGCTTCTGATAACCTGTCCTTCTTTATTCATTTTATTTTTGAACACCCATTTGGTCCTTATTATGTTTTTGTCCTTTGGACGAGGTACCAGCTCCCATGTCTTGTTCTTCTCAATTTGGGACATTTCTTCTTCCATGGCTTTTACCCAATGAGGGTCCTTGCTTCTGCAAATGTTTCTGGTTCTATCATAGATAGGAGGGCAATGACTTTTCTCTTGGGTGTGATTGATATCCTTCTTCGGGTCTGCACACCTTCATCTCTATCGCCAATGATCTGCTCTTCAGGATGATGTCTTTGGACATACTTCATCTTTGAAGGGGTATTAGGTGGTTCTCTTTCCTCTTCTTCTTCTTCTTCTTCCTCATCTATTACTTCTTCTTTAGGTTCTTCTTCTTCAATAAGAGAGTCATCTTCATGTTCTTCAATTTCCCTTTCTGGAAGATCTTCATCAACCTTTACATCAATGCTTTCCACTATTTTCTTCAGTCGATAATTGTAGCACTTGTAAGCCTTGCTCCATGTAGAGTATCCAAGAAATATCCCTTCATCGACCCGAGAATCAAACTTTCCGGGTGAGCTATCATTTATTTTTATAAAGCACTTGCTTCCAAAGATCTTGAAGTACTTCACCGAAGCAGGTCTTCCTTTCCATAGCTCATAAGGAGTTTTTTCATAATTTGGTCTTAATTGAGTTCGATTCAAAGTATAGACAGTTGTCCCTACTGCTTCTCTCTAGAATTTAGGTTGTAAGTCTGCTGCTAATAGCATAGTTCTTGCCATTTCTTGGACTGTTCGGTTTCTTCTTTCAACTACCCCATTTTGCTGAGGTGTTCTGGCAGCCGAGAATTCCCTTTTAATTCCATGAATATTACAGAACTCACTAAACTCGTTTGATGTGAATTCTCCTCCTTTGTCTGTTCTGAGGCACTTAATTTTTGAATCTTTTTCATTTTCTACAAGGGCTTTTAGATTCTTGAAACACTCAAAAGTTTCAGATTTATACTTTATGAAATATATCCACATCATTCTATTATAATCATCAACAAATATCACAAAGTACCTTTCTCCTTGGAGTGCTTGATTTCTAGTTGGCCCACATACATCAACATGGATGATCTCTAAGGGCTTCGATGTAGAGTGTTCCTTTGTCTTGTGGCTGATTCTGGTTTGCTTTCCATGTTGACATGGACCACATACTGCTTGATTTGGTTTGAACAGCCTTGGGATGTCTCGTACAACTTTGATCTTCCTGATATTGATCAGATTTTCGAAGCTTGTATGTCCAAGTTGCTTTTGCCACATCCAACTCTCATCTGTCTGACTCAGGTGGCATTTATTTTCTTGAATCTTGTTCATAACGTAAATGTTGTCTGGTGTCCTCACCCCTTTTGCCACAAGTTTCCCTGAGGCAGAGTTCCTTATTTCACAGTATTTGGTGCTGAAAACAACCTTATGTCCTTGATCACAAATTTGGCTGACACTCAAGAGGTTGTGTTTGAGTCCATCAACCAGCAGAGCATCTTGAGCTTTCCCTTTTCCATTGATCAGAGTAATTGTTCCTTTTCCTGCAATTCTGCCAAATCCGCTTCCAAAGGACACACTCCCTTCCTTTTTGCTCAGTGAGACAAACTTCCTTCTGTCTCCTGTCATGTGTCTGGAGCACCCACTATCTATAAACCACTGGTTTCCATTATTTTGAGCATATAGAGTCCATGTTGGAGTTCTTTCTTTGAGTGGGAAGTGTTGTTCATAGTGTCCATTATTGTAGTAGAAAGAGCAAATCAGATCAAATGAATTAAAGGTTTTGATTTGTCCCTACGTTTTGGGGGCATATGAGTTGATTATTCTATCCTTTAGCTTTGTCTTTTCACTTCTGCGAGCCATACAATGTCTGGCTTGATGATCGAAGTTTTTACAGTGAAAGCAGTGTCCAAGAAAGATGGTTTTGTACTTGTTGAAGCAACCACGGTTTGAGTCGATTTCCTTCTTGGGAATTACTCCCCCCTCGTTCTTTGGATTTGCGATGGGCCCTAGGTGGAGTACAAGTTTGTATTTGCTGTAGTGTCCATGATTCGACTCCACATTCTTCTTTGGAGTAATTCTCTCTTCATTCTTGGGATCTGGGATGCACTTTTGATAACATATTCTTTCATCTTTTGGATTGCAGGAAAGTGCATCGGCATAGCTTTTCGCACTATTCTTAGTGCTTGAGGATTCTCCTTTGAAACCTATTCCAGACTTGTCATGTTGAGGTTTTTGATCTTTCAGAATAGTCTCAAGTATTGAGAGCTTTTACAACACTTTTTAATTTGCTCCAATTCCTTTCTCAGGGACACTATTTCGGCCTTGCGTTCTTCACAAGTCTCTTCTTATTCTTTAAGCTTTGCTTCCAAGAGATTTTCTCTCCTTATTTCCTCGTTTTCCACTTTGAGAGAAATGATTTTGTTCCTTAGTTTCTCATTTTCTTCAATGGCGCTTATTAACAGTTCATCTACATTTCCTTCCAGCCCTGAGTCATCATCATCTGCGAGTGCCATGAATAATGCTTCTTGGCTTTCATCATGATCGCTTTCCTCATCTGATTTCCTTTTGATGACCATAAACTCATCCTCATCAGACTCATCTTGCTTGGAGAAGAAGTTTTTCTTATTGAACCCTTTCTTTTTATGTGCCATTCTTTTAGAATTTCCTTCATCATCACTGTCATGTTTATGAGGACATTTTGCTGCATAATGACCTATTTTACCACATTTAAAACAGATAAGAGGATACTTGCCTTTAAGCTTAGATCCTTTCTTCAGCTTTCGTACAAATTGAGCCAATTCGGATTCCACATCTGACTCATCACTACAGTCATTCCTTTCTTTCCCCTTCTTTGACCTTGAGGCCTTGAATGCTGCATCTTTGGAGCTTGGGCCACCTTTCCTCATTTCATAGGCAGTGAGAATTCCATGGAGTTCATCCATTTTGAGGGTATCTAGATCCTTTGCTTCTTCTATAGCGCTTATTTTGGAGTCAAACCTGTCTGGAAGAGACCTTAATACCTTTTGAACAATGGTACTTTCTTCAACTTTTTCGTCCAATCCTTTCAGGGAATTTACCACTTCAGCTACTCGGAGGAGGTATGCTGCAATATCTTCTTCATCTTCCATCCTCAAACTTTCAAATTGTCTTCTGTGAGTTTGAAGCTTTGCCTTTTTTACTTTTGAGTCTCCATCGTACAAGCCAACTAGCTTCTCCCACATTTCTTTGGCCGAGGTACAGTGCATGATTTTTGTAAACTCGGAATCAGTGATTCCACTAGTGATGGAGTTCATGGCCTTTGCATTTGCGATTTAGGCTTTCCTCTCGGCTTGGTCTGTTGGAAGAGTGGAAGTAGTTTTGTATTCATTTTGAACAAAATGCCAGACTTCAGGTCCAAGGGACATTAAGTAGTAAGTCATTCTTTTCTTCCAGAAACCAAAGTTAGTGCCATCGAACAAAGGAGGTCTTCCTGATGCTTCGTGGTTTCTCATCATGGCTGCGGATCCTTCTTCAAGCTGTTAGGCTAGTATGAAGAAGCCTGCTCTGATACCAATTGTTGGAAATACTGGGGGGGGTGAATCAGTATTTCTTACTATTTTTTAATTGTTCTAGTGATTGCCAAAAGATATATAGATATGTATATGTATATACAGAACACAGAATTCTACAACTGGAATTAATGCTTTTATTCAAGCTCAAGACAGTGCAATGAAATAAATACAATATAAGTATAAATCTGATTGTGAATAGTTGCCAAGCCCCAACTTGGACTTCAGTGAGGCTCCAACCTCTAGAGCACCAACTCTGTTTTGCAGTGGTTCTGCACTTAGGAGCACCTACCCCCAAGGACTTTAGTCCTGTTCAGTTCTGAGGCTCCAACCTCTTGGGCTCCAACCCAATCTGGGTATACACTAGTATGCTGCTGCACTCTATTCAGCTGAGGTTCACTCACTCCTACCCTCCTGCTTCTGCTGCCTCCACTGCTTTTTCTGCCTCTTTTGCCTCTGATGCTTCTACTATCTCACGCTCGGGTTCTTCACCACCATAACCGCACCAACAGTTCTTTGTTTCTACTGTTTTATACATTCCCATGCCTTTGTCCATTCGTTTTCGCTTACATCGTCTCTTAGGCTTCCTCCTCAGTCGCTGTCGTTTCCTCTGACTCGCTTGATCTTTCAGCTTCCCTCCTTGATCGCTGTGACTGTTAGCTCTGCTATAAGATTAAGCTTTTGATGGGTAAGAAGCATGTTTGGTAGTGCTGGTTGTGCTTTCAAGAGGTTCGCAGCAGTTGGTTTCATCTCCCATTCATTCTCCTTCATTCTCTTCTTTCCTGGGGTCCTTTGTTTAAAATCACATATAAGGGTTTTTCGTTTTTTAGCCCGAGCGCAGAGTTAAAGCGGCCATATGACCATTTCCTCATAACCCTAAGCTTTAACAAAATCCCAGGCCTGCGGCTTTCTCTGTCACATCAACCCCGAAACGTGCACGATTATCCCCGCCGTTTGATCATCTGCCACAAGATCTAACGGCTTTCGCAGCTCTCACCCTGCGAACTTGCGCACGTGATAATCCACGGGGAAAGTTGTTTCCCCGCCGTCCCATCTGCCACGCGGTGCTTTATTACAGTATTCTGCCTCTATTTACGTTAATGCATATTTATATGGTTTCTGCTCCGATAATGTATTAAACGCATATATGGGTTTTACAGGCCCGATAAGCTTCCGATAGTGTAATCGCTAGCATCCGATAAGCTTTTGTGGCCTATACGGCTCCCGATGGCTCCTGATAGCATTATCTGTGGTATATTTGCTCCTCTCGTCTCCATCTGCTCCGATGGCTCTATGTGCTCCTCTTCTTCGGCTCTGTCTGCTCCTCTCGTCTCTATTTGCTCCTCGAATATTTCCATATTGACATCAATGACAATCTGTGTCCAACAAATACTCCTTGAAAAACAAGAAATTCATGACATCGAAGGAAGGAATTATTCAAGTAGTTGGTTGTCCCATTATCTCCACCTGAGGAGTTGTTGTAGGTCCCTAATTAAGAGGTAGCCTGGAAACAAGTTTCTTACTTGGAAGAAACTTGGAAATTCCTAAGTCAAGAAGGAGCTTAGGTACATTCCTTTTGTAGGAATGAGTACATTCCTTTATTGGAATAGATATGTCCTCCCTAATTAAGAGGGATAAATAGACACCTCATTTTGGTCTTCACTTGGGAAGACAAAATGGAGGATTGGGTAATCATCTCACATCTGATGCTCTTTGAGGATGAGATAGGGCATCCAAGATAAGAGCAGTCGTAGAGGATTGATATTCTTTGAGGACTAGGAATCCAAGATAATAATATTCCTAATGGAACACACCCTAAGAACCCAGTGGGGTATGTTCTGGGAGAGACAATGATAAGAGTATCTATAAATCATTGGTCTTTCCAGCATTGATCTCAGATCTTGTGGAGAGATAGATTTGTTAGTCAAGGCCTTCCTACGTGATAATGCTAGTTGATATGATGATATACAAATGGGTTACCAACCCGATTCTTCTTATGAGAGATTATTTAGATTGAGAATGACCAAGTACCATTATGAATACTTCCCTAGTTAAGAGGGAGTATTGGAAAGTGTAACTAGATTCAGTCTTCATAATGACATATAATTGTGATTTTTGTAAATGATGAAAAGAAGAAAAATAAAAGTACTATTCTAATTCTTGCTTCATGTAATTCATGAGCAAGAGATTTTATTTTTAGATGGCTCCCATTGAAAGCCTTTAGGATTAATTGTCATTAAAGTATGAAGCACCTATAGAATTGTCTAGAATCCCTCCAAAGACAAGCACAAGTTTTCCTCTTCAAGTCGGCCTCAAGAAGGAATATAAATCTCATGTCGGCTCTCCTAAATGAAGAAACAATGATTCATACACTCATGTCAGCCTATTTGTATGGGACAACAACTATATATATGTGGATGAGGTCTTCGCATTTCCGCAGTGAAGAAGTTTGAATATCTCTGAGATTTTGGATGACAAGTACAAAAGAAAAGTTCTGAAATTCGAGTAGATAATTACAATGACTAATTCGGATATCATTACATTAAAGGAGCTCAGATATCATTATATTAAACAGTTCATATATCATTACAGTCATGAAGTTCGTATTTTTGTGAGAGAGTCTCGGTGCTGTGAAAGAGGATATGTTTCGGTCCTCACGGTGATTATAGGTTTGATGCCATTTTGGTCTTGGTGTTATTACAGTATTATGAACTTGGTGCCATCACAATGTTGAGGGCTCGGTGCTTCTATAGTGTTAATGGTTCAATGTAATCACAGTAAGAAGGATGCCATTACAATTCATAGTAATGGATTTATCATAGTTCGAAGGATTCCATCACAAAATTAAGATTTTGGTAATATGACAACGAAGAGTTCTCATAATAATGGAGATCTTGATGTGAAGATAGTGATAAGATATCGATGGTGACAATGTCTCAACGCTAAGAAGGTCGAAGTGGAAGAGGAGTCAAGAAGAAGGTTGACTCTCCAGAGAACTTGTTTCTTGGCATTGGAGTGGAAAATAAGTGAAAGGGTCTTGGTCTTGGTATTCGTCAATTGGAATCTATATAAGAAGAATTTTATGCAGGTTTTCCTCTTAAAGAGTGAGAGGTTTTGGCCCTGGCTCATAGTCTACATTTTGTGTCTCTTCTCTATTTATGTTCATGAATTGGTAGTTATTTGATGAAGAAGAACACTAATAAATTAAGAAAAGGGAAGATCTTAATCTAATGAAATAAGAAGTGCTGACAAGAAGTTACTAAGAAAGAGAAATCACCTAACTATTAATGCCCTAGATTTCTCAATAGAGACAAGGGTTGAAGATGTAAAGAAGGTGATGGAAAAGGAAGAGAAAGAGCCCTTATACATCAGAGAAGAATTGGTAAGCCATAGATTTTTCATCATGAATCACAACCTCATCTCCTCTCATTATGATTTAGCACCTAATTACATAGCAAAAGAGAAATCCATTCTACATTTTGAGGACACGTTTAGGATGTTAAGAACAGAGATTCGACAAGCTTGTTGGAGAAGGTGGCATGCCTTACCCCACGGTCTACAAATAAGATAGTATCACTCTCCTGAAAGAATAAGGAATTCCTTGGAAGGAACCCCATTGTACAAAAGAATCATGCAAACATTGAAGATCAAATGGATAGGACTCAAACTAAGTCCACCCTTAGTGTTGGGCTTATAAGAAGGAAGAAACCAAGAATAATAACAAAAGGTATGGAAAAGGACTGAGACAAATTTTGGTTTCTATCTGCAGGAAGGCGCACCATTTGAGGCACCTTGGGATGCCATCGAGGCCACCAGGGCCATTTATGAGCTTCATATGGATGAATAAGTTGCTCAGAGGATGAGAAACACCTTCAGTAGGGGAGTGATGATGGGTCCTATTAATAGGTATATTTTGAAGTTCATTATTCTATACTCCATCCCTTAAAACTATCATTTTCTCACATTAATTTTCATTTTTATTCATAATATGCTTGGTAAGAAGATTAAAAGGTGTTTGTCCTTAACTCTCTAACTCGACTTAGGATCACAAGTTACTCACTCATGGCTTGAATTCACTAGCAGCCGAGGCATTTCAAGTCCATGTGAAGATCGAGGAGAACCAGATCCACAATTCTCGAGATCTTGGAGGGAATCACTCCTATTTTTAAGGGAGATGTCATCAAATACCTTTTTGTATAAATAAACTAGTTGAAAGGATCATTAGGTTTGTAGTTTTTTATTCAAGTAAGAGTATCTATTGAGTCTAGTTCTTGACATTGTTATTCTTAACTTTCATGTGATGTATGAGACTACTATTTTTTGCTAATGAGAAGTTTTCCATTGATCTGCATCTAAGCTAGTTTTAGAGGGTTGAAACCCTTGGGTTTGGGCCCAACCCAGAGGATTTATTCCCTCTTTTGTATTTCTTTCTTGTTCTTATTTCAAGGCATTTCATTTCTTCCTCTTGCTTTCGTAGATGTTAAGCTATAAAAACTTGTGATTGCAGGCTTCCCTATCACCTCTCTTGTGGGAAGAGTGATTGGAAAGATTTACAATCTCAGTCCAAAAACATTTGTTTATGATTTCTTGGAAATAGATAGATGTTAGTTGTAATCCTTTTGCATGTTTATTCTCTGCAACTTAGGAGTTAGTTCAGTGATCAGAGTAGTGTTGTGGAATAGAATAGATTTTAGTCAAATTCAACTCATCTTTTCCATGATAGTTTATCTCATTGTGTTATTGGTCATTTAATGCATGCATTTGGCTAGTTTCAGGGTTGTTTTGATCTAACGGGGTGGGAACATCTTTCCATCTCCAGCTGGACCTTTCCATCTTCTTCCTCTACACCTCACACTACTCCCAAACTCTGTTTCCATAGTCATTCTGTTAAGGAAAATAGAGGACCCTGTGTGAATCACCCTTGGTGCAATATATACCTCTAAGAGGTCCTTAGGCTTTTCTAGTGGGCTCCCCCAACCTTCATTCACTTCCTCATACCTTAATACATATTCTCCTGCCATGTAGATACCATTTATACCCTCAAAAGTCTCTCGGAATCCCTCATGTAGCAAAACAGGGCCTCCTGTAGCAATACAGGACCTCTTGTATCATCTCTTATAATAGCCCTATTGCAGTGTTCTTTTCAACCATTTTTGATCCCCACTTCGGCCCTAGCCTAGTTAAGTTGAATAATGGCCCCAAATTATGATTTGATGATTAAGGAAGGCTCTTAGACCACTCCAAACTCCTCCTTTCCTCACTGCAAAACAAAGTTAGAATTAATATTTTTTTAATAAGCATGTCAAAATTTAGATTCCTTATTTTCAAGCATATGTGAAGTAGATCAATGATACATGCAAGTAGGTTATTGATTTGATTAAATGTGAAAAGTAGAGTAGATTCACTTCTGCAAGTAAACTAGCTCTCTCTTTCATGAAATGTCAATTAGCATCTACATTTGAATGAATGCCATTTTCACTTTCATAGTTAGAATTAGGTTCAATTATGATTTCATAACAATTTTTCATTATAGTTAGTTGGAGGAATAATCTTTGAACACCTTGATCTGATTTCATTACTGAGGGTGACATGAGTAGAAACTAACCTATTGTGCATATAGCATTGTCATCTCTAATTTTGTATGAACCCCGGGTAGATACTTTGAGTTGAGGATCCCTCGGCAGTCGCAACACGCTTGGTGCAATACCAAGGCTTGCCACAAATGACAAAACATAACCAAGTAATCACATGCATATACCCTACATCCATAAATAAGCAAGGAAATCATACATGAAACATGCTACCTGCAAAGCAATCCAACTGAAGTTGTTGATCCACCTGTTCCCTTATTCTTTCTCGCTTTCCTTTGCCTTCTTTCCCCAAATCCAATGAAAACTAGAGTGCTCCAAGCATGCTCCAACAATGCTCCAAGATTTCTCTAAGTGTGCAAGAGTATGAAAGGGAGAGAGAGAATAGAAGGGATATCCAAGCTAAAACTGACAAAAGGTTGTGAATTGATCCTAAAAAACCTTTTTATCATTAAGGCCTCTATTTTCTTCATTTTCGCTTAATTTTCCTTCAATTTCTCCTCATGAAAATCCGTGACCTTTCATCTCCCTTTTCTCCTACCTTTATTTTCTTCATTTTTCCTTAATTTTCTTGCAATTTCCCCTCATGCAAATATGTGACCTTTCATCTCCCTTTTCTCCTATTTTCCATTATTTCATAAATGAAATGCTAATTATGGTCACTTTTCCTTTGCCAATGCCTTTGCCAATTTCCACAACCATTCATTAATCACCAATGATCTCCATTACTATGTTTTTTCCAATGTTGATCTTGGAATACGTGTCCCATGACCTTGGTTATTATTTTTATTTATTTACATAGAAAATCAACTAGGGGTTGTTACAAACCCCTCCCCCTTGGGGAACATCGTCCTCGGTGTTCAATGACACTTTTAAACCAGCAAAACACATGCTTCCCATGGAGCTTTATAACACAACTCAATACAACATTTACATCATATCATACTGGTGAAGACATAACCAACATATCATGAACAACATATCGCTTATTAGAGCTTTATAACACAACTTGATGCAGTATTTACATACATATGCATATATAGACATAACCAAGACACAACATCAAAACATATATCATAATACATCTGCTCAACCAACGAATAGATAAGGATACATATCCTGCATATGATCAACCATCTCCCATGTAACTTCATCAGGCCCAAAGTGCTTCCACTGCATTTTAACCTTCTCAATTGCTCTATTCTAGAGCATGAGCTATTTCCGTTGCAATATCCATTGTGGCTATGGATGGAATTATCCCTCTGGTTGCACTTGCAATACAGACCAATCAATCACATGATCAACATCATATACATACCTCTTAAGCAATGAAACATGGAAAACATCATGGACTTTCATTGTCAAAGGAAGTGCAAGTCGATAGGAAACTAGTCCAATCCTCTCAAGGATCTAGAAAGGCCCGCAATACCAAGGTGCCAACTTGGCACATGATCCAATCCTCAAGGACCTCGTCTTGGGCTTGATGCGCAAGTACACATGCTCCCCAACTTGAAAATCCTTAAATTCTCTATGTTTATCCGCATAACTCTTCTTCCTATCCTGTATTTCCTTCAAATTTCTTTTTATTGGACAGTTGGCATTGTCTAGATGGCTTGGGGCACTTGGTATGTTGGCATTGATGTCAATCGAACTAGTTTTGAGGTAGATAGTTTACAACCATTCCTCAGGTAGAAAATGGGCTCAATCATACATTGGACCTTCTCCACTAGAAAGTTCTCTGAAAGAGCTTTCCAACAATGTGTTGGAGACTATAAATGGCCTCGTGGATCAAAAGTTATTGATATTCGAAGTAAAGGAGCTTGGAGTCCTTTGAAGAAGGTCAAATATCGGGAGCCGAATTTTAGAAGGTTGAATATCAGAAGAAGGGAACCATGAGGACCTCGAAAGTCTATTTAAAAGAAACCCAAAAGGAGCAGCCGAATATCAGAGTCGATTTTCGAAGTTTTGAAACCTTAAAGCCTAGATATTTCTGAACCCGAAATATAGAAGTAAGTCACAATATTGGAGATTGGACTAGATGGCATAGAAAGGCATATCAGAACCTTAGAGCGCAGGGCCATCTGAACCTTGGAATATCGTAAGTCCTTAAAAAATTCATTTCTGTGGAAGCACCGAGGTTTTGCAAAGGAGAGGAATTACAAAGGAATTCGGTGAAAAACCAAGGACCGAGAAGATCCTTTCTCTCTCCTCCAATAGACACATGGTAGCAGTTGATTGTCTCCTCAAGAGCTAATGAGGTAGATCATGGCAGCATGATGTGATTGTATGATGGACATGTTGCAGTTAGATTCAACACTATTGGTGGCATAATGGGGTGAATTTGGGTGACATGTGTCACCACTAAGGAGTTGCCATGTGGAGTAATGACGACAACATGATGTCATCTTAGAGGTCTGTCATATTGGAGGTTGGAGTTTTCATAACTCCTTAATAATTTCCTTATAGAAAAGTTTTAATCCTATAAAGGGGCTCTGACGTGGACTGGTGCGTGGTCGTGGGAGACCCAAAGGACCAAGGGTGCAGAAAAGGCTTAAGCACCTAATTGCTATGTGATGCAACATAAGAAGTAATTTGGAGGTCCAAATTTCAAGGACATATCTAATTGAATTGTGAGAAAATTATGATATGCAAGAGCTTTGAAGGGTTTGCGCTTAGTCAAGGAAACTCAAAAGAACCAAGGGAGGAAGAGATATACATAGGGAGATAGGCCCCCGGTAGGATCTTAAGGCCTTAGCACCTAAAATCTAAGTCATCGGTCACAGGGCCCAGTCCCATGGAAGAAAAATAGTAAAGGGCTAAGCAGAGGGAGCTAAAATCAATTGGGACTTTGTAATTTCGTAAGGTCCATTCAATAAAAGTTACGATATACAAGGGCTTCGTATAACATTACAGTCGTATGAGAAGTCGTCGGTCACAGCTCTCGATTCCATGATGAAAGAACAAACAATAAGGGTCAAGTGCCAAGGGGCTAAAGGCATCGACATTGTGAGATTTCATAACATTATTTTAATATAATTTACGATTAGTTATGGCTCTGATACACCTATACAGAGTGTTAAAGGATGAATGGGTTGGTTGTTGCTGAGTAAATGTGTGCAAAGAAGTTGGTTGTTGGATTTAATGGAAACTGTAGAAATATCTTGGTCAAGGCAACAAGTACCACGATTCTCAAGGAAGAATTGTTGTGTTGGTCTTGATGTTGGAATAAATTCATCTCCTATTTCTCGTGCACATCTTATATACTTAAATGAGGAACAAAGAATCCATTCCAAAGTAAATTGAGGCTCTGTTATTAATTTAATAAGAACGGGGAGCCTTTCGAGAGTGCATAGGTGGTCTGAGATTAAATTCTCACTATGGAGGATCGCACAAAGAGTTGATGAAATGCTCAGGTTCCCTAACGTTTAATACATCGAAAATCCTCAAGCAGTAGATGCAACAGTAGTATGGAGGTGTCATACAAAGGTACATTCAGGTAGTGTGGAAACAGGCAGCAGTAGAGGCAATATTGTGCAGAGTCCAAAAAAGGATCAAAACCAGTGATTTCCATCGAGCAAAGTGGGGAAGAGAGTATTGTTGCATGAGATGAAGAGTGAAGAGTAGAGTTTGTGAGAGTTGAGAAACTAACCCAAGTGTTGAACTGGAGCATAGTGTTGCAAAGATCTTGTGGAATAGAAGGCAAGGTGCAGAGGATAGAGTGTTTTTGTGTGTGTCTAAGAGAGCTTGTGGAATAGTAGAGGATCTAGAGAAGAAGTTGATTATGTAGTAAACTAGATTGGTATTTTTCTATATTTGCATGTGCCTCTGTTTTCAATTTGAAAATTGTATGAAAGGTATAACAATGGTTAGAGTAGGTAGTGGCCTGAATTCTTAAGAGGTTTGTGCCTCTTGGAAAGTAGGTTCTTTTAATCCTAAAGGGGTCGGTGCCTCCTATGAGTGGGTGCTCACAAAAAAATTGATGTAGTTAAGTAGGTGCTTAATTTACATCATCACAGTAAATAGATTGGCGGTTTTTTTCCCTTTGGGTTTCCACGTGAAAATACTAATGCCAATATGTGTATGGTTCTCATGTGATGGATTTTGTGTACATATGAATGTCTCATCTTGCTACTCATTTTCATTATGTATGAATTCTCTCATAAGTAACATACAGTAGAGGAAATAACTAAATACATATTTAAGTTTTAAGAACCTCACTATTACTGATTCACCCCCACTCCCCCCCCCCCACGCCCCTCTCAGTAATTCCTAATTATTCTAATACTTTTAATAATTTGCATTTCTTGTTCCATCTCTGCCAACATATCTGCTCTAATCAATACCCTATTCATCGGATCACTCCAACTGATGGGAGTATTACAAATCCACCCATAAAGTTCCTCAAATGGACTCATTCTCAAGGACTCCTGATACCCATTGTTGTATGCAAACTCTACCAATGGAAGATACTCTTCCCACTTTCGTTATTGATGCATGACATACATTCTCAACATGTCCTCAACTTTCCTATTGACCCATTATGTATGTCCATATGTCTGCGGATGATAAGTTGTAATGAAGGCAAACTCTATCCCAAAACCTACAAACAACTCCTTCCAAAACATGTAGGTGACCTTGGCATCTCTGTTTGACACAATCTTCTTAGGAATACCATGTAATCTCACTATCTCACTGACAAAGACCTAGGATACCTCACTAGTTGAATTCGTAGACTTCATTGGAATGAAGTGAGCTACCTTAGTCAACCTATCCACCACAACCATAATAGAATCACGTTGTCTATGTGTCCTCGACAAAACTGTAATGATGTCCATGGAAATGACCTCCCGTTTCCACTTTGGAATCAGGATCGAATGCAATAAACCACCTTTATTCTTATACTATGCCTTTACTTATTGATAATCCAAACATTTCACAACAAACTTAACCACCTCTTTTTTCAAGTTCGTCCATTGATAGAAGTTCTTCACTGCTGTCAGAGTCTTTTGATATCCAGGGTGGCCTAAATACGGTTTGACATGAAATTCCCGTAAGATAAGCTTCTTGAGCTCACTATTATCTGGTACATAAATATTGTTCCTGAATATGACTAATCCATATGTCATGAGATGATAATCCTCATCCTTATTACCTTCACCCTGTTGTTATAGCCTATGCCTCAAATTTTGATACTTGTCATCATGTTGCCCTACCTATAATATTCACTCCTGCAATCCTATCACAAAAGGACTCACCGTTGCAATGTGATTCACCTACACTCTTCTACTAAGAGCATTTTAAACCTTGTTCTCCTTTCGCTTGATGTACATGATCTCGACATCAAACTCACTGAGATTGGCCAACCATCTATCTTGCATGGAATTCAAATTACGTTTATCAAACAAGTATCTCAATCCATTATGATCGCTCATCAGAATAAACTGTCCGCAAGGAAGATAATGTCTCCACATATTAAAGGCATGAATGATAGCTTCCAACTCAAGATCGTGAGTCACATAGTTCTACTCATGCTCATTCAACTTTCTTGACACATAGCGTACCACTTGTCCTTCCTACATCAGGAATCCACCAAGTTCCCTCTTGCAATCATTTGTACATACCACAAACTCTTTGTCAGGGTCTGCAATCTCCAAAACTGGAGCATTTGTAAGCAACTGCTTCAACTTCTAAAAAATAGTTGCACACTCCTCAATCCATTCAAACTTCTTTCCTTTCATCTGCAAAGATATAATAGAATAGGAAATTTGTGAGAAGTTCTTAATGAACCTCCTATAGTAACCTACTAATCCCATGAATGGTTTGACCTCATCCACATTTCTAGGAGTTTTCCACTCCATGATAGAGTTGATCTTTTATGATTCCATTATTATACCTTCCTTGGAAACAACATGTCCCAAATAATGAACTTTAGTGTGAAATAAATTGCACCTACTAATTTTGTCATATGATTGATGCTCTCTTAGCAATCTCAACACTAATACTAAGTGTTATGCATGTTCTTCCTTATTCTTAGAATATATCAATATGTCATAAATGAATATTATCACAAACTTGACTAGATAAGGATGCAGCACACTATTCATCAAAAACACAAAAGTAGTTGTAGCATTAGTCAAACCAAAAGGAACCACAACAATCTCTTAATACCCATACCTGGTCTGGAAAGCAGTCTTGTAGATGTCCTCTTCTTTGATGAGTAACTGATGATATCCTGATCTCAAGTCGATCTTCGAGAACATTGTTGCTCCCTTCAACTGGTCAAAAAATTCATCAATCCATGGCAAATGATACCTTTTCTTGATTGTTACCTTGTCCAGTTTCCTATAGTCAATACATAACCTAAGAGAACAATCCCTCTGTAGTGCCCACTCTAGTTTCCTGACCCTAATATGACATTATCTTAGATACTTTAGTCTATGAGGAACTCAGGTTGAGGATCCAGAAATGTGACTCTATTATTAATGAATGTGATGGCTATGTATGTTCTCTATTAATATTATGATTTCAACATAATTAATGGTTATGTGTACTCTCTATTGATATCATGATGGTGATAGTAGTAAAGGATAGACATGTTTTCTATTGATGTTATAATGATGATAGCTTTGATATATGTATATGGTTCCTTTAAGGTTATGATGATGCTAGCCATGATGGAGGTATCCCCTATGTTAGCTACTTACATTAGTTCTGGTTCATAATGAACAATGATGTGAATGACCAGGTGATGGTAATAATGCTATTATGACAATGAATAACACTGAGAAACCTAGTTACTGATTATTATTGAGTATGGCAGGAAACCACCAGATGCACTCGCACATGATGAGGTGACGACACCTGGTTTGATGAAAATTTATATTATTTTATCTTTGAAATTCTAAGTCAATTTCGAAGCCTGCTATACATATTTATCTATATTCTGATGATATGTTAATGGTTGCAGGCACAGATTAGTTGCTTGGCCGAATTACACATATGGGTGATGGGGTTGTATAAGTGGATGGAACTACATGGGAGGGGTGGGACAATGTCCCTGATCTCACCCACTAGCACTCCCACTGTGACTTGGGTTGGAAGGGTTGAAACACCTTCGCCTTAAAGATCAGGATGCCATGAGGGTAGGTCCCAAAGTTGGGTCTTTCATGAGGATTTTACCAGGGGGCGCACATCAAAGCGGATCCCTTGATCCCCGACACCATTAGTCTCACTATAGCGGGCAACATAAGAGATGATAGCAGTCTATGACGTTGCACCTATACTTTCCCCCCGTATTCACTAAATGCTTGAAGGGCAAGTGGCGTGGCACCCTTGGAACTTCAAGGGAATTTCTTGAAGGACACGACCAATTTGGCACCCTTGGCATCACAAATAAAATGTTAGGCTTGGCACCCTTGGAACTTCAAGGGAATTTCTTGAAGGGCACGACCAACTTTGCACCCTTGACATCAAAAATAAATTGTTAGGCGTGGCACCCTTGGAGCTTGAAGGGAAGTTCTTGAAGAGCACGACCAAACTTGGCACCTTGGAATCATTAATTAATAAATATAATCAAGAAATGAAAACTAGGTAAATTTACATCAACGGTAAATGATGCTAGAAGCCGGGGTAATTAAATCAAGAATAAAACTTGGGTTAAGAGGATCATAGGAAGAAATACAATATTTTATCTTAAAAATTCTACCCTCCCCATGTTGGAAAATATTAGGTAGATTATGTAGTTTAATTAGGTAAAAAGGGGAAAGAGGGACATAAATGCAAGGATAAAGATTAATCCTAAAATAGTTAAACCTAATTAAGAGAAGAGGATGGTGAATTAAAATAATATTAATAAATTAAATTTTAGAGAAATGTGGAGAACCTCCATGTGGCAACAACCAACATAAGAATATCCATCTAAGAGATAACTTGAGTTAAATTAGGGAGTAGATAGGGGATCAAATCTTGACTCATTAATTGACTTTAGTAAAGAACACAAATTGAGTAAAAAGGGAGATCAAGAGACAACTAGAAGAAGAAATAGGAATCTTGTTGAGATGAGGAAAAATATTATTCTTAAATTAAAATTTAAGTAAATAATTTTAGAGATCCTTGATGAGAGAGTGACACATGGGTGGGTGAATAATCAAACAATTGAATTATCAAAAATAATTAATTATGCATGACATGCCAAGTGTCACCTATGAGAACTCCTATAAAAGAAGAGGCAAGCCATGGGAGAAAGGACCTTTGAGAACACTATTGTTGGTTGGATGAGACTATGTCAGAGCAGTGATTACGATACTATAGTGAGTTTGGTGAGGTAGAGGATTTTAGAGAGGGGACTCTTGAGCCAAGGAGTGCTCTCCTCTACTAGCTATTGCATTCCTCCATTGTACAACCCCATTGCAGCTCGGGGCTCCGCGGGGAAAAAGAGTACCCAAGGAGTAGGCTGGGAGGTTAACCGGTGGGTCATTACATTCTGTTTAACTACGTCGTCATTCACACTCGGACGTGGCCGACAGCAAGGGAAGACCAATAACTGTAATTCAAGTGGAGTCTCGTCCTCTGGTGAATGGTACATATGTGTTAGAGTATTCTTTTGTATGATTTCTTTATGGCCTTAGTTAAATATATGTAAATTTTATGATATGTTCAGTGAAATGAAAATTTTAGGGATGTGTTAGATAGTGCTAAATAAATCTAAATTCCAAGTGTTTTTCTCTTCTGGTTGTATTTTATTGGTATATATATATATATATATATATATATATATATATATATATATATATATATATATATATATATATATATTTAGAAGTGGTCCTTAATAAATGATAGTTGCAGCATGTGTAGAATAAATGTATATATATATATATATATAGAACTGCTAAAGCTACAGAATCAGAGACTCTATTTAGGGTGGTATCGAAATATACAACTGAGAAGCCCTCATCCTTAAAATGAACTAGTTAATGCACATGTTTTATGACAGCTAAGGATGTTTAAATGTGCTCAATATATATATAATAATCTAATGATTAACAATCACCAGAAAATAATAATAAAATAAAACATAAGAATAAGTTTAACTAATGAAACTAGTTCCATGTCATTTCAATAAGTTGTCCTTTTTCGTAGTACAATACCAAAAACATAATCTTGACTTCGTCATATGCTAATTTTCTTGGTTTAGGCTTTATGAGTGGTTGGATGTGAAGGATTTTAATGCTCAAACAATAATCAAGCCATTCTTTTAAAAATTAATAACGAGTTAAAAGTGCCACATTATAAATTGACATATGGAAATTATGTTTTATGTAGTAATATCTTGGTTAAATTTAATATTTACATCAATTGTATAGAATTTTTATATATTGGTATGTATTAAAGAGAAGTCAATAATTAAATATTGATTGCAAAAGGATTATTTTTTTTTTTTTTTATGGGTACATGAAAAGTTAGGAGTGTGTTTTAAAATATTATTAAATTGATTTGTTTTGAAATTTTTAATAATAATTTGAATTAAATTATAGTTTTCATAAATATAATTATTGATATAAATATATATTATAATTTGGATATCATATTTTCAATAGGTTGCTATGATAATTTGATGATTTATTTAATTATTTATGCATGAGTAAGTGAAGTGGAGTGGTTACTGGTCACAAGTTGTGATCACTTAATAGTATCCTTGGGTTTTCTTTGAAAAAGGTTGGGATCTTTCTTTGGAGATGAACTTGAGTGATAGCAGGGATGTCACTATATCTTTCTTGATAGGTGAGGTGTGGTAGGTATTATAACCAATTTGATTCCTCTCGATAGTTTTTATGTAGCTAAAACAAAATTTCCCCACATTTGCAAATAGAAGACAACTTCCTTGGATTGGGAAGTATTTTTTTGCTTGATTGGCTTAACTTCCTTATTTAGAGTATTCTTCTTTATGCCCAATTCAATGCTCGATATATTATCGACTGCATGTTTAGATTCTTCCATTATTAGGTCATGTGCCACATCATCTCTAAGTAGTTGAGATGCTAACATCATTGCTTACTAGGATATTATCTATAATTAAGTAATGTGGTGATGTTTCAAAGAGTTTCTTGGCTGGATGAACTCCTAGGAACTATTCATTGAACACTACATCTTGACGCACAATCACTTGCTTTGTAATTTATCTAATTATTTATTTATTTACCACTGCTAATAAGAATGTTTTAATTTTTAGCACTTTTGACATCAAAGTCCTTCATCTTTTTCCTAGCTCGTAAGACTAAGTTCGCCATTTGAATTTCTTATTCTTACTTGTCCTACTCTTTCGACATTTTCCACCTATGGCCTAAATGCGATGCTACAAATATACTGACAAGGGTCCAAAATGACACTTATTGAGATATTGGGGAAATATTGCAGAATTATCAGAAGGGATAACTTAGAATTTAAGACTTATGAAAATATCAAACGTATGGACAACTTTTGGAATAATTTATACGATCTTTTCTTCTACGACAATATTATTGCAACATCTATGACAATGAACTCTACCATATGCAATGATGATTATACAAATCACTTTGTGTTACATATTGTCCCCGATATTGTCACTTATAGGGTCATGTAAACGTAGTTTGAAATGAACGACTATAATTGGAGGCTACAGGAGTACAGTGTGTGGACGACTTTACTTGGTTGAAAGCATCATATATTAATTGTACCATGAGATGAATATTGATTGTGATTACCTTGACCTTGCTTTGTTGTGGCTTAGTTCATTAAAAAAAAAAAAAAAATAATAATTGGGTTGCAATGTTCCCCAGATATAGTCCTTTAGTTATAATGGAATTCGTGGTATAGATACCTTGGGAAAATTATAACCTGCCCACTAGAAGGTTAGCAAGAGTTTCAGGAAGGGTTCCTAGGATTATGTGTCGTCGTTTTTCCTTTATGTTCTAAGGACTTCGAGACGAAGTCCATTGTTAAGAGGGGGTGTATGTAGTGCCTACTCTAGTTTCCTGACCTTAATATGACATTATCTTAGATACTTTAGTCTATGAGGAACTCAGGTTGAGGATCCAGAAACATGACTCTATTATTAGTGAATGTGATGGCTATGTATGTTGTCTATTAATATTATGATTTCGACATAATTAATGGTTATGTGTACTCTCTATTGATATCATGATGGTGATAGTAGTAAAGGATAGACATGTTTTCTATTGATGTTATAATGATGATAGCTTTGATCTATATGTATGGTTCCATTAAGGTTATGATGATGCTAGCCATGATGGAGGTATCCCCTATGTTAGCTACTTACATTAGTTCTGGTTCACAATGAACAATGATGTGAATGACCAGGTGATGGTAATAATGCTATTATGACAATGACTAACACTGAGAAACCTGGTTACTAATTATTATTGAGTATGGCAGGAAACCACTAGAGGCACTCGCACATGACAAGTTGACGACACCTGGTTTGATGAAAATTTATATTATTTTATCTTTGAAATTCTAAGTCGATTTCGAAACCTGCTATATATGTTTATCTATATTCTGATGATATGTTAATGGTTGCAGGCACAAATTAGTTGCTTGGCCGAATGACTCACATATGGGTGATGGGGTTGTACAAGTGGATGGAACTACATGGGAGGGGTGGGATAGTGTCCCTAATCTCACCCACTAGCACTCCCGCTATGACTTGGGCTAGAAGGGTTGAAACACCTTTGCCTTGAAGATCACGATGCCATGAGGGCAGGTCCCAAAGTTGGGTTGCTCATGAGGATTTTACTGGGGGGCGCGCATCAAGGCAGATTCCTTGATCCCCGACACCATTAGTCTCACTATAGCAGGCAACATAAGAGATTATAGCAGTCTATGATGTTGCACCTATACTTTCCCCTCTTAGTCACTGAATGCTTGAAGGGCAAGTGGCACGACACCCTTGGAACTTCAAGGGAATTTCTTGAAGGGCACGACCAATTTGGCACCCTTGGCATCACAAATAAAATGTTAGGCATGGCACCCTTGGAACTTCAAGGGAATTTCTTGAAGGGCATGACCAACTTTGCACCCTTGGCATCACAAATAAATTGTCAGGCGTGGCACCCTTGGAGCTTCAAGGGAAGTTCTTGAAGGGCACGACCAAACTTGGCACCTTGGAATCATTAAAAATAAATAAATTAATAAATATAATAAAAAAACGAAAACTAGGTAAATTTACATCAAGGGTAAATGATGTTATACCGAGGTAATTAAATCAAGAATAAAACTTGGGTTCAGAGGATCATAGGAAGAAATAAAATATTTTATCTTAAAGACTCTACCCTCCCCATGTTGGAAAATATTAGGTAGATTATGTAGATTGATTAGGTAAAAAGGGGAAAGAGGAACATAAATGTAAGGATAAAGATTAATCCTAAAATAGTTAAACCTAATTAAGAGAAGAGGATAGTGAATTAAAATAAGATTAATAAATTAAATTTTAGAGAAATGTAGAGAACCTCTATGTGGCAACAGCCAACATAAAAATATCCATCTAAGAGATAACTTGAGTTAAATTAAGGAGTAGATGGGGGATCAAATCTTAACTCATTAATTGACTTTAGTAAGGAACACAAATTAAGGAGTAAAAAGGGAGATCAAGAGACAACTAAGAGAAGAAATAGGAATCTTGTTGAGATGAGGAAAAATATTATTCTTAAATTAAAATTTAAGTAAATAATTTTAGAGATCCTTGATGAGAGAGTGACACATGGGTGGGTGAATAATCAAACAATTGAATTATCAAAGAATGATTAATTATGCATGACATGCCAAGTGTCACCTATGAGGACTCTTATAAAAGAAGGGGCAAGCCACTGGAGAAAGGACCTTTGGGAGCACTATTCTTGGTTGGATGAGACTGTGTCAGAGCAGTGATTACGATACTATAGTGAGTTTGGTGAGGTAGTGGATTTTAGAGAGGGGACTCTTGAGCTAAGGAGTGCTCTCATCTACTAGCTATTGCATTCCTCCATTGTACAACCTCATTGCAGCTCGGGGGTCCGCGGGGAAGAAGAGTACCCAAGGAGTAGGCTGGGAGGTTAACCAGTGGGTCATTACATTCGGTTCAACTACGTCGTCATTCACACTCGGAGGTGGCCGACAGCAAGGGAAGACCAGTAACTGCAATTCAAGTGGAGTCTCGTCTTCTGGTGAACAGTACATGTGTTACAATATTCTTTTGTATGATTTCTTTATGGCCTTAGTTAAATATATGTAAATTTTATGATATGTTCAATGAAATGAAAATTTTAGGGATGTGTTAGATAATGTTGAATAAATATGAATTCACAGTGGTTTTCTCTTCTGGTTGTATTTTATTGGTATTTATTTTAAAAAAATAATAATATATATAGTTTAAAAGTGGTCCTTACACCTTTTTCTTCACAAACAATACTGGTGCACCCCAAGGTGATACGCTTGGGCTAATGTATCCCTTGTCAATCATTTCCTTCAACTGCAAATTTAGTTCCATTAATTCCATAGTTCTCATCTTGTGTGGTGCTTTAGATGTAGGAGCTACTCCTGGCATCAACTCAATAGAAAATTCCACTTCCCTATGAGGCGGTAACTCTGAGATCTCTATAAGATATACATCCTAAAATTGTTGCAAAACCAGATACCTCTTCATGGCTTTCGCATCCTCAACATCCTTACCTTTATCACTGGAAATATGAACTGAAAACAATCACATCCTTTCCTTCTACTTCATTTTTCCTGCATAGTTGTAACCATTCTCACTATTGTAGGCTTCTTCTTACCTTTCAACATTTTCTTGTCTCCATCATCATTTAGGAACTCAATAGCCTTATCATAGAAATCCACTTTAGTTTTGTGAATGTACAACCAGTCCATACCCAACAGCATATTATATGATCCCAAAAGTATTACATTTAAATGCACTGATGTAGACATATTGTTCAACTCAAATGCACAAGACCTTACCCAATGATGAACTCTTTTTTTAGTACCTGTAGCCAACTGAACCAACCAAAACTTTGCATGGACTTCTTTATTCAAGCAACACTTGTCTACTAGGTCAGGATTGATATAAATATAGTTAGATCGAGGGTAAATCAAAATAGAAACAACTTGATCACAAATCTTACCTTCCATCTCAATAATAGATGCTTGATGATCAGCCTACCTGATGAGCTTCGACCTGATGAGCTTCGATATTGCAACAAGAATGTTGCAACTCCCAATGCTACCAACTTTAATTATCAACCCAGGGTTCATACGAACTTAAGAGGTATCAACACTATATGTGCAGCATAAAATGTGTCATTCTTTTGTTGTCATGATGTAATGGAGTGCATGTAATGAAATCAAATCCCAAACTAATTGCAGAAAATGAAATGCTCGAAATGGAAACCTTAACCTATTACAAGGAAAGAAACTTTATTCTAATTGCATAAAGTAAATATCATGAACTAAATGTCAACCATTACATTTCAAATAGTTTAGATCCATCAACAGAGTTGATTGGATGTAGCAATCAAGAAAATCATCATTGTATTATCCAATTCATAAATTTGTCTATTAACCCAAATCGCTAAAATGTTTTTCATGCGTAAGGAGGCAAGTCCTAAGTGGTCTTTAGTATTCCCTAATCATTGATTTAGAGCCTAGGGATCTTGATTCAACCCTAAGGGATAATAACCATGCTTCTTGAGTGAATCTAAGCAAGTATATGCATGTTGGAAGGCTACTACAGGGTTTCCTGTAGTACTCCTACAAGAAACAATAGATTTGCTATAGGGAGTTATAATTCATCGAATGACCAACCAAATCAAATCCAAATTGGATGGGACAATTTTTTTTATTGACTAGGATGTCTTAGGTCTCCATTCCAAGTGGAATTATCCAAAAATACCTCTGCTAATCAATGCTACAAAATGGCTGAAAATTATTAGTCTAAAATCTAGAAATTCGAAAACTAGTGAGCTAGTAAATCTATCAAATGCCTAACATAATCAAGTGAAAGTGCAATGGGGTAATTTTTTTTATTAAATAGATTTTGTTTTATCAAATTCAAGTGGAACCAACTTGGTTGAAGCTCGATAGCATTCTCTAAAAAATTGCAGAAATTCATTGTTATTTGTCACAAAGGAGTTCCAGAAATCTAGATTTAGGAATAAGCAAACTAATCCAAGTAGCTCAATGATTACTATGACCTTTCAAAGATTTTCCAAGGATGAAATGATTCTTGTGATCCTGCAAAATAACTTACATCAACCATTTAACCCAATCCTACAACAAGAAATCATTAATACTAAATGCAGAAATAGAAAGAAACAAGAACAAGAGATGCATGTGAATAAGAAGTGAAAAGAAGAAAAGAAAATGATACAAAAGGGCTATGAGGCTCCTAGGATGGCCAAGCCCAAGGAAAATCATATTCCTATGAAGGATATCAAGGTTTATAAGTTGAACATGACACCAATATTCACTATTTCCATTAATACAATTACATCCCTGCAAGAAATTACAATGGAACTGCAAAAATGAGAGTTCTCTCCACAAGAAGGCTAATAAAAATCTCCCCCTAAAGGAAAATTCAAATTGGTACTTATACAAAATGATTTAGAATCATTCCCCATGAAATAAAGAAGATTTCCCCACCAAAATCCCTTGATTAGTGGATCTGGTTCCCAATACTAGGAATCTGCATTAAATGGTAGGGAACACATTCCTAGATTTTCTCAATCATTGGAGCTCCACAATCTATGCCATAATTCCATAATATCTTGTTGATTTATTATTTAATATTGATCCTCCTGTAGTACGGATCATGTCCCTAAATTATCTCCTCCTCCAAATCTTCATAATCTGCACAATATTCTCACAATATTCCACAAAAATAAATAATATTAGGCACAAATATGCAATTATCCATAAACCTTCCTAATGAACATATTAAAGTTAAAAATACATTATCTAATGCAAAAAGAGAGGTTTAATGTGTTGAAAGATGGTCAGACGTGCCTTAATTTATGTCTAATTTAGAGGCCCATCATACCCCCCTGTTGAAAGTGTTGCTCATCCTCTGAGAAACTTAGTGACCTCATTGTGCCTCATTCATGGCCTTGGTGGCCTCTCTCTTGTGCATTCCTCAGTCCTTTCTCTTAAGAAGTAGTTCTGCAAGGACAAGCACAAAAATGCAGTTGTTTTTTTTAAGCAAAAACATAAATTTCCTCTTTGCAAGTGAAATCTGTTGGCTTGTAGATCCATTTCATTCATATCCTTTCCCTTGAAACCTTCATTCCATTTTCACTCATTTTTCTAAAACTTCATGTGCATAGAAAAAATCACAGTGTTTCTTGAGACCATTAGTTTGCCTTCTTTCCCTTATTCAAGATGGGTTTTTGAATATTTTTCAATTCAGAAAGGTATTCCAGATCCTTTTCCAACCTTCTGCTACCTTTTTTTACCATTTGGACACCTCTGAAACCTTCAAAACGCCTTTAGATGAGAACCAGGACATCTTGTAGTAATTCCTGTAAAAACTATAGGAAACCCTGTAGCGGTTCCTGTGGTACTACAGGAAACCCTGTAGTTGTTCCTGTAGTACTATAGGAAACCCTGTTTAAACTTGCTTTGAGCAGAAAGGATAGTTTGCCTAGGGTAGGCCCTCAACTTGACTTCCATGCTTTTCTCCCATTTCTACAACATCCTTTAGGCCTTGGACAAAAGTTAGAAAGAGATTAGAGACCTCTTGGAAAGTCTCTTTTCATCACTGTAGTTTCAGTTCTATTTTGATGGTGAATGTCTTCTTGTCTTTTGTTGTCTTCTTCTTCTCTTTTGTGGCCTGGATGATTGCCTAATGGCCTTGGAGTTCTTTGTTTTGATTAGGTCTCCCTTAGGTACTTCCATTTTGGTTCTTAGCACAATTTGTTTCTTTCTTCCTTATTGTAGCAGCATTCTATCTTCCTGTATCATCCATTCCTTCTCTTTTAAGGTCTTCTAACTGTATGGGAGTGATGAGAAATTATGCAGAGGGTTTGGAGGATGATGTTAGGGCTCAGAGGGAGTAGTGTAGGTTTGTGAAAATGGAGAGGATGCTCTATTTGTTTTTTTTCAAGAAATTTTCAGGTTGAGACAGAGTGTAGGGTTTGTTCTTGAAAAATATTATTTTTTTTCTTACGAAATGGGATGGATGAATTATGGATACATAGTGGATATGAAGTGAATAGAGGGCTTGGAGTGTTGTGGTGACTTGGCCTTTGCATAAATTTCTTCTTTTAACTGTTGTCTCCACTCCTCGAAATCGTCACCCTTCCCAATTTGAATTTTCCACATTGCATGAGTGATGGAGTGAGTTGAAATTAACTAGTTGAAGGTGGTCTATATTGTTGACCCATCCTTAGCTTATAAAACATCATATCTCATGCATTGACAACAAATTTCTAACTATAATATGCTCAAGAGAAGAGGTCAAGAATATTGCATACCTGTACCTACCTAATGGTTGTTGGAGAGACATGCATGTTTCTGTTGAGTTGATGATTGATCCATGGTCCTCTGGAGGTGATAATTTCCTTTGTTTTCTTTTACACAAGTCTTCATAGCTTGGTGATTCTAAACCTTTGTCTTCCAGTTACCATGAGAAAGCTATCCTAGTCAAATCTGGCCTTCTTGGAGTGATGGGTTTGTCCATGGGTGATGTTCACCTTCCCTATACCTTATTCCACCATTAGACACCTTTCCCACACTTCATTTTACCTTTCCTACCATCTCCTAAGCTTTTAGCCTGTTTCCTATAGTAAAACAGGGCATCCTGTAGTAGAACTAGGACATCCTATAGTAGTACTACAGGAAACAACAAATTTTCCTTGTTTTGTCCATATCTCCCAAATGGTAGAATGGATTGACCTGAAATTTTTTGAGCATGTTTCCATCATCCTTATGCACCTCCCCATTAAAAAAAATGGTCAATGGATCCACGAATATTGAAAAATTTTAAAAATGGTTGAAGTGGATGGAGGTTGATTTCTTGGAAACCGTACACTAGAATTTTCTGAAACTTCTTGGGAATGTTACCATCATCCATATGCATATTCCCATGAAAAAAAGTTTTAAATGGATGCACAAACACTGAGAAAATTAAAAAATTCTTGTAGGCGATAGTGGTCGATTTCTCGAAATCCATGCACTAGAATTTGTTGAAATCACTTGAGCATGTTACCGTCATCTATATGCATCTCCACCTAAAACAACTTGGCAAATGGATGCATGGTTTTTAAGATATGACAAAAATAAATTTTTGCTCTATGTATTTTTGTTTCTTATAGTAAAACAGAGTTATTCTGTAGTATTTCAGGACATCAAGGAAAATGAGTGGTAAAAGATTGGGAATGATGAATGGATGGTGGAAATAGATGAGGGTGATGGATTTTCATGGCCTTGGTCCTTCTAGAGCATCTGAGCAAAGGAGGAGAAAGTCCAAGTTTGACTTCCTTTGACTAGAATTTTGACCAATTTTTCTTTTTTTTGGTTTCAACTTGTTTTTGTTGCTTGCAGATGTTGGAGAGCACCTACATTCATCAGAGAGATACATGAAGTGAAGATTTTTTTATTTTTTCCTTCTTTTTTTTTCTTCTAGGCCTACTAGCTGCCTCAATGAGGTTTTCAACTCGTAGGTTTGTCTAGGCGCCTCAAAGGAGGTTTTCACCTAAGATCTTTTTCTTTTTCTTTTTTTTCTTTTTTCTTTCTTCCGAACCCATTGGTCGCTTCATGGAGGTTTTCAATCAATCAGCCGATCTCAGGCGCCTCAAAGAAGGTTTTCACTTGAGACTTTTATATTTTCTCTTATTTTTCATTTTTTATTTATTTTCCTATCCTATTCTACTTAAAAAAAAATCATTTTCAAGTGTAGGAATACTTTCAATGAAGCCAAGTGCACATCAAGATGACAAATAAACTGATGTGTAGGCTTGAAATGTATTCTTTGACATGTACCTAGATGTAAGAAACCAAATTCTTTCACATTCATGATATCAAGCACAGTTGAAGAAGACAGTATTGTTGCAACTTAGTGACTATCTGGAACCATATTTCAATATAGTTGTGATGCCCCTAGTCCACTTGTTGATTTGGATCATCTTGGACATCTTCTTCTTCCATGAAATTCAAATCTTCCTCTTTTTGTTGATTGTTCTCTTAAACACATGGAGGATTTGATGGTAACCATGACAGAGCTTTCTCAATCTCTGATTTTGATGTCTGTTCTTCATAAAATGTATCCCATGATCCTTTGGTATTCTCATTTGAATCTTCTTCTTCTGGATGTGGTCCTTCAATGATATCAAGAGAATCTATTTTTTGCAATACTCTTCCTGAGCTAAGATGAATACCATTTAGATCAAGAGGAGATGTTTGGAAGTGTTGTACCTCAACATTGTAAGTGGGTTGAGCTACTTCATTGTGTGGATTTGGAAATGGTGGTACAGGTAGTTGAGTGAGAGTGGATATTTGAAATGGATGTGGTTGGGGTTGTAGTTGTGGTGGAGGTGAATGGTAGGGATAACATGGAGTTGGGTATGGAGGATATTTTGGAAAATATTGAGGATATTGTGGATGGCTCCCATAAGTTCCTTGCAAACCTTATTGCCAAGATTGGTTTTGGGGTTGAGATGGTCAATGTTGACAAGGAAAGAGTGTGTTCCAATTACTTTGAAGTGGATATGAATAACCTTGAAATTGTGAATTAAGCTCTTGCATCATACTAGGTTGACTAGGTTTCCATGGTCCTCTTGGAGCTACATAACATAATTGCTTTAGTGATTCACTTGCTCCATTGTCCTCTTGGTAAACTTCCTTCAACCTTGGTAATGATGGACAATATTTAACATCATGTGATTCTGCATAGACAACACAAATATCAGCATCTTCTTTTTCTTCATCTTGCATTCTTAACATTTCTACTTGTTTGGTTAGATTACTAAGAATTTCAATTTTAAAGTCATCAAATAAATTTCTAAGTTTAGCTTGATTTACCAATCTTGATGTTGATTCACTTACTCTTGCCCTTCCTATTGATATGTGTTTGCATGTTTCACAAATTACTTCAAATGATAATTGGAGATCAAGGAGATCAATCAACTCATCCCTAATTATTCTAAGTAAGAGGGTTTTTAGTGTGTTTGATCCTAAATGATGTAATTTTTCCCTATAAACACTATGCATGAACCTCCCTATTAGATCCTCAAGGATCCTATCTTCTCTTTTATTCATTTTAAATATTTCTTCTTTAAGATCATGATCTTTATATTTTTCTAGAAATATCTTTTGCATCTTACTCCATGATCTTATTGAATTAGTCCTTAAACTCATGAACCATTTAAGAGCTCTATCCTTCAATGTTGCCAGAAACAATCTCAATTTTTGAGTGTTTAGTAAGTAACCATAAGATCTACAAAGGATTTCAAATTCAAAGAGAAAGGTTTCTGGATCCTCTGACCTTAGACCATGAAATTTTGGAAGAAAAGATGGAGGGATGTTCTTCATGTGCACACTACCATCAGTATCTTGAATGGGAAATCCAAGAGGATCTTCCTCATTGTCATCTTCTCCATCCATTTTTTCTACATTCTTTTCCATCTCTTCTTCTTCTACATGCAAAATTGGATGGTGATGTGGCTCTTACTGCACCACGTAATCAAATGGGGGGGTGGGTTGGTGCTGGAGACAATTTTTTTGTTTTTATGATTGAATGAAAATACTACTGCAATGCACTTTTCTATTTTTGAAATTAAATATGCCTAATGCAAATATTTTTTGTTTTTTCAAAAAGTAAAAAGAAATTAATCAACTAGGGAAGAAAACAATGCATACTTTGACACGTCCCTGGTAACGACGCCAAAAAGTGATGAGCCTCGGTCTTGCAACAAGAATGTTGGAACTCCCAAGGCTACCAACTTTAATTATCAAACTGGGGTTCGTACAAAATTAAGAGGTATCGACACTATATTTGCAGCATACATGTGTCATTCCTTTGTTGTCATGACGTAATGGAGTGCATGTAATGAAATCAAATCCCAAACTAATTGGAGAAAATGAAATGTTCGAAATGGAAACCTTAACCTATTGCAAGAAACAAAATACAAGGAAAGAAACCTATTATAATTACATAAATTAAATATCATGAACTAAATGTCAACCATTACATTTGAAATATTTTATATCCATCAACAGATTTGATTGGATGTGGCAATTAATAAAATCATCATTGTATTATCCAATTCATAAATTTGTCCATTAACCCAAATCGCTAAAATGTTTTGCATGGGTAAGGAGGCAAGCCCTAAGTGGTCTTTAGTCTTCCCTAATCATTTATTTAGAGCCTAGGGGTCTTGATTCAACCCTAAGGGACAATAATCAAGCTTCTTGAGCAAATCTGGGCAAATATATGCATGTTGGAAGGCTACTGCAGGGTTTCCTGTAGTACTACTACAAGAAACAACATATTTTCTATAGGGAGTTATAATTCATCGAATGAACAACCAAATAAAATCTAAATTGGTTGGGACAATTTTTTTTATTGACTAGGATGTCTTAGGTCTCTATTCCAAGTAAAATCACTCAAAAATACCTTTGTTAACCCATGCTAAAAAATGACAGAAAATTACTAGTCTAAAATATGGAAATTTGGGAACTAGTGAGCTAGTAAATCTAGTGAAAATGAAATGTGGTGATTTTTTTTATTAACTATAGTTTTTTTATCTAATGAAATTGGAACCAACTCGATTGAATCTCATTAGCATCTTCTAAAAAATAGCAGAAATTTATTGCTATTTGCCACAAAGGAGTTCCAAAAATCTAGATTTGGGAATAAACAAACTAATCCAAGTAGATCAATGATTACTATGACCTTACAAAGATTTTCCATGGATGAAATTATTCTTGTGATTTTTCAAAATAACTTACATCAACCATTTAACTCAATCCTACAAGAAATCATTAATACTAAATGCAAAAATAGAAAGAAACAAGAACAAGAGATGCATGTGAATAAGAAGTGAAAAGAAAGTGATACAAAAGGGCTATGAGGCTCCTGGGATGGAAAATCCCAAGTAAACTCAAAGTCCTATGAAGGAGACCAAGTTTTATAAACTGAACATGACACCAATCTTCATTATTTCCATCAATACAATTGCATCCCTGCAAGAAATGACAATGGAGCTGCAAAAATATGAGTTCTCTCCACAAAAAGACTAATAAAAATCTCCCCTAGAGGAAAATTCAACTTGGTACTTATAAAAAATGATTAGGAATCATTCCCCATGAAATAAGGAAGCTTTCCCCACCAAAATCCCTTGATTAGTGGATCTGGTTCCCAATACTAAGAATCTGCATTGAATGGCAGGAAACACATTCCTAGATTTTCTCAATCATTGGAGCTCCACAATTTGTGACAAAATTCCATAATATCTTGTTGATTTATTATTTAATATTGATCCTCTTGTAGTAGGGATAAAGTCCCTAAATTATCTCCTCCTCCAAATCTTCATAATCTGCCCAATATTCTCACAATATTCTACAAAAATAAATAATATTAGGCACAAATTTGCAATTATCCATAAACCTTCCTAATGAACATATTAAAGTTAAAAATACATTATATAATGCAAAAAGAGAGATTTAATGCGCTAAAGGATGGTCACATGGGCCTTAATTTATGTCTAATTTAGAAGCCCATCACTGCCTATTATATAATGTTACATAAATACGAGGAATACTTTGTCCAACATCACCAATGGTATGTACCTCCTGAGCATTGTAAATCTACTATATTCCATCCTGATGTTGTGGACAATATCTCTTGCGGTGATCCTTGCCACAATTCCAACATTGTAAAGTCTTCCTGCCATCACCCTTGTGCTACTCCTCAGTTGAAATACTTATCCTTTGTCAGCTACATTGAACTTCTTTTATGGTGTTGTATTCTCCTTATTACCTACATCCTGAGTTGTTTCTTGTTTCTTATCCCACTTTCCCTTTGTCTTGTCATTACCTTTCCAACCCTACTTAAGTTTCGATATACGCTTAGACTTCTCAAAACAATGTTTCAACTTCCCTATTACTTCCTCCAGCATCTAAGGTTCATCATACTCAATTATATCCTTAAATGTTAATGGAAATCCACTAACAAATCTTTGAACCTTTTTCTTCTCATCCATAAGATATGGTACATATCTCAACAACTCCAAAAAATTAGTCGTATACTCTTCATGTGTCTTAGATCCCATATTCAACTTGTAGAACTCTTTAACCTTACCATCATAGTATCTCTTTGACAAATACTTCTTTCTAAAAAAAAATTTGAATTCGTGCCAACTCAACTCCTTTGTCTTGATTCCTCTGACACACTTCACATATTCCCACCAGATGTCTGCTTTCCCTTTAAGACTGAAATTGGCTATCTTGGCTTTCATTTTCTCTATATAGTCATGCATCTCGAAGAACTTATTCATCCTAAGCATCCATGATTCTGCATCTTCTGGTTTGTTCAACTCTCCATCAAAGGTAGGAAGTTTGGCTTTTTTGAACTCATATGGTAAGTACTACTTCTCACTCCTCTTGTAAGGATGATAGTGATGATGATCATGTTATCTCTCTGATCCAACAATAGAGTAGTGTCCATAAACACTACCTCTCATATCAAGTGTATCCATACATCTTCTACCTTTGGTCATATCATCCCTGTCTGACCTATTCCCTCCATGAGACCTGCTACCATATGCCCCATTTTTCCTTTCCTCTTGTCCATAACTGATCTATGGGTGTCCCTGTCTTTGTAATCTGATAAAATTTGAAGAATGACTGCATTAACTTCATCTTGATTCTCCTCTGCTTTTGTAAATATTTCTTATGGTTGAAAGATCTTGTCATTATCTACATTACACCTTCTAGTATTTGCTTTCAAACTTCTCAATGTATCTGCTATGTTAGGGGAGTACTCATTGTTGGAAAATGTAACTAGATTCGGTATTCATTAATGTATTTGAGTAATCATGTAATATACTTGTCAAATGAATAAAGAAAAGAAATTTTATTATTGTATCAATGACTTATTAAAGCATGGTTTCATTCTTGGGTCATAATTATATTAGTCAAATTCCCCATTGTGGACTCCTATGATTAATATTGAGTCAATAGAGTCATTGTACATTTAAAGAGACCCTCCTTGGGATTTGGAATCATGTAAAAAGGTTTATTATTGAGTCAAATATAATTTATGTAACCTCCACACTGAGATGGCCTAAAGGAGATCAAGTCGGCCTAAGGAACACCAATTCGACCTCACTTGGAGCTTATAAATAGAAGGAGATCGAATTCATTTTGAGCATCTCATCTCAAGCAAGTTTGATATCTCTAGTGAAGCTAGAAAAGTGTGAAATGGGTCAAAGAATTCTAAATTAAGTGCGAGTTGGGTCAAGTCTAAGTAGAATGAAGAAATCGAAGTTTTGGTGCTACTCTCTCTCTCTCTTTCGTGGCCTAGTTTGGGAGATTGAAGTCTTCCAAGTGTTGTTGATGCCAATTGTTTCTTGATGCCGTAAGTAGTTGCATAGTAGAAGTTGTTGGGATGGAAGTTTTGTTTCAAAGGGGATGAAGATTTGGAAGGATGACTTGGTGTGGAGGGAAGGTTTGGTATATGTCTAGGTTGAAGAGTCTCAAAGAATACTATTGAAGGAAGCGATTTTTAATTAGGTTTTCCCCTCGAGGGGGTCTTTTTCCCTGGAATAGTGCCTATATTTTATGTCTTGTGTTTTTTTAAACCTTCATACACACATAATATGCTAATTTCTTGATGAAATATAAGATAATAAAGAATTAAAAGAAGCAAATATAACTCGCAAGTAATTATCAAGAAAGAGGAATCAAACCCTAATCTACTTGCGTTGATTTCTCAACATTGTATCAGAGCTAAGGTCGAGAAAGATTGAAGATCACTTTGTTGGCTCAAAATAAATGAACATGGATTACCCTTTGACAAACTACATGAGAATGGGTATCAACACTACTGGAAGCTGGATCAAGAAGGTCATCTACTACTTATTCAACAAGGTCAAAAGTCAAGGGTTTTTGGTTTCTCTTATAGGCTCTCTTAGTGATGATAATGCATGGATCATTGATAGTGGAGCATCAAGGCACATGATAGGAGAAATTAAACGACTTCATACACTATCAAAGGATCCATCTTCTCATGCAGTGGAATTGGGTGACAACAAATTCTATGATGTTAGAGGCCTGGGATCAACATCTTTGAAGCTAGAAAATGGATCAAACTGCACCTCAACAACATACTATATGTTCCAGGTTTGAAAAATAATTTTATTTATATTTCTTGTTTAGAAGATAAAGGGGATAGAGTTGATTTTGATGATTGAAAATTATTGGTTTGGGGAAAATACTCTAGCATTGATAAAGTTAGGGTTATTGGATTTCATGGAGCCTTTATATAGTTATTACACCACCTCCTCAAGCTTTGGTTCATATGGAGATCAATCCAATTGAGCTATGGCATAGGAGGTAGGGTCATCTACAATATAAGGTAATCCCTACGCTTAGCCAATTAGTTCATTGCATCCCCAATATGAAGTTAGATCATGAAGGTGTGTGCAAGGGATGCTCTTGACAAAACATACAAGAAATCCATTTCTAAATAGTGAAACTAGGTCTAAAGAGATATTAGACCTCATTCATTCAAAAGTGTGTGGGCCCATATCTAAAAAATCACTTGGAGGTCATCTCTATTATGTAACATTCATTGATTGCCATTCTAGAAAGACATGCCTCTACTTGTTGAAATATGGCAACAAGAATATTCCAATTTAATTTGTCCTTGAATTAAATTGTGAATTAAAACCGAATTTAGTCTTAACAGCTACCTGGAAATAATTAATTAATTTATTTTAAATTAATTAGTTGGATAAATTCAAGTTAGAAGTCTTTCTAAAGTCATGCAAAAGTTATCCCTTAAATTAAGGAGATAAGATTGAGTTATATTTGAGTTGTAATTAGTTAACTCAGTTTACTGAGTTAAGTCCAGTTAAATTAGTTCCAAACAGGTTGAGGAACTAATAGAGAGTTAACAGTCAGTTGATGCATGCATGCACTCAACTAGTGCTACTCCAGTTAACTGAAGATTCCCTCATCAAAAACTCATGCATGTCTATTCTGAGAAAGACCTAGTTGAGATTAAAGTCAAGGACAATGTACTATCAGTTGCATGTATTTTCTCAAAGAGAAAACTCATGCATGTAGTCAAGGATTTAACCCTTGAGGATTGCGCAGTTTTGAAGAAGATCATCCACTTGGTTGAAGGAAAATCATCCACAAGGAACAGCGCAAGGAAATAGGAGCTTGGAGGGTAGAGAGGAAGGCTGGAGAGAAGCCAAGATTGCCTATGAGCATCTGTGAGGATTGTAATGAGAGCTGGCTAGCTGTGAGAGCTAAGACTTTGTATAATTCCTATGTATTTCCACCATGTATGATAATACAATAGTGTGGGGTTTTTAGCTGAGGCTTTCCCCAAAGTATTTTCATGTGTATTGTGCGATTGATTCTTCTTATTCTGGTTATATTGTTCAGCTCAATCTTTAAGCTTTCGCAAATTGATAGTAGAAGTAGGTTATAGTATTCTGCTTTGATTTATATTTCATTATTGGGTTAACCTACACAGGTTTTCTACATGGTATCAGAGCTAGATTTGTAGGAAATTCTACACTACCTTCTCAAAACAAAATATGAAGTATTTGAAAAGTTCAAGGAGTTTAGATCCGAAGTGGAAACCCTAACCGAAAGAAAGATAAAAACTCTAAGGTCTGACAATGGTGGGGAATACACTTCTAAGGAATTGATTGCATATTGTAAGGAAGCAAGAATTAATAGGGAGCTCATTGTTCCCTATTATCCCGAACAAAATGGAGTGGTTGAAAGGAAGAATAGGTCAATTGAAGAAGGAATTTGAACAATGCTCCTTGATCAAGACCTACCAAAATTATTATGGGGAGAAGTAGCAATGACAGTCATGTACATTCAAAAAAGAAATCCTCATAGAAGTCTTAATAATATAACACCCGAAGAAGTATTCATAGGAAAGAAGCCAAGTGCGGATCACCTCTGAATATTTGGAAGTCCAACATGCATCCCTGTTCCAAAGGACAAGCGAAAGAAGTTGGATTCTACAAGTATCAAGGGAATATTCATTGGATATAGTATCTCCTCAAAAGCATATAGAATATACATTAAGGAAGGAAGACATATTGAAGTAATCAGGGATGTCATATTCGATGAAAATCAAGCCTACAAGAAGTCAAAATATATTCCTATTGATTATGATGGCAAAGAAGTTCCAATATTTGAAGAAGAATAAGATCATCATGAAAACCATATTACAAATCAAGAAGGAGAAGAAGGGCCAAGTGATGCAGGAGCATCTGGCACTCTTCATTAAAGGAGGAATCCAAAGCGGAGCAAGGAGGACAACGTGGACCATCGGAGCTAAACAAGGGAAATTTTGTTAAAACAGAGCTTAAATGATGGAATAGATAAAAGTCTCAAGAAGACTTTATTAAATGTAATCTGCCACATATGTATACATATAGAGAGCTTTATGGATTTTGTTAGAGGAAATCATGGAGAGATCTGATCGGATCCTTTCAGTGATCCGATCCAATATTTCTTATATATATGATGAACCTGCGTGTTCAAGGAGAGTGTGAGAGAGAGTAACAAATAGAAATTGTGTAAACATAGAGTATTCACAATGTAGTCAAGAGAGTGATTTGTAACTAAGGATGGAATGCCTTAGGATGTAATTGTACTGTGTATAATGAATAGATGCGTGTTGTGTGGATTTATGTGTGTGTTTATGTAATAATGTCGTATTGAGTTATATGTGTATATATGCAATGATGGCTTGAATTCAGTGTTGCAAGTTTGATCGACCATCGATCACTATAGGATCGATGGCGATCCGATGTTAATACATGTGATGTGAGTGTTTCCAGACTGTGGGAGATCCGTGTTTTAACACAGAGATCCATCAAAATAAGTGAGATTAAGTCCAAGAGGAGGTTGGAGAAACGATGCACAGGATTTGTTGGATCTGGAAGATCAACGGAGTAGGCGAAAAAGAACGAGAACCCTTGATCTCATAGATCGATGGTCATCGCAGGATAGAGATGCGTGAACGCTAATGCGTGAGAAAAGCAGTTTCGAAACAGGAAATGGTATTTTGGGGGCACTCTAAGTGGTAAGTGGTAATATCACGAGTTCACCCGATTCCATTCAGCGGAGGACACGTAGCAGCGGAGGAGAGAGAGGAAACTGCTTTATTAGGCGGTTAATCCTCGTGCACATTGCTCACTCGAAATCATCATGGACCGTTGGATCCACGAAGTGTAGATCAACGACAGAGGATCTGTCAAGCAAGTTTATTGATCAATTGAATCGACAACCGTTGGATCGAGCGCCAGATCGATAGTCGTGATTTAATCACAGAGATGAAGGGCTGGTGGACAACGCGATGGAATGTCGATATGAGATTAAATGATGCACCGATAGTCGTTAGATCGGAGAAGAAATGGACGGTGGAGATCAGCCGATCGGAGATTGGAGATAACAAAGGACAACGAGAATGCGATGGACTAGATGTGCAGACTCGACGATATATAGGTTCGGGTGAATATTTTTTGAAGTCCATCTAAGTGTGCGGAGCGGGGTTTCCATGTATCCCGTGTTATCCTGTGTGTTCCGATATGTTGAATGGTCCCGAGTTTTGAAACTGAGCACAATGATAACGCTTCTGATAAGTTTGTGGCCATAACCCACAGGCCTCAAGATCGAATTTGTAAATGAAAGGGGAAATTGGCCTTACCCCAAAAATCTCCTTTCATCGTTTGGTATCAGAGCCAGGTTAAGGTTTTCCTACGAGAAAGGGAAAGGGTTTCCTGCATAAAAGAGGATTTCCTACGAGAAGGAAGAAATAGTGCAAGCAGAAGGAGAAGGAGGTACAGTTGATAAAGCTGGAGAGTTTATGGTCTTACTGTCGTGCAGAGAACGACAGTCGAAGGTGAGAAGACTTGCAGCAACCTAGAGCAAGGAGTGCTCAATTGGTTCCAGAGGAGAGAACCAGAAGGATGCCAAAAGACTAAGCTCAGAGGAGAAATCTTGGTGAGGTATCGTGTAGCAGAGGAAGATTGTTACTGTAGAGGTTGGTTGTAGCTCAAGAGAAGCATATGACCAGGAGGTCATGAATTTTTTTGCCTCGGGAGTCTGATGCAAGAGCATCCGACACTCTTCATTAAAAGAGGAATCCAAAGTGGAGCAAGGAGAACAATGTGGACCATCGGAGCTAAACAGGGGAAATTCTTTTAAAACAGAGCTTAAATGATGGAATAGATAAAAGTCTCGAGAAGAATTTATTAAATGTAATCTGCCACATATGTGTACATATAGCGAGCTTTAGGGCTTTTGTTAGAGGAAATCATGGAGAGATCTAATCGGATCCTTTCAGTGATCCGATCCAATATTTCTTATATATATGATGAACCTGCGTGTTCAAGGAGAGCGAGAGACAGAGAGTAACAAATAGAAATTGTTTAAACATAAAGTATTCACAATGTAGTTGAGAGGGTGATTTGTAATAAGGATGGAATGCCTTAGGATGTAATCGTATTGTCTATAATGAATAGATGTGTGTTGTGTGGATTTATGTGTGTGTTTATGTAATAATGTCGTATTGAGTTATCTGTGTATATATGCGATGATGGCTTGAATTCAGTGTTGTAGGTTTGATCGACCATCGATCACTATAGGATCGATGGCGATCCAATGTTAATACATGTGATGTGAGTGTTTCCAGACTGTGGCAGATCCATGTTTTAAAACAGAGATCCATCAAAATAAGCAAGATTAAGTCCAAGAGGAGGTTGGAGAAACGATGCATAGGATCCATTGGATCTGGAAGATCAACGGCGTAGGTGACAAAGAACGAGAACCCTCGATCTCATAGATCGACGGTCATTGCATGGCAGAGATGCATGAATGTTAATGCGCAAGAAAAGCAGTTTCAAAATAGGAAACGGTATTTTGGGGGCACTCTAAGTGGTAAGTGGTAATATCACGAGTTCACCCGATTCCATTCAGCGGAGGACACGTAGCAGCGGAGGAGAGATAGGAAACCGCTTTATCAGGCGATTAATCCTCGTGCATGTTGCTCACCCAAAATCATCGTGGACCATTGCATCCACGAATTGTAGATCAACGGCGGAGGATCCGTCGAGAAAGTTTATTGATCGGTTGAATCGACAACCGTTGGATCGATCGCTAGATCAACAGTCGCAATTTAATCGCAGAGATGAAGGGCTGGTGGACAGCACGATGGAATGTCGATATGCGATTAAGTGATGCGCCGATAGCCGTTGGATCAAAGAAGAAATGGATGGTAGAGATCAGCCAATCGGAGATCAGAGATAACGAAGCATAGAGGGAATGCGATGGACCGGATTTGCGGACCCGACAATATATAGGTCTGGGTGAATGTTTTTTAAAGTCCGTCTAAGCATTCGGAGTGGGGTTTCCATGTATCCCGTGTTATCCTATGTGTTCTGATATGTTGAATGGTCTCAAGTTTTGAAACTGAGCACAATTTTAACGCTTTCGATAGGTTTGTGGCCATAATCCACAGGCCTCAAGATCGAATTTGTAAATGAAAGGGGAAATTGGCCTTACCCCAAAAATATCCTTTCATCATTTGGTATCAGAGCCAGGTTAAGGTTTTCCTGCAAGAAAGGGAAAGGATTTGCTGCGTAAAAAAGGATTTCCTGCGAGAAGGAAGAAAGAGTGCAAACAGAAGGAGAAGGAGGTACAGTTGATAAAGCTAGAGAGTTTATGGTCTTACTGTTGTGCAGAGAACGGCAGCCGAAGGTGAGAAGACTTGCAGCAACCTAGAGCAAGGAGTGCTCAATTGGTTCCAGAGGAGAGAACCAGAAGGATGCCAAAAGACTAAGCTCAGAGGAGAAAGCTTGGTGAGGTATCATGTAGCAGAGGAAGACTATTACTGTAGAGGTTGGTTGCAGCTCAAGAGAAGCATATGACTAGGAGGTCATAAATTTTTGTGCCTCAGGAGTCTGATGTAGGAGCATCCGGCACTCTTCATTAAAAGAGGAATCCAAAGCAGAGCAAGGAGGACGACGTGGACCATCGGAGCTAAACAAGGGAAATTCTGTTAAAACAAAGCTTAAATGATGGAATAAATAAAAGTCTCGAGAAGACTTTATTAAATGTAATCTACCACATATGTATACATATAGCAAGCTTTAGGGCTTTTGTTAGAGGAAATCATGGAGAGATCTGATCAGATCCTTTCAGTGATCCGATCCAATATTTCTTATATATATGATGAACCTGCGTATTCAAGGAGAGCGAGAGACAGAGAGTAACAAACAGAAATTGTTTAAACATAGAGTATTCACAATGTAGTCAAGAGAGTGATTTGTAATAAGGATGGAATGCCTTAGGATGTAAACGTACTGTGTATAATGAATAGATGTGTGTTGTGTGGATTTATGTGTGTGTTTATGTAATAATGTCGTATTGAGTTATCTGTGTATATATGTGATGATGGCTTGAATTCAGTGTTGCAGGTTTGATCAACCATCGATCACTATAGGATCAATGGCGATCCAATGTTAATACATGTGATGTGAGTGTTTCCAGACTGTGGCCGATCCATGTTTTAACGTAGAGATCCATCAAAATAAGCGATATTAAGTCCAAGAGGAGGTAGGAGAAACGATGCATAACATCCGTTGGATCTGGAAGATCAATGGCATAGGCGACAAAGAACGAGAACTCTTAATCTCATAGATCGACGGTCATCGCACGGCAGAGTTGCGTGAACATTAATGCACAAGAAAAGCAGTTTCAAAACAGGAAATGGTATTTTGGGGGCACTCTAAGTGGTAAGTGGTAACATCACGAGTTCACCCGATTCGATTCAGCGGAGGACACGTAGCAGCAGAGGAGAGAGAGGAAACCGCTTTATCGGGTGATTAATCCTTGTGCACGTTGCTCACCCGAAATCATCGTGGACCGTTGGATCCACGAAGTGTAGATCAACGATGGAGGATCCGTCGAGCAAGCTTATTGATCGGTTGAATCGACAACTGTTGGATCGAACGCCAGATCAACGGTCGCAATTTAATCGCAGAGATGAAGGGCTGGTGGACAGCGTGATGGAATGTCGATATGCGAGTAAGCAATGCGTCGATAGCCGTTGGATCGGAGAAGAAATGGGCGGCGGAGATCGGAGATAACGAAGGACAACATGAATGCAATGGACTGGATGTGTGGACTCGACGATATATAGGTCCGGGCGAATGTTTTTTGAAGTCTAGCTAAGCATTCGAAGCGGGGTTTCCATGTATCCCATGTTATCCTGTGTGTTCCGATATGTTGAATGGTCCTGAGTTTTGAAACTGAGCGCAATGTTAACGCTTCCGATAGGTTTGTGGCCATAACCCACAGGCCTCAAGATCAAATTTGTAAATGAAAGGGGAAATCTCCTTTCATCACCAAGTGATCCTATTCAATTTGTTTTCATCCCAACAACAAGGAAAAGGCCAAATTGATTAAAAGGTACATTAGAATATGTTTAAGGACATAAAGCTGCAAAAGGAACTTTCAGGGAAAGTAAAATACCGAAGATATATTCTAGTTATGCTGCATATATGACGAAGTTAATTGAAGCCGAACCATCTAAATTCAAGGAAGCTTCTCATCAAGAGGTTTGGAAGAAAGCGATGCAGGAAGAATATCAATCCATCATGAAGAGTGGGGTTTGGGAAATCATTCCTAGACCTAGTGACAAATCGGTTGTCACCTCCAAATGGATCTATAAGATCAAACATGTTGTTGATGGAAGTATAGAAAAGTACAAAGCTAGATTCATTGCAAGGGGTTTCTCTCAAAAGGAAGGCATTGATTATGAAGAAACCTTTTCACCCATAGCAAGGTACACTACCATTAGATATTTGGTTTCATTAGCTGCTACAATGGGTTGGAATATCCATCAAATGGATGTGAAGACCGCATTTTTGAATGGGACCATTGATGAGGAAGTGTATATCGAACAACCCAAGGTCTTTGAAGTTAATAGCAGGGACTCTCATGTTTGTAGAATCAAGAAGGCCCTATATGGTTTGAAGCAAGCACCTAGGGCATGGTATGCAAGAATGGATGCATATCTCCTTAGAATTGGGTTTGTAAAGAGTTCTGTTGATCCAAATCTCTACATCAAGGTCGTGAATAATGAGTCTGTCATTATTCTACTATATGTGGAAGATCTATTCATCATAAGTGTGGAGCAAAGAATTCAAGAATGCAAGGAGATGTTGGCAGTTGAATTTGAAATGAAGGATCTAGGAATGATGTACTATTACCTGGGTCTAGAAGTATGGCAGAGACATGGGGATATATATTTGGGGCAAGGAAAGCACATCATCAAGTTGCTGCAGAAATTCAAGATGATGGATTCCAAGCCGATGACTACTCCTATGATCACCAATATCAAGAAGTTGAGGGGCTCTGGCTGTAGTCTCATGGATCCTACCTTCTATCATCATTCAGTGGTCTCCCTAATGTATCTGGTAAATTCTAGGCCAGATATATGTTTTGAAGTAAACATTATTAGTTAGTTTCAGTTGGAGCCTCGTCATGATCACTAGATAGCTGCGAAATGCATATTGAGGTATCTTTGTGGCACTATACATCATTGTTTGAAGTATAATAGTAAGGAAGTCAATCTAATTGTCTTTACATATTCTTATTTGGGTGGTAATGAGACTGATGGAAGGAGAACTATCGGAGAATGTTTTAGTCTGGGAGTTGTTATGATATCATGGATGAGTAGGAAGCAAGTCATGATGCTTTAAGTAGTGTTGAGGTAGAATATGTGGTTGCATGTGAAGTAGGAAAGAAGGATGTTTGGTTAAGGAAGTTTCTGATAGATTTATTCATTTATGGGTCCTATTGTGATTAATTGTGACAATAAAAATTGTATCAAAATGTCTGGAGATCCCCTGTTTCATGCTAAAACAAATCATATCAAAAGTAAGTTCCACTTTACTAAGAACTTGGTGTAGGATGGGATCATGAAGTTGGAGTATCTTGACAAATGAACAAGTAACAGACATACTAACAAAGTCTCTTCCTAATAAGAAGTTTGAATATCTAAGGAACATGCTTGGTTTAGTAGATATTTATGATTGTATTGATGATAAGAGATTGGAAGAGATTTGTTGAGGCTTTGTGAATTAAACATTTCTTGGGAGGACATCTGGTCGGCACTTCGTGTTGATGTCTAGGACCAAAAGTAGGGAGGGTGGCATTGGTCATAGAGCTCTGACCTCGAATACACACTCAAGTCCCTGAGTTTGTGGTTAGCAAGTAAGTTTGATGGTACCTAGAGACGTTGAAAGCTTGACTCTAGCTTAGTCCCACTTGGATAGATTTCCCTAGTCAGGAATCTAGTTTGTGGCATTGTGGTGCCTAAACTGTTGAGAGACTAATGGATAGATTTCCCTGGTCAGGAACATAGTCCATATAGTTCATATAGTTTGTATATTCCATTATATTTGTATATTATGAATACCTCCCTAGTTAAGAGGGAGTGTTGGAAAATGTAACTAGGTTCAGTGTGCATTAATGTATTTGAGTCATCATGTAATATACCTGTCAAAAGAATAGAGAAAATAATTTTAATTATTGTATCAATGACTTATTAAAGCATGGATTTCATGCTTGGGTCATCATTATATTAGTCAAAGTCCCCATTATGGACTCCTAGAATTAATATTGAGTCAATATAGTCATTGTACATTTAAAGAGACTCGTCTTAGGCTTTGGAATCATGTAAAAAGATTTATTATTGAGTCAAATATAATTTATGTAACCTCCACGCCAAGTCGGCCTAAGGGGCACCAAATCGACCTCACTTGGAGCCTATAAATAGAAGGAGATCAAATTCATTTGGAGCATCTCATCTCAAGCAAGTTTGATATCTCTAGTGAAGTAGAAAAAGTGTGAAGTGGGTCAAATAAGTCTAAAGGAAGTGCGATTTGGGTCAAGTCTAAGGAGAAGGAAGAAATCGAAGTTTTGGTGCTACTCTCTCTCTCTCTTTCATGCCCTAGTTTTGGAGATCGAAGTCTTCCAAGTGTTGCAGTTGCTAGTTGTTGCTTGATGCTGTAAGTAGATGCATAGTCGAAGTTCCTGAGGTGGAAGTGTTGTTGCAAAGGGGTTTGACTATCTGGAAGGGAATAACTAGTGTGTAGGGAAGGATTGGTCTATGTCTAGGTTGAATATTCTCAAAGAATACTATTGAAGGAAGAAAATTTTTGACTGGTTTTTCCCCTCAAGGGAGGATTTTCCTTGGCATAATGCCTATATCTCATGCCTTATGTTTTTGTGATCTTCATACACACATAATATGGTAATTGATTGATGAAAGATAAGATAATAAAAAATTAAAATAAGCCAACATAACTCACAATTAATTATCAAGAAAGAGGAATCAAACCCTAATCTACTTGCATTGATTTCTCAACACTCATTTTCATGTTGTGCATTTGATCTGTAGGGAGAATCACGTGAATTGTACTCCACCATTTTTCTTGTCATCTTGATCTTATACTTCTTGTAAACATACCATGTCAGATAATCAAATATATACATAATCAACATACCTCGGTGAAGTTTATGGGAGGCTATCTCATCTTCAAAATCAATATGGATAGCACAACATGTGAATATATAATGAAATCAACATATCAATCATCTCAACATCAACATTATCAACCTCTATGTGACGGCACTACTACAACAATGACTATCACAATGCATGTATAATAAACACATAAACAACTAACATGCATGCATGAAAAACACATTTTGCCCATCCAATCCAACTGTTGAACATGTGATCTCTAATACCAATTTGTAACCACCCCTCCCACATTTACCCAAATCCACAAGCTCGCCAGGGTAAACATGAGATGAGAGTTATTGTGCGAGACTCGATTTCCAATATGCACCTATGGAAAATGGGGTCGACATGTCTAGAAATGACTACAAGCACCCAACAACACATGACCACATTGTTATCAGCTTAATTTTACCCAACACTATTACACTTAGTTTCATTCCTTAAATTTAATACAACTTTCTATTTTTGGCAATTTTTCAGGTTATAAACTTTTCAAGTTGTTTTGAGGGTGTAAACTACATTTTCAATGAGATCAGAGAGAATGGAAAAGAGTAAGACCAATTTACTTGTATATTTTTTTCCTTCTTGTGGAAATATTCAAAACGAGGTATTATGCTAGTCAAACGGAGATCGTATGCCAAAGTTACGACCTCATGAAATTAGAGGTCTCAATTACTCATTTATACAAACACTTGTGTGCATAATACCTATTGGGTGCAACATTTGAGCATATTTAGATACCTATTTCCCCCATTTTTGACCATTTTACCTTTGAACCCACGATATTTACGACCTAATTATCGCTTTTCCTAGTTATAAGAAGCAACTCTTGTTGTGACATATTATTTTGCCATTTTTGTTAAATATGAATGAAGTGATATCTTTTTTATGACTAACCACGGTAAGTGTGGGGGAAGTTCTCTAGCTCTTTTTCTTTCAGGTGTTTTCCATGAGTTCAAGGCCAAAGGATGGACAGTTTTGTTGTTAATTCACAAATATGTTTTGAGGATTTGTTGTTACATATCGTTGTTGTTACGCCTCAAGTTGTTGCTACACCGCGAGATCCTGTTACACCGCAACTGTCAAAGATTGTGGGTATTGTTCCACAAGATAGTTTTCGAGAAGCATGAATTACCTGTGGGCAATTAAAGAATCTAGGCAGTTATTATTTTAGAAAATGATGTAACTTGAATAGGCCTTGTATTTAGAAACCAGTTGTAACAATTTCTATTTTCTTTTAATATCAATCAACATGAGAATCGTAAGATTCTCATGACTGATCTATTCCCTATTTTGGGCATGTAAACTTTATAAAAGGATTTAGTTCCATGAAGGGAACATGCAACACAATATAGTATTGTCATTTTGATTTTGTAATTCACAGCTATTTTAATACAAGAACATCGTGGGTGATGATTTTATAGATTTTGTGTTCAATTCCTAACTAGTTCTTAATTTATCCCTGTGCCCTGCTAGGGAGGAAGGGCCCTCCTCTTTAGCAGGGATTGCAGTAGTAGTTATAGCAGTAGATTAATTATTTCTTTCTCGTAAGTGTGATTTTATTGTTGTTGTTGTATAATTCATAGAGTAGATTACTTTTGTTTTTCAGATTTATGATATGTTTTATAGAGGATGCCTTTGTCAGAATACAGAAATTTTCAAATGGAGGTGTGACCAAAACTGAGATCAGGAATCTGTTCGAAAACCTTAAAATTGATCTCCTCAATACCTTATCTACTCAAATAATGATGGCACAAGTGAAGAAAGTGTTGTAAACACTGAGAGGGGGGGTGAATCAGTATTCCTTTTCAATTGTTATTTTTATCAGTTAAATCATTTATATTTAAAACACAAAATGAACAACAAGAATAAATGATTTTATTAATATAATCTTTACAATAAATCAAGTACAATGTATATAGGGCTTCAACCAGTTGCCAAGCACCAACTTGGACTTTTTGTGAGGCTCCAACCTCTAGGGCACCAACCCTGTCTTGTCAAGGCACCAACCTTGGATTTAGGAGCACCAACTCCAAGGACACCAATCCTTCTGTTGTATATTGTCTGGATATGTTTGGTAGTTATTCTCTGCTCCCAACCCTACTAGACCTATAACTTACTTCTGTCCTCCTGTTCACTCGGCTTCCTTCTTCGCTTGGCCTTCAGCCTCTACTGCACCTTCTGCGTCTACCAGGCCTTCGACTTCTACTATACCTTCTGCGTCTGCCAAACCCTCGGTTTCCTCTGTTTCTTCTGCGTTTGCCAGACCTTTGACTTCCTCTGTTTCTTCCAGTCCTCACATTGTGAACTTTCCTTGTTCTTTATTATAGATGCTTGATACGCCTGACTTTTGGCTTCCTTTTTCATTGTACCTTTCAGCTTCTCGACCTTCGACTTCTCAATCTTTGGCTTCCTCTATCTCTTCGAGTTCACCAATACTCAAAAAACACTTTCATTTGGAAGAGAAGCCGACTTATGATGTCACATATTAAAAAATTATATCAGAGAGGCCCTTTCATTCACAGACTTAATTATTCACGGAAATCTCATCACAAGGGGGGTTATACCCATATTGGAGATCCCACGTGCCACGACATTCCTTTAATCACAATCACTACTTCCGGAGATCTTTTACAAGTCGTGCCCATAACATACTTTGTCCTCCAAAACCAAATAATGGGTGGTCCCACCTGCCACATCATCACCTTAATCGGAATCGCGGTTTACCATCGTTACATTTCTTTAAGACTTGCGATATGCGACAGATGCGATATTCCAATAAGCTTCTTTTGATAACTCAATCGGGTCCACAACTTTGTCACAAACGACAGTTTTAATGTGTCATCCCTTTTGAGCTTTGCTATTCAACGGATGCGATATTTCATTAAGTTATGTCATAGTGGTGCAGTCGGGTCCACCATAATATCGCAATGGAAGTTTTTATTGTGACATCCATTTATGAATTGCAATATGAGAGTTCTGATACAGTGGATGCGACATTACAATAGGGCGTGTTATAATGGAGCGATCGGGTCCGTAATAATATCACGATGCCATATTTTCAATGTGACATTCCTTTGCATGACATAACTTCCGATGTTGCGGTTCTGGTATGGCAGATGCGATATAACAATAGAGCGTGTTCTATTGGAGCAGTCTAGTCCGCAGCGCATCGTAATCGACGGTTTATGGGACTTCGACTGGCACATGGATCAACAACGGCCTAACCCCCACAGTTGACCGTGATCTAAGGGTTGACTATGAGATCGACGGCTAAGATTTAGCGCGGGACTTCAGCCACGATCAAGGAAGTTCGTACTTTCCTACCCCCGCTCTTCTGATAGATGTTGCTCCTGTGACTTCTCTTCACTCTTCCGCTCTTCTGATAGTTTTCTTCTTTAATCCTCTCTTATTGTTGTTGCTCTACTGGATCCACTGCGTCATTTGTTGTTCAATTGACCTCTTGTGTCATTTGTTGTTCAATTTTTGTTCAATTGACCTCCTGCATTATTTGTTGTTCAATTGACCTCTTTCTATTCAATTGTTGTTCAATTGTTGTTCAATTGTTGTTCAATCGTTGTTCATTTGATGTTCATTTGTTGTTCAATTGATGTGTCATTTGCTGTTCAAACCACTTGTGCCCTCCATCTCATCATATCATCATATATCAAACTTTGAGCATTATGATCAATGGGCATCAATGGGAAATCATGTATCAAAGAATTTTCCATCACAAACACTGCTATATTGACATCAATGACAACCTAGATTGACAATCTCCCCCTTTGTCGTTGATGGAAATATTCTTCTTCTCTCCCCCTTTATCATCAATGGAAAAGGAGTGCACAAGGACTCCCCCTGTAGAAGTGCTCTTCTTTTTACTCAAAATAGAAGGATTGTTGCCTCATCATCAACTAGCACATTATCCCCTCTTCATGTCTCAGAACTTCTTCATAATTCTTTCAACAATGCTTAAAGATGCTCCATTTCAATGCTTCCAAATAGGCTCCAAATAGCCATACACCAAATGTTCAAGTCCAAGTTTTTATGCTTCTGCAATCCGAATTTCGTTGTCTTCACAGTTAGAATTAAGGAGTCTTTACAGTCTAAATCAGGAGAAGATGCCACTGAAATTGTCATTATCGCTATCTTTCTTTAAATCAGGATTCCTTTGTATCTCTGTGCTTCTCCTTAAGTTACTGAGCTATATTCGACTGCACAACATTCTCCTTTCTATAGTCCTTTTGATGAGCCATCTTTTCCTTGTGTTCTTGTAAAAGTCTCTGCAGTGATGGTGATTGAAGGAATCCCTTATTATTGTGCAATGATATGCCAAAATGATATGGAATCCTTGCTACAAAGTTGTGATAGAAAAGATCAACAACTTCAACTTGCTAACTGTGAATCCTCACTTCCAAACTGAGCCAACAATCATAAGGGTTTGTACAAGCCCAAACTTCAATCTACTTCTGACTTGTGGATTACAAGAAGACCCAAAATTCTTACTGTTTTCTTTGGAATAATACAATACAGTGACTATGGGCTGCTACATAAATGTTACTCATACATGGCTCCAATCTTTAGGGTTCATAAATGAGATCTTCAACCAAGACTAATCCATTGTGGTTACAAGAATTACAAGTTGCAAAACGTACCTTGATGTTGCTACAAATCACCCTTTCTGACTGTTGCAATAATGATGATGAAGCCAACATTTTATAGAGAATTTTCTCAGGTCGGCTTTTCTTTTGGCAGGTACTGAACCAAGGGTATATGTATATATAAATATTCAAAACAATGTCATGTCTTGGAGTAGCCTTGTCACTGGAAATTCTTTGCACTAGAATAACCCTGTTACTGTAGTCATGAGACTTATGCCGATATGGTTATTGTGAGGAATTTTCACTGTACACACAGGTCCACAAAATTTTATGCTCAAAACATCACACTTCACCTTTATGCTTAGGTCACCGCATTTCATAATTGCATTTTGATATTCAGATAATTTTAGTACAACAGGTCCGTAGGTCAATTAGATCTTATCTTGTTTCAACAAGATTCAAAAGATGCGGAGATCACTGTTGGAAATCACGATTTACAGTGTCCAACATCTTCAATTTAGGAATCACGATTGTCGTTAGACCAAAACCTGCAAGTTATCTCCACTAGTAGATTTTGATATCTAATCTGTGACTGGTTGACAACTTTTTGCAATGCTTCAATTATGCTAGATTTTGTCCTTGATTTACCTATTCTCCCATTATATCCCTGAGTCGAGACATTCAACTTCTGTAATACCAACAACATAGTTATTTGCCCTGTTTCTCTAGCATTGGATGGCCTTCTCTGCTGCTCCAATTTCTGCTTAGTGATCAAGTGGAAAACATCTTCAACAATAGTTCAAAAAATGGTTACAAGATCATGTTCTTCAATGTAGTGCTCCTGAGAAATGATCTTTATCAAAGGATGACTGTTAATATAGCTCAACAAGGATTTCATAAGGACCCTTTCATGAATAGATTCTGCAACAATGGTCAAGAATCACAAGCTCCCCCTAACTGTATTCATGGTCTCTTTTTGGCAGAATCCCATCATCAAACACTCGAAATATCAAGAATATCTTCATCAATTCAACAATATGTGTTGTTGGCTGGAGGATTCAAGAGATTTTTCAGATTGTATTTGCTTTCTTCTCCATACTTCTATAACTTTCTTTTTTGGCATGGTTCTAGCTTGAGAAGGTGCCCAAATCAAGTTACAATTACATGCCATATGACCAATGTTATGAATAAGCATTATATGTTGCTCATGAATAAGAATTCATGACTTCTTCTTGCGAAATTGCTTCTCGAAGATTGACGGGGATCATTATAAGCCCTACAATCTTTTGCCATGTGTCCAAAGTTTGTACAAGAATAACAATAACCAAGAAATAAACTTTGGTACCTGGGAGATGGAGATTTCCTTGATGTACTTCTGAAGTCTTTCTGCCTTGAGATCCTTTGATGATAACCATTTCTTCTCGCATCCTTGACAACATTTGCATTTCTTCTTGGAACAGGACTTCCTTCATTATCGCCTTGACTCTTATCTTTACCTTTGCTGAAATTGGGAGCATCAACATTTCTTTCTGACTTCCTCATATCCTTGTTGTTTGAAGCATTATCATTCTTGCTTGAGGATTCACCTGCATACTCGAGACCTAATTTATTAAATGGACATCTTTGATGGTTGAGTATGTCATCCAAGGTTTGAGAGCTCTTCAAGGTTTTGTCCATCCCTTCAACCTTTTTCCTAAGGGAGACAATCTCTTCTTCCAATTTTTCGCAATCATTATTCTTCTTAGCAAGTTGTTTCTCAATCTCTTCCTTAATACGTATTGCTTCATTTGCTACTAATTTAAGGGAGATGATATCTAACTTCATTTTGAATATTTCTTCATTTTCCTTTGCTAGACTGCTCTCCATTTCTTCCTTGATCCTTGTAGCTTTACATGTTTCGGCCTTGAGAAGGTTGATGTTAGATTTTAATTTGAAGATTTATCCATCCTTTGCTTTTAGTTGACATATCATGGTGTTTCTCTCCTTTTCTACTTCATCAACCTGTCCTTCTATGATTGCCAATGCTTCTATTGTCTTCTAAGCTCCTTGTGCTAACTTTCTTGTTTCTTGTAGTTGAGATTTGAGAGAGGAGACCTCTACCTTGTACTAACCAATCTCTTCTTCAATTTTGTTCAAGCTCTTGTGCCTTTGTTCAAGTTGACTTGACAAGGTATCTTCCCATTTCTTTGCTTTATCCAATTGATTTTTCATGGATATGACTTCTTCATGATGCTTTCTTTTGCTTTGATGAAATTCCTCCTTAAGCTTGACAAGCTCTTCATCCCTCTCTTGTACTTGAAGCTTAACAAGGTCAACTTTCTTCTTGTTTGGTCTTGGTCACCAACTAGTGCTTTCTTATTAAGTTCCTCGTTTTCCTTTTTCAAATTGATAATATCTTCCATGGCAGCCATAAGTTTAGTGAGGAGATCTTATACGAAGTATTTTTCATTCTCTTCATTTTCTAGGTCTTCTTTAACCTTGATGTCATCAATCTCATTTTCAGCTTCTATGATGGGTTCTGGATTTCGTTCTTGGTTTCCATCATGTTCTTGACTAGTGGTCATGGTCAATGCTCCTTTTGAGTGAAGGTCATGAAGTTTGTCCCATATACCCTTCGCTGACGAACATTTTCTTAGATTTTTCTTTATAGAATCAGGTAGCCCATTCAAAATTGCCTTCATTGCTTTTGCATTGTACTCCTTGGATTCTCCATCCATCATGCTATCAACTATCACTGATTTCCAGATTTCAATGCCTTGAGTCTTTAAGAAATTCCTCATTCTTGTTTCCCATATATCAAAGTTTCCATTGAACCATGGAGCCTCCACAAATTGATTGTCTTCTATTTCAGTGGTAGAGGGAGACACATCTTTAGGAGGATTGGAGACTTTCTTCCTTGGCTTCGCCATTTGTGTTCTAATGATCAACCTTCAAGTTGTTAGGCTTTTGAGTGAAGGTACTGGCTCCGATACCAATTGTTGGAAATACTAGGGGGGGGGGGGGGCGGGTGAATTAGTATTCCTTTTCAATTGTTATTTTTATCAGTTAAATCATTTATATTTAGAACACAAAATGAACAACAGGAATAAATTCTTTTATTAATATAATCTTTACAATAAATCAAGTACAATGTATATAGGGCTTCAACCAGTTTCCAAGCACCAACTTGGACTTTTTGTGAGGCTCCAACCTCCAGGGCACCAACCCTATCTTGTCAAGGCACCAACCTTGGATTTAGGAGCACCAACTCCAAGGACACCAATCCTTCTGCTGTATATTGTCTAGATATGTTTGGTAGTTATTCTATGTTTCCAACCCTGCTAGACCTACGACTTACTTTTGTCCTCATGTTCACTCGACTTCCTTCTTCGCTCGGCCTTCGCCCTCTACTGCACCTTCTACATCTGCAGACCTTCGGCTTCTATTGTACCTTCTGCGTCTGCCAGACCCTCGGCTTCCTCTGTTTCTTCTACGTCTGCTAGACCTTTGGCTTCCTTTATTTCTTCCAGTCCTCACATCATGAACTTTCATTGTTCTTTGTTATAGATGCTTGATACGCCTAACTTTTGGCTTCCCTTTTCGTTGGACCATTCAGCTTCTCGACCTTCAACTTCTCGATCTTCGGCTTCCTCTGTCTCTTCAAGTTCACCAATACTCAAAAGACACGTTCATTTGGAAGAGAGGCTAACTTATGATGTCGCATATTAAAAAATTATATCAGAGAGGCCCTTTCATCCATAGACTTAATTATTCACGGAAATCACATCACAAGGGGGTTATACCCATATTGGAGATCCCATGTGCCACATCATTCCTTTAATTGCAATCGCTACTTCCGGAGGCCTTTTACAAGTCGTGCCCATAAGATACTTTGTCCTCTGATATCAACATCATCAATCTTCACACATCAACATAGCTAAAACCATATAATGGGTGGTCCCACCTGCCACATCATCACCTTAATCGCAATCGTGGTTTATCATCGTTACATTTCTTTAAGACTTGCGATATGCGATGGATGCGATATTCCAATAAGCTTCTTCTGATAACTCAATCGGGTCCACAACTTTGTCACAAATGACAATTCTAACATGTCATCCATTTGAGCTTTGGGATTCAACGGATGTGATATTTCATTAAGTTATGTCATAGTGGTGTAGTCGGGTCCACCATAATATCACAATCGCAGTTTTTACTGTGACATCCATTTATGAATTGCAATATGAGAGTTCTGATACAGTGGATGTGATATTACAATAGGGCGTGTTATAATGGAGCGATCAGGTCCGTAATAATATCGCAATTGCAGATTTTCAGTGTGACATTCCTTTGCATTACATAACTTCTGATGTGGCAGTTTCGGTATGGCGGATGCGATATAACAATATAGTGTGTTCTATTGGGGCAGTCGGGTCTACAGCTCATCGCAATCGACAATTTGCGGGACTTCGACTGGCACATGGATCAACAACGGCCTTAACCCCCACAGTTGACTGTGATCTAAGGGTTGACTATGAGATCGACGGCTAAGATTGAGTGCAGGACTTTAGCCACGATCAAGGAAGTTTGTACTTTCCTACCCCCGCTCTTCCGATAGTTGTTGCTCCTATGACTTCTCTTCACTCTTCTGCTCTTCCAATAGTTTTCTTCTTTACTCTTTCGTTATCGATGTTGCTCTACTAGATCTACTGCGTCATTTGTTGTTCAATTGACCTCCTGCGTCATTTGTTGTTCAATTGCTGTTCAATTGACCTCCTGCGTCATTTGTTGTTCAATTATTGTTCAATTGACCTCCTGCGTTATTTGTTGTTCAATTGTTGTTCAATTGACCTCTTGTTGTTCAATTGTTGTTCAATTGCTCTTCAATTGTTGTTCAATTGACGCGTCATTTGCTGTTCAATTGACATGTCATTTGATGTTCAATTGTTGTTCAAACCACTTGGGTCCTCCATCTCATCATATCGTCATATATCAAACTTTGAGCATTATGATCAATGGGTATCAATGGGCAATCATGTATCAAAGAATTTTCCATCAAAAACACTACTATATTGACATCAATGACAACCTAGATTAACAGAAAGCACAAGATGAAGTTGATACATCTTTAGCTATGTTCTACCTGAAATGTAGGGAGAAACATTCCCTGAAGGAATGAAGAGTAAACAACATCATCTTGTGCAACATTTGTGATCTAAAGCATTCTACGGGCCACTGCCCAGGGCTCAAAGAATCAAGCGGGGAAGTTCAGTCTTCCTATTTCATTGGATCCAAGAAACCATGGCAACCACGAATCTCGGGTATGTCTTAAGACTTCTCTTCTTTTAATCATGGAATAATATATACAATGCTCAACAATTCCCTTGGTAGTATTCTACTCCTTCTCCAACACAGTTTCCTTCACCTTGGAACTAGTGGTCTCCCTCTCCACTTCTCCAATACCCTTGATCTTAGCCATATCCTTGGACTTAGAATTGGAGAGGAAATTCCCTAAGTCTAGCCCCTCCTGTAATACCAATGCAACAATAATTATAGCTACCACCTCTTCAAACACATGTTGTTACACCTCCTATATGACCCCAATTACATGTGCAGCCTAACCCTAACCCAAACAATAAGAAATACCAGAACATTGAGGCCCCGACTACCTTTCAAACTTATTATATCACTCCTATCGGATTTAACAAAATTCATCTTCAGTTAGGGAAAGTGATTAACCCAAACACTCTCTTATTATCACTAAAGAAGAGTGTGAGTCACCCAAAGAAGATACTACAGATCTTGAAGATGCTACCATACCTATAACATCTAACTTGGGAAGGACGGCTGTGCCTGTAATAGCCAATTCGAGTATATATGATACACCTGTAACAACTGACTCGACTATGATAACTAAGGATCCTCCATATCCCCAAAGATTAGTCGAAGTTGGGATGACTTCACAACTAGAACCTAATTTCCTTAGGGAGTTGAAAAATTTACACATATGGATTCCTCTACTGTAGGCTATTAAAGATGTACCTATTTATGCAAAAACAATAAGATATTTGTGCATTAAAAATCTTGGGAGGAAGCCTAAGGACCCCACTACTATTCATGTGATGGGAAAGTTGTATGAATTGATGATTGATCAGCCTCCCTTAACCAAATATAATGATCTAGGAAAACCCATGGTCATTATTTACATCCATGACAAGCCCATAACCAATACATTGATTGATTTAGGGGCAGCCATTAATGTAATAACTAAGGATCTCTTCACCACCTTGGGGTTGCATGGACTAAGACACACACCTAGGATATTGGAATTCGCAGACAGGTCTCGTGTCAAACCTGAAGGGGTGTTAGAAGACGTAGTGATCACAGTCGATTCTTAGAGATATCCAACAGACTTCCTTATTCTACAAACTAAATCAAACCTGAGGGGGAATAATTTGATTCTAGGGAGGCCTTGGCTAGCCACTGCAGATGCATTCATAGGATGCAGATCTAGGTCTATGACAATTTTAGATGGTCAGGCCACAAAGAACTTTAGTCTCTACCCCCCAGCAAAAACAAGCATGGATTCGGGAAACCCCTGGTGGGATGAATTCAAACCCGATTCAGATTACTCCCATCCACTTCTTGCCCTCGGGAAAGCCCAGTACTTCAAGGATGAGACAGAAGATGATATCATAAATGGTTTTATTAGTAATTCACTTTTTGTTACTTCTATTGAGGACTCGGGGGAGGAAGATGATGTAGAATACTTGATCTTTGAACATATGAAGACCACTCTAAACATCAACAACAATCCAGTTGAAATAGAACCAGGTAAATATCTAAATGTCAATCCAAACCTGACTGTCGAGAAAAATATATTGTTGTTAAAATTGTTATAAAAGTACAAAAAGGCGTTTGCGTGGGATTATACAGACATGAAAGGGATCCATCCCAGCCTGTGCACTTACCACATCTATTTAAAGGATGGCTGCAATCCAATTAGACAATCGCAATGAAGTATGAACCTTGTGCTAAAGGAGGTAGTGAAAGAAGAACTGTAGAAACTCCTGAATGCCAACTTCATTTATCCAATTTCTGATAGTCAATGGGTATCTCCACTTGTCATTGTCTCTAAGAAGAATGGAAAGTGGAGATTCTATGTAGATTATGGAGAACTCAACAAAGCCACCCACAAGGACCATTTCCCTCTGCCATTCATGGATCAGGTCCTTGATACCTTGTCCGGGAAGAATTTTTTTTCATTTTTGGATGGGTTTAGTGATTACAACTAGATATAGATTGTCCCAGAAGATCAAGATAAAAAAACCTTTACCTTCCCGTTGACAGTGTTGGACCTACCAACATGTCAAGGGGATCTCCCCGATAAGAAGTACCAATTAGACCTCATACCGTTTGGTGTAGGAGTCCCAATAGTGGCTCGTAAGTTAAAGCCTTCACCATGATGTCGCACTTTGTTAGTAGCAAAGGTGTGACTAATGCAGGGAGTCAAGGAATGTGTGCGAGAGGTTGCAACACTTCGAAGGGAGAGGAAGGTGAAAGTGAGTTCCAGGTTGAAAGGGATCTGTCCCAACTCGACTAGGAATACACCACACAAATGACATGCAAGCAGTCCACTCGGATGCAGTGGTCACAACATACAAGGTAAGATAACACAAACAAAACTCACGGATCAGTTTCAGACGAGTGTGATGGTTGATATAGCAAGGTTCATGAGAAAGGTTTGTTTGATGTCTGACAAAGTAGTCAACAAGGAAGGTGACAACATTAATAACATATGCAACACATTAACAATAAGATTCACATTGCATATAAATCAGTTCACACACAAGTACGTAAGTTAAACAACATATATCATTAAGGCAACCGGAACAATCCAACTACAATAACAGCATATGCATGAAAATGCGTTGGCTCTTACTATATAAATAAGTGTAAGTCGCAATCATACAATACATCCATGTAAACCTGCTATCCCCAACAGTGGAACATTACAGTGACATCTACCTGCTCCTCCAAAGAGATGTACTAGCTCAGTGCAGTGGAGAAGCCAAGGTGTGTTACAATATTGTCCAAGCCTTCTTCAAGATAGTTTGAGTAGAAGCTTGGCTGACCAAAAGCCTCTACAATGAGTTATGAGGGACTATTTATAGCAAAGGGTGGGGTAACCCTTAACATTCCCCTTTGTGACCATTCAACTACCCTCATGACTCCTCACCTACTCTATGACTGTTACATCCACTCTTGACACTTGACTTACACTTGACATGACTCAACATTACAATGCACATGTACCCACGTGAACAATGGCTTGGACAAGCCAAACTAGACATCATTCGGACTTAGAAAACCATAGAAGTCCAACTGCTCGACATCCTCATGTTGATCAACATTGACATATTGATGCCAATATTGGTATTCCTTGAGAGTGTCTGTGTGTTCTGCTGTGCCATCCATCTGAAACTTGAACCTTGCCTCCATAGCATCTAGGTACACTGCTCAGGCTCCTCTGTCCAACTTGTATGTGAGCATGTGCTTCATTGTCTTTAGTGTGGTCGAACCAGCAACGTACTTGTGCATGATGTCTAACAATGCCTTCATCCCTTCCTCTGACATGCAAGGCGGATCCTATTTGTATATCAACCTATACATTGGGGTGACAAGATGTTCAGACAACCGTATGATTACTCCTCTGAAACTGCATTCGAAGAATAGCTTGAAATACATGTTCACAACAGTCTACGCTGGTGACCATGCCCACTCTAAGCTCGGGAACTCATGTCGGGCATAGACTACATCTAGAATGTAGGCGGACATGTAAATTTCTGCATGCATGCCTTCGGGCAACTGTCGAGCCTTTGTGACTTGCTCCTTTAGCTAATGAGCTAATATGTCAGACCAATTGCATGGTCTTCCTTCTCTAGCCAGTTGGTCTAGAGCGACCACCCAACTCTAAGGGAAGGTCTCAGTGCTTGCTTGGCCACTCAGTCGACATGCGAATATGACCATGTATTGGTATGCCTTCCTCAATATATTCATTTTATAGATCTGATTGGGTGTCATCCTGAAACGAGCTAGCTCCTTTACACAATCCTTCAAAATGTATCTGGAGTGGCCTCTGCTGTTGGGCAAGCTGAATGGAGGGGTCATGATATTCATGGGCTTTTCTATCTGATACATCTTATCGTAATCTCGTGCCCAAAAGGTTGCAAGCTTCTTCCTGTTGACACTGTTCAAGGTCATCGTCTCAGGGTCAATGTGAGAGACGATCCAGTGAATCATGTCTGCGCATGGGAATGGTGGGTATCTGTATGCAATCCGGTACAAGCCAGACTTATGAATGTTCACGTACACGTGACAGTCTTCAAGGTCTTCCCCAAAAGTACCTGTGAATGTTTCATTCACCTCTTACCACTTCAGTTTGATGTCCTTGTCTAGATACAACTTCGTATCTTCATAGATTGGAATCCATTGAGACAGATGAACACCTGAAATATCTAGAAACAAGCAGCATGCATGGCAAGAAACATGTCAGTGAAAACAAAGAAAATCCGGGGAAGGACACAACACATACCTGGGAAACTGATGAGAAAGATTGCACAAATTTCACTGGGAGGTTGAGTGACTAGCTGCCAGAACTGCACAAAAGGCAGTCTGGACTGAATGGGAGGCTGGATTGGCTGCTGGATCTATGAAATGCGCAATCCAATTGGGCAGTTGGCTGCTGGGATTGCACAATGCGCAATCCCAACTGGGAAGGATTGCTAGCCCAATGACATATTTGCGCAAATTCTTGGGCCAAGCAACCACTGCCCTCTAGGAATGCGCAAATCAGTACAGGAGGCCAATGCTTGGCCAGAATGTGCAAATATGGAGAGGAAGGTGAGCCTTCCTTCTCCAGATTGCGCAATGCAACCTTGGTGAAGGCAGAGACCAAGCCAAGGTTGGCCTGACTCGTCGACGAGTAACTAAAAGCAAGTAAGTCGATGAAATGCATGGCGACACTAAGTGATAGCAAAAGTGATAAACAGTGCATGCAAAACATGAATGGAAGATTCAACAAACAGATCGGCATACATGTGGGTGAGGTCGTTTGCTGATTGGGTGAACATCCATGCAAAACAGTTTCATGCATGCGACATCAGTGAGATAGCAACAAAAATTGAAGTAGAGCTAGGATAAGCTAGAATATATGTAAATGACAGTGGGCGTTCAAATAAATCAAGAAAACAACACTCACACAAGAAAATACACAAAAAGTGACAGAAATGTTGAAAAAGACAAGTTGAGGCCACTTACCCATGAATAGATGAGTTGGATGTGTCGAAGAGTCCTGTATATGTTTTGGGATGTCAGAGCTCCAAGATCGATGTGAATGAATGAGCTCTGATGTGTCGAATAAATAAGTTTGGTCTCATGATGCACATGCCACAAATCTAGGAAAAAGCGACACTTGGAGGGAAACTTATAAAACAACTTTGCATGTAACCCCCAACTACTAAAAGTAGCTCCCTAAATCATGGGATGCCTTTTGCATGTTGCTCTTTCTATTTCAGGAAGATCAGGTCGTGCATGCATGCAAGTCAAGTTTCCTCGGTCCCAGGTGGAACTAGTCAACCAGACTATCCATGCATGCCAATGCTCAACTGCTTGGGAAAAACCTGCATTCCTGACAGTAAGATGGGTTGATTGCCTTAGGGGATTTCACAATTTCTAGGAAGAGCAGCTGACTGCTCCCCAGATTTGCGCAAATCATGGGCTGAACAGCATGCTGCTGGGAAAATTTGTGCAAATCCTGTTGGGAGGGTTGGCTGGCAAGATTGCGCAATCCTGGAGCCCAACAGGCTGTTAGAGAGGATTGCACAATTTCTGGAGGAAAGGTTGTTTTCCCTCCAGGAATGCACAATTTTCAAGGGGAAGCTTCTCAGCCTGCAATTGGACCAAGTCCGAGTAAGCAACCTGTGAGGGGAATGGATCAACTACGATCGATTGGCTGCCTTTGTGCGAGGAAAACACAGAAGCTTGAGTACTTGATGAAGCAAAACAAAGTTTTGTGTAAGGTTGGTAGGGGAGGCTCTAAAATAGGCTAAGGAAAAATTTTGGAGGGTGGTTGTAGCCGCTACAACTCTTGGTGACACACTAGTAGAACTCCATCTCTCTTAATGGACCTTATTCATTAAAAACAAGTCTAACACCTCCGGAGGTATTGTTCAAACCTCAACTCATCTTGGCTTCACACTAGCTTGATGTAAGATGTAGCATCTTCCAAACTCTTGGTCGATTGACACACATTCCAAGCCAAGGCAACACAGTTGTTTCGATTGGGGTTGAGGGGTATATACGTGCACTAGTATAGTCGTTAGGGTCTTAGTTTCATCTCCGATGTTTCTCCATTGCCAACAGGCTTGGACAGTACCGCGGTGGAGTCACATAGGAACACAAGCATGGCTCCACTGCCAACAAGCCTAGTCAGTTCCCGGCAGAGTTACTTGCATCACCTTCCTGCGCAGGAAGCCTTTCTCTTCTTTTGCCTTATTCATTTTTCATTTTGAATTTTTTGACATTTTTATTTTTTTCATTTTCATTTTCATTGTGCATAGCACTTATTCATTTCAGAGGTAGAAGAGGGATCCCGACTTATTGAGAGTAGAAGAGGTTGCTACAGCAGAGAAGTATTTTATTGTATCTCGGACATGCATGTTAAGGTTTTCCCCCTCACCTTACTCTACTTGACTGAGCTAACAAGGGTTAACCCAAAAAAAATCGACTACAAAAGGTGACACTAGTTAGTGTGCAAGCGTTGTGTTTTCACCAAGGTTCACTTTGAACAATATGTATTTTCCTTCGACGTATCATGGACTAAGAGTAACAAGTTCATCATACAGAGGCAAGATGACAGATAACCAAGTAGTGATAGTTGTACAAACCCTCTTGTACTTTACCCAGCTCGTTTCATGAGTCACACATGGTTTCATGTGAACTAACCTATGAACAAACTAACAACAAAGCCAAGCAAAAGCAGAAGCAAAAATGAGAGCAAAGCAAGCAAACAATCAAGCAATCAAAGCATGAAAGAAAACAAGCATGCAAGCAAACAACTGAAAGAAAACACTACTCCTACTCCTACACTAATGTTGCATGGGCTTGATCACGTGAAGTGATACTTCCAATGCAGCCACCGGCGCATTGGTAAACCCATGTGGGTGAAGGCTTGGTCCACGAGTAACCCAGTCGTGCGAACCAGCATACAAGAAAGATATAACAATGAATACAACCACACTTCGTACTTCAAAGTGCCCATGGGACATAAGTGAGTGCATGTGCAGGACGGATAGTCCATGGACTTATCATGGTGTTGTGTGACACTACGTGCAACTTTGAAGCAAAAGCACACTCTTGACTAAGACATGCAAGCAAATGAAAGAAACAGAGATAACTTGCATCGCGAACAAGTGCTTGCACTGTAAGACTCCTCCAATGCATGAGCAATGGGATCGTGCAGTTCGAGTGGAGGAAGTGTGATCTATGAGTGAGATGGATCTTCAATGCATACAGACGAGTAATGAGGAGCCTTGGGTGATTGAACAATTTCATGATCGGAAGTGAGACTAACCTCAAGAGAACGAGGGCCCGACATAACCATCAGCTAGGGTTGAAGTGCCTCGACAGTCTTGGGTGTCTCAACTTCATCATTAGGCGGATCATCATTAACTAATGGTTTCGAAAGATCAACTGTGATAGATTCATGATCGTGATAAAAAAATGGAAGCAAATGGATCATGACCGCCACGATCAGAAAAATCAATGAATTATTTGGCATCCCCATAATCAGATGAATCAAACAGAGGGGTAGATGAAAAGCAAACGAATTCATCCTCTATGTTTCCGAAAAAGATAGATGAAGGATCAAGTAGATTTTCAATTAGTAACTTATCCTCTCCATTATCGAATGATGGACTAACATTCGGTGAGTCCTGCGAGAGATCAACAATGGGTGCATCCATAGATGAAGACACACATGCAAAATCATGGATGGAAGGTTCACCAAAGAGGTTAGGAAAGAACGAAGGGGGCTCAGATGGAAGGGAGTCATCCTTCGTTGAGTGTTGATGTTCAAGCTCCCACTCATACTCTTCATGAATGACAGCGCATGTTGTTTGTGCAACACCAACTCCATCAATGGGTTGTTCCTCATTCACAACAAATGAAGAGTCCGGAATGGACAAATACAAGACAGCATCATCCGGAGGAACACCTGAATGTGAAGACGGAGGTCAAAGGAAAGAATGCATATGGGAACTCGAAGGACTCACAACCAAATCTGCGTGAAAATGGAGTGGAGTGATATTGGGAGAGTGTGAAGGATGAACGCGTGTGTAAACATGATCCTCAGCATCATTGCGCAATGGTGGAACTATTGAATGAGAGGGAGGCAGACAGCCCGTCAAGACAACACCTATTCCCACATGAGACTATGTAGTTCCATCAATGAAGAAGGTTGAGCGAGGCTTGACATCAAGCTTTCTCTTAGTACGGGCAAATTTCTTAAGACAGTACTCGAACCGGTCCCAAAGATAAGCGAACTTCATTTGGCTCCTTAGAGCTTGAAATTGTAAGTCACGGAAGAGCTGCCAAAAATCAATAATGATTCATGCAGAGACCTCCGTTACTATAACAGTTTCCAGTCAAGATGGTCTGGATTAAAATGATAGAATGTGTCTTCAATAAGATCATAGAAGTGCTCACATGAGTGCACGGTGTCAGCCGGTAGGTTGAGCACCCAACGAAATGGAGATTCGTGAAGTGTGTATGCAAGCAGCAAACCAGCCTGTTCGCCAGTAAACTCATCTTCCTCATAATTCATGGAAAGAATGTTATGTAAGTGCTCAGACCAGGCCACTTCACCTTCACCATCATACGTGTGAGTGGGCAAGAGATTGAAAAGCTTCCTCGAGATGGAGACATCTTCATGGTTCGAAAAACACCTCGGGGGAAGAAGAATGCAAGACTCCATGAAAGATATGCAAAGGTTCAAAACTGAATAAGAGGACACTGCTTTCATCAGACCCTCCTTCTAGTGCCAGAAATGTTGACGGTGCTGGACCTGCCAACATGTCAAGGGGATCTCCCTGATAAGAAGTCCCAATTAGACTTCAGACCATTTGGTGTAGGAGTCCCAGTAGTGGCTCATAAGGTAATGCCTTGACCGCGATGTCACACAGAGGAAAGTAAGATAACTCTCTCAGTAGCAAAGGTGTGACTGATGCAAAGTCAAGGAATGTGTACGAGATGTTCCAACACTTCGAAGGGAGAGGAAGGTGAAGGTGAGTTCCAAGTTGAAAGGGATCAATCCCAGCTTGGCTAAGAACACACCACACAAAGGACATGCACAGCATTCGGCGAAGCAGTCCACTCGAATGCGGCAGTCACAACATACAAGGTAAGATAACACGAACAACACTCGCGGATAAGTCTGAGACGAGTGTGACAGTTGATATAACAAGGTTTATGAGAAAGGTCTATCTGATGTCTGGCAAAGCAGTCGACATGAACGGTGACAACATTAATAACATATGCAACACATTAACATTAAGATTCATATAATTGCATACAAATCAGTTCATACACAAGTACGTAAGTTAAACAACATATATCATTAAGGCAACTGGAATAGTCCAACTACTATAACAACATATGCATGAAAATGTGTTGGCTCTTATTATATAAAGAAGTGTAAGTCAAAATCATATAATACATCCATGTAAACTTGCTAGCCCCAACAGTGGAACGTTACAGCCACATCCACCTGCTCCTCCAAAGAGATGTACTAGCTCCGTGCAGTGTAGAAGCCAAGGCGCATTACATTATTGTCCAAGCCTTTTCAAGATAGTCTTAGTAAAAGCTTGGCTGACCAAAAGCCTCTACAATGAGTTATGAGAGACTATTTATAACAAAGGGTGGGGTGACCCTTGACATTCCCCTTTGTGACCATTCAACTACCCTCATGACTCCTCACCTGCTTTATGATTGTTGCATCCACTCTTGACACTTGACTTACACTTGACATGACTCACCATTACAATGCACATGTACCCATGTGAACAATGGCTTGGACAAGCCAAACTAGACATCATTCAGACTTAGACAACCATAGAAGTCCAACTGCTCGACATCCTCATGTTGATCAATAGTGACATATTGATGCCAATATTGATAGTTCTTGAGAGTGTCCATGTGCTCTACTATGACATCCATCTAAAACTTGAACCTTGCCTCCATAGCATCTGGGTACACTGCTCGAGCTCCTCTATCCAACTGGTCTGTGAGCATGCGCATCATTGTATTTAGTGTGGTTGGACTAGTAAAGTACTTGCGCATGATGTCTACACTGATAGGCACTAGTGGCAGTGCGCATCAGCTCGTCGAAGTATGAGTCAAGCTCCTGTTGGACCTGCTTCTTAGTCTTCACTTGAGTAAGGGTCCCAAGTGATGGGATCGTATGAGTGTGCACTATAACCTCCATGCTTTTGAATGCTCGTGCATGGGAAACATGTATGCTAGTGATGAGTTGCGGTAGGTCTTCATAGTTCTAGATCTGACTTCGGATACGTGCTTGCAACTCGACCGCATTGGCCTTCATCATCTTTGGCAAGTGAAGTGGGGCTCCCTTGTACTTCATCATCCATGCTCGCATGTTATCAACGACAGTATGTATGTTCTTCAAGATGCGTACTCTTCTTGCACATCGTTGCTGCCATCCGTGGAGATGAACAACTGCTTGATGCACAGTACCAAACTTGGAGTACAATGCTCGCATAACTGTGTCCAAGGACAACACTTCATCCAGTATTTCCTTCTTCAGTTCAACTCAGGCGGACATTGTCACCAAGTCTCCTCCCTACTTGGCCACATGTAGTTCCTTCGCCATTTGCTCATTCTCAGCTATGAGAAAACGAACACTTGAGCTAGTGGCTTCGGCATACACTCTAGTTGCATCGGCCAATGCAGCTGGATGCTTGTGCACATCAGTCACGATCACTTGCTCTTCAAATTGCGCAGGGGATGTTTGATCTTCTGGAGTTGGTACTCTCTGAGACTGCACAACTCTATGATGAGATTCGTCAAAGGAGATGTTGTGCATCTCTGCTTCTGGTTCACCACCAAGGATCTCAGTGCCTCCTTGGTCATCTGAGACTTGCTCACTGTCTGGGTGTATTGAAGCAGGTGAGTCGACCTCTCTTTGGTGAGGCATGAGGCCAGTGTCCTGTTCCAACTCCTGCTTCTGCATGTCTGCATCCAACTGTTCAAGATTCTGTTCTATCTTATGAGCAAAGTCTTGCCCCTGCGATGGTTCAACATGTTTGCCTGATGCTAACTATTCAGAAGAATCAACCACTTGTACGGGTGTTGCTTCATCTATCTACACGTGATGCACCCCCTATTGAATTTGTTGTTGTTGTGCTTCCTTATCTTGTTGGTGCAGCTCTTGTTCTTTCCAAAGTTTCTCCCTCAGCTCATGCAACTCCTTCTTCGCTTCTTCCATTCTCTTCTTATCCCTCTTCCTTCACACGATTCGCTTGTCACTCTACTGCCTCTTTTGTTGGATAGCCATAGCTTCTTTTTCTACAAGTGGATCTGCTCAAAACTTGTAGCTTTGTTCCTCCTCCATGCAGTCGACAATATTTCTCTTCCCTTTGTCGCGCATAGGTATGCTTGGCTCTGTTGCCTCTGTTGTTGCTACTACAGGTGCTACTGTTGGTTTTCTCCGTGGTGCTGCTTCATGCTGTCGTGCTAACTACTCTACAGCGAAACCGACCTGTTCATTGGATCTGGAGTAATTTTAACAATACCTCCATGAGTCTTCCTCAGCCCAATGAAATGCCCCATGGATCCAATTGAACTGAACTCTCATGCAGTGATCCTCCACAATGCAATGTGGGTCATACGAATTGAAGCTTCAGAGGTCGAATGGGTACTTCTTCATTTGTTCATCTTCGACATCTGCTCGCTTGATGATCCGGATCTCATATAACCCAATCCGCAATGGAAGAGTGGGCCAATGTGCCTTCTTCTTCCGCTACAGCCTAGCTGTCAATCCTTCTGAGACATGATATGCTACTTCCTGCATGACAAGCACGTCCAAAGAAGAATTTGGCAGAACATGCAGAGGCTTCTCCACACTGAACACTTAGATGAATGCGCCGAACGGTGAGGCATACCAATCTGCAATGCCTAACAATGCCTTCATCGCTTCCTTTGACATGTAGGGTGGATCCTGTTCGTATATCAACCTGTACACTGGGCTGACAAGATGGACGGCCAGTCGTATGATTACTCCTCTGAAACTGCATTTCGAGAATAGCTTGAAATACGTGTTCACAACAGTCTCAGCCAGTGACCATGCCCACTCTAAGCCTGAGAACTCATGTCAGGCATAGACTGCATCTAGAATGTAGGCGGACATGTAAATTTCTGCATGCATGCCTTCGTGCGATTGTCAAACCTTCATGACTTGCTCCTTCAGCTAATGAGCCAGTATGTTGAACCAGTTGCATGGTCTTCCTTCTCTAGCCAGTTGGTCCAGCACAACCACCCAATTCTAAGGGAAGGTCTCAGTTCTTGCTTGGCCACTCAGTTGACATGCAAATATGACCAAGTATTGGTATGCCTTCCTCAATATCTTCGTTTTATAGATCTGATTGGGTGTCATCCTGAAACGAGTTGGCTTCTTACCCAATCCTTCATAATGTCTCTAGAGTGGCCACTGTTGTTGGGCAAGCTAAACGGAGGGGTCATGATAGTCATGGGATCATCGATATGATACATCTCATCATAATCTCGTGCCCAGAAGGTTGCAACCTTCTTCCCATTGACATTGTTCAAGGTCATCGTCTCGAGGTCAGTGTGACAGACGATCCAGTGAATCATGTCCGCATATGGAAACGTGGGGTATCTGCATGCAATCCGGTACAAACCTGACTTATGAATGTTCACGTACACCTGATGGTCTTCAAGGTCTTCCCCAAAAGTACTTGTGAATGTTTCATTCACCTCTTGCCACTTCAGTCTGATATCCATTTTTAGATACAACTTTGTATCTTCATAGATCAGCAAACCAGAGGACACATGCTCAGCTGCAACGCCAGCTGCCATACCATCAGTGTCCTGATATCTTGTTCTCTTGGAAGCCATTAAGACAGATGAACACCTGAAAGATCTGGAAACAAGTAGCATGCATGGCAAGAAACATGTCAGTGAAAACAGATGAAATCTGGGGAAGGACACAGCTCATACCTAGGAAACTAATGAGCAATATTGTGCAAATTTCACTGGGAGGCTGAGTGACTAACTGCCAAAACTATGCAAAAGGCAGTCTGGGCTGACTGGGAGCCTGGACTGGTTGCTGGATCTGCGAAATGCGCAATCCATTTGGGCAGTTCACTGGTGGGATTGCGCAGCAAGTCCAGTAAGGGTGCATTGGCACAAACAAAAATGAATGGAGTCTTCAGTGATGGAATTAAATGAACACCACATATGAAATGAGCGAACATGATTTGTGGGATATTCTCCAGGATTACCTTGGATCTTGGGGATGTCAAAAGGAAGATTGGTAGGCATAATAAGCTAACTCGGGTCACGGAGAAGAGGGTCATTGATGAGCTGGTTGAAATCTGGGAGGCTCAAACCAGCCATAAAGGGAAGCATTGGAGTAGGAGTGATCATAGCGGTAGAGGTTCCTCTTGTGGGGTTACTTTGGTTGCCACCTTGGTTTCCCACACCCATGTTGGTGCCTAACATGGTGGCGGTATGGGGTTGGGTGGAACGAGCAAAGTTCATTCTTCAAGTTAAATACTCCAGAAGACTTGGAATATGTAGATCTCCATTGAGATACAAGAATATATATACTAAAACGTATGAATGAGAATGATGATATAATTGAGAGCGAGGGTCCTGTATATATAACCAAGTAAGTACCCTTTCACGAACAATCATGTATGTAGAGACATGCCTCTTCCCTACTAATTATTAGTTAATTAATCATTGTTTATGTCTATTATTATTTATATTATTTTTACTATTTTGTATATATATTTTATACATAACATTGTCTTCCTCCTCAAAAAGACTTTGTCCTCAAATCTTACTAATCAAAGGCTTTATCTCTTTTTTTTGTTCAAATGTCTTCTTATCTCAAAACTGTCATCTTCATCGAAACAAGATGATATGATCCTCTAAGTGATAAAAAAATTGTCGCACTGAGAAGGGATCAAACCATCCTAAATTAATCTTCTGTGAGACTTGGCAATTACTTGATAACTGAGATAACTTTTTATCATCAGACTGGATTGTGCTAACATCATTTTCCTTCAGAACATAATTTTTTTGTTTATGTTCTATGTGATATGGATTTGTAAATTGATTAAGATGTGTGTTCTTGTGCCTTGGGTGTAGATAAGGAATTATTTTGGTTTGTCTTTCCCTTATCATATGTGAGGCAATATTTTTATTTACTTCAAGTTCTGATGTCGTCGAGTTGGTTATAGAATCTTCACTTGGGTTTTTCCTCATCCGAACTGAAACATTTGAATATGTTTTCCCTTCAACTAGGTTGACATTTTCTTGAGTTCTGATATTGATTGTATCAGTATTCATTCCTCTTTCTTCAACTTGGTCAGCTACATTTGAAGACTTTGATATGTTTTCTATGTTGAGTTCTTCTAATTTTATTTTCAACATTTTCTTTTCATTTTTAAGTTTCTTAATTTGCATCAATAATTTCTCGTTGTGATCTTTGAGGCAAGTAACTTTTTCAGTTTTTTTAGTGGTGATTTTGTCAATTTCCCTTTGCATATTTTGCATTACTTTTTTACCTTCTTGAGAAATTATTTTTGCAATATCTTGCATATCTTCTGGCGTACGGACTCTGGCCTCACTATAACATCTTGTAATGTTATTTTTTTCTTTTTGTATGAAAATGTCAAAAACTTGTTTTTCATATTTAGGATAAAAGGTCCTAATGATTCGATCCAGGACGAACCCAAAACTATATCACTATTGTCGCAAAATAAGGTTTTAACTATGAATTGTGAGACAAAAGTATAGTCTCCAATACTTAGTTGTAGATTGCTTATGTTGTATTGTTTGTCACTTGTGTCAACAAAAAAAAATTCGATTATATTTGATTCAGGAATCACTAATTGGTTAGCACATTTAGTACAAACATAATTATTATTTTGAGTAGGATCAATAGAGATGATAACATCATTTCCCGCAAGTGATCCTTTGATTTTAAATAGCGCACCAACACATATACTAAAAGTTTTTGGAAATCTTCCCTCTTTCATTTCTGAATTAGACTCAATTTCTTTCTCATTAGCAATTAACTCCATTTTTATTTGTCGAGATGAACTTAAGGTTTTAAGTAATCCCTTTATAGGACTTCACTTTATTACCCCTTCAACTTTTACTAAGAAACCTTTAATATTTTTTTCCTTGAAAGAATTTGGTATAATTTTAGATTCTAATATTAATCTTTTTTTTTTTTTTTGGTGCTTCACCTTATTCTTTCTTCTTTATATAGCTCTTTTGATAATTCACTTTATATTATAGTATCTAATGTCTAGTAAGTCAACTTTTACAAGGAGGACTTGGAATCTGATTTTTAATTGTATGGGCCTTGTTCAACGATTTCTTGGTATCAATTGGATTAATAAATAATTATATTTTGACTTTCCCAAATAACCTTCTAACTCTTTGAATAATTAATGTATGGATTTTTAATGAGTTTTTGAAAAGTCACACTCGTAGTGATATGGTGGCTATTCACCTTCAAGCCTACTACTCTTAATGGAAAAGCACGTAAAAAGAAATGAGAAGACAAGGCAAGGGCAGTTTTGATTCTCTTCGACAATCATAACTTATATCCATGACTGCCCAAACTAGATGGTATGTGAAGACTTTTACACGTTTGAAAAATGTCGTTTGTATGCTAAAATATGGCTAGACAAAAATCAATTATCATTGTTGTCACACGGAATAAGTCGATCTTGTGGACAAGATAGACCTTCCTAGAATCTAAAGAAGAACTAATGACAAGCAAACCAATCACACACTATATTTCTCTAAATATGCCTTTATAAACAAAGGCAAACAAGTGTTTTAGGCCTACCTTATGTCCAACGCAAGTTTGTGGAAGCCTTCGCTACTTCGATCCAAATGAGCTCCCTTGTCGCGAATCTGCAAACACAAACAAGCAAACAAATTAAATAGCACCTAAAAAGCCAATATCATAAAACATATTTAACATGAAAGTCAAGGAATTCATGAAACAAATGACATGAGACAATTTGTTGAGAAAAATGAGTCTGATTGTATTAATTCAAATCAAAGAAGAACTTTACAACCTGTGTCTTGACGTTGTACAAGCTCCTCCCAGGGTCCAGCAAGAAGTCTCCTCTACTTTGACAAGTTTCACTCTTTTCCCAATGAAGCCAAAAAGGCATGTGATCTCTCCTCTCAAGCTCAACTAGGAAGTCTTAATTTCACCAGCATTTACCCTAAAAATCTTCAGCTTCTAACTTCTTTAGCAACCAGCCCAATGCCTGAATTTATAGTGCAATGGAGGGAAGTTACTAGGTCCTCCTTCAAAGGATAAAGCCCTCCTTCAAAGGGATAGCTCCTCTCAGCAAGGGATTAGCTCCTTCTCTTTTGGGATGCATGAACCACCTAAGAGCGGCCAATCCACGTCAAAATTCCTTCTAGAATCATCTAGAATTAACCCAAAGTGAGTTTTTTAGAATAAACTTGCGCCTTTTTGACTTTCACAGGGGTCCGCACCCACACCTTTAGGGACAGAGCGGGCAGGTCCGCAGTTTTTGTAAACAGAAGGTGCGAGACCGCAGGAAACAGTGAGAGAAAGTGCGGAACCAGAGCTTTATTGATTTTCAATGTCTTTCTCTCATTTTCAAAGCTTGACTTGAAGAGCTGAGGTCTGAGACTTGCTTAGGAGGACAATACAAGTGATGATAGACCCATACTGACTGCAAATAATCATAGTGACGATATTTTTGTGTAACAAATTGCCCCCTAAAGTGCGAAGTCTGCAGTAGATGAGGATTTCATTTATCATTTAGGAAGAGTGAAGTACTTTATTATTTCGAGGATCATCTTGTGGAGAGCCCGGTTGGAACCTGTAAAAACATTCAATGCAAGATATATATATGAGATCATATCATCGTTGAGGTAGGCATTCCCATACTCAGATCAAAACTGACTTAGAAAACTAACTACTGCTCTGATACAAGAATGATCTTGTAAGACATCACAAGTATAGACTCATGTGGACACAGTATGGACACAGCCATCTGTTTATGAATATTCCATTATATAATGAATACAAAATTCCTCGCAGCCTGGATTGTGGAAACTAGATCCAGGGTCTTCATTTCTACTTCCCAAAACAGTACGATTCTATCCATGCGAATGGATGTGTTGGAGTCGAACATGGTAGAAACCACTTGATTACCAGTCAATGATGTAAACTGTTAACAAGTGTGAGAGAAACCACCAGTGATGTCAATGGCTCTCAAATTACCCAGTACAATCCATGAGATGTGAATAAATGTGTTGATGTCGAACATGTCACGGAATCCTTTGATCGAAGGTCAATGATGCAACTTGTCGTCAAAGGCGAGAAACCTGCCATTGAGGCATGCAGATCCCAAGGTACTGACGATTTCTAAATCATCTTTCTAGATAATGAGCTGAAGTCGATAGAAAGTGATCCGTCACAAGCAAGCCCACAACACGAAAATCATAGATCAAGTTGAAGAAATTTAGTTGCAAAGACTGACTCAGGGATGGTCAAGATGGATGACAGATATTTTGCAGATGAATGGCTTATTGGCAGTGACCTCTTGAACACACAACGACACAACAAATGGTTTGGTGATAATTGACCCAAAGTTAATACCCAGAAACCAGCTGAAGACTTTCAATGTGGTTTGATCAACTGTTAGGCTAAGGATTTCCCAACCTAGGTGAATAAAAGTGTCGTGTTCAAGAGTGGTTACAAAGTATGACAAACAGGCTCATTTTTCTCTCTTTTCCCCCACCATTTCTGGCAAGTACCTCTTTATTTTTGACAAGCTTGAGGAGAATAACATTTGCTTGATTATAAGCTCATCCTTCGGATGAGTCCAACTTAGTTTAAATTCGAACCCTAAGAAAGAGTGGTTCATTCCTGTTTGTAATTGAACAGGTCCTTTACTGTGAAATTTTAACGAGTCCAGTATAGGAGAAACTCAGCGTTTTTCAATTTTAGAGAGTCTGAAAAAACTTAAGAAGACTCCAAGGTTGACCTTTTTCGTAAATTTGTGTCTCCCAAGCCCGAAAAATTATAAAACAATACTTGAGAGAACCGCTTGATCTTTACGACCAAGGAGTACTTTTCGTAATTAGTGCCCCTGATCCGAAAAAGTAAAAAAGCGATCAACGACACATCGTTTTATAACCAATATCGAATTCGAAACGACAAAAATTCGGCAATCTTTTCATGTTTTTACGGTCAGAAAAGAGCTGTAAGTGGACCGTCTTTTAGTTCCGTTTTAACGAGTTTAAAAGAAAAAACTCGGCAATCTTTTCATGTTTCAGGAGTCAGGAAAGAGCTTAAAGGTGACTCTGAATGTTTTTCGCCTAAAATGATAGATTTCGCCTGAATAATCCGTTATCCTGAACAAAAACGCAAACATTACTCATACCTGTTTGAAATGGATAAAAATGTTGCAAAAATACCTTTCCAAAGTGAAACATAAACAAATTTGCAATTTATTTACTCAAAAAACTTATAAAAAGGGCTTTCGTCAATTCATTTTTACCGTTTGAGTTTTGGGTGAGAAAATAGTGCTTTTGTCCAGAAAACTTCCCGTGAAGATTGCGGAAAATCCAACCGTCGGAATCGAACGTCGTCTTCTCCAGGTAATCCACATCATCCCACTCTTCATTTTTAACCATTTCATTTCTTGTTTTAGGCTTTTATTTCATTTTTTGGAGGGTTTTTAGGCTTAAAACCCGCGCGTGGGGGCCCACAGGCATAACACTGCCAGCCCGTGGACCCCGACTTTTCTCAATGGGGAAAAAGTCAGGGGTCCGCACCTTCCATGTAGGCAAGGTACGGACCCACGCACTGTGTCTAACCCAGAGGGTGTGGTCCTCGCCGCAAGGATTTTTAACCCAAAAATTCTCAAATTTGGCCCAAACAAATTAATTTCTAGCATTCTAATTTGTCTTTTTGCTTGATGCAGAGAGTATATCATGCTAGATTGGCGTGAACGAGAGCATGAGGACGTGGATCTAGCCACGTTGAATCACCAACCTTCGATCGATGCATTGAAGGCCTGCAGCTTGTACAAATTTTGGGCCATACCTGGCATGAGGGCCCAGGTGGATTTCTTACAGTGGCTGGTTGACAGATGGAGCATACAGGACCGATGCTTCTTCATTGGTGACCACCAGCTCGAAATCGAGCCGACAGACATATATTTCTTGACCGGTTTGCCTAAGAGAGGCGAAGACTTGACTCTATTCGGAACTAGGCCAGGTGGCCAGTCTGTTGATAGCCTCCAGCTAGAGTTCTGCAACAGCCAGGCTAGAGACAAAGGGATAGACATAAAAACCATATCCCTTCCTGAACTCATAGTGATCGTGTTTACTGTCACCAAACTTTGCGGGAGTGCCGCATTACATATCGCCACCGGATCCCAGATGCGGATGGCAATTGACTGCTTTCGAGGCACCATCTTCAACTGGTGCGATGCTGTGTTGGTCAATGTGAAAGGCCAACTGACCAGAGCCAAGAACAGACAACTAAAGACCTTTGGTTATGGGGCTTTGGTTGTGAGCTTTGGTCTGGAGAGGGTTCCTATGTTGATCCCGCAGCACCTTACTGTTGGAGCTGGGCTTCCTCGAGAGCCCAAACTGATGCGATGGGTCGCAGTTATGGCTCGTCATCCGGACGAGGGGACAGAGGTTGTTCGATTCAAACCTGAGTATTTCCAATGGTTGGAAAACCAGGTTTTTTCTATTCAGGATTTCCCTTACGCTGGGGTAGATTTTCGTGGTGACCCAGACATGGCTCTTCCACCAGGAGAGCAATGGGATGACTCAGGTAAAATCATTTTCAACATTTTCCTATTTTAATTTTTTTTATTATTTTTCTATCGTCCCAAAACTGATAGTAAAAGTTTCAAATGCAGATGTGGGTCCACAGCGACCAGCCGCTCTCTGGCCTTATGAGAGGAAACAACCAGTTGCAGCCGCGCCAGCCCCACAGGACGAATCAGCAGAGGTTTTGGCCAAGTTGGAGAGTCATCTAGAGCGCTTGACAGGAGATATTTCGGAGACCACCATAGATGACATTCCTCGTCGACTTCAGCGCTATGTGATTGGGGTCCCAGGACCTTTTAAGAGGTTCCTTTGCAAGGTGGCTCGTGCAGTGGTTTCTTATCGAGATCATCACCAGTGATAGGATGATCGCCTATTGTGGGTACATATGACATTTTTGTTTTTTGTACTTATCATTTTTGCCGATCATAAGGTGTTTTTCAACCTATGATCGAGGACGATGTATTTTTTGACACACTCCTAGATATATATATATATATATATATATATATATATATATATATATATATATATATATATATATATATATATATATATATATATATCACTATTACCGGCTTATCTTGTAAATCATGTTATGGAATGGTTTTAAATTTACATGTATGATTATTGCAAATGTCTACTTAACATTCGAGAAGCAATTGCATCTGCTAATGTATTTAAAGATCTTGGAATATGCTGATATTCAATATAATCAAATTCACGTTCCAAGAGACGCACTCCCAAAAATAATCTCAATAACACTGGATTTCTAATGGCATCGCCTCGGCCCACTTGGTAAAATGTAGGCATCGCCTCGGCCCACTTGGTAAAATAATCTACCGCAAGGATGATATACGCATGCCCCCTAGCCGAGTGAGGGTTACATGTAATAAAATCGATACCCCATTTAGCAAAAGGACCAACGGCAATTATAAGGTGGAGAGGAGTAGGTGGAGCGCGCATCTTTCGATCAAAAATTTGGCAGTTGTGGCATTTTCGGACCGCCGTAATACAATCTTTAAACAAAGACGGCAAGAAGTAGCCAGCGCGCAATATCTTTTGGGTTGTGACATACCCAGACATATGACCGCCACACGCTCTAGAGTGACAGTCATTTAGAACCCTTTCAGCTTCCTCGTGAGTTAAACAACGTCGAAAAATAGAGTCCGCCCCACGGCGATAAAGAGTATCTCCAATAATCCTGAATTGTTGGGACTGGAATCGTATTTTCCGACGTTCCGACCTTGAAATTTCTGGCCGAAAGGATTGAGTCTGGAGATAAATGATGATATCCCCATACCATGGATCTAAAGTGCTGATTAGAAACAAGGATTCTTCCGCCACAGTCTCCGTGTCAGCACGCAGGAAGTCACACATTAACTCCACAAAAACTAAAGATTTCTTAAACTTAGATTTTTCAAATTCCAAGCCGAACTCTTGCAGGATAACAATCCATTTAGAGTATTTGCCCCCTAGCAATTGCTTGGTCAAAATGTAGATCATAGGGTTGCAATCAGAAATTACTGTAGTTTTACGTAGTAAAATGTAGTGACGAAAAAATTGGACAACTTGAACAGCTGCCAATGCCAATTTCTCCACATGTGAGTATTTTAACTCAGTTGGATTTAAAGTGCGACTGAGGTAATATATCACATGTTCATTACCAAATTCATCTTCCTGAACTAAGACCATTCCAATGGTGGAATGAGAGGCGGCGAGTTACAAGAAGTAATCCTGATTGTAGTTGGGAGGATGCAATAACAGTGCATGGGTCAATGCGTGTTTTAGTGCATCAAAAGATTTCTGAGCTATCTCACCCCAATAGGATGGAGTATTCTGTTTCAACAACCGGGTAAAACCCTTTGTAACCTCGGCGTAGTTAGGAATGAATCGTCGTAAAAAGTTTTCTTTCCCTTGCAAACTTTGGAGTTGGCGAAGACTCGAAGGAGGAGGCAATTTGACAATAGCTTCGACTTTCGAGGGATCGACGCAAATGCCGGCTTTTGAAACAACAAACCCCAGCAATCGACCCGTTTCTATACAGAAAACACACTTGTGTGGATTCAACCGAATCCGATAATGCCTACACCTCATAAAGATTGCTCGTAAATGGACGAGGTGATCAGCTCGATGTAATGAATGAGCAGGCAAATCATCGAGATAGGGTTGCACAATGTGCTTGATGTCATGAAACGCATAAGACATGGCCCTTTGAAAAGTTGCTCCAGCATTCTTGAGTCCAAAAGGTAATTTGCAATAAGCAAATGTCCCCCATGGACAAATGAAAGTCGTTTTTGGTTGATCGGCAGGTAGAATATTGATTTGATTGTATCCAGAAAAACCATCCATAAAGGAGAATATTTCGCTGCTGGCACAATCATCAATGATTTGATCGATATAGGGAGTTGGGTAATTGTCCTTTGGACAGGCTCGATTAATGTCCCTATAATCGATACATATTCTTATTGTCCCTTGCTTTTTGTTAACCGGAACAATATTCGATACCCAATCCGTTAACGGGATCGGATAAATGAAACCTGCTTTGAGTAATTTCTCAACTTCTGCTTTAATTGCAGCAGCTTTTCTTGGGTGAATCTGACGCAAACGTTGCCTAATGGGTTTAGCGTCCGGGTAAGTCTTGATTTCATGAACAACAATCGCGGGATCAATTCCTGGCATTTCCTCATAGGACCAGCAAACACGTCGCGGAATTCTTGAAATAGGGCTGAATATATTTGAATTTCGTTTTCTGTACATGAGACACCTATATGAACGTTCTCGACAATTCCAGGCTTAACCAAAATGTCAATAGGAATATTTCGAGAGATGTTTCCCAAATTTAACTCCGAATTAGGATGTTTCATTGGATTCTGAGGTTCCTTGACATATTCAGTCGTAAAGATTGATGAAAAATCATTTTCAAAATGATCATTCTCGGGTAAAAAAGAAGATCTATGATGGAGATCTTCCCATGGTAAATCATCTACACATAGGATTTCACGAATTTTCTCATCAGAGTGAACAAGTGTAGAAAATGTGATTGAATCCGAGCTTGATGTGAAAAGTGATTCTTCACGGACCACATTCATTAAGTCAATTTCGTTTGAAGATGGGTCGGTAAACGATTGCACGACCTCATACGCAATTTCATATGGACTCAAAGGCATGACATCACCAAATGAGTCTATCTCAGATTCAGAAGGAACGATCCAAGGATCATCATAAACAATGGTGTCTGACGTAATCATATGAATGGTTGCAAATGAAGACGATGCGTTGATCGAAGGAAAAGGAAAAGTTCCCAGTAAACCGGTATCTTTAACTAGTCCTACTCCAACATCCTTATACGGGATAGTCGTTTTACCGACATGCTGAATACTTTCAGAAGAGGCTGGGTCGGATGAAAAGTAAGCCAGCTGGTCTATTGTTACGATCTTTCCATTATGTGGAAACTTTATAACCCGAAAGACCGACGAAACGACAGCTGTCATAGCGTAAGACCAACTACGACCCAAGAGAAGGTTGTAATCTAGAGGGGCATCAACCACCTCCACATCTAGATTAACGGTTTTTCCTTCAACCCCTATAGGCAAATCCTGTAGAATGCCAAAAGGATGAAACCCACAGCCATCAAAGGCCTTTAGAATCATTGGGGATTGATTTAGCGAAGGAGAACCAAGCAATCTCCAACACTGTATCGACATAATACACGTTGAGGCTCCCTCATCAATCACAGTCCGATGAATAGGCCTATTTTTTACTATCACTGGAATCTGGAAAGCCATTTGATGAGGTAAGCGCGGTGTACTATTTTCTAGATCGAAAATTATTAGGTTCGAGTCTTGAACGTCAACAGCTCCTATAGCCGACAAAAGTAATTTCCACTGTGCTGGACATGATTGCAGCACTTCCAAAGCCGACATTGCTGAGGGTGAAACAGCTAAATCCTCAACAATGTTATAGTTCTGAGCTGCTCTCGCATGTGGATTGAACGCTAACTTTCGAAGTATAACCTTGGCGGGCTGTTTGATTACCAAGTCTGGATTAGGTTTCTCGATCTGTAGTGGATCGGAACCGGGAGCTGAGGTTGATGGATTAGAATGAGAAGATTCTGCTTCTTTACCATCAATAGGACTTTTACTACCATAATCATGCGATCGAGTCGCAATCCTAACATGGGACATCATCAGTATGGGTTCTTCATTGGCATTCGAAGAAGAACCTATCATCTTACTGTCTTGACTTGGAAAAGGATCCTTCAAAACAGCAGGCGCTTGGGAACCTTTGACAATCTTCGCAACCTCTGCACGATGAGGGAAGTCTCTTGTAAAATGTTCGTCGTCACAAATGAGACAAGGATAACGAGGTTTGCATTTTTCATCATTGGATTCTGATTTTTCAAGTTTCTCCTTTGAATTTTTGTCAATTTTATTTTCTTCTTCCCTTTCTTCTTCCCACCGGATTTTGATTTGGCTGTAGATGACTCTACAATGTGAATATCGGCGGAAATCTCCGCGGAAGAATCTCCTGTCGGGGAATCAAGCAAGGTTATGATAGGAGAAGAATTCTTGGGAGACTTCTTCTTACTCTTAGTGTTAACCGTACCAATCATACCATCGACGGCATGAGATCCCGAAGGAGCTGCAGCGATTTGATTTTGCTTGGGAAGATCAGGGATTTTCTCGTGTAACGTACCTGACTGAGTATAGACCAAGTCGAGGTACTGTGCTTGAGAAATTACTTGCTCCTCAGTAACAACTCTGGCTTTAGCTACATCTTCAGTGATCTTTGGCAACAAAGACTTTACAAACCATTCAGCCAAGATCTGATCCGGAATAAAAACCTTCACTAAACGCCGTCAACGTCTCCATTCATGAATATGATCTGAAATGTAAGTGGACGTCGATTGCTTTAATGAAGTTAGTAATTCCGTGCCATTGTCATATTTGACTGGCAACTGAAAATGAGTTAGAAACGAGGTAGCTAACTAACTAAAATTATAAAAAGTGCCTCGCGGTAACTCAATGTACCACTTGGCCGCAAGACCAATTAGAGTGTGCTGGAAAAGCCTTAGACGGATTGAATCATCTGAAATGGAGTTAGACGCACACTAGAGGTGATAAGTCATCACATGGTTCGACGGGTCCTCTCCTGATTTGCCTTCGAACTTAGGAATATCACTAGGCAACTTATTCGGCATTGGCAGCCAAAACAGAAGATAATTAATGGGATCGTTTGTTAGGCGCGACAAGTCAGGCAAGTCCAAAGTTGCGATAAACGGTAACTGACGATTAGGGTCCCTAAAAATCTGAGTCATGAGACCAGCCCCAAGAGGAGGATATCCAGGATAACTAGGAATAGGGATTGCATTTGGGATATTGTATCCTCCCGAAAAACCAAGATTAACCGGACCGTACTGGGGTTGCTGAGGTTGTTGATATGTGTACCCAGGGTACGGTTGATACTGATAGACTAGCTTCTTCACAGCAGGACCGAATTGGTATTGTCCCTGGTACGGTTGATAAGTAAATTTTGGTTGACTTGTGACAACCATACTTGAACCAGGTTGTCCTATAGGCATCTGAACCGAAGTTTGAATCGTGGATCCAGACGGTGGTAAAGATGTCTGAGGAGTAGATACAGGAACAGTAGAAACCGGAGCTGTTGATACTCCGGAAGTAGGTGGGGTAGATTGAACAGATGTTGCGGCAGTTGTAGCAGTCATTTGAGGCGGAGTACGAGGCGTACTAGGCCCAGGCTGAGAAACTACCGAAGGTACAGAAGTTTGAATATTAGACTGGACAGGTTGCTGGGGTGTACCAGAAACTAAGGGTTGTCCAGTTTGAGATGACAACTGTACATTTGGCTGCAACACCTGTTGAGTTTGCGATGGATCCCACACTAAATTCATTCTGGGGTACGGACCCATAACAGGTTGAGAATATTGAGGACCATAACCGGGTTGAGGGTAGGATTGATAATTCAAAGGTACATTTCCCGTTCCTTGAACATATGATTGACCGGAGGGTGGTTGGAAACCTTGGTTCGAGTACTGACCTTGGGGTTGATACCCTTGAGGCACGTACTGATACTGGGGTTGACCTTGAGGTATAAATTGATACTGGGGTTGACCTTGGGGTACATATTGAGTCTGGGGTTGACCTTGAGGAACGTACTGTCCCGTAGGTATGTACTGTCCTTGAGGTTGCCCCCCAGGCGCAAATTGGGTACCTTAAGGTTTCCCCCCAGGCGATAATTGAGGATTTTGAGGCTGCCCCCCAGGCGATAACTGGCCACCTTGAAGTTGAGGATTGGGAATAGAACCTGACATCATGAGAATATCTTCTACTCTCAACGGCTTAGTACCATTGCTTCCAGTTAATAACCCTTGTTCAATGGGTTGAGGAGATGCTCCTGAAAAAGTACCAGAAAGTGACTGATACCCAAAGGGAACAAAAGGACCACCGTACAAAAAGGATCCGGGCGATTGAATAAACATGGACGACTGTCTTGACATATTTAACGAAGGATAATAACCTCTAGGTGTTGGGTGATAAGGAACACGAGGTGGTGAAAAACTTAACCCTGGGTTTTCTAAGAAATTAGTCAAAGAAAGATACCAAGCACTGCTCCTAGGTGGACTGTAAAAAATTGATTCACGCTCCCTTAGCTCAATAGCAGGTTGATTTTCAAGGATAGGGATGCCTACTTCTTCTTCCGGAGTAGCAAGTTCTTCGATAGCTATAAGTCCAGAAGGAAGATCTTGGGTGATTATTCTTTCTACCCTAGGTGAACCAGGACCACTAGAAGCTGGAGAAGCAAACCCCGATGTCGGAGTAGCAGCAAATTCACTTTCAGGTTCGGATATTTCAGGTTCCTCACCTATATCACTAGTAGACGAAAAGCTACCAGTAACTTCGGAAACAGACACTGATTGTGGATTATAATCTGCTACTAAAGCTTGAAAATCAGGATGTACCACCAAAGAAGACTCTCCTTCTTCAGGTGACCCAACTCTACTGTCTCTAGGAGTTACGAGGACTTTCAACCCTTCAGGCTGGCTTGGTGAAAACTCAGGAGGTTGGCCCCGAAGTCTATGGGACTTCCTCGGTAATTCAGCCATGGTTAAAAACTTTTAACTACTTCACACGCAAACAAAGTAAAATCTCAATGAAAACCACCTAAAGCCTCTAAAGAACCAAACAAATTTGAATCACACGCCTAAAGAATCTAGGAGATCAAACACACACAAACAGTAACTTTCCATACTGAAAACACTAGTTGGTGATGAAATCCAACGTCGCAGAGTTCAATACAGAAATGGCGGTTGGAACAGTTACCCCGGCAACCTGCTTAATGAATAGACTGCCACAAGTTCCTCCACTTAACCGTTTCGAGTGAAGAGAACCCCCCAGAAAATCCAAGTGAGTCTAGCCGACGTCTGCTCTAGGTACAGTGGGATCTTCCCACCACTGTCACCTTAGGAAGAATCCTAAAGAATATGGCCACTAAGGTTACCAACTGAAACAAATATACCTGGGGCAACAGTCTACGATCCGATACGCACGCAAGGGCAGAGTAGCAAGCTCAATCCCCTTGAAGGCTCCTTGACATAATCCAAGGTTTACCAACAAGTGACCCCAGGCTCCTCGACAATGGTTAATCCGAGGTTTACCGTTTTTAATATGTGAATATCTGGTGTCGTTCCCAATGAGGAAGGATTGATTCCCACACTGGTTCGGACACGATCTCGTGCTTCTCCTTTAATCTCGTGCTTCTCCTTTAAGAGGAGCTTTCCCAGAGCATAAAATCAACAATTGGATTTCTTCCCTACCACAAGATATAGCTACTTGTTTGTTTTTACTGTCTTGGAGAGTTAATTACTCTCTTACTCCAAGACACTAGCCTAAGCTATGTTGGTGTATCAGAGCCCTAGAAATAAAAATGTTACTAGATGAATTTTACTTTAAGCGTTATTTTTATTGGTTTTTATTTAAGTCAAAAGGTGCGGAGATGAAACTCGTGGTATGAAGACTCGACTCAAAATCACTAAAAATGCACCTAAGATGATTTAAACAATCTTTTCCCTTCGATGAACTTCTAGCTAGGAAAGAGTTTGAGAATGAAAATACTTTGTAAACACAAATCTTTCTTAACAAACAAATTAAAAGAAGAGCTTTTGTCCTTTCCAATGCACTCAAAATGAGACAACTAGTTATTTTCACAAAAATTTCCCTTTTCTTTTCAAAGCACTCAACCACTACGAAAACAAACTTTTTCCAAAAGAGATTTTTTTATTTTTTATAAAACACTCAAAACTATGCAAACGACTAACTTTAATATCTATAAATTATAAAAACTTTTTTGAAGTCAAAGCCTACCAGATGTCTTTTTTAAGGATGTTTTACTTAGCTAGATGTAAACTAAGGACCAATTTATGCAGAATCACAAATCAGTCAAAAACAACCAATTTTGTTTTCTTTTTAAAAATGAAAATCCAAACTTTTAAACACAAGCTTTTCAAAGTTTTGTAAAGAGAAAACACAAAGCGGATTCCTCAACAAGGGTAGATTTCATAAATGGTCAGACTCATAAGAAGGCTAGTAGAGACCAAGGTGATCTGAGGTTCCTACAGCTTCTAAGCTTAGAGCTACTACAAGACCAAAATGAAAAACAAACCCAACAAGCAAAACTCCTAGGAATTTCACCTAAAACCCTAACACCAATGAAATCAACCTAAGGAAAGCTTCTGACAGGTTATATGCAGGTCTGGGCAGTGGATAATAACTTCTAAACAAAAACTAAGCTGACTAACAGAGGAAATCTTAGGTTTTTCAAAATTTTGACAGGGTCCGCAGGCCCACAGTTAACACAGGTGCGGTACCGCTCTGTGCTAAAAGCAAAAGTGTGGATAAGTACGCACTGTGTCAAAAGGCTAGGGTGCGGTCCTCTCCCAAAGTTATGAAAAACGAAAAATAACCCTGGATCTACAATTTCCACCCAATTCCACACACAACAAGCCAAAAACAGAAACAAAAACACAGTTTCTCAGGTCAAAGTAAAAACAAGGAAAAAATCAAGTCCCCAGTGGAGTCGCCATTTTGTCACACGGAATAAGTCGATCTTGCGGACAAGATAGACCTTCCTAGAATCTAAAGAAGACCTAATGACAAGCAAACCAATCACACACTATCTTTCTCTAAATATGCTTTTATAAACAAAGGCAAACAAGTGTTTTAGGCCTACCTTAGGTCCAACGCAAGTTTGTGGAAGCCTTCGCTCCTTCGATCCAAATGAGCTCCCTTGTCGCGAATCTGCAAACACAAACAAGCAAACAAATTAAATAGCACCTGAAAAGCCAATATCATAAAACATATTTAACATGAAAGTCAAGGAATTCATGAAACAAATGACATGAGACAATTTGTTGAGAAAAATGAGTCTGATTGTATTAATTCAAATCAAAGAAGAACTTTAAAACCTGTGCCTTGATGTTGTACAAGCTCCTCCCAGGGTCCAGCAAGAAGTCTCCTCTACTTTGACAAGTTTCACTATTTTCCCAATGAAGCCAAAAAGGCATGTGATCTCTCCTCTCAAGCTCAACTAGGAAGTCTTAATTTCACCAGCATTTACCCTCAAAAATCTTCAGCTTCTAACCTCTCTAGCAACCAGCCCAATGCCTGAATTTATAGTGCAATGGAGGGAAGTTACTAGGTCCTCCTTCAAAGGGATAAAGCCCTCCTTCAAAGGGATAACTCCTCTCATCAAGGGATTAGCTCCTTCTCTTTTGGGATGCATGAACCACCTAAGAGCGGCCAATCCACGTCAAAATTCCTTCTAGAATCATCTAGAATTAACCCAAAGTGAGATTTTTAGAATAAACTTGCACCTTTTTTACTTTCACAGGGGTCTGCACCCACACCTTTAGGGACAGAGCGGGCAGGTCCGCAGTTTTTGTAAACAGAAGGTGCGGGACCGCAGGAAAGAGTGAGAGAAAGTTCGGAACCAGAGCTTTATTGATTTTCAATGTCTTTCTCTCATTTTCAAAGCTTGACTTGAAGAGCTAAGGTCTGAGACTTGCTTAGGAGGATAGTACAAGTGATGATAAACCCATACTGACTACAAATAATCATGGTGACGATATTTTTGTGTAACAATTGTTCACATACAATTTTGCAGGAAACAAAAAATGAAAATAGTGTGAATTGATGCACGACACAGACAAGTTTATGGTTATTGCTTTATTCATAATAGGGCACCTAACTATCATCAAATGTGCCACGATACTGCAACAATCGTTGTGTACGAGCATTGAAGACCACTGTGTATAGTTGTTGTAGGGACAAAATTTTAATTTAAAAAAAAAATCCCTTTTTTATTTAATCATATATTGGCAGCTCGTTGTGGCCACGCAACATAATCAACTTGAGCTTGACAGTAGTTTGGGGTGGAACGACTCCATGACGGTTGCGACTCTGGTGGAGGGACGTCAGACGATTGCCATTGAAAATGGTGGTCACAAGCGGCCAATGAATTAACTCAAGTCAAGGTGTATCAGTTGGCGGCGATCAAGGCTCTGTTGGTTTGTGACTGTGTGGTGGGTTGTGGAAATAGTATTTTGGGTGGCATATCATGCTGCAACAATGAAGAAATGGCTATGCATAAGTTGAGTGTGTTGGAGAGGCAGTGGTCAAGGGATTAAGTGTTAGCTAGTCCACCGCTCTTGAAGTGTACGACGACATCGTTGTTGGGCGTCAGATCATTAAGGAAGTCGAGGCATCTAGGGGGGGTTTGACAGCGTAGGTGGTTAGTCAGCGAGGGACGACTGCGGTCTATGAGGGGTGACGAATTGCGTATGCGGGCCAACCAAGTCAAATTTATTTTTTATTATTTTTGTTTTATTTTTATTATATTTACTCCTTTTTTTTCTTTTTTTTTATCTGGTGGTTCATAGACACCCGTGGTCGCTGCGTGGCCACTACATCCATGGAAATTTCTGAGCTTGATCAAGGGTATCAAGAACCATGGCCAATAGCTAGGCCTAACCCCAAGGGCTTCGGGGAGAATTGACCTTGTGACCTCCCGAACAACGAGGCACTTATTTGACCAGTTGATGTAACCCTTAGGGCTTTTTTTTCCTGTTTTTATATATATGTACCTTTTTTTTAAATAGCCAAGGGATTATTAGCAGAAAATGGAGAAACTCCAACTTGTGTAGCAAATGCTTCAGTCACAATGACAACAAAGTTGAGGATTTTTATAGCCAAGGACCTGTTGTGCAACGATTGAGCAGCCAATAAGGGTGCATTAGAACAAACAAAAACAAATGGAGTCTTTAGTGATGGAATTGGATGAACACCACATATGAAATGAGCGAACATGATTTGTGGGATATTCTCGAGGATTACCTTCGAACTTGGGGATGTCAAAAGGAAGATTGGTAGGCATAATAGGCTAATTCGGGTCATGGAGAAGAGGGTCATTGATGAGCTGGTTGAAATCAGGGAGGCTCAAACCAACCATAAAGGGAAGCAATGGAGTAGTAGTGATCATAGCAGTAGAGATTCCTCTCGTGGGGTTACTTTGGTTGCCACCTTGGTTTCCCACACCCACGTTGGTGCCTAAATTGGTGGTGGTATGGGTTGGGTGGAACGAGCAAAGTTTGTTCTTCAAGTTAAATACTCCAAAAGACTTGGAATATGTAGATCTCCATTGAGATACAAGAATATATATATATATATATATATATATATATATATATATATATATATATATATATATATATATATATATTAAAATGTATGAATGAGAATGATGATACAATTGAGAGTGAGGGTCCTATATATAACCAAGTAAGTACCCTTTCACGAATAGTTATGCATATAGAGACATGTCTCTTCCCTACTAATTATTAGTTAATTAATCATTGTTTATGTCTATTATTATTTATATTATTTTTACTATTTTTTATACATATTTTATACATAACATTGTTTTCCTCCTCAAAAAAACTTTGTCCTCAAATTTTACTGATGAAAGGCTTGATCTCTTTTTTCTATTTGAATGTCTTCTTATCTCGGAACTGTCATCTTCATCGAAACAAGATGATATGATCCTCTAAGTGATAAAAAAAATTGTCGCACTGAGAAGGGATCAGACCATCCTAAATTAATCTTCTGTGAGACTTGGCAATTACTTGATAACTGAGATAACTTATTATCATCAGATTGGATTGTGCTAACATCATTTTCCTTTGGAACATAATTTTGTTGTTTATGTTCTATGTGATACGAATTCATAAATTGATTGAGATGTTTGTTCTTGTGATTTGGGTGTAGATAAGGAATTCTTTTGGTCTGTCTTTCCCTTATCATATGTGAGGCAAGATTTTTATTTACTTCAAGTTCTGATGTCGTCGAGTTGGTTATAGAATCTTCACTTGGGTTTTTCCTCATCTGAACTGCAACATTTGAATATGTTTTCCCTTCAACTGGGTTGACATTTTCTTGAGTTCTGATATTGATTGTATCAGTATTCATTCCTCTTTCTTCAACTTGGTCAGCTACGTTTGAAGACTTTGATATGTTTTCTGTGTTGAGTTCTTCTAATTTTCTTTTCAATATTTTCTTGTCATTTGTAAATTTCTTAATTTGCGTCAATAATATCTCGTTGTGGTCTTTGAGGCAAGTAACTTTCAGTTTTTTTAGTGGTGATTTTTTCAATTTCCCTTTGCATATTTTGTATCACTTTTTTACCTTCTTGAGAAATTATTTTTGCGATATCTTGCATATCTTCTGGTGTTACAAACTCTGGCCTCACTATAACATCTTGTAATGTTATTTTTTTCTTTTTGTATGAAAATGTCAAAAACTTGTTTTTCATATTTAGGATAAAAGATCCTAATGATTCGATCCAGGATGAACCCAGAACTATATCACTATTGTCGCAAAATAAGGTTTTAACTGTGAATTGTGAGACAAAAGTATAGTCTCCAATATTTGGTTGTAGATTGCTTATATTATATTGTTTGTCACTCGTGTCAACAAAATTTGTTTCGATAATATTTGATTCAGAAATCACTAATTGGTTAGCACATTTAGTACAAACATAATTATTATTTTGAGTAGGATCAATAGAGATGATAACATCATTTCCCGCAAGTGATTCTTCGATTTTAAATAGCGCACCAACACATATACTAAAAGTTTTTGGAAATCTTCCCTCTTTCATTTCTGAATTAGAGTCAATTTCTTTCTCGTTATCAATTAACTCCATTTTTATTTGTCGAGATGAACTTAGGGTTTTAAGTAATCCCTTTATAGGACTTCACTTTATTACCCCTTCAACTTTTAATAAGAAACCTTTTAATATTTTTTTCCTTGAAATAATTTCGCATAATTTTAGAATCTAATATTAATAATTCTTCCTGATATATATATATATATATATATATATATATATATAATCTTTTGTTTTTTTTTTTTGGTGCTTCACCTTATTCTTTCTTCTTTCTATAGCTATTTTGATAATTCACTTTATATTATTGTATCTAATGTCTAGTAAGTCAACTTTTACAAGGAGGACTTGGAATCTGATTTTTAATTGTATGGGCCTTGTTCAGCGGTTTCTTGGTATCAATTGAATTAATAAATAATTATCTTTTGACTTTCCCAAATAACCTTCTAAATCTTTGAATAATTAATGTATGGATTTTTAATGAGTTTTTGAAAAGTCATTGTTAATCAAGGTTGTCATTGATGTCAATATAGAAGTGTTTGTGATGGAAAATTATTTGATACATGATTTCCCATTGATTCCCATTGATCATAATGCTCATAGTGATGAAATTTTGATATATGAGGATATGATGAGATGGAAGACCCAAGTGGATTGAACAACAGGAGGTCAATTGAACAGCAAATGACGCAGTAGATCCAGTAAAGCAACAGGAGGAAGAAGCCAAAGAGTAAGATGAATAGTTTATCAAAAGCCATCAAAGAAACAAGTCACAGGAGCAACAGCTATCGGAAGAGTGGGGATAGGAAAGTATGGACTTCCGTGATTGTGGATGAAGTCCTACACTCAATCCTAGTCGTCGATCTCATAGTCAACCCTCAAATCATGGTCAACTGTGGGGGTTAAGGTCGTTTTTAATCCATGTGCCAGTCGAAGTCCCGCAAATCCTCCGATTGCAATAACATTGTGGACCCGCTGCACCATTATAATACGTCCTAAAGAAATATCACATCTATCGCATATCGCAAGTCTTGAAGAAATGCAACGATGGTAAACTGCGATTGCAATAAGATTTGTGGACCCGACAAACAGTCGATTACGATGGAGCTATGGACCCGACGGATCTATTGATGACTGTTTAATATTATATCGCGTCCATTTCATCAGCAGTATGAATATCGGCCATGTTACATCGGTGATGTTAAGAGTTGTGATTGCGATTGATGACGTGGATGTGGGACCTCATTAGGTACGATCTCTCCTATGAAATCCTCCGTAAATAATGAGTCTATTGTATGAATATTAAAAAAGGGCCCCTCTAATATAATTTTAATATGCAACATCTATTGTAATTTGGCCTCTCTTCCAAATGAATGTGTCTTTTGAGTATTGGTGAACTCGAAGAGACAGAGGAAGCCGAAGATCGGGAAGTTGAAGGTCGAGTGAGCGCAGATGAAGCCAAAGATCAAGCGAGTGAAGAAGGAAGCCGAAAGGTCAAGTGAGCGCAGAGGAAGTCGAAGATCAAGCGAGCGAAGAAGGTCGAGTGAGAGCAGAGGAAGCCGAAGGGCCCAGCGGAAGAAGAAGGAAACCAAACGTCAAACATTCTATTCACTGGGTTATTTATTGAAAAGCTTGGACCTGTGTTTTGAAGTGATTTCAGATAACAGTTCAAAAGGACACTCTGCGGATCTAAGAAGATTATCTGAGCATGAACAGGGGAGGGTTGTTTTTTAATTGAATGCACAATATGAAACTGTGACAGTCACTCCTATGAAGAAGTCATTCTTGAAATAGTTACTCCTGAAGCAGTTACTGTGACAGTAAGAACAGAGGGTCAAAACAGAGTTGTTTTTTAAAAGACATTGAGGCCTAGCGCAGATATCTTGTTGAGAAGTATCAACGAATATTGGAGACATTATTGGAAATCATGATGGCTATTTGAAATCATCATGAGGTAACTTTGTAGAATCTATGTGGGCAATATGAAGAGTTGTGAAGACTCCTTCATATGAAGACAGGTTGTCATTGATGATGTAGCATGGAGACTACAGTAAAGTTGTAGATTGACAGAATTCAGTGAAGAAGATTTTGGGAGCAGAGAATTACTACCAAACATATCCAGACAATATATAGCAGAGGGTTGGAGCCCTTGGGGTTGGTGCCTCAGAATTGGAAGGATTGGTGTCCTTGGAGTTGGTGCTCCTAAATCCAAAGTTGGTGCCGTGGAGGTTGGAGCCTCACAAAAAGTCCAAGTGGGTGCTTAGCAACATGTTGGAGCCTTATATATATTGTATTTGATTTAATGTAAAGATTATATCAATAAAAGAATGTATTCCTATTGTTCATTTTGTGTTCTAAATATAAATGATTTAACTGGTAAAAATAACAATTGAAAAGGAATATTGATTCATCCCCCCCCCCCCCTCAGTATTTACAACAATTGGTATCAGATCCAGTACCTTCACTCAAAGCCTAACAGCTTGAAGGTCGATCATTAGAACACAAATGACAAAGCCAAGGAAGAAAGTCTCTAATCCTCCTAAAGATGTGTGTCCCTCTACCACTGAAATAGAAGACAATCAATTTGTGGAGGCTCCATGGTTCAATGGAAACTTTGATATATGGGAAGTAAGAATGAGGAATTTCTTAAAGACTCAAGGCATTGGAATCTAGAAATCAGTGATAGTTGATAACATGATGTATGGAGAATCCAAGGAGTACAATGCAAAAGCAATGAAGGCAATTTTGAATGGGCTACCTGATTCTATAAAGAAAAATTTAGGAAAATATGGGACAAACTTCATGATCTTCACTCAAAAGGAGCACTGACAATCATCTCTAGTCAAGAAAATGATGGAAAAAAAGAAGAAAATCCAGAGCCCATCAAGGAAGTTGAAGATAAGATTGATGACATCAAGGCTAAAGAAAACCTAGAAAATGAAGAGAATGAAAAAGACTTTGTAGAAGATCTCCTCACTAAACTTATGGCTGCCATGGAAGAGATTATCAATTTGAAAAAGGAAAACGAGGAACTTAATAAGAAAGCACTAGCTGGTGACCAAGACCAAACAAGGAAGAAAGTTGACCTTGTTAAGCTTCAAGTACAAGAAAGGGATGAAGAGCTTGCCAAGCTTAAGAAGGAATTTCATCAAAGCAAAAGAAAGCATCATGAAGAAGTCATATCCATGACAAATCAATTGGATAAAGCAAAGAAACGGGAAGATACCTTGTCAAGTCAACTTGAAAAAAGGCACAAGAGCTTGAACAAACTTGAAGAAGAGATTGGTTAGTACAAGGTAGAGGTCTCCTCTCTCAAATCTCAACTACAAGAAGCAAGAAAGTTAGCACAAGGAGCTGAGAAGACAATGGAAGCATTGGCAATCATAGAAGGACAGGTTGATGAAGCAGAAAATGAGAGAAACACCATGATATGTCAACTAAAAGCAAAGGATGGAGAAATATTCAAATTAAAATCTAACATCAACCTTCTCAAGGCCGAAACATGTAAAGCTAAAAGGATCAAGGAAGAAATGGAGAGCAGTCTAGCAAAGGAAAATGAAGAAATCTTCAAAATTAAGTCATATATCATCTCCCTTAAATTAGAAGAAAATGAAGCAATACGTATTAAGGAAGAGATTGAGAAACAACTTGCTAAGAAGAATAATGATTGCAAAAGATTGGAAGAAGAGATTGTCTTCCTCAAGAAAAAGGTTGAAGGGATGGACAAAACCTTGAAGAGCTCTCAAGCCTTGGATGACATGCTCAGCCATCAAAGATGTCCATTTGATAAATCAGGTCTCAGGTATGCAGGTGAATCCTCAAGCAAGAATGATAATGCTTCAAACAAAAAGGATGTGAGGAAGCCAGAAAGAAATGTTGATGCTCCCAGTTCCAGCAAAGGCAAGGAGAAGAGTCAAGGAAACAATGGAAGAAATCCCGCTCCAAGAAGAAATGTAGATGATGTCAAGGATGCGAGAAGCAATGGTTATCATCAAAGGATCTCAAGGCAGAAAGACTTCAGAAGTACATCAAGGAAATCTCCATCTCCCAGGTACCAAATTTTATTTCTTGGTTATTGTTATGGTTGTACAAACTTTGGAACATGGCAAAAGATTGTAGGGCATATCATAAAGATAGATATTATGGTCCCCAACAATCTTTAAGGAACAATTTTGCAGAAAGAAGTCATGAATTCCTATTCATGAACAACATAGAATTCTTCAAGTGTCATAACATTGGTCATATGGCACATAATTGTAACTTGATTTGGGCACCTACTCAAGCTAGAACTATGCTAGATAAGAAAGTTACACAAGTATGGAGAAGGAAGCAAATACAATTCGAAAGTCCCTTGAACTCTCCAACCAACAACACATGTTGTTGACCTGATCTTCGACAATCTAAGCATTTGATGGGGAGACTCTGCCAAAAGGAAGATCATGCATACAGTTAGGGGGAGCTTATGATGATTAAGCATTCTTGCAGAAGCCATCTATGAATGGGCCTTATGTAATCCTTGATGAGCTATATTAACAATCATTCTTTGATAAAGATCATTTCTCAGGAGCACTACATTGAAGAACATGATCTTGTAACCATTCTTTGGACTGTTGTTGAAGATGTTTTCCACTTGATCACTAAGCAGAAATTGGAGCAGCAGAGAAGGCCATCCAATGCTAGAGAAATAGGGCTAATAACTATGTTGTTGGTATTACAGAAGTTGAATGTCTCGACTCAGGGATATAATGTGAGAACAGGTAAATCAAGGACAGTAATAGAGGCTTTGTTTGAAGGGAAAATCAGCTTATAGTTTTCAATTTTGTAGCAGTAACATGAATCTTGATACGATTCCGAAGTATATGAGGTGTCAGTTGTTAGAGGAAGATCTGGAAGGAAGGATTTATAAGGGCATAATGCCAGAAACAGGGGAGGAGGTGACTCTCAAGGTCACTTACACACATTTTACGGAAGGAATTCCCCCCACTTCCATCAGAGAGATATCAATTTTACGGATGTTGTCTGATAGCGCCTGCAACATCGTCAAGTTGCGAGATGTGGAACGTCGAAAGAGTCGACACGACCAATTTCGCCTTCATATAGTATTTGATGATATGAAGTCAAACCTTTTTTATTTATCAACAGATATCGGACGCGGTCGCTCACAATACCGCCCCTGGTTATCAAGAAAATTATGTACGAGCTTGTGAAAGGCATTGCTTCTATGCACGGCCATGGTGTCATGCACAGAAGCCTGAATCCTAAAGCTATATGGATAGAAACGGAGGACAGGGAATTTGTGTCACTGAAAATCACAAGGTTTTGTCTGGGAAGAGCTACCGATTTATCTGGCAAGGCTTATACGAAGAGGGTAGGGGTGCGCTGGTACATATCTCCCGAACTGCTCTTGGGTCAGGATACCTACTGTCTTTCTGTTGACATGTGGAATGTTGGCTGCATTTTTGCTGAATTGTATAGAAGGGAGCCTCTCTTTGTGGGATGGAATGATTTCGAGATTCTTCAGGCGATCTTCAGCTTGCTCAGAACTCCAAATGAAGAAGTTTGGCCGGGAGTTTCACAACTCAGTTATTGGCATCCTTTTCCTCAATGGGAGCCCTGTGATCTCAAAACCAAAGTCCCAGATTTAGATGATGATGCTTTCGATTTGTTATCAAAACTGTTGTACTGGCTTGAAACTACATGAACATGTGAAAGAAAATATGGTTTGATGCTTTGAAGGAATCTTGATTTGAAGAAAGATAGCGAGAATGACAATTTCAGTGGCATCTTCTCCTGATTCAGACTATAAAGACTCCTTAATTCTGACTATGAAGACAACAAAATTCAGATTGCAGAAGCATAAAAAATTGGACTTGAACATTTGGTGTATGGCTATTTGGACCCTATTTGGAAGCATTGAAATGGAGCATCTTTAAGCATTGTTGAAAGCATTATGAAGAAGTTATGAGACATGAAGAGGGGATAATGTGCTAGTTGATGATGAGGAAGCAATCCTTCTATCTTGAGTAAAAAGAAGAGCACCACGACAGGGGGAGTAACATACCCATAAAAATATACTATTCATAAAGAACAGAAGTAGTTCGACAGGGGGAGTCCTTGTGCACTCCTTTGCCATTGATGTCAAAGGGGGAGAGAAGAAGAATATTTCCATCAATGACAAAGGAGGAGATTGTTAATCTAGGTTGTCATTGATGTCAATATAGCAGTGTTTGTGATGGCAAATTCTTTAATACATGATTGCCCATTGATGCCCATTGATCATAATGCTCATACTGATGAAAGTTTGATATATGATGATATGATGAGATGGAGGACCCAAGTGGATTGAATAGCAGGAGGTCAATTGAACAGCAAATGACGCATCAACTGAACAGCAAATGACGCAAGAGGTCAATTAATCAGCAATTAAACAGCAAATGATGCAATAGATCCAGTAAAGCAACAAGAGCAAGAAGCCAAAGAGTAAGATGAAGAGTTTATCGAAAGCCATCAAAGAAACAAGTCACAGGTGCAACAGCTATCGAAAGAGCGGGGGTAGGAAAGTATGGACTTCCTTGATCGTGGCTGAAGTCTCGCACTCAATCCTAGCTGTCGATCTCATAGTCAACCCTTAGATCACGGTCAACTGTGGGGGTTAAGGTTGTTTTTAATCCATGTGCTAGTCGAAATCCTGCAAATTCTCCGATTGTGATAACATTGTGGACCCACTACACCATTATAATATGTCCTAAAGAAATATCGCATATGTCGCATATCGCAAGTCTTGAAGAAATGTAACGATGGTAAATTGTGATTGCGATAAGACTTGTGGACTCGATAGACCGCCGAATGCAATGGAGCTATGGACCCGACGGATCTATTGACGACTGTTTAATATTATATCATGTCCATTTCATTGGCAATATGAATATCAACCATGTTACATCGGTGATGTTAAGAGTTGTGATTGCGATTGATGACGTGGATGTGGGACCTCATTGGGTACAGTCTCTCCTATGAAATCCTCCATAAATAATGAGTCTACTATATGAATATTAAAAAAGGGCCTCTTTGATATAATTTTAATATGAAACATCTATTGTAATTCGGCCTCTCTTCCAAATGAACTTGTCTTTTGAGTATTGGTGAACTCGAAGAGACAGAGGAAGCCGAAGGTCAAGTGAGCACAGAGGAAGCCGAAGATCAAGCAAGCGAAGAAGGAAGCCGAAAGGTCGAGTGAGCATAGAGGAAGCCAAAGATCAAGAGAAAGAAGAAGGTCGAGTGAGCGCAGAAGAAGCCGAAGGGCCCAGCAGAAGAAGGAAACTGAACGTCAAACATTCTGTTGACTGGGTTATTTATTGAAAAGCTCGGACCTGTGTTTTGAAGTGATTTCAGATAACAGTTCAAAAGGACACTCTGCGGATCTAAGAAGATTATCTAAGTATGAACAGGGAAGGGTTGTTTTTTTAATTGAACGCACAATATGAAACTGTAATAGTCACTCCTCTGAAGAAGTCATTCTTGAAGCAGTTACTCCTGAAGCCTCACTCCCAAAGCAGCTACTGTGATAGTAAGAACAGAGGGTCGAAACAGAAATGATTTTGAAAAGACATTGAGTCCTAGCACAAATATCTTGTTGATAAGTATCAGCAGATCTTAGAGACATTATTGGAAATCATGATCGCTATTTGAAATCATCATGAGGTAACTTTGTAGACTCTGTGTGGACAATATGAAGAGTTGTGAAGACTCCTTCATATGAAGATAGGTTGTCATTAATGATGTAACATGGAGACTACAGTAAGGCTGTAGATTGACAAAATTCGATGAAGAAGATTTTGGGAGCAGAGAATTACTACCAAACATATCTAGACAATATATAGCAGAGGGTTGGAGCCCTTGGGGTTGGTGCCTCAGAATTGGAAGGATTGGTGTCCTTGGAGTTGGTGCTCCTAAATCCAAGGTTGTGACTTGACAAGACAGGGTTGGTGCCCTAGAGGTTCGAGCCTCACAAAAATTCTAAGTTGGTGCTTGGCAACATGTTGGAGGCTTATATATATTGTATCTGATTTATTGTAAAGATTATATCAATAAAAGCATTTATTCCTATTTTTCATTTTGTGTTCTAAGTATAAATGATTATACTGATAAAAATAACAATTGGAAAGGAATACTGGTTCACCCCCCCCCCCCCCCCCCCCCCCCCCCCCGCCTTCCTCAGTATTTCCAATAGTCACACCCATAATGATATGGTGGCTATTCACCTTCAAGCCCTACTACTCTTAATGGAAAAGCATGTAAAAAGAAATGAGAAGAGAAGGCAAGGGCAGTTTTGATTCTCTTCGACAGTCATAACCTATATCCATGACTGCCCAAACTAGAGGGTATGTGAAGACTATTACACGTTTGAAAAATGTCGTTTGTATGGTAAAATATGGCTGGCCGAAAATCAATCATCATTGTTCACATACAGTTTTGCAGGAAACAAAAAATCAAAATAGTGTGAGTTGATGCAAGACACAGGAAAGTTTATGGTTATTGTTTTATTCATAATAGGGCACCTGACTATCATCGAATGTGCCACGGTACTGCAACAGTCATTGTGTACAAGCATTGAAGACCACTGTGTACAGTTGTTGTAGGGACAAATTTTTAATTTTAAAAAAAAAATCACTTTTTTATTTAATCTGATATTGGCGGCTCGTTGTGGCCATGCAACATAATCAACTTGAGGTTGACGGTAGTTTGGGGTGGAACGACTGCATGACGATTGTGACTCTGGTGGAGGGATGTCAGACGGTTGCGGTTGAAAATGGTGGTCACAAGCGGCAGATGAATTAAATCAAGTCAAGGTGTATCAGCTAGCGGCGGTCAAGGCTCTATTGGTTTTCGACTGTGTGGTGGGTTGTGGAAATAGTATTTTGGGTGGTATATCATGCTGCAACAATGAAGAAATGGTTATGCATAAGTTGAGTGTATCGGAGAGGCAGTGGTCAAGGGATTAAGTGTTAGCTAGTCCACGGCTCTTATAGCGTAAGGCGACATCGCTGTTGGGTGTCAGATCATTGAGGAAGTCGGGGCATCTAGGGGGTCTAATAGTGCAGGTGGCTAGTCAGCGAGGGACACCCGCGATCTATGAGGGGTGACGAATTGCGTATGTGGGCCGACCAAGTCAAATTTATTTTTTTATTATTTTTATTATATTTACTCCTTTTTTTTTTCCTTTTTTTTTATCTCGTGGTTCACAGACACCCGTGGTCACTAGGTGGCCGCTACATCCACAGAAATATATGAGTTTGATTAAGGGTATCAAGCCCCGCGGTCAATAGCTAGTCCTAACCCTAAGGGCTTCAGGGAGAATTGACCCTGTGACCTCCCGAACGGCGAGGCACTTATTTGACCAATTGAGCTAACCCTTAGGGCTTTTTTTTCCTTTTTTTATATATATGTACCTTTTTTTTTTAAATAGCCAAGGGCTTATTAGCAGAAAATGGAGAAACTCCAACTTGTGTAGCGAATGCTTCAATCACAACGGAAATAAAGTTGAGGATTTTTATAGCCAAGGACCTGGATTGGAGAACGCACTTTATGCAATGGTTGAGTAGCCAATAAGGGTGCATTGGAACAAACAAAAACGAATGGAGTCTTCAGTGATGGAATTGGATGAACACCACATATGAAATGAGCGAACACGATTTGTGGGATATTCTCCAGGATAACCTTCGAACTTCGGGATGTCAAAAGGAAGATTGGTAGGCATAACAGGCTAACTCGGGTCATGGAGAAGAGGGTCATTGATGAGCTGATTGAAATCAGGGAGGCTCAAACCAGCCATAAAGGGAAGCAATGGAGTAGGAGTGATCATAGTAGTAGAGGTTCCTCTTGTGGGGTTACTTTGGTTGCCACCTTGGTTTCCCACACCCATGTTGGTGCCTAACATGGTGACGGTATGGGGTTGGGTGGAACGAGCAAAGTTCATTCTTCAAGTTAAATACTCCAAAAGACTTGGAATATGTAGATCTCCATTGAGATACAAGAATATATATATTAAAACGTATGAATAAGAATGATGATACAATTGAGAGTGAGGGTCCTATATATAACCAAGTAAGTACCCTTTCACGAACAATCATGTATGTAGATACATGCCTCTTCCCTACTAATTATTAGTTAATTAATCATTGTTTATGTCTATTATTATTCATATTATTTTTACTATTTTTTATATATATTTTATACATAACATTGTCTTCCTCCTCAAAAAAACTTTGTCCTCAAATCTTACTAATGAAAGGCTTGATCTCTTTTTTCTGTTTGAATGTCTTCTTATCTCGGAACTATCATCTTCATCGAAACAAGATGATATGATCCTCTAAGTGATAAAAAAAAGCGTCGCATTGAGAAGGGATCAGACCATCCTAAATTAATCTTCTATGAGACTTGGAAATTACTTGATAACTGAGATAACTTTTTATTGACAGACTGGATTGTGCTTACATCATTTTCCTTTGGAACACAATCTTTTTGTTTATGTTCTATGTGATACGAATTCGTAAATTGATTGAGATGTTTGTTTTTGTGATTTGGGTGTAGATAAGGAATTCTTTTGGTTTATCTTTCCCTTATCATATGTGAGGCAATATTTTTATTTACTTCAAGTTCTGATGTCGTCGAGTTGGTTAGAGAATCTTCGCTTGGGTATTTCCTCATCTAAACTGCAACATTTGAATATGTTTTCCCTTCAACTATGTTGACATTTTTTTGAGTTCTGATATTGATTTTATCAATATTCATTCCTCTTTCTTCAACTTGGTCAGCTACGTTTGAAGACTTTGATATGTTTTCTGTGTTGAGTTCTTCTAATTTTCTTTTCAATATTTTCTTGTCATTTTTAAGTTTCTTAATTTGCATCAATAATTTCTCATTATGGTCTTTGAGGCAAGTAACTTCTTCAGTTTTTTTAGTAGTGATTTTGACAATTTCCCTTTGCATATTTTGCATTACTTTTTAACCTTCTTGAAAAAATATTTTTGCGATATCTTGCATATCTTCTGGTGTTACGGACTCTGGCCTCACTATAACATCTTGTAATGTTATTTTTTTCTTTTTGTATGAAAATTTCAAAAACTTGCTTTTCATATTTAGGATAAAAGATCCTAATGATTCAATCCAGGGTGAACCCAGAACTATATCACTATTGTCGCAAAATAAGGTTTTAACTGTGAATTGTGAGACAAAAGTATAGTCTCCAATACTTAGTTGTAGATTGCTTATATTGTATTGTTTGTCACTCGTGTCAAAAAAGTTTGTTTCAATTATATTTGATTCAAGAATCACTAATTGGTTAGCACATTTAGTACTTACATAATTATTATTTTGAGTAGGATCAATAGAGATGATGACATCATTTCCGCAAGTGATCCTTCGATTTTAAATAGCACACCAACACATATACTAAAAGTTTTTGGAAATCTTCCCTCTTTCATTTCTGAATTAGACTCAATTTCTTTCTCATTAGAGATTAACTCCATTTTTATTTGTCGAGATAAACTTAGGGTTTTAAGTAATCCCTTTATAGGACTTCACTTTATTACCCCTTCAACTTTTAATAAGAAACCTTAAATATTCTTTTCCTTGAAAGAATTTCGTATAATTTTAGATGCAAATATTAATAATACTTCCTTTTATATATATATATATAATATTTTTGTTTTTTTTTTTTTTTTTTTTTTTGGTGCTTCACCTTATTCTTTCTTCTTTCTATAGCTATTTTGATAATTCACTTTATATTATAGTGTCTAATGTCTAGTAAGTCAACTTTTACAAGGAGGACTTGGAATCTGATTTTTAATCGTATGGGCCTTGTTCGGCGATTTCTTGGTATAAATTGGATTAATAATAATTATCTTTTGACTTTCCCAAATAACCTTCTAACTCTTTGAATAATTAATGTATGGATTTTTACTGAGTTTTTGAAAATTCACACCCATAGTGAGATGGTGGCTATTCACCTTCAAGCCTACTACTCTTAATGGAAAAGCACGTAAAAATAAATGAGAAGACAAGGCAAGGGCAGTTGTAATATCCCTCCCCTTAATAATAAATAATAAATAATATAAATAATAAATAATACAAAAATAATTATTAATAATATAAATAGTAAATAAATCACTTTTTTTTTCCACAGGAAAAAAGCAGTAACCTTTTATTTAAAAAATGAAAAGTTACACAAAGCATATGCATTGAAGCATTTCCATAAGTTGCCCATTGGGCTCGAGTGCTTTTGCACACAATGCAACGTAGCGAGGCTACCGTGCATTTAGAAAGAATGAAAGAAAATAAAAAAGAAAGGAGGAAAGGACAGAAAAACGGGTTCTCGGTAGTGAGTAGAGGACTCACACCTCATGTTTTTCTCCCCTTCTTCTTTTTGACCTTGCGCCACTCTCCTTGAGTGGGCTCGATCGAAGCTAGGACTAACTGTGTTTCTTCTTTCTGTGGAGTTGTATCCTTGTCTGAGTCTGAAGTATCTGAGGGGTGATGCCGTTTGATCCCTCCCATACTCAGATCCTCGCTTGTCTTCTCTGCCTGATTTGAATGGAACTGTGAAACCTTGTTGTCTGATATGTTTTCCTTTTGGGTCTCCTTTCCTTGGGAAGGCTCAGAATTCTCTGTGGGGGTAACTTCCTCCTCTGCTTCTGATTCGTCGTCCTCTGAGTCAGGAGGGGGAAATTGCCATCCTTTCCTCTACTTCCCTTTCTGCTTCTTTTTATTGTTTGCTTTCTTGGCTTATGGGCATGTACTTTGCAACCTACAGTTCCTGCATCTGAAAGCAGTGTTTTCGTAGTCTAGTCCTTGCAGCCAGTTTTGTTGTTTGTATACCAGCCTTATACTTTCCGGCAGTCCTTTACTTAGATCTACTTCCACGCAAATGCGTGCAAAGGTGTAGATCCTCTCATCAGTCCTTTCCAGATCTGTTTTGATATATTTCCCTATGTTGTTCCCAATTCCTTCCAAAACTCGTTCACTCCAAAAGTGAAGGGGAAGGTTATATAGGCGGACCCAGACCGGCATTTTGGAGACAGTCATTTTGTTTGGATCAAAATCTGGAAACCATGGGGTCATAAAAAGACCCGATGTTCCCCAAAACCAAGGCCCAGCACTGATGATTGTATCTCTGACTTCCGTGGATGCGAATTTAACAATGAAAAACCCCTTGGAGCATAAATGTATATCACATTCCATGGTCCAATTGGTGAAGATCCAGTGAAATAGATCCATTGGCTTTGGCCAAAAACTGTTAAATCGGCAGATTAGGGCCTGTGTTTCATATGACTTAACGAAATCTTCAAGTCCTATAGAATCAAAGTTGAGGGTTGGGGTTTGCCCTAGCTGATCTACTATGTATGGCCTAGGTGTATATCCACCTTGATCTGGAGGGGACCCTGGATCTCTGTTACCCTGTAATATGTTTTTGTAAGAGGAGCCTCCCTTGGGTTGATGCTGAGATGTTGTCTTTTTCCCCTTGTCTCCTCCTGAGGAGCTTGGATGTCCCTGGGGCAGAGCCCCTCCTCTCAGCCTAAGGTTTAAAGCAATGGTTGTTTCTGGGCTAATATCATAGTTTTTCAGGGTTCTGCTATCCTGAAGGGACCACCTACCACTGACCAAATGTTGGATCTGAACAGGGTATCCCATCAATGCCCATATTTGCTGTTTCAACTGCATAATGGTGCTTTCTGCATGTACCCACACTAGACTGGTTTTCCCCACAGGGGGTTTAATAAAAATCTGAAAACAAGTTGATGTTACCTGTTGCCTGGGTTCTGGCTGTTCTAGCTGCCCATGACATTGCGCTGCCGCGGCGCTGAGAAGATCAGAAACCCTAGCCATGTTGTTCTCCCGAGCCGCAGAGCTACATGTCGGATCAACCTTATTCAGGCCCCGATTTACTGGATTGTAAGCCAGATCTGGCGGATCGATAGCAGATCTAGGGTTATCTGCCAGCGTCAGAGTCTCACTCTCGTCTATGAAATCCACGCCCACAACTTCCAAGATCTGGGTCTCCACGAAATGTCTGATTCGAGCACAGGGTATGACAGGAATACTGACGGATTTCTTGATCCGCCGAACCAGACCCAGATCGATCAGTCTGTTAACGGCGTCCCCAATCTGCCCCGCCTCTGTCACTACTACGGCTCCAGCCTCTTCTGCATATGACGAAGGTTTCTTCGGATCGCTGCTCCCACCCTCCTGCAAGGCCACCACACCGGCATTTCCACTCCCAGACATTGTATGCACAGGTTGGGCGTTCGATACTCGGGGACCTTAGAGCGCTCGAAGCTCCAAATAAATCACTTAATAATAAATAATAAAAATAATAAATCATAAATGTTAAATAATAAATGATATTAAAAATATATACAAAGAAAATAAATAAAAATAATAAAAATAAAAATAGTAATAACCATACTAAAGCTCTAAATAAGAATAAATAGAAATAAAACAAGAAAACTATCAAAAAGAAGGAAATAAAACAAGAAAGCTAAAAATCAAAAGAAAGTTGCATGTAGACACATGGAGTGTGTGCATGTGGTTCCCCTTCCAATGTTTGTTCTATTTAATAGATGGTGAGGAAGATGAGAGGCATTCCTACATTCCATCTTTCCGAGTTTCTATCTTTCATTCTCTTGGGAGAATGGTGTTCTAAGACTTAGGAGTCACTGGCAGTAGTACGTTGATTGAGGGCTCGGGGGTGGCCAGTTGTAGCAGAATCCTTGCACAATTGAGCCTACGGTTGGGTGGAGAGTCGTCCCCAAAACCTTGTTGTCATCTGGCAGACTTCAATCACAGGTAATATAGGTATGAGCTTATTTGTTTGTTTATGATTTTAATTAGGAAATTAACTTTATATTTACTTTGTACTGTTACAGCAGTTTTGATTCTCTTCGACAGTCATAACTTATATCCATGACTACCCAAACTAGATGGTATGTGACAACTATTACACGTTTGAAAAATGTCGTTTTTATGGTAAAATATGGCGGGCCGAAAATCAATTATCATTGTTCACATACAATTTTGCAAGAAACAAAAAATGAAAATAGTGTGAATTGATGCACGACACAGGCAAGTTTATGGTTATTGTTTTATTCATAATAGGGCACCTAACTATCATTGAATGTGCCACAGTACTGCAACATTCATTTTGTATGAGCATTGAAGACCACTGTGTACGAACAACACTGTGTACAGTTGTTGCAGGGACAAATTTTTTATTTTAAAAAAAAATCCCTTTTTTATTTAATTTGATATTGGCAGCTCGTTGTGGCCATCCAACATAATCAACTTGAGGTTGACGGTAGTTTCGGGTGGAACGACTACATGACGGTTGCGACTCTGTGGAGGGACGTCAGACGGTTGCGGTCGAAAATGGTGGTCACGAGCGGCCGATGAATTAACTCAAGTCAAGCTGTATCAGCTGGCGGCGGTCAAGGCTCTGTTGGTTTATGACTGTGTGGTGGGTTGTGGAAATAGTATTTTGGGTGGCATATCATGCTGCAACAATAAATAAATGGTTAGGCATAAGTTGAGTGTGTCGAAGAGGCAGTGGTCAGGGGATTAAGTGTTAGCTAGTCCACGGCTCTTGCAGCATACGGTGACATCGTTTTTGGGCGTTAGATCATTGAGGAAGTTGAGGCATCCATGGGGGTCTGATAGTGCAGGCGACTAGTTAGCGAGGGACAACCACAGTCTATGAGGGGTGACGAATTGCGTATGCGTGCCGACCAAGTCAAATTTATTTTTTTATTATTTTTGTTTTATTTTTATTATATTTACTCCTTTTTTCTTTTTTTTATCTAGTAGTTCACAGACACCCACGATCACTGGGTGGCCACTACCACCACGAAAATATCTAAGCTTGATGAAAGGTATCAAGCCCCGCGGCCAATAACTAGGCCTAACCCCAAGGGCTTCAGGGAGAATTGACCCTGTGACCTCCCGAACAGCGAGGCACTTATTTGACCAGTTGAGCTAATCCTTGGGGCTTTTTTTCCCTTTTTTATATATATGTACCTTTTTTTTTAAATAGCCAAGGGATTATTAGCAGAAAATGGAGAAACTCCAACTTGTGTAGCAAATGCTTCAGTCACAACGGCAACAAAGTTGAGGATTTTTATAGCCAAAGACCTGGATCGAAGAACGCACTTTGTGCAACGTTTGAGCAGCCAGAGGATCGAATCCCTTTGATACCAAATGGAACGAACAAAGTTTATTCTTCAAGTTAAATAATCCAGAAGACTTGGAATATGTATATCTCCATTGAGATACAAGAATATATATATTAAAATTTATGAATGAGAATGATGATACATTTGAGAGTAAGGGTCATGTATATATAACCATGTAAGTACCCTTTCACGAATGGTCGTGTATGTAGAGACATGCCTATTCCCTACTAATTATTAGTTAATTAATCATTGTTTATGCCTATTATTATTTATATTATTTTTGCCACTTTTTATCCAAGATATTTTACTTATAAATGCATTAGAATTACAAGTAACAAAGTTTATTAACCATGGAACTTACGAGCACATAAAAAAATGCAGAAATAACAAGATAAGCATGAAACCATGACACAAAGATTTGATTACGGAGTTCATCCAATTTGGACTACATCTCCGAGCCCTGCTCAATAGTGGGGAGGCCTTCATTCATTAAGTGGCATAAAAAGAGATAAAAGTACAAGCAACATTCATTTACAATCCTTATACCTCCAAGCTGGAAGATGGATGAAGAATGGAGAGCCGAGCTTCAGAAATAGATAGTACCACTGAAATCCTAGAAAAAAAATCGCGCAGAATTGCCTATTCGAACAACCAATTCAGAGAACTGAAGCTTCTGCACCCTCTTGGAACCTCCCTGCTGCTCAAGGCGAGGTTCCAGTCTACTGCCAGGTCGGGTTACTGTTGTACACAATAGTTTCTAAACATCTATGCTAGTATCCCCTTTTTCTTGTGCTATTAGTCCAATATATATACTTGATCAGATAAATCCTTAATCCTGACAGTTTCCACAAATGACAAGTATAGCAGGCAGGTGGTTTCCATACCGAGAATCTCAGGCCTAGAACATTATGCAAGTAATAACCTGTTTAAACATAGAAAAACCTCCATAACCTATTAATCACGCATTTCCTTAACCCGGTGGCTTTAACACAGAGAATTGACGTTTAAATCAGCGGACAGACCCCATGCCTTTTCATTACGTGATGAGTGATCTGCGATAAAAGGCGGACCTGATGGAAATTATCAACTGCAATGCATAATATATATCAGATCCAATAGAACATCGCGATATCACAATCGGCAGGAACCAACAGGTCTTATGGTTTGTGAACGTGGCATTTGCGATGTGCGATTGCAACCATCGCATCGCAACTCTAGCTTTCTCTGGGGTCGATTCTTTAATGTCTTCCCTCTTGTGATGTGTGATTTGTGATTTATCTCATCGCACTCTAGATTGATCCAGGGCCGATTCTTTAACACTGACCCACCTCCGATTTGTGATTTACGAAATGTGGGGCCAATGGCGGCCTGCCACTTGGTGCTTCCCCATTCGCTAAAGAGTCCTGCCACATCATCTTCTCCTACCACCTGTCCAAGTCAAACATGAATTTTGACTTACTCTAACTTCTTCATATGAGCTCGGATTTGAGTGTCGTTCACATCGTTGGAATAAGGATGATGAGCACTTCAATCTGATGCTAATTTTATCCAAATTCTGCCACTTTGATTTTTGAGCCTTCTTACCATGCCACTAGTACTTTTAAGAGATCCACCTGGATCAATCCTCCCCACTAAGAGCTTTTGGACTGCCAAAATCCCTTTTAAGCAATTGGCAAGTGAGGAAATTTCTCCCTCACTTTTTCTTTCTCCATCCATCAAGCTTTACTCGGATGCATTCTTTTGAAGCCAACACAAATGTACTCCACATCTCCCCATAGTGAAGTTATGGTTTTCCTGTCGAGTATGATATATTCGGGCAACTTGTCTAAATACTCTCATGCAAAATCATCCACGATAGGAATCTATGCAACCTCTTCGATATCCATAACCAATGGAGGTTTACAAAGCTTTAGGTTTTCAACATTCACTACTGAATACATTTGCATATAAGCGAGCAAGTCAAGACAAAAATCATTGTCTCCAATCTTTGCCAATATGGTGAAGGGACCATATCAAATGGGTCTCAATTTCTTCCCTTCTCCCTTCATTCTATCCTTGCTAATGTGGAGTCATACCTTGTCCCCAACTTGAAATGGACGGTCAACTCGATGCTTATCATGTTGAGCTTTATATTGAGCTTGACTCTTCTCCAACTGCTCATGTACTGCCTGATGAATCAAATGTATCTGCTAAATAAACTTCTGTGCTTTGTCCCTATCATCTCATCCATTACCATCCTCATCTTTCCCAAAGACCATTTCTAAGAGATCCCTTTGGTAGATAACCAAAACATGTCTCGAAAGGTGAGCTCTGTGTGGATGAGTGTACTGCTCGATTATATGCATGCTGCACATAAGGAAGTTATTCATCCCACAACTTGGGATGTTTTCCACAATAGCCTCGTAACAAGTGTACCATGATGCAGTTGACGACCTTTGTCTTCCCATCGGTCTGTGGATGAAATTTCATACTTATTTTCATCTTGGTGTCCATCATTCTCCACAAGTTGGTCCAGAACTATCCAAGAAAGCAAAAATATTAATTTGACACAATAGATGTGGGCAACCCAAAATGGACCCAGACATGCTGAAAGAAAAGATAAGCAGTCTGCTCAGCAGTGACCTGCTTTTTACAAGGCATTAAAATACACATTTTACTAAAACGATCCACGATGACATACAAATAGTCGTGACCTTTCCTAGACATAGGCAAACCACCTAGAAAGTCCATGGACACACTTTCCCATGGTCAACTCAGAATAGGGAGTGGTGTGTAGAGCCCAAGTTTTCTATTAGAGGGCTTTGAAACAGAACACAACACACAACCCTTTACAAAATGAGTCACAATGTTTTTCATATGAGGCCAAAAACAAAACCTTTGTAAATGACAAAAAAAATCAACCCCAAAATGACCAGACACAAGAGAGGTATGAGCCTCTCGGATTACATGTACCCTTTCATCTATTGGGTGTGGAACCTAGTTATTTTCTTTATTCAGAGGTATTGCCGTTCGTTGGACCCCAGTTCGTAATGTGACGGCAACACCGCCCGTAAAATGTACTCTACAAGGGGTGTCACGCCCCTACACTTGCGGTAGTCTTCCAACTGCTTATAGCGAGGTGTGGCACCACCGAACACTTTATTTTCACCAATACTTATGTTCGTGGACTACGCCTTAATTCACTTTTCCTTACTTAGTTTGTGTTTCGCAACCAAGCAATATTATGTTTATCCTTTATACTAATGAACACCCATACTCATTCACTATCATCATCAATTATAAAAGAGAACAACAATTGCATAGTATAAAGGGAGGGGCAACTCCCTGTAATATGAGTCTGCCCGATAATATATTAAGAACATCAATTTACAATATACAAGTATGTCTTGGCAAGACCAAGTCTCATACTTAACCAATTTTACAATCAAAGGCAACCCTGCCTTTTACAACCTTGTGCACACCTTGCACGATGGGCGGGTGCTCACCCGAGCCACCAAGACACCCTCGCCAAGTCCAACACAAATCTGCACTTCGACCGAACACCGGGCACACCTTGCCCACGCCTTCACCCAATCTCCAAGTACGAACTACCTCTATGCGTCCTCCAAGACTAGCACATCAGTTATGCGCTCACCTCTTGTCCCTTCTGTGCACTTTAGATCTGCACACTTCACTTGAGCAAATGATGCTTGTCGAATGATGAGTTTGAACGCTCAAACATGCCATAATATATACAAGTTTTAGTGTGGGTGGTGGCTTGCCCAGCCGACCCCCAAACACATGGTTACACACCCCTTCAACGCCTTTACATGTCGGCCTTGCCCTTCCTCATAGGTTGGCCAACCCTCATCGCAAGGCGCTCCCATCGTGGGTATAAAACATTGCATTTTCCCAAGTGTCATAAATCTGTCGTTTACACTTTCGTCACAAGCAGCTCGTCGTTTCGTCGCATTGTCGTGCAGCGCACGCCCGCCCGTGCGCCCGTTCCCGCCCGTACGTCCGCGCGCCCGAGGACCTTACATCCTCCTCCACCTAAAATCGTTGTCGTCCTCGACAACATATCATCCCGGTAGCCATCCACCAAGATCATCACTATCCATGATGTCAACTCCTCCACATAAGGCAAACATCCCTGCAACATATGTAGAACTCCATCTCCATCATGTCTCACCTTAGTGACCAACTGCCACCAAGATAACCATACCAAGGTATACACCTCAACGGTATGTCCTCCATCAGATATCATCTTGATCCATGATCATCGACCCCTCTGCCACAATCTCCACTGCAACATCTCGTGTCGACCTCATCATGTGTCATTCCTCCATGTAGTCTTCCATCAGATGCCAACACATTTGTATCATGTGTTACCATGTCTTCGACTAATGCCAACATATCTGTGCACATTGGTACCCCTCATAACTCGAACTAGTCGAGTGATCAGTCCAACCATACGCCCAAATCATAAGAATGCACATCCTTATGCCACCACAAGTCTTTCCCTGACTTCTGCTACATCTCGGACTCATCAAGAATCTATCAATCCATGCTCAGGTCCATGGAAACTCCATCCCATCTGCAACGTGCTCCATATAACCTGATGTCCATGACTCTAGTTGTCCATGATGTCCAACCCATGTAGACTCCATCCCAACCTCTGGTCATCTGCATCCAATTCTGCAATCTGTCATAAAGAAGCCTCCTTCAAGGCCCCTTGTAAAGTTGGTGTGGTTCCTATCAGGCCAGGGTAACTCCACATTGAACAAGAGAGAAAACTGAGTGATATTATTCATTAGGTAACTCATGTTTATATACAAAAGCAAAACGGATCAGTTCATCTTCTAGATGACTGTCCAGTTCACCCATCCGTTTCGGATTAGGTGTCAACATTCCCCCCCTTAATCTGAAGGGATGTTGGTGAGTCCAAGCATCGTTCTGAATCTTTCAAGCTTTTCTCTTCCAAGCGCTTTGGTGAAGATGTCTGCAATTTGCTCGTTTGTGGAACAATGACGGAGATGAATTGTTTTGGCCTCAACATGATGTCGGATCAGATGATATTTAGTATTGATGTGCTTAGTACGATCATGGAATTTTGGGTTCTTGGCCAACTTTATTGCAGATGTGTTATCAATCATGAGTGGAGTTGATTGTATTTGTTTTACCTGCAAATCTTCAAGAATTTTCCTGAGCCGCACAATTTCTTTCGTTGCTTCAGCTTCTGCCACATATTCTGCTTCTGTTGTGGAATATGCTGGTACTGATTGTTTGCGTGATCTCCAGGAGACAACTCCCGATCCAAGACTCATAGCATATCCTGAAGTAGATACCCCAGTTTCTTTGTCTCCATCGAAGTCTGAATCAGAGTATCCAATCAAGTTGAAGTCGTCCACCTGTGTATACTTGATTCCAAGGTCTTGAGTTCCCTTCAAGTACCTTAGAACTCTTTTTGCAGCAGACCAATGTCCCTCACAAGGCTTTTGCATAAACCTGGAGAGGATTCCAACAGCAAATGAAATGTTTGGTCTGGTAGTAGTGAGGTAGATGAGACTTCCTACAAGCTGTCTATACTTTGTTGCATCCTCAAATTCCTTTCCTTCAATAGATGTGAGCTTCAAGTTTTGTTCCATTGGAGTAGAAAGGGGATTGCACTCTGTCATGCCAAATCTGTTTAACAAATCTCCAATGTATTTCTTTTGAGAAAGAAATATGGACTTTGGATGTTGGGTTACTTCAATGCCAAGATAGTAATGAACATAGCCCAAATCAGTCATTTCAAAAAGTTTTCCTAATTCTTTCTTTATGGATGCAATATAGCTTTCATTGTTCCCTGTCATTAAAATATCATCTACATATACCACAAGATATACAACTATTTTGCCAACTTTCTTGACAAATAAAGTTGCATCATCAAGATCAAAATGTTTGAAGTTGAGTTTCAGAAGATGCTCAGTTAGTTTTTCATACCAGGCTCGTGGTGCTTGTTTGAGGCCATACAAGGACTTCACAAGTTTGCATACTTTGTGTTCATGTCCTTTCACAGCAAATCCTTCAAGCTGGGACATAAAAACATTCTCTTTTAGATCTCCATTCAAGAATGCAGTTTTTACATCCATTTGATGGACTTTCCAACCGTTCTGAGCAGCTAGTGCAAAGAGTGTCCGGATGGTGGCCCATTTTGCTGTGGGAGCAAAAGTTTCCTCATAATCGACCCCTTCCTTCTGTGCAAAACCTTTTGCCACAAGCCTAGCTTTGTGCTTGTCAAGTGAGCCATCAGCTTTATACTTGTTCTTGTAGACCCACTTGCAGCCAATTGGTTTTGTTCCAAATGGAGGATCAACCAGCTTCCAAGTGCCATTCTTTATGAGGGCATCATACTCCTTCTGCATCGCTTCTTTCCATTCATCATGAGAAGCAACTTCTTTGAAGGAAGTTGGTTCAAAATCTGTAGACAAGTTCAATTCACAATCATAAGTAATATCCATATCAACAGGTGAATTAGAGTTATCTACATCACCTCCATCTTGTCGGTTTGTATTTCTGATTCCTGTTTTTCCAATTTCATCAGGATGAACACTTTCAAGTGTCTTTGTCAGCCACTTTGGGGGACCTTTCTGAGATGGTCCAGGCTGTTCTGTTGATTGAGTTGGGACTGAATCAAGATTAAGTCTCCCAATTCTATCAATTACATCACTTAAAGCATCATCCGTTGTTGGAGTGTCATGCAGGGGAGATTGTTCTTCAGAAGGAGATTCCACATGTTGATCTAGTATAGGAATCCCCCCTTTAAGATGTGGAATCTGATTATCAAACTCTTGGAATGATTTCGGTTTTGTGAATCTATCCAAGCGATCAAGTTGCCGCTCAACAACACTGTCAGATTTGGATGATTCAAGAAAAATGACATCTCTAGATAAAAAAAACTTTTTATTTACTTCATCATAAAGGCGGTATGCTTTAGATGTGTTTGAATACCCCAGGAAGATACACTTACGACTTCTAGCACCAAGTTTGTTTCTATGTACCTTTGGTATTAAAGCATAACAGGTGGAACCAAATATCCTGAGATGTTTTACCGAGGGAACATGTCCATACCACAATTCATAAGGAGTCTTGTTTCTTATAGCACATAGAACAGCATCAGCCCAAAACATTGTCTTTACATTTTTGAAGAAAAGCATGGATCGTACCATATTCAAAATTGTTCTGTTCATTCTTTCAGCTACACCATTCTGTTGAGGATTATAAGGCACAGTTGTTTGATGTTTAATCCCATGTTGGCGAAGATAGTGTTCAAATTCATTTGATGTATATTCTTTTCCATTATCAGTGCGAATAGACCCAATATGAGATTGTGCATCATTTTCAATCCATTTATGAAAATTCTTGAATGTTTGAAAAGCATCAGATTTGTTCTTCAAAAAATAAACCCAACACATTCTGGTGTAATCATCAATAAATGTCATGATATATTTATTTCCATTTGCAGAAGAAACAGGCATTGGACCACATAAATCTGAATGAATAAGTTCAAGCTTCCTATGTGCTCTTGAATGTGAATCATGAAAAGACTGTTTGTTGTGCTTTCCTACAATGCAAGCATCACATTGTTTATGTTTTCTAGGAATTGTAGGCAAACCAGCAACACCATTTTTCTTCAACAAGCGGAGACTATCATAGTTTAAATGTCCAAATCTAGCATGCTATAATAAACTTGATGGAAGTACACCTTCTTCATGATGAGAAATATATGAGAAATGTTGTGCATGAGCAGAGGTTCCTTGCAGTTTAAGAAGTCTTTCTTCTTCTATACCCCTCATGACAAGTGAGTGGTCAGATGCCTTTCTTACCTCAAGCTTGCCATCAAACATGTGAATGGAGTGACCTTGCTGGCAGATGTGGACCAGGGACAGCAAGTTTCTCTTCAGCTGTGGGAGATATAGAACATGATCCAGAAGAAAGTCTGGAAGACCAGGCAGTTTAAGCCTGATTGTGCCAAGCCCTGATGGCTTGATTTTTGACTGATCTGCAAAGTATACTGCTCCATCAACATTGTCAGTGAAATCTTCAAAGAAATCTTTCCTATGAGTCATATGACAGGTTGCTCCTGAATCAAGCAACCAGTCATTTTTCGAAGAAGCAAGTGAAGCATTAAACAGATCTTCATTTACTCCAATGTTACATTGTGCCTCAATATAGTGAGCGGATTCAGGTGCTTTACCTTTGTTTGTGTCATCAGTTTTACCTTTCTGCTGATTTCTTCTCTGCTCAACCTTGTCCCATGGTAGCTTGCATGTAGAAGCATCATGTGATCCATTTCGTTTGCAGCGAATGCAATGCAAATCTGCCTTTTCTGCTTGAGGATGTCTGCCCCCCCTGCCTCTGAAGTATCTTCCTCTTCCTCTTCGTCCACCTCTTCCTCTTGTAGAATCTTGAGCAGGATGCTTTTCTTTATGAGCAAGGAAAACAGTCTCTTCAGAAGATTCAGGGACTGTTTTCTTTCCAAAGGCTTTCTCTCTTTCAGCAAACTTTTTCACAAGAGTGTCAAAGGTTATATCTTTAAGATTTCCATTTGCTTGTAAAGACTCAAGATAATTAGAGTAGGTAGGATAGAGTGCTTTGAGAAAGGCAATAAGAGAGATATCTAGTTCAACCTTAGTGGATTTAATATCATGCATTATAGACTTTATTTCAGATGCAAGAGCAAGAGGATCATTATTTTTCAGTTCAAGAGTGAAGAGTTTAATCATAAGCTGAACAACTTCAAGTGCAGAATGTGTATCATAGAGTTCTTTCAGCTTTTGTAAAGCTTCAAAGGCATTGGAATAGGATGAAATATGACGACTTACTTCCTCATTTACAGATGCTGCGATTAATGCATAGGCTTTGCTGTTCTTGTTTTCCCAAATAACAAGTTCTTTATCTGATGTAGGCTGCACAGGGTCTTTGTCTTCTTCTCCGACACACACTCCTTTCCACAGCTCATTGTAGATGAGGGTGTGTTTTACCATCCGAGACCATTCTGAATAGTTCTCCTTGCCAGTGAGAACTATTCCTACCATAGAAATGATTGAATGCATTCTGTAAAAAAAAATATCTCTGCCAAAAAACTTCTGTTGAGAGGAAAAAAAAATCCTTATATGATAGCCTTATGCATTTTATTTTTCTTCTAACATTTCATCAGCATATCATCAGCATTTCTTATATCACCATTTCTTTATATCACTTCCACAATATTATGTTTTGAGAAAAAAAAGAGGGCGCTCAAGTCATCTCTTCAACATATATCACTGCTACAATATTATGTTTTGAAAAAAGAGGGCGCTCATATATCACTGCTACAATATATATCAATGCAATTGAAAAAATGCACAAGGATTATATCAGTTCACTTCACTGTATTATTATCTCAATTCCCGCAATTTCAAAAGGCCACTTGCAGCCAGGTCACTGACAGCTCCAAAAGTAGATGCTTGATTCAGCATGCGTGCAAAACGTCCATCCAATTCATCACATACAAAGCTAACAAAATAAAGTGCAGTGAAGAGCTTCTTGTTGGAAAAGCACTCTCCAAATGCAACAATGTTGGCTAATATCCTTGCATATCCGATAAGATTGGGAACGTACAGATCATAAAATAAAGCACAAAATTTTTTGAAAAAATATCTCTCACTGTAATTCGAAGCCAACAGTCCCTGCAGCTTTGTGTCCAAACGAATGCATGGTAAAAAACATTTTGATTGTTTCGCTTCAATTACCGAGCCACATACAATCTTATGCGTTCACCATATATTTCACCATCAACGTTCTTCACCAGAATGCACACTGCACACGTCTTCTCTCAGCGTGTGCCGCTCCTGTGCAAAAGTTGCACCAACCGGCAATCCTGGGGCTTTCACTTTAGCGAATGTGAAATCTGTCTTCACACAAGGCGTTTCTCCACACTGAATTGTCGGCTATGGAATCTATGGATAGGAGTTTTATTTCTGCACTATTACATGCATCCACAGCTATTGTCAGATATTTTAACACTATCAGGTCGTTCAACGTAGGGTTTGAGAAAAACATTGGGGTTCGCTCTGATACCAGTCTTGCATTCCTCCGGAAGCAGCCGCGGCGATACCAAGCAAACCCTAGAGGAATACGAGGGTTACAGGATAGCGCTCAAAGTCTTCGAATTCAAGTCCAGGTGATGCAGTAGGTCTCGCAGAGAATCACGCAGAGGTAGCTGACAGTCATTTGGAATTCATTGAGGTGCAGAGAATTACGCAGAGGTAGCTGTCAGGCCAGAAACGCACAAGGGAGTTCTCAAAAACATAACGGATGCATTCATGGATTCATGCGCAGAGAGGGGCAGCTCAGACAAACGTTTATTCAAATAATGCGCAGTCTCTGGCAGTCAGAGAGCGCAGGGCATTCAATAAAAATCAGAAACGTATTGCAGTCAGGGAATCGCTCAGGATGAGGCAGCGCTCAGCAGGAGTTACACTATTTTGGGACCTGTGCTCTGATACCATGTCAGGCCAGGGTAACTCCACATTGAACAAGAGAGAAAACTGAGTGATATTATTCATTAGGTAACTCATGTTTATATACAAAAACAAAACGGATCAGTTCATCTTCTAGATGACTGTCCAGTTCACCCATCCATTTCGGATTAGGTGTCAACAGTTCCTCCCTATCAAGGCCTCCACACCAACCTTCTTCCAAGGTTGTTTATAGAGAAAGGAGGGCCAGGAAGTTTCCTCCCTGACTCTCATCCACCCATGTGTCAGATTGATGTTGTGTCCTCAAGTATCTATGCACAGCTTCAATCTCCTCACATGTACATCCAAGCTCACCTAGCTTGTCCTTTGTCAACTGAAAGTCGTATATGCCCAAAGCATATCTCCAAAAGTCCGCTATCCCAGTAGGATCTCTACCTCCATAATCCTCATCAACCACTGCCTCTGAAGTAGTACTCGGACTCCCTTCATTTGCAACTTCATGAAGATCATCAGTAGAAGATGCTCCCAACAAGTGTCTCCATGTTCGTGAGGTTGTCTTCTCACTTCCTTCATTCTTCTTTCCGGCTCTTGCAACGAAGTCAACCAACTTCCTTCCCTTCGTTGTTTGAGTCACACTCCCAAGTCCTCTTTGTTCCACATCCTCATGCTTCACATTCGGATCTTTGGGATACAAAACCATAGAAGTCATCCTTGGTCTATACCCCAAGCAACTTCTCCTATTCATCGGTACCATCATGGTCTTCCCTTCAGCTGTGATCAAGAGGATGTCCCGGTCCACCATTAGTATGGCTTGTGCAAGCTCCATAAAGTCCAGCCCCAAAACCATAGAATGATCATCCATGTCCACAACCCTCAAGTCCAACTTTCCAAACCACGATCCTACTTTCACCTGAGTGTCCTTCAACACTCCATTAACAGCTCTAATGGTAGAGTTGACTGCCTTGAAAGCACTCCATTCCCTCTCCATCTTTGCTTTCTTCCCAAAAGACTTTGCTGCCTTCCTGCTTAAGAAGCTATGAGTAGCCCCCGTATCCACCAAAGCTACAAATCTCTTGCCCTTCACGGTTACCTGCACAAAACTTAGCTTCAAGGAATCACCTCCCTCTGTTGGTTTTGTCTTGCACCTTACATCAGCAACCTTCTTCAAGAATTCGGCCTCAGAAGTGTCAATTGGTTCATGCTCCACCTTGACATTTCTCCTAAGGTACTTCACCTCCCTGCTTGGCTCCTCTAAGCAACCCGATCCTGGTCCAGCTTGACCTCCTTCAAGCTTGTCCTTCATCGCATCTTTCTCAAGTGCACCAACCAAGTGTCCACTGACCAAGTTCATAGAACTAAACTTCCGAATGTCCTCTGGATGCTCTCGGTAGTGAGTTCCCAACTTGTCAATGTAGTCGAGCTCTTCCTGCTCAATCACAACAACCTTCTTACCAAGAAGCTTCTTCTTTATCTCTTCCTCAACTTGCTTGATTTCGGCTTCCACCCTGGCACTTTCCTTCCTTAACCGGGCTCTTTCATCAAAGAGCTCTTGAAGATCAAGACCACTCCGTTGGATCTCCTCATCAAGTTCCTTGAGTTCAACATCTGTCGTACTTTTGCATTGGCTCTTGAGCTCTTCAAGTTCCCTCCTTAGTTCCGAACAGCTCTCCCGAATCTTCATGCTTTCGGTCTTCATCGAAACTCAGTCAAAAATCCATTGACTCTATTAGCTCTTGAAATTTCACCTCAGGCTGAGAAAGGTAAACCTCAAGGCAACATCAAACCATTTAGCCTCGTAGCTAGCCCTACGGGGCAGGAGAAGGCTCTCTCTGGTCTATCTCGGTAAAATCTTCAATGGATGAGATGACCAATAGGGTAACACTGATTTTAGGCTAGTAAACTGATCAAAAAGGTTGATTTAGGGTTTTTAGGGTTTTCGGTGGCAAATTGAGGGGATGGCAATTTTGGGTGCGGGGATTGGACACAGTTTCTGCAGGGGGTTCTTTGGGGCGAGGTAGGAGACAGTATTGATGCCTTCGATTGAGGTGAATGGTCAGGAATGACAGGTGAGGAGCTAAGGAGAGCAAACATTAACTTTGAATTCTCCTTAAACAGTAGAAAACATTGAAATTAAACAAACTTAAAAGCAGAGCATGACAGTCATGAATTCTTACTTTAACACTTCGTTTGTTTAATGTGCAGAAGGAAAAGAAAGGAAATGATTCACATAACACACTTACAGGTACATAGAGAAACACACCATCAATACATGTAACCACAAGAATCCCAAAAAGGACTGCAAAACCCTGGTCTTCCTTAGCCAAAAATTGCAGAGATACAGTGAATAATACAATGATAGCTTCTCCCTCAAGAGTCCAACCTTCCAACCCTTGAAAATGATTGAGAAAATACATAATATAGGCAAGCCAACCTCTTCCCTTGCCTCTAGGGGTCGAGCTCATCCTTCTAGGAGCTGTTTCAACCAATTCTAAACTGAGCACTAAAATCTAGGCAGTCAAAACAACTTGCCTCTATAAGCTAGGAAACCAATTCATTCATTTAATTTTCACCTATCTCATGAATGAATCTTCTAGAAGAGATACAATAAGTGTAAAAGTATCAAAAAATTACATTATTTAGATCAAAGAGGATAATAATCCACCCCAAAAAGTCAAACAGGGTCAAACTGCGTTTTTCTGAGCTGTACACTGAAATCTGGAGAAGTTTGCCTGACGGGTCGCGCGCCTCTGCCTGACGGGTCGCGCGCCTTTGGGACCACATTTGGGGCACTTCCAGGTGGCCAAATTCAGCAAACGTAGGCTTGTTGGAAAGGTCTGTGAGTCTACTTTCCAACCTAACTGGAATTTCTGAATTTGGTGGTCATTTGCCCTGACAAAAATCAAATCTCCCAAGACTGCTTTCTGTAACTCAAAAAAGTGGCAGAAAGTCATTTTTTGCTAGTTTTTTGACTTTCTGGAGGCCCAAAACTTCACCAAATCTCAAGTCCATCCATGAGCATGTGTAACTTTGCATGAAAAATCTAGAAATGCTGAGTTTTTGCCAAATGGAGTTGCCATGATGAAGGGTCGCGCGGGGGGTGAGACCCGTTAATGGGAAAAACCTGCAAATTGCCTGAAAAAGTCAAAATTCACCCAAAATTCTCAAAATTTCTTGGGATTTGTGCTGTGGCTAGGCTATTTAGTGCCTTGATCCTTGAGTGAAGCCTCAGCCAAGATACGGAGGGGATTGGGCCTCTTTCTCCGTTTTAGCGCCTCGGTCAACCGCCTTTGAAGCACCTTCATTTTGGCCTTGCACACATGCATTCGCGCCCAATAATGGTTTTTCATGTTCCTCAGCAACTTTTTATCTTGTTTGGCCTTAGCCAACAGCCTCTCCAAGTGTGCATTGACCCGGATGAGCATGGACTCTCTCTCAGCAGGCAATAGGTCACCGGGCCTCCTTCTGTTCAAGATTCGGTCTCCTCGAATCCTCCATAGCTCATCAAGGACTTTCTCATCCTCCAACTGCTTGTTGCGCTGCTCAAGATAATTGATGGTCCATTGAGCCATGTCTAGCTTCTGCTGCAACAAGCGGTTCTCCGCCTCTTTCTGCTGAATAGCCTCCTGAAGCTATGAGGTAGGAGAGCGGGTATCAAGATCAAAAATGTCGATGTCAGGGTCACCGGTCATCTCCTCCTCGACCATGGGCTGCTTGCCCCTCTGTTTTGCCTGTGCTGGTGAAGAAAGCGAGGCCCCTTCCACCTGATGTGGAGATAGCACTCGCTGAGCTGATGATGAAGGCGAGACCCCTTCCACCTGATGTGGAGAAAGTACTCGCCGAGCTGCTGCAAATAAGACCCTCTGGCCTCTCTGATAAGTGATCAAAGGTGAGGAGCTAACATGTCTAGTGACAGGGATGTCATGTTGCTGAGATGGTCCTCCCTCCTCGTGAACAACCTCAGGATGTGGCGGGGGTGGTGCTGTAAAAAGCTCACGAGAAATGAACTCCTCCCATGAGATGCCCTGCTGAGCCAACTGATGTAATACTACAAGCTGAATCAAACCATAATGGCAAAGGCTCCTATACTGTTGTGCCGGGCTTTTCCTCTGCATCACGGACACCATCCTCTCAATGTTCTGATAAAAGAAAACAGGGATGTTCATCATCCGTACTCGTGTGAAGTGCATCAAGAGGCGAATATGGTATGAGTATATCTGTGAAAATCTGCCCTCACAAGTAAAGTAAAGCATGATGAGCCTCATCATGGGGGCATACTCACTCCTGAGAAACCTGAATGGAAACACACCTGCCAAATGTCTCATGAATGGTGGCCGGACAAAAGGCTCAAAGTGAACACTATCCAGCACCTTGCGCTTATTCCATATCTCCCCGACATTTGGTATCCCTGTAGCCTGTGCAATCACCTCGGGTGTCAAAGTGAAGTCCACCCCGGCAAGGTTGACATGTCCATCATGCAAGTGTAAAACAAAAAGGCGAGCCAACTCTCGGTGGTGCTGAATCCGAGAGATCCTCTCGCAAAACTCATAACAAGACATGTACTGGAAACATGAAACTGCCATAGGACAAGCCTGTAAACTTGTCAAAGAAGTGGGCTCCTCTCTCCTGTGATGGCCACCTTTTCCACCCTTATGTGGCCTCCTCTGTACCTCAATCTCGGAAACGGATGCTTGGTCATCACTCTGCTCATATGTTTCGGTTTCTGACATTGTTTAAGGAGCAGAGTGGACAAAATGTACTGTTGTTTCTGCCTTTAAAAGTGTTGATTTCTTTGTTGTTTCAAGGGGACAAGGAACATGAGGGGAAAGTTAGGGAAGGGACATTTTTGAAAGGAAAATGGGAATACATGTATATAACAGGGAATTTAGGGAAAACATTGCAAAAAGAAATCATTGCATATGCATCATCAAATTCATGTGTTTACATGGGCATATGGAGAGGTAGGGTTAGGGTTTGAGTTTTAGTGTTTAGGGAGAGGGGTAGGGTTTGTATTTCTTTTACAAATTAGCAGGGGAAATTACATGGAAATACAAGGAAAGTGAAAAGGGGAAAGAGGAAAATAATTACAAGGGAAAAACCATGAAACAGCAATAAACCCTAGCACACTTTTACAATGTAACATATAGCCATATGGAGGTCTTGCTCTTGCACAATTTGATCTTCAAAAACAAATGCAAAATGTCCCTCTAATATAATTAGCAACCATTTCAAAGTTTGGAGAACCTACCTCAAGCAAATTGATGATTTGGAGGGTGCTTGAACGAATTTGCAGCAGTTTGAAAGGGAGGTCGCTGACGGGTTGCGCGCCTCACCCAACGGGTCGCGCGCGCCTGACGGGTCGCGCCCGTTATGAAATTACACTGCGGGATGAGCTCTGACGGGTCGCGCGCCGTTGACGGGTCGCGCGCCTTGCCTGACGGGTCGCGCGCCTGTCCTGCTCCCCAATTTCGACCAGTTTCACTCAAAACCGCTTGGATGCTCGCCCAATCTCTCTTGCAAGTGTCTTGGATGCATAATGAGGGTAAAAGGAGGGAGATTGGGCTTATATAAGCTTCATTTGAATAAATTTCATGCTCAAACCCACTTTCTAATGTTTCTTTTTGACACTTTATAAAACTGACTTTTTTGGTTTCCTTTGTCCTGAAATTGACTCATTTAGTGCTTTTGCTTGATTCTTTTTGCAGGGAGATCATCTGAGGGATCTTGGCAAGGGGACCAGGGTTACATGTTGTCCGCTGAAGTCTTTTGAAATTTCATCACTTTTTACAAAAATTTGAAAAAATGACCTTGGCTTTAAAAACAGAGTTTTTAAATCCAAGGTGAAAATTAACTGTACAAGATAAAAATTTTCGAAGAAACATCTTTACAATCATCCCTCTGGCTTGCTGAGCACTTATTGACCTTCAGAGACACGACCTTGTAAACATACTTGACCAAAACCCTAGACCTAGGAATTTGACCTCAAGCATGACAAGACAAGCTTGAAAGAGCTTAATGACGGAAATGACCTGATCCAGCAATGCCAAGAGGGGTACAAATACACCAGCTCCTCCATCAGGGTTATGGCATGCCTAATGGGATGCAAAAATTGACACTGATGAGACACCTACCTATGCAAATGCAAAGAGTTTTGATCGTTGATGGAGGGCTCAAGACCGACTCTAACATTGGCTCCAATGGGTATGGTAGCTCCTTGGAGGTACCAAGAACCTTAGACCTCTGGGAGAGCAGACCAGTGCTTTATTCATTGGGCAATGGAGTCAACTTTTACACATGTGACCAAATTTGGACAACTTTATTTGACTTTGACAATTGACTGAAATTTAAACTAACTTTGACATAAACCAACTCACTTTATGCAGAAAATAAATTGACTGAAACAACTTGAAAAACTCACACCAACTAATCACCATCTTTAGAATTATAGCCTTCACTGCGGGCCCCAGACTAAAGATGGGAGATCAGTTCACACTTGCTGTAGAATGAAAGTAAAATGGTAATTACAATGAGAGTGATTAGAGCAGAAAATGCTCAAGCATGATACCTTTTGAGCAGCCGGCCATTCACCGACCCACCGGGACATTCATCACCGTTCATTTCTTTGAGAAGGAAGGCATTTGGACCACGGTATGCAGCAATTTTGTAGGGACCTTTCCACAAGTTGTCGAATTTACCATGTTTCCCTTTATCTTCGTTTCGGGCATCCCATCTCAAAACAACATCATCTATCTGAAAATCATCCGGCTTTGCTTTTCTGTCATAGATTTTCTTGATGCGCTCTTGCAACTTCAAGGAATTTTGAAGAACTTCATCTCGTGTTTGCTGTAAGTGAATCATTTGACTGATCCGCCGTTGCATTGGATCCTCTTCATCACCCGCTTCTTGAAGCAACTTTGCGACTGGAACACTAAGTGAAGTCGGAAACACTGCATCAGTCCCGTAGACTATTTCAAATGGTGACATACCAATTGACTTCTTTTGACTTACACGATCAGCCCATAATGCATTTACCAACTTTTTATGCCAGCTCTTCTTGTTGATTTCCAGCATTTTCTTGATGATGTTCACTAGAGATTTGTTCGAAGATTCGGCCAGCCCATTTCCTTGCGGATGGTAGGCGGTCGAATGCCCCAAGCTGATGTTATACTTGTAGCAAAAATCAACCATTTTCTTCGATTTAAACGCTGTTGCATTATCTGTAATCAACTTGTGTGGACAGCCGAAACGTGACAAGATATTATTCTCAAGAAAAGAAATAATTACCGAATCTGTGGCCTGCCGAGTGGGAATGGCCTCAATCCACTTCGTGAAGTAATCCGTGGCGGTCAAGATCCATCGATGCTGCCCGGAAGATGCTGGGTGGATTTCGCCAATAAAGTCCAAGCCCCACTGCTGAAATGGTGCGCTGATTTCAATGGGCTTGAGAGGCAACGGCTGTAACTTTTGCTTTCCTTGAAAAATTTGACATTCATGACAGCTCTTCACTGCTTTATACACATCAGAAAATAAAGAAGGCCAATAGAAACCAGCTCTCAAGATCTTATTAGCCGTGGTCTTCCAAAACAAGTGACCCCCACAGTCACCTTTATGAAAATCTTCTACTGTTGTCTTAGCTTCTTCTTCGACCAAACAGTTCAGCAAGATGCCGCCGGGATCTTTCCAATAAAGTGCAGATTTGATGATGCAAAATTTTGCTGCCTTTAGCTTCAATGTTCTAGCTTTGTTTCTAGGCATTCCAGGGGGTGAAGACAAATTTTGAAGCACATAAACTATATCAGCATACCAAGGAGAGGAAACAAAGATATCCGATACCTGTAAAGCTGAATTTCCTTCGTCTTCATCGGATAAGGCAGCAATCAAATTAATGTCAAGGACATGAAGATTCGTTTCAGCCATCAACTTAGCAAGACCTTGACCTTTTATCAACTTGGTAGGCTTAATTTCCACATCATATTCTAATAGTGCAGCGATCCACTTACCCCTTCTTCCTTCCGGTTCCGTTTGTACTAAAACATCCTTCACGGCCGTATTGGGAACATATGCCAAAATATGAGAGTTCAGTATGTATACCCGGAAATCTTTCAAAGCTTTTATCAGCGCCAATGCTTGCTTCTCAATGATATTATAATTCAGCGCTCCGTCTCTTATGATGCGGCTGAAAAAAGCTATGGGCCTCTCAACTCCATCTCTCTTTTGCATCAACACGGCTGCCAACGTATGCTCAGAAGCAAATGAAAACAAAATAAAATCTTGGGTATAATCTGGGCTGATCAAAGTTGGAGCTGAAGACAAGATTACCTTTACCAAGTTAAAAGACTTCACCGCCTCTTCGGTCCATTTGAGCTCGCTGTCCTTTTTGAGCATGTTGGTTATCTCTCTAAGATGTTCGGCAAGATTGGGAATAAAGCGGCGCAGAAAATTCAATTTACCATTAAAAGACTGAATTTCCTTCTTGCTTCGGGGCTGCTCTAATTGCTGAATTGCTTCCACCCGTGCAGGATCTATTCGAATGCCATCTTTAGAAATAATATGACCCAACAGCTTGCCTTCGCTCATAGCAAAAAGGCTCTTCTTCGGATTCAACGAGATGCCATACTTTCTGCACTTTTGGAACACCTTAGTCAAATGAAACAAATGCTCTTCATCTGATTTAGAAAACACGGTTAGATCATCAAGATAAACGACCAAGAAGACATCTTTCTCATTAGCAAAGGCCATATCCATTGCCCGCTGAAATGTGGCGCCAGCGTTCTTCAATCCAAACGGCATTTTGGCATAGTGGAATGTTCCCCATGGAGTAGTAAATGCTGTCTTGTCACGGTCATCTTCGTGCACCAAAATCTGATTATACCCGGAGTAACCATCAAGCAATGACATCCTAGATGCCCCCACTACCCGCTGCAATATATGGTCCATTTTGGGCAGCGAATAGTTGTCCTTTAGTGACACTTTGTTTAGATTTCTAAAGTCTATACACAAGCGAATTTCGCCTGTCTTCTTTCTCACGGGCACCAAGTTGGAAATCCAATCAGAAAATCGGATTGGCACTATAATTCCAGACTTATATAACATGTTGACTTCCTTCTTGATCAATGGCAGCAATTTGGGATTAATTCTTCTCAATTTTTGTCGAAAAGGCTTTTGATTTGGCTTTATGGGAATGGTATGCTGAATGATGCTTGTGTCATAAGTTTTCAAATCTAAATAGTCCCACGCAAAAACATTAGAAAATGAAGACAATAATCTGATATACTCATTCTTTACCTTGGGCAACAATGCTTTGGAGAGCTTCACCATCTTTGGATTTTCGGCTGTCCCAAGATTTACATCTTCGACACCTTCCTCCGTTGGCCTCAAAGTTGGCTTACGGGCCACATCATCTTGATCGAACAATTCTTCCAAAGGAATTAATCCTTTAGGAATGTAATTGTCCTTGAGCTACAATACATCCATCTGATTTACTCCTTCAGCTTCCATGTCTATTGAGATGTCTTCGAATTTACCTTCAATTTGCAGAAAATCTTTGATCTCTTCGTCATCTTGGAAAACTTGCCAACACCTTTGATTATCTGGAACTGTAGGACAATGCTTCACATATATTTCGAACTTATTGCTGGAATTCATGGGTATTTTCAGATTACTCGCTGCCTTTGCCAATGCATCCGCAACACCATTTTGAATCCGGGGCACACATGTCAAGGTATGTTCTGAAAATAGTTTTAAAATGTCTAGGACAGCATTCCGGTATGCTCGCATACGAGGGTGTTTGGCCTGAAATTCACCTTTCACTTGCTTGATAACCAATTCGGAGTCGCCATATACCGCTATCTTCTTTGCCTTCAACTTCCGAAGGATTTTCAGACCAGCAATAAGAGCTTCGTATTCCGCCTCGTTATTTGAACAATCAAAAGCTAGTTTGTATGAACATACCCGTACCTTGCTTGGAACTTGGTTTTGGACTGAAAATGGACTTCGAATCCACACACCTATGCCAGCACCATCGCTGCCCACAGCGCCATCAAAGTCCATGGTCCAAAGACCATCTTCATCTTCTTCTAAGTGCTGAAAATGTGATGTTGATGCACTCTCTATTTGCTGTCCATTTATTTCAGCTATGACAGCAGACCTTTCTTCACTTTCCTTTCTCAAAACTTCTCTAAAATTCTCTGTAATAGCTGGTATATCTTCTACTTGAACTATCTGACTATCTATCTCATTGAAATTATCGGCAAACAAAACAAAAGATTCTAAATCTGTTTGTACATAATTTACAGGATGATTGACGGGCTTTTCCTTACTAGTGATCATGTATTTCATCTTCTGTTCTCGATATAACTTCCTCATCTGACCAAAAACTGGAATTGTAGCATAGGAAAAATCGAGCTGAAGTGTACCTTTGAGCTTGGCTCCCCATGACCTCAAAAGCAACATGCCAAATCGCGGAGGAATATCCGCCACCACCACGTCCATCAAAACATTCTTTACTGGGATTTGATCTAGACTCACCACCAAGTCCTTGATCAAACGAATACATTTCACCCGGCTGGAATCAAACGAAAATAAATCATGATACCTCCTTGTGATGTCAAGTCCCAGCTTCTCCATAATTGCTTTGGGCATCAAGTTATGTGACGCTCCCGAATCAAACATGGCATTGTGTAGCACATACTCATGTAATCGCAAACTGATATAGAACGGAGGAACATCACTCTCGGGAGACTCACCATTTAAAGCGGGCCCAAAGATCAGCTCAGGCTGATCATCTTCTACATTCACCGTGTCTAGCATTGGATCAAAATTCAGCAACTTGGAAATTTGGCCTCGGTAAGTGTTGTTCTTCATGATTTCCGTCAAGGGAATAGACACCTTCAACTTTGCAATCTCATTCTCCAAACTGAAAACTGAAACCTTCTCACCTTCTTTGGCCGGATTATCTCTTTTTTCACCTCTATCTCTTGGTGCATTTGATGGCTGGTCTATTTTGCTTGCTGATAATGATTGGCCTGCTGGAGGATCGCTTATTTCTTTGCCTTTTTTCTGCGGGACAGCAGAACCATTCTTTGCCGAAGCTTCTATTCTCTTCTGGATGGGATTTATAGGAATCACTCGGTTTCTCAATTGCCTTTGCTGACCTTGTTGTGCTGATAAAGCATGCAAATACCCTCTTTGATACTCTTCGGATTCTTCTTGAAGTGCTGCATCGTTTGACAAAATATAATGCTCATCTTGGGGAATGACGGAATTACTCACCAACTCTTCCTCTTCTGTAATATAAGTGGGCAAATCATCAGGAGTGAAGAAGTGATTTTCTTCTCCAACATTATCACCTTCCTCCTCTGATTCTTGAGTAACAAAATTCTGCTGAAAAGGAGGTTTCATCCGCTGCTGAACTGCTGCCTCTTGTGCTCTTGTATCCCGCTGTTTGATTCTATATTGTTGCTGCTATGCACCTCGGAAATTAGGATTACGGATTTGCGGTTCTGGCTTGTCAAGACGAACAATTTCAAGTGCCCTCTTTATCTGTTCAACATCACGAAGAAGCTGATTTGAGGTGGATGCTTCCTCTTTGATTGTGACTCGCTTTTCGGCCTTCATCCTTGCTCTTTTATCATTCAAATTCGCTTCAACACTAACAGCAATTTTCTGCATATCCTCCAAGGTAGGTGGATCTCTATCTCTCAATGAGTATGCCATCTCCAGATCAAAACCGTCCGGGAACTTAAGAAGTGCGGATTTTCTAGATGGCCTCAAATCATCGGGAATAGCATTATAAACTGTATTGAATCTGATTATGTAATCTTGAACAGACTCACCCGGATTACGCTTGAGGTTGTTGTATTCGGCATTAATCTGAAGCGGATCCTTTCTGATTTCCCACCGATCTAAAAACTGATTCTGTAGTGCTTCCAAGGTGGCAATGCTTCCGGCTGTCAACCCTCTGAACCACTTTCTAACCTCTCCTCCAAATGTTTGCACGAACAACCGCATGGTAACATCTTCTTCATCTATCTCATATAGATCGAAGAAAGTAGTCATTTTGTCAATATGTTGCTGAGCAGTAATACTTTGTGGAGTGCCATCAAACATGGGGATTTTACTTTGATAATCGGCTGGCATATCATGAAGATTTTGGGGAAGAGCAAGTGGGGCAAACCTGGCAGCCATTGCTTTAGGAGGGGGAGTAGGATGTGTATGAGGAGGAGGAGCTGTGATAGCAGGGATTATAATAAGAGGAGCTGAAGTTTGTGGAGTTGGGGGAGTCGGAGGGGTAGGAGAAGTAGGAGGAGAACCGACTGTTGATTCGGGATAGGTGATTATAGGCGAAACTGAAACATAAGGAGGATAAGATTCTTCGTGAGCCGTGATAGTAGATCCAATATGATCAGAGATATTCTCAACAAAATCAGCAAGGGTAGTAGCTTGAACACGTGTCTGGAGATGTCTCAAGATGAAATTTTCAACCAATTTGTTATGTCTCTCAAATTCAATAACAGCTGCAAAATCAGGGTCAAGGACTAGAGAATCGAGCGCACTTTCAGACTTAGCTTTAAACAAGGACAACTCAAAGCTTTCATCAAAATCAATATCTTTGAGATAATCAAAAATAGTTGGGCATGAATGAGATTTGAAAATGGGTCTAGGATCAGTAGCCAGTTTGTTTTTCTCAAAAGACTAGGAAAGAAGAACCATTCAGCCTGTGAAAACTCTCAACCTATCATCCACGGCTCAGAGTTAACAATTATACTGGGATAAAGTGTCAATGAAGCGCTATGTTCACAAGCTCACGGAGATTGACTGAAGCAGCGTTTATCTACTAACGCTGATGTAAAACAAGAGCGTTTTCGAAGGCTACCTGGCGTATCTTCAGGCTCCGTCTAAGACTTATGAAATAACACGTCAATGAGCAAACGATTAATTTGTTATCCCCAGTATGGTCGCCAATATGTTAGCTCTTGAAATTTCACCTCAGGCTGAGAAAGGTAAACCTCAAGGCAACATCAAACCATTTAGCCTCGTAGCTAGCCCTACGGGGCAGGAGAAGGCTCTCTCCGGTCTGTCTCGGTAAAATCTTCAATGGATGAGATGACCAATAGGGTAACACTGATTTTAGGCTAGTAAACTGATCAAAAAGGTTGATTTAGGGTTTTTAGGGTTTTCGGTGGCAAATTGAGGGGATGGCAATTTTGGGTGCGGGGATTGGACACAGTTTCTGCAGGGGGTTCTTTGGGGCGAGATAGGAGACAGTATTGATGCCTTCGATTGAGGTGAATGGTCAGGAATGACAGGTGAGGAGCTAAGGAGAGCAAACATTAACTTTGAATTCTCCTTAAACAGTAGAAAACATTGAAATTAAACAAACTTAAAAGCAGAGCATGACAGTCATGAATTCTTACTTTAACACTTCGTTTGTTTAATGTGCAGAAGGAAAAGAAAGGAAATGATTCACATAACACACTTACAGGTACATAGAGAAACACACCATCAATACATGTAACCACAAGAATCCCAAAAAGGACTGCAAAACCCTGGTCTTCCTTAGCCAAAAATTGCAGAGATACAGTGAATAATACAATGATAGCTTCTCCCTCAAGAGTCCAACCTTCCAACCCTTGAAAATGATTGAGAAAATACATAATATAGACAAGCCAACCTCTTCCCTTGCCTCTAGGGGTCGAGCTCATCCTTCTAGGAGTTGTTTCAACCAATTCTAAACTGAGCACTAAAATCTAGGCAGTCAAAACAACTTGCCTCTATAAGCTAAGAAACCAATTCATTCATTTAATTTTCACCTATCTCATGAATGAATCTTCTAGAAGAGATACAATAAGTGTAAAAGTATCAAAAAATTACATTATTTACATCAAAGAGGATAATAATCCACCCCAAAAAGTCAAACAGGGTCAAACTGTGTTTTTCTGAGCTGTACACTGAAATCTGGAGAAGTTTGCCTGACGGGTCGCGCGCCTCTGCCTGACGGGTCATGCGCCTTTGGGACCACATTTGGGGCACTTCTAGGTGTCCAAATTGAGCAAAAGTAGGCTTGTTGGAAAGGTCTGTGAGTCTACTTTCCAACCCAACTGGAATTTCTGAATTTGGTGGTCATTTGCCCTGTCAAAAATCAAATCTCCCAAGACTGCTTTCTGTAACTCAAAAAAGTGGCAGAAAGTCATTTTTTGCTAGTTTTTTGACTTTTTGGAGGCCCAAAACTTCACCAAATCTCAAGTCCATCCATGAGCATGTGTAACTTTGCATGACAAATCTGGAAATGCTGAGTTTTTGCCAAATGGAGTTGCCATGATGAACGGTCGCGCGGGGGGTGAGACCCGTTAATGGGAAAAACCTGCAAATTGCCTGAAAAAGTCAAAATTCACCCAAAATTCTCAAAATTTCTTGGGATTTGTGTTGTGGCTAGGCTATTTAGTGCCTTGATCCTTGAGTGAAGCCTCAGCCAAGATACGGAGGGGATTGGGCCTCTTTCTCCGTTTTAGCGCCTCAGTCAACCGCCTTTGAAGCACCTTCAATTTGGCCTTGCACACATGCATTCGCGCCCAATAATGGTTTTTCATGTTCCTCAGCAACTTTTTATCTTGTTTGGCCTTAGCCAACAGCCTCTCCAAGTGTGCATTGACCCGGATGAGCATGGACTCTCTCTCAGCAGGCAATAGGTCACCGGGCCTCCTTCTGTTCAAGATTCGGTCTCCTCGAATCCTCCATAGCTCATCAAGGACTTTCTCATCCTCCAACTGCTTGTTGCGCTGCTCAAGATAATTGATGGTCCACTGAGCCATGTCTAGCTTCTGCTGCAACAAGCGGTTCTCCGCCTCTTTCTGCTGAATAGCCTCCTGAAGCTCTGAGGTAGGAGAGCGGGTATCAAGATCAATAATGTCGATGTCGGGGTCACCGGTCATCTCCTCCTCGACCATGGGCTGCTTGCCCCTCTGTTCTGCCTGTGCTGGTGAAGAAAGCGAGGCCCCTTCCACCTGATGTGGAGATAGCACTCGCTGAGCTGATGATGAAGGCGAGACCCCTTCCACCTGATGTGGAGAAAGTACTCGTCGAGCTGCTGCAAATAAGACCCTCTGGCCTCTCTGATAAGTGATCAAAGGTGAGGAGCTGACATGTCTAGTGACAGGGATGTCATGCTGCTGAGATGGTCCTCCCTCCTCGTGAACAACCTCAGGATGTGGCGGGGGTGGTGCTGTAAAAAGCTCACGAGAAATGAACTCCTCCCATGAGATGCCCTGCTGAGCCAACTGATGTAATACTACAAGCTGAATCAAACCATAATGGCAAAGGCTCCTATACTGCTGTGCCGGGCTCTTCCTCTGCATCACGGACACCATCCTCTCAATGTTCTGATAAAAGAAAACAGGGATGTTCATCATCCGTACTCATGTGAAGTGCATCAAGAGGCAAATATGGTATGAGTATATCTGTGAAAATCTGCCCTCACAGGTAAAGTAAAGCATGATGAGCCTCATCATGGGGGCATACTCACTCCTGAGAAACCTGAATGGAAACACACCTACCAAATGTCTCATGAATGGTGGCCGGACAAAAGGCTCAAAGTGAACACTATCCAGCACCTTGCGCTTATTCCATATCTCACCGACATTTGGTATCCCTGTAGCCTATGCAATCTCCTCGGGTGTCAAAGTGAAGTCCACCCCGGCAAGGTTGACATGTCCATCATGCAAGTGTAAAACAAAAAGGCGAGCCAACTCTCGGTGGTGCTGAATCTGAGAGATCCTCTCGCAAAACTCATAACAAGACATGTACTGGAAACATGAAACTGCCATAGGACAAGCCTGTAAACTTGTCAAAGAAGTGGGCTCCTCTCTCTTGTGATGGCCACCTTTTCCACCCTTATGTGGCCTCCTCTGTACCTCAATCTCGGAAACGGATGCTTGGTCATCACTCTGCTCATATGTTTCGGTTTCTGACATTGTTTAAGGAGCAGAGTGGACAAAATGTACTGCTGTTTCTGCCTTTAAAAGTGTTGATTTCTTTGCTGTTTCAAGGGGACAAGGAACATGAGGGGAAAGTTAGGGAAGGGACATTTTTGAAAGGAAAATGGGAATACATGTATATAACAGGGAATTTAGGGAAAACATTGCAAAAAAAAATCATTGCATATGCATCATCAAATTCATGTGTTTACATGGGCATATGAAGAGGTAGGGTTAGGGTTTGAGTTTTAGTGTTTAGGGAGAGGGGTAGGGTTTGCATTTCTTTTACAAATTAGCAGGGGAAATTACATGGAAATACAAGGAAAGTGAAAAGGGGAAAGAGGAAAATAATTACAAGGGAAAAACCATGAAACAGCAATAAACCCTAGCACACTTTTACAATGTAACATACAGCCATATGGAGGTCTTGCTCTTGCACAATTTGATCTTCAAAAACAAATGCATAATGTCCCTCTAATATAATCAGCAACCATTTCAAAGTTTGGAGAACCTACCTCAAGCAAATTGATGATTTGGAGGGTGCTTGAACGAATTTGCAGTTAGTTTGAAAGGGAGGTCGCTGACGGGTCGCGCGCCTCACCCAACGGGTCGCGCGCGCCTGACGGGTCGCGCCCGTTATGAAATTACACTGCGGGATGAGCTCTGACGGGTCGCGCGCCTTGCCTGACGGGTCGCGCGCCTGTCCTGCTCCCCAATTTCGACCAGTTTCACTCAAAACCGCTTGGATGCTCGCCCAATCTCTCTTGCAAGTGTCTTGGATGCATAATGAGGGTAAAAGGAGGGAGATTGGGCTTATATAAGCTTCATTTGAATAAATTTCATGCTCAAACCCACTTTCTAATGTTTCTTTTTGACACTTTATAAAACTGACTTTTTTGGTTTCCTTTGTCCTGAAATTGACTCATTTAGTGCTTTTGCTTGATTCTTTTTGCAGGGAGATCATCTGAGGGATCTTGGCAAGGGGACTAGGGTTACATGCTGTCCACTGAAGTCTTTTGAAATTTCATCACTTTTTACAAAAATTTGAAAAAATGACCTTGGCTTTAAAAACAGAGTTTTTAAATCCAAGGTGAAAATTAACTGTACAAGATAAAAAATTTCGAAGAAACATCTTTACAATCATCCCTCTGGCTTGCTGAGCACTTATTGACCTTCAGAGACATGACCTTGTAAACATACTTGACCAAAACCCTAGACCTAGGAATTTGACCTCAAGACAAGACAAGACAAGCTTGAAAGAGCTTAATGACGGAAATGACCTGATCCAGTAATGCCAAGAGGGGTACAAATACACCAACTCCTCCATCAGGGTTATGGCATGCCTAATGGGATGCAAAAATTGACACTGATGAGACACCTACCTATGCAAATGCAAAGAGTTTTGATCGCTGATGGAGGGCTCAAGACCAACTCTAACAGACTCATCTGTTCCAACACTTTGTACCGGAAAGCTTCAACTGCACTATGGATAGAGTCACCTATTGTAGGTTCATCTACCATCCCTGCCTTTTCAGCCTTCTCCATGTTCACCAAGTCACCTGCAACCCTGAACCAGCCCTTGTTCCACTTGTATGTGAAACAGATTCCTTCACCTGCAAGTACCTGTCATCAACTTCCAAGTGTATGCACACTTGCTTCACTCAGCTTCCTGCAAGACTCCTCCAAGTCTTCAGACTAGCTCTGATACCACCTGTCACGCCCCTACACCTGCGGTAGTCTTCCAACCGCTTATAGCGAGGTGCGGCACCACCGAACACTTCCTTTTCACCAATACTTATGTTCGTGGACTACGCCTTAATTCACTTTTCCTTACTTAGTTTGTGTTTCGCAACCAAGCAATATTATGTTTATCCTTTATACTAATGAACACCCATACTCATTCATTATCATCAGCAATTATAAAAGAGAACAACGATTGCACAGTATAAAGGGAGGGGAAACTCCCTGTAATATGAGTCTGCCCGATAATATATTAAGAACATCAATTTACAATATACAAGTATGTCTTGGCAAGACCAAGTCTCATACTTAGCCAATTTTACAATCAAAGGCAACCCTGCCTTTTACAACCTTGTGCACACCTTGCACGATGGGCGGGTGCTCACCCGAGCCACCAAGACACCCTCACCAAGTCCAACACAAATCTGCACTTCGATCAAACACCGGGCACACCTTGCCCATGCCTTCACCCAATCTCTAAGTACGAACTACCTCTATGCGTCCTCCAAGACTAGCGCATGAGTTATGCGCTCACCTCTCGTCCCTTCTGCGCACTTTAGATCTGCGCACTTCACTTGAGCGAATGATGCTTGTCGAATGATGAGTTTGAACGCTCAAACATGCCATAATATATACAAGTTTTAGTGTGGGTGGTGGCTTGCCCAGCCGACCCCCAAACACATGGTTACACACCCCTTCAATGCCTTTACATGTCGACCTTGCCCTTCCTCATAGGTCGGCCAACCCTCATCGCAAGGCGCTCCCATCGTGGGTATAAACCATCGCATTTTTCCAAGTGTCGTAAATCTGTCGTTTACACTTTCGTCGCAAGCAGCTCGCCGTTTCGTCGCATTGTCGTGCAGCGCGCGCCCGCCCGTGTGCCCGCGCACCCATCATGCAGCCCCACTCGCCGGTCACCCGCACCCGCGCCCATCGTGCACGCCGACTCGCCCGGCGCCCAACCGCACCCGCGCCCGAGGACCTTACAAGGGGGGTCCAAGGGGAGGTGGCTGCGATCTTTGGGAGCCCCCCCCAGCGGAGGATTAGGAGCAGCGCTCTAGAAGCTAAAAATAGATGTAAAATTGCCTTGTAAAATGTTGTAATTTCATAATAACTCTGGGTCGTTCATTATTCAGAAATATGATGGTAGAAGTTATGTTTAATGTATGGTTTTTTTCCCTAGAAAGAAACCCCTCGCTATATATGAGAAAATTATATTGCATCTATGAAGATCAGTATTCTGAGTGAGAAAGAGAGAGGAGATTGTGTGAGAGCAAAGAGGGAATTACAACGGATATGTTGTAGGTTGTATCTCTTCAGTTTGCTGGATAATATAAAAGGAAGGAGTGGTTGTTTCTTCGTGGACGTAGCCCAAATTGGGTGAACCACTTATATCTGTGTCTATCTTGTCTTATGTGTTTTTTGTGTTTATGTTTCTACAATATATTTTATGTGTTCCATTTCTCTATGATATATAATTCTCTAACAACTGGTATCAAAGCTGAAGGTCTATTTAGCTAATAAACACGAAGAAGAGAAGGGTTCCTGGTTTGAGTGGGAGCAATGGCAGAAGATGGTAGGTTTAGGGTCGAAAAATTTAACAGCCAAAATTACTAGCTATGGAAGATGCAGATGGAAGATTATTTGTACCAGACAGATTTGTACCAACTATTGAGCAGAAAGGCAAAGAAGCTGACGCGTGTGACAGACACAGAATGGGATATTCTCGATAGAAAGGCACTTGCAACAATACGACTATGCCTAGCATCGTCGGTAGCCTTTAATATTTTAAAGGAAATGACAATAGAGGGTTTAATGTCGTCATTGGCCAAACTATATGAAAAACCCTTGGCCTCAAATAAGGTATTTCTTATGAAGCCTTTATTTAATATGAAGATGTCAGAAGGTGGATCTGTTGTTGATCATTTAAATGAATTTAATACAGTTACCAATCAGTTAAGTTCTGAAGGGATAACTTTTGATAATGAAGTTAGGGCTTTGTTATTTCTGTGCTCATTGCCAGAAATTTGGAATGGTTTAGTTATGGCCATTAGTAACTCTATCTCTGGATCTAGTATTTTAAATTTTGATGATGTTGTCGGTGCAATCTTTAGCAAGGAAATGCTACGGAAAAGCTTCGGTGAGACATCAGGTAATGCTTTGACTACAGAGACTAGGGAAAGAAAAATGGAAAGAGGAAAGAGCCCAGGATATCGCAGTAAGTCAAGGAAAGGAAGATCCAAATCCATATCGGGGATAGTGTGCTGGAAATGCTAGAAGAAAGGACACCTGAAGAAATACTACAAGTCTCAGAAGGAAAAAGAAGGAGACGCACAGCAAGAAAACAATCATGAAGCGAATGTGAAAGGTGATGTGTTGCAAAATGCTTTGATTCTTTCATTAGAAAATATTATTGATTCCTGGGTGGTAGATTCAGGGGCCTCATTCCATGCCACACCCGATAGGAAACATTTTCATGATTATGTTCAAGGAGATTTTGGACAGGTTCAATTGGGTGATTATAAAACCTGTGAAATCATTGGAATGGGTACAGTTTTCATAAAGCAATAGAATGGAAATCAATGGTTGTTGAAGGAGGTAAGGCATGTTCCATATTTGAAGAAAAATCTAATTTCAACAGGGAAGTTGGGAGGTGAAGGCTATATGACTACTTTTACAAATAAAACCTGGAAGGTCACTAAAGGAGCCCTGGTAATAGCACAAGGAGAAAAGGTTGGTACATTGTATTTATGCAATGGTATTTCTAATTATGTTAATGCTTTAACCTCTACAGGAGAAGATATGACATTGTGGCATCATAAGCTCGGGCACGTGAGTGAGAAGAGGATGCAGATGCTTCACTCAAGAAATTTGTTGCTAGATTTGAAGCATGTTGATTTAAAATTCTGTGAGAATTGTGTTTATGGAAAACAGAAGAGAGTCATATTCCTCAAAGTTGGGAAAGAAAAGAAGAGTGAAAAATTAGAACTTGTGCATACAGATGTATGGGGACTTGCTTAGGTATTATCTCTCAGTGGCTCTCGTTATTATATTATGTTACTTTTATTGATGATGCAACCAAAAAGACTTGGATTTATTGTATTTGAAATAAATTTGATGTATTTGATACTTTCAAGAAATGGAAAGCTTTGGTTGAAAATGAGACAGGAAAAAGGTTGAAGTGTCTCAGATCAGACAATGGAGGTGAATATTGCAGCAAAGAGTTTGATAGGTACTGTTCAGAGAATGGAATTCGCAGAGAGAAGACAGTTCCAGGAATGCCACAAGAAAATGGTGTGTCAGAAGGATGAACAGGACAATCATGGAGCGTGCAAGGTGCGTGAGATTACATGCAGGATTGCCTTTACAATTTTGGGCAGATGTTGTAGATACTGTTGTTTATCTAATAAACAGAGAGCCTTCAAGTTCCTTGGATGGTGGTATTCCAGAGGAGGCATGGACAGGTAAAAAGGTAAACTACTCATTTTTAAAGACTTTTGGTTGTGAATCCTTTGTCCACATTAATAAAGAAAATAGAACAAAGCTTGAGGCAAAATCAAAGAAATGTAGCTTTATTGGATATTGTGTTAATGATTTTGGTTATTTCTTTTATGATTATGAAAAACACAAAATCATTAGGAGCAGAGATGTCATATTCAATGAAAAGGTTTTGTATAAGGATCAGCTGCAGGAAAATAAATAGGAAAAAGAAAACAGAGAATACACAATGCTTGATGAGATCACAAAAAAAGTGAAGGTGCCTGAAAATCATAATGATCAATAGCCAAAACAAATATAGCAACAACAATAAGCACCTCAAACACCTCAAAGTGGGGTTAGAATATCTACCAGGATAAGTATACCCCTTGAACGATACTCTCCTTCATTATATTATGTATTGTTGACTGATTCTAATGAACTAGAATGTTATGAAGAAGTAGTGCAGGTAGAAACTAAGAAAAAGTGGGAGCAAGCCATGAAAGAAGAGATGGACTCATTAGCACATAACCAGACTTGGGACTTAGTCAGGTTGCCTACAGGTAAAATAGCATTACAAAATAAATGGGTTTATAGGTTGAAGGAAGAAGATGGAGGTAGAAAAAGGTATAAGCTAGACTTGTGGTGAAGGATTTTGCACAGAAAAAGGGTATAGACTTTTATGAGATATTTTCTCTTGTTGTTGAAATGACTTCAATCAGAACTATTTTAAGTCTAGTAGCAGCTGAAGATTTGCATCTTGAGTAGTTAGATGTAAAGACAACCTTTCTCCATGGGGATTTGGAGGAAGAGATATATATGCAGTAGCCACAAGGATATGAGGTAAAAGGGAAGGAGAAACTAGTGTGCAGGGTGAAGAAGAGCTTGTATGGCTTAAAACAGACAACAGGTAGGGGTATCTAAAATTTGACAAGTTTATGTCTGAACAAGGTTATACTAAATGTCACTTTGATCATTGTGTTTATCTCGAAAGGCAAAATGATGGCAGCTATATTATATTGTTATTGTATGTAGATGACATGCTTGTTGTCGGTTCTAACATGCAGGAAATAAATGTGCTCAAAAGAAAATTGGCAAACTCATTTGCAATGAAGGATTTGGGTGCTGCAAAAAAAATCCTTGGTATGAGAATAACTAAAGATAGGAAGAATCGAAAATTAACATTGTCTCAGAGTGAGTACATAGAAAAGGTGTTGAAAAGATTTAATATGCAGAATGCAAAACCAATTAGTATACATTTGGCTAGCCATTTCAAACTAAGTACGGAGGTATGTCCCAAGACTCAGGAAGAAATGGCTTATATGTCTAAAGTTCCATATGCATCAGCAGTTAGAAGCTTAATGTATGCAATGGTTTGCACAAGGCCTGATATTGCACATGCAGTGGGAATTTTAAGCATGTACATGAACAATAATCCAGGAAAAGAACATTGCATGGCAGTGAAGTGGATTCTCAGTTATTTGAGAGGTACCACAAATCAAGCATTATGCTTTGGTGGTTCAAACATTTCTCTACATGGATATGTTGATGTAGATATGGCAGGTGATAGAGATAACAAGAGGAGCACAACAGGGTATGTGTTTACTGTAAGTGGAACAACTGTCAGTTGGGTTTCAAAACTGCAAAGTGTTGTTGCACTCTCAACAACGGAAGAAGAGTATGTTACTACTATAGAGGCTAGTAAAGAAATGATTTAGTTACAAAGGTTTCTGGATGAATTGGGTAAGAAGCAGGAGTTGGGCAGGTTATATAGTGACAGCTAGAGTGCCATACATATTGCAAAGAACTCTACATTTCATTCCAAGACAAAACATATACAACTCAAGTATCATTTCAAACGGTCAGTGTTGGAAGATGGACAATTGAAGCTGGAAAAGACAAACACTAGCCAGAATCTTGCAGATATGTTAACAAAAGTTGTAACCAAGGAGAAACTCAGATTTTGCTCGATTTCAATTGGTCTTCAAGTATGATGATGAATATGAGAAACAACCAAGTCCAAAGTGGATTCATTGTCTAGCAAATGAAGCAGCGGTGGATTTGTTATAATCAGTCTTCAAGTGGGAGATTGTTGGGTGTGGAGCCTGATTATCTTCTTTATTCAGAGGTATCGCCGCATTGGACCCCAGTTCATAATGTGGCGGCAATGCCACTCGTAAAATGTATGCTGCAAGGAGGATCCAGGGGGGCAACTGCGATCTTTGGGAGCCCCCCCCTGGCAGGAGATCGGGGGCAACACCCCTGTAGCTAAAAATAGATGTAAAATTTCCTTGTAAAATGTTGTAATTTCGTAGTAAATCTGGGTCGTTCATTAGTCGAAGATCTGATGGTAGAAGTTATGTTTAATTTAGGGTTTTTTTCCCTAGAAGGCAACCCCTCGCTATATATGAGGGAATTGTATTTCGTCTATGAAGATCGATATTATGAGTGAGAAAGAGAGAGGATATTGTGTGAGAGTGAAGAGGAAATTACAGCGGATCTGTTGTAGGTTGTATCTCTTCAGTTTGCTGGATAATATAAAAGGAAGGACCGGTTGTTTCTCCGTGGACGTAGCCCAAATTGGGTGAACCACGTATCTCTGTGTCTCTCTTGTTTTATGTGTTTTTTGTGTTTATGTTTATGCAATATATTTTATGTGTTCCATTGTTGTGCAATATATAATTCTCTAACATCATCAATGGGTATGCATAGTTTTCCCAGGTGATACAAAAGTTTTCCCTACAAATAAGAATTATCCCCCTGCGATCCATGAGTCAGTTTTTCATAAATCTCTTTAAAATCATCATCATTAGCATATTGTTCAGCATAACTTTCTAAGGATAAAGAAGCATTTTCAAAAACTACAGATGCAGAAATAGGAGGGCAAGAAATCATATCTGCTACTTTGTTGTTGGCGCCCTTCTTGTATTTTATTACTAGATGAAACTACAGGAGGAATCCCATCCATATGAAATGACAGGCTTGTTGAAGCTTGGTTTGTGATTAAAGGTACTGCAAGAGTTGATGATCTGTATGGATGATGGTCTACTTTCCAATCAGGTAGTATTTCCACTTCTTTACACTCTGAACCAAGGTGTATAACTCCCTGTTGTACGTGGGATAATTCACAATAGCCTGGGAGAAGGTCTCTGAATAGTAACATACAAGCTTCCTTTGTTGCATCAATATAGCGCCCATGGCATATCCGCTCGCATCTATCTCAACCTCAAAAGGTTGTTGAAGGTTTGGTAAGGCTAACACTAGTGTTGCACTGATCTTCTCTTTCAGTGTCTCGAAGGATTTCTGCTACTTTCCTTCCCACTAAAAGGCCTGCTCCACATTTGTCAATGTGTGTAAGGGTATGCGATAACAGAGAAGTTCACAATGAACCTTCTCCAATACTGTACTGAACCCAAAAAGCTTCGGACCTTTGTAACATTTGTGGGCTCAGGCAACTTCATAATCACATCTACTTTAGAGGGATCTATCTTCAATTGCCCATTACCGACTATGTGACCTAAATAAACCAGAGAGGTCTTCCCAAACTCACACTTTGATAGTTTTACATACAGTTTTTCATTTTTCAAAACATCAAGCACTTTCTTCACATGACATACATGTTCATCCCATGTCCTACTATACACAAGAATATCGTCCAGATATACAAGAACAAAATTATCAAGAAAAGACATAAACAGATCATTCATTACCCTCATAAATGTGGTCAGAGCATTACACAGTCTGAATGGAATTCGAACAACCCCTGCTTGGTTTTGAATGTAGTCTTCCAAATGTCTTGTTCTGTAACTCTAACCTGGTGATATCCACTACGCAAATCCAATTTTGTAAAATAGATAACATCTTTCAACTGATCTAATAATTCATCAATGCGAGGGAGAGGGTATCGATTCTTCAATGTAATTTTTTTAGCACCCTATAGTCTACGAACATTCTCCATGTGCCATATTTATTTGGCACCAACATGATCAGTGAGCCGCACAAAGAAGAAGTCGGTCTAATGACCCCTTGATTTAGCAATTCCTACACCTGTTTCTTGATCTCCTCCATCTCGATAGAAGCCATCCTATACATGCCAATATTCGGTAAAGGAGCACCCTGTTGTAAATGGATCTCATGTTGGATTTCTCGTTTTGGGGGAAATCCTCTCAGTTCCTGAAACAATCCATCATAGTCAGAAATAATTTCTAACAATTCTTTCTTATGATCACGATCAAAACCTTTGAAAGCGTCAGCCGTCTCGGCCTCTTTCTCTCTCACCATCATGAGCATGCACCCTTTGCTAGAATTAATGAGTCGTTTAATCTGTCCTACACTTACAAGGCTAGCATTGACTTTCGTATGATGAGCTCTGACTATATATTCTACCCCATCCTTCATGAGGTGGTATTTATTTTCATGTCCAAAGAAGATTGATCTTTTGTCATATAGATACAGACTTCCCAAGATGATTCCACGGATATCCAAATGTACAACATCTAACTCTACCTCATCAACTAATTTGGAAGCAATAAAAAATATGGCCCTACACTGCTTGGTTACTTGTAATTTTTCTTTATCGCTTACCCAACCAAGCAGGTATGGACTCAGATGAGGCTTAGTTTCGAGGCCTAACTTTTTAACTAAGCACTCTGAGATTAAGTTTTCTTGGGAACCTGAATCAAACAGATTTTCCACCTTTGTGTGTTTTATAATAACCCTAATGTGGAATAATTCAATTATCTTTCATTCATTACTTACATGCTCATTCAAAGAACTAGTACTTGTAATTGAATCATAATTATTATTAACAGAAAGAGTACCTCTTACGCCCACGACTGTGATCAATGTCTCATCACCGGAGTCTAATCCAAGGTCCTACTGTGTTGTTGCCACTGTCTTTTTCTTCCCCTTTCCGCTGAATCTCTTTGGTCTCAGCTCCAAATGTAGCTTCCAAAAGTGGTCCTCGTCATGACCTTCTCTCTTGCAATGCATGCAAGATGGCGTTGCTCCATCCTCTTTCTTGGCTGCGGTGGTCTTCTTATCCTTCCCCCTACCTTTCTTCTGGAATTTTCCATGATGAGGTTTGAACGGTGGTTTCTTGGCTTGATCATCTCTATCATTCTTGCCTCAGATTTCAACATGAATGGCTTTTATGTTGGCCGAATCAATCATAGTAGGCTTGAACAATAACAGTGAGTGTCTTATGTAACTATGTAACGCGCCAACACACTTAGCTACAGTCTCGGGTGAATCTAATGAGATGCCCAAATTCAATTCTTGTTTCCAAAATTCTTCAGTGAATCTTTGCACATTTTGGCCTTTACCTTGCCTTCGATATTTCCATTTCATTAGTGCCTTTTGTTTATATCCTAAAGGGTAAAATTGGTCTTTCAATGCAGAAATAAAATTGGACCAAGAGGAAAGAAGGTTACCCGAATTTTTGTTGCCCTTCTGCAACTTTCTCTCCCACTAAATGAGAGAAGTGCCACTCAGCTGAAGAGATGTTAACTGGACCTTTGCCTCATCTTCTTCGATCTACTAAATCCGGCAGTAAACCTCTATCTGTCTTATCCAATTGTTAATTTTTTTTGCACTACACTCTCCATTATACATGGGCAGGTCAAATTTTACATCTATCTTGAAGAATGGCTTCTTAGATGTATGTTTGGAATCTCAATTAGAGTGATGTGAACTATCACTTGAAGAAGGAGAGGGAGGATAATATTCTCCACCACCTTTATGATTTACCGATCTATTGTCATCGACATCTTTTTTCTCATGTCTAATTACCTTCTCATACTCTGAAAACAACTTGTCCACTTTCTCTGCGATATTGTAGAATACCTTGCAGTAATTTTGTTCCTCTTCCACACGAGCTTCTTCATCAGCCATGTTTCTTCTTCGTTGTGCACGTCCTGCTTCGAGATCAAAGAACTTATGATTCCCTTCACCTTTTCGAAATTTGTTCCGAGTTAGCATATACTCATTGAATATGCATCGACAAATACCTACTCTAATACCAAACTTGATCCAAGATCTTTTACTTATAGATGCATCAGGTTTACATGTATCAGAGCTTATTAACCATGGAACTTAAAATCACATAAAACAATACGGAAATAACAATATAATCATGAAACCATGACACAATTTGGAGTATGTCTTCGGGCCCTACTCAATAGTGGGGAGGCCTTCATTCATTAAGTGGCATAAAAAGAGATAAAAGTACAAAAAATATTCATTTACAATCCTTATACCTCCAAGTTGGAAGATGGACGAATAATGGAGAGCTCAGCTTCAGAAGCAGAAAATACCACTGAAATCCTGGTGAAAAATCATGCAGAATTGCCTATCCGAACAACCAATTCAGAGAAATGAAGCTTTTGCACCCTCTCGGAACCTCCCTGCTGCTCAAGGTGAGGTTTCAACCTGTCGCCAGGTCGGGTTACTACTATACACAATAGTTTCTAAACTTCTATACTAGTCTCCCCTTTTTCTTGTGCTATTAGTCCAATATATATACTTGATCAGATAACTCCTCAATCCTGACAATTTCAACAAATGCAAATATAGCAGACAGGAGGTTTCCATACTGAGAATCGTCTACCTGGAATAGTATGCACGTAATAACCTGTTTAAAGATAGAAAAACCTCCATAACCTATTAATCTCACATTACCTTAACCCGACGGCTTTAACACAAAGAATCATCGTTTAAATCAGAGGACAAACGAGTCCTTTTCATTACGTGATGAGAGATCTGCAATAAAAGGCGGACCCGACAGCAATTATCTACTGCAATGCATAATATATATCGGATCCGATAGAACATTGTGATATTGCAATCAGCGGGAACTTGTGGGTCTTATGGTTTGTGAACATGGCATTTGTGACGTGCAATTGCGACCATCGCATTACAACTCTGGCTTGCTCTAGGGCCAATTCTTTAATTCCTTCCCCTTTGCGATGTGTGATGTGTGATTTATCGCATCGCACTCTAGCTTGCTCCGGAACCGATTCTTTAACGTCGACCCGCCTTCAATCTGTGATTTGTGAAATGCGAGGCCAATGGCAGCCTGCCACTTGACGCTTCCCCATTCACTAAAGAGTCATGCCACATCATCTTCTCCTACCACCTATCCAAGTCAAACCTGAACTTTGACTTTCTCTAACTTCTTCATATGAACTCAAATTCGAGTGACGTTCACATCGTTGGAATCAGGATGACGAGCACTTCGATTTGATGCTAAGTTTATCCATATTCTTCCACTTTGAGTTTTGAGCCTTCTTACCATGCCACTGGTACTTTTTAGAGATCCACCTAGATCAATGTTATACATAACATTGGGAAGACATGAAATCAAAGGAAGAACTAGAAGAATCAGTAGAACCATATTCAAAATGAGGACTTGTGGAGGACTAGGAGGATGAACTTGAACTCAACAGGGAGGCGTAATATGTCCTAAAGGAAACTAGGGGTGAAGGCCATGAAGTCTCTACTACCAATGCCTAGGGAATGCAATGATGTCAAGACAAAGATGACTTAATAGACTAAAAGGAGATGATATAATAAAAAGAGCAACAAATAGCAAGCAAACACCTAGTGCAATGGTGCCAAGTGTAAACTAACTATATTAAGATGCTACTCTAATTCAATCAAACGCGTCCTATCAAAAAAAAATACCTCCAACTTATAGGTGATCTAAATCCTCAAACAAGTCCTAAATCTATTGTTTTAGTTTGCCTTCCAAAAGACTTCTTATTTAACAAAATATGATCCATGCAAGCTGAGTTTTCTAGAGAAAAGTGGGGTAGAGAACAAATTATTTCCCGTAGTCAGTCTTATAGGGTGTTTTCCTAAGATTGGTCACTATGTTACCTTCATCTAAGGGGGGTGGTTGAGTCTTGACCTTTTTGGTGATCAATCATGGTATGGGATTCCCTGCTATGGGTTGGGTAGCCCCGAGGAGACTCACTCGCATGATGAGATAGCCTAACCCTGTCTGAATTGGGTTTTTGACGCACTCCGTCTTTGGACCATGGGATGGTGAAGGATTTTAAGCTCCCTAATATGTCAAATTTTATGTCTCACTATAAGCGATCGATGGGTGTTATTGGAAGCTTATCCCAACAATCCTACACCTAACTACACAGATTGTTTGCCCTGATACCCAAGTGGGCTTAATCTATGTTTGTTGAATTATTAAGATGTAGTGTTCAAGTCTTGGCTTGGCGGTGTTAACCAAGGTCATGTTTTCTTAGGGTGTTTGTTTGTGAAAATGATGTGAGAAAATGATGCCATGTGCTGTTGAAAATAAAGTGTTGAAAATGTATAGGAAAATAAACAACAAATCAAGAACACAAAACCCCACCCAATAAGGCTATCAAGAAACTAAGCAAGAGAAAGAAAATATCTAATTTCTAAGGGACTAGGATCCAAAGGCACAAATCTGATGTAAATGGTGCAGACAAACAACAAAAATCAGTGGTGAAAATCATTGCAAAGGATAGGCAAGAAGCTCCATAAAACTAGGACACTCAAGGGGATCTTAAGGGGGAAGGCAACACAAAAATCTAAGGGAGTAAAAGGGTGAAGAAATGTAGTGCCCCGCTCTAGTTGACTGACAATGATATGTCATTAACATTTATTTAGCCCTAAGGCCCACACTTTATTCTTTTGGGACCTCAGGTTGGGGATCCAAACACTTAACTCTACTACTAGTGGATGTGATGGATGTGTTTAATCCTATTCAATATTATGATGTTGATATCTTTGATGTATATGTATTATTTCTACTGATGTTATGTTGATGATATCTATGATGGATGTGCTCCTTACGTTGGCTACTTATATTAGTTCTAGTTCACGATGAACAATGATGTGAATGACTAGGAGTTGTTAATGATGCTATTATGATAATGACTAACATTGAGAAACCTTGTTACTGATGACTATTGAGTATGGCAGGAAACCATCAGAGGCACTCGCATATGACGAGTTGATGACACCTGGTTTGATGAAAATTCATATTATTTTATCTTTGAAATTCTAAGTCGATCTTGAAACCTGCCATATATGTTTAACTATATTATGATGATATGTTAATGGTTGCAGGCACAGATTAGTTGCTTGACCGAATGACTCACATATGGGTGATGGGGTTGTACAGGTGGATGGAACTACATGGGAGGGGTGGGACAGTGTCCCTGATCTCACCCACTAGCACTCCCACCGTGACTTGGGCTGGAAGGGTTGAAACACCTTCGCCTTGAAGATCACGATGCCATGAGGGCAGGTCCCAAAGTTTGGTCGCTCATGAAGATTTCACCGGGGGGGCGCGCATCAAGGCGGATTCCTTGATCCCCGACACCATTAGTCTCACTATAGCATTCAACATAAGAGATGATAGTGGTCTATGACATTGCACTATACTTTCCCCTCGTAGTCACTGGATGCTTGAAGGGCAAGTGGTGTGGCACCCTTGGAACTTCAGGGGAATTTCTTGAAGGGCACGACCAACTTGGCACCCTTGGCATCACAAATAAAATGTTAGGCGTGGCACCCTTGGAACTTCAAGGGAATTTCTTGAAGGGCACGACCAACTTTGCACCCTTTGCATCACAAATAAATTGTTAGGCATGGCACCCTTGGAGCTTCAAGGGAAGTTCTTGAAGGGCACGACCAAACTTGGCACCCTTGGAATCATTAAAAATAAATTAATTGATAAATATAATCAAGAAATGAAAACTAGGTAAATTTACATCAAGGGTAAATGATGTTAGAAACCGAGGTAATTAAATCAAAAATAGAACTTGGGTTAAGAGGATCATAGGTAGAAATAAAATAGATTACCTTAAAAACTCTACCCTTCCCATGTTGGAAAATATTAGGTAGATTATGTAGTTTAATTAGGGAAAAAGGGGAAAGATGGGACATAATTGTAAGGATAAAGATTAATCCTAAACTAATTAAACCTAATTAAGAGAAGAGGAAGGTGAATTAAAATAAGAATAATAAATTAAATTTAGAGAAATGTAGAGAACCTCCATGTGGCAAAAACCAACATAAGAATATCCATCTAATAGATAACCTGAGTTAAATTAGGGAGTAGATTGGGGATAAAATCTTGACTCATTAATTGACTTCAAGTAATGAACACAATTTAAGGAACAAAAGGGGGGGGATAAAGAGACAACTAGGAGAAGAAATAGGAATCTTGTGAGGTGAGGAAAATATTAGTTTTAAATAAAAAGTTAAGTAAATAATTTTGGGTGACCCTTGATGAGAGAGTGACACATGGGTAGGTGAATAATCAAGCTTTTAAATAATAATAAAAAAAATATAATTATGCATGACATGCCAAGTGTCATCTATGAGGACTCTTATAAAAGAAGAGGCAAGCCATGGGAGAAGGGACTTTTGGGAACCCTATTGTTGGATGGATGAGATGATGTCAAAGCAGTGATTACGAAGCTATAGTGAGTTTGGTGAGGTAGAGGATTTTCGAGAAGGGACTCTTGAGCCAAGGTGTGCTCTCCTCTACCAGCTAGTGCTTTCCTCCATTGTACAACTCCATTGCAGCTCGGGGGTCCGCGGGGAAGAAGAGTAACCAAGGAGTAGGCTGGGAGGTTAACCGGTGGGTCTTCGCATTCGGATCAAGTGCGTCATCATTCACTCGCGGAGGTGACCGGCTACAAGGGAATACCAGTAACAGCAAAGCAAGCGGAGTCTCACCTTCTGGTGAACGGTACATATGTATTTCATTACTATTGATCTTAGTTAAAAGTATGTAAATGTTATGATATGTTTTCTGAAATGAGTGTCAGGAATGTGTGTGCTAAATAAATTTGAAATTTCAATGCGTTTCTTTTCTGGTTGTATTTGCTGTTAACACAAAAAAAAAATGTATATAGTCTGAATTTGGTCCTTACACTTGGTATCAGAGCTATGTTGAAACCTCGAGACCTATGGGCCCATGCATGCGTGACTAGTTTTGATAGATAGCTACTACATTCTAAAATTTTGTATGAGGATTACCATCAAACTCTTAGGTTTCAGAATATCTCTACAACTTGATCTTCAAGAGTTTAAATTTATAAGATCTTATAAAATCATTTTCTACAGTGGTTTGGGGTTATGACAATTTTGTTCAGTGTTAATTTATTTATTTTTCTCTGAATCGCAAGCCCTTTTCAACAAATTTTTAGGACGAAACTCTGAAAAGCCCTCCTCTTTCCAAGGTTCAGTTGCTTTCTTACAAACCTTTGTAAACTTTTTACAATATATTTTTACAGATCTGGAGTACTGTAAGGAAGCCGAAAGCATTTTGGGTATAATTTCATTGAGCCGAAAGCATAAAGATTTCCACTTTTTGCCTAGTTATTTTATTTTGAGGGAATTAGCAAAATCAAAATTTTGTAAAAGTTGCCTCGGAGTCTTTGAGTTGCATTCTTCTTAGACGCAGGCATATTCCCTCTACTGGTGCGAAAACCTTGGACATTCCCTGCAGTAAAAATGAAATGAAATGAGCTTCGATTAAAAAAAAAAAAAAAATTGTTTCCCTCGCAATCCCCACTCCCTGATCTTCTCCTAAGTGATCTTCCCATATGTATTGAGCTGCCTGACAAAGCTGGAGAAATTGTTGTGCTTAAAATACTTGGGTAACAAGTCTCGTGCGAATTCTGGGGGATTCCACACAATGAAACTGTTATTCCCGGGGCTCCATGAAACTATCGAGTCCGTGGAGCTGTCGTCCACCATGTCATACGTCTTGGTGAGAAACGGAGGCACCGCATTGCCGCCGCTGTTCTAAGATCCATCCATACCCTAAAACCCCAGAGAAATAGAAAAAAAAACCCGAAAGTGAAAGAAAAAAAAAAAAACCAAATCAATACATGGACTAAACCGGCCACAGGACCTCCAATTTACATCATTCGGAAGCTGTTCCACAGGCCGAAACAGATCTGGAGACGCCAGAGAGCAAACAAGGCGACAAAAGGCAGGGGGAATCGATCTCGTGACCGGGAGGATCCCTTCGTTTCCTTTTCCATTTTACTGTGGGGCGGCGGCTCAGTCGTGTTTTAAGTGATCTTCTCCTAGCGCTTAAGATTCGCACCTGCTTGTCAAGAAATAGAAATATATCGCACTATGTTTCGTGGTAATAGAAAACGTCGTCTTTGAAATTGTGGCTCGTATTCTGGGACGGGTATGTTCTATTGGTGAAGCTGCACTATCAGAAGCAGGGCTTGATTCTGCTGATACTGCATTTGAAGCCGATCACAGGCAACTTTATCCCTGGCTATTCTAGCCATTTCCAGCGTCTTCTTGAAAGTCCAAGTTTTGCTTTTGCTGCTCTGCCTCAAAATCTCTCCAACAACTATTCCTATCCGCCCATTAACTGCTTCAGCAAAAGCCTTACCAAGGAGGAACGCATCCAGTACATTCGCTCTGCTCCGCTCCAGCGTATGTGAAATTTTGAGGAATTTAGACCCCATGCTCTAATTCCGTCGTCTTCACTGGAGTCTGCAACTAAGTGATATAACCGCCGAGTACGCGATAACTACTGTGTGGTGGCGATCCGCGAATGTGCGCCAATCCGCCTCTGCCCACACACGTATGGTCAACCTCCCATTGGGGGAATAGAAATATTAAAGGACCACTCCACCTAATTTTAATTTATTTCGATTTTATGTCACCCTGCGCACACTTACCCAAGGCCTATTACTGCCCCAACAGAGTTAAAATATATGTTTGTAAATTATTGTAAGAAGGTTTGACAATCAATAAATCGATAAATGTTAGAATAGATGTTTTCTTTGCACGTTGGGGATGTTTTACAACCATAATTCTTGATTCTGCGAACACTTGCTTAATGAATTCCCACAGAATTTTCATTCGTCTGGTTGATCAAATATAATAGCAATCTCCCAAATTATAGCACCGCACAAAGCTGGTGCAGGTGGTGTTTAATCTTTAAGTGAATGAGTTGTGTTTCCAGTTACTTTTAACTTGGGCCAATTTTTTTTTCTATATATGGCTTTACAAAAACCAAAAGAGATTCGATTCGAGATGGTAAATTAATGCTTTGATCTTCTATATTCTAGATTAAATATTTACGACTTCCCTGTTTTCAACGATTTACTTTTGATCCTAATAAACTTTTTGTTTTTTTTTAAACTCTTATAAACTTAATACTTCCCACATTTCAGTTATCTTTGATTCATAAGACTTTTAAATTTTTATTTCTGAATTATACTTCTCATCTTGAAGGTCTTTGTAATTGTGATTACACGACACCATGACAAGTTATCAATTATTCTCGGCGGTAAAGTCATTCCCATTTCACAAATCTTATACACTAAAACGTAATTTAACTCATCACAGTTAAAATTAAGAAATAAGAAGGTACCTACGGTGGCTTTGGAGAGTGGTTTGCGAGTGGAAATGTTCATATTCATGTTTTAAATTGAAATAAGAATTCTGTGCCGGCAATCGCTTTGGAGAGTGGGTTGTTAGGAGTGGAGTGGAAATTTTCATATTCATGCTTTTAATTGGCGTTGGATTTATTTTGATTGTAAAATATATATATATATATATATATATATATATTTTGAAATCTAATGAATATGAATGAAATTAATTAATTCATAGTTTAATTTTAAACTCTCAACATCATCTGCAAAAACCAACAAAGTTGCCTCCGTAAGAAGTTTATAATTTAAATTGGTGTTGACACAAAATATAGCTGGGACTCACGCGCTATGAATCAAATTGTATTACATTATTATGTGATAATTCTCACCCCGAATTAAAATCTTGACTTAATGCATTTGTACATCGAATTTCGAAGGACGTGGGATTTTGTTTTAATTTTTTATTTAATATATATATATATATATATATATATATATATATATATAATGTTAATATTAAAACTACCCTCTGTAATTTGAATTATTTCAGGCAACAACTATGAAAAGAGACAAGAAGTTACTCAAACTGTCTCAAAAATCAGCTGGTACGGTTAGGTGGGAAGATAAAATAAATATATATATTCCCAATATTCACAATTGAGTTGCAATCGAAATCATGGATTCGTGATGATGCATACATCACATCTCTTTTCAAAATGCACTGCAGTGCAATTGAATTTTCCCCGAGAGAAATAAAAATAAAAATAGTTAGTACAGTATAAATATTACAACTGAAACATATCGGAAGGTTATTTCCAAATTCTTTATACCACTCCAACCACATAATGCGGTGCGTGGTGGACTGTGGAAATATGCGAATAGGCTTTGGTCAATGATGGAAGTCGCAGTCGAAAAGCTTCGTCTGAAATTACCACCACAATTACAAATTGTGGTCGACATATAAACAAATGGAAATGAAAATTGAATAAACAGTAGATTTAATATGACTGTAAATTGATTGTTATAATTCCCTAGCCCTTCACTTAGATTATGTTTTCACATTCCATGATTTCATAATTGTCATTTAAATTCATTGAAATGAAGTGATGAAGTGACGTTTGTGTTAATTTTTCTTTGGAAAATCTTTTTCAAATTAATTTATTAACTTACTTTATTTTTAATTTTAAAACTAGAACAAATTTTGATGGAAAGGTTCTTCCTTACCTGGATGTCAAAATTCCTGGGCGAAGAGTGAAGCGATTAACTCTGGGAAGGTTCTTCTTTTAAATTTTTATTTTGGGTTCTCATTTAATTATATGATAGAATTTTTCTCAAATGTCAGTTTCAGTTTGTCTTCTGTCCCATTCCAAGAGCATAGCGAGCAAAATTTTTGTTTTGTTGCAGTCTATGATGTAACACGTTGAGAGACATTTACAAATCTATCAGACGTGTGGTTAAAAGAATTGGACCTCTATTCTACATATCAAGATTGTATCAAGATGGTTGTTGGGAATAAAGTAGACAAGGTAATCTTGGTAATCTCCTTTTAGAATAAAAAAAAAATCAATCAAATCAATGCATATGGAATATTAGTCATGATTATTACCAATGTTGGAATAGAGCTAGAGGTGTCTAGTGAATAAATATTTTTCTTGTTTCTAAATGAATATAGTTATTGAATATATGTATTTTATATATATCTGTGTATATACGGTCCCTTTTTGACTTGGAATTTAGGGAAGTATTCTTTAGACTTGAAACACAGACAAAAAGAAGAAACACTGATTATTATAGTATTAACATGGGTGCATGCTTATTATATAGTGTGGCGGATGGCCTCCACACTTGAGGATAAGCTATATGGCTAGCCAAACCAATGGTTTATGAGTATCCTTTTCTTGGTTTAAATGGTTTGGTTCATATTACAAATGGAGTATTGATGTCTTTTGAGATAGAATAAGGGGCAAGTCATCCTTGTCTCATTCCCATCTTCCTTTCTTTGGCGAAATTTTGCCAATAGAGCACTGAAATCAAAATTTCTTCGTTAAAATACAATATGAGGAAGAAATAAAATAACCTTAGATTGAATAAAAGATACAATATAAAGAAGAAATAAAATAACATTTGGTTGGTTGAGACCAAACCTGGTTTGCAAATGGCTAGATAATGTTGCAGGCACATTACAAGGTTTTGAACAATGCGTGAAAAAAAAAAAAAAACAAAAGACCTTGCTATGTAACTACCCGTGGTCACGCGCTTCGCACCTTCTCGCAGTTACCGTTACTTCTCTTTTGAATTAAATTTACCGCACACTGAAACCTTTTGAATTTTGACTTGTACTCTACGTAATATATTTGAAACCTTTTGAATTTTGACTTGTACTCTATGTAATATATTTTCACGTACACGCTAATCTGTTGATGTCATTGCTCAGAAATGAAGGCGATGTAATGGTTTAGTAATTTAATCCTGAAACTTGTAATACAAATTTGGTTGATTGTTATTATAAAAAAAAAAATTATAGTTGAATTTGGTTGACATGTGAGTTATTGCTATTTAAAATAAAAAAAAACACATAATCTTCGAATACAATTTTGGTGCAGCTTTTGTGTTTCTTTTCGGAATTTTGTAATAAATTTTAGTTGAAATTGTGAGTTGTTATAAAAAAAACGAAACATGGTGAAAGAAACGAAGAAGACCCGATGAGGAGAGGTGGAGATATCAATATATCTCTAGATATTTTGCATTTGCGTTCATGTAAGTGTATTCATGTACTCATGCAACCATATATTGAACTTAGGTCTAGATAATGTTAAAAAATAGAAAAAGAGATTTTTGCGTGTCCATATAATTACTTTTGAAGTGCTTCAGAATTTGTCTTTCAGTATGTAGTGTAGAATCCCTAATGTGGTCAACGAAACTTTTATTTAGCCCAAATTGTATTTAAAGGAAGCTTCCATGAAGGTTGTTAAATGTTTATTTTAAGTTTATATGAAGGTTGTTGAAAATGATGGCTTGGAAGTTTATTTGCAAAAGTTATAGAAATTTAAGAAATATATTTGTTGGTTTAAATGCTTATTTAATGAAAGTTTACATGAACATTGTTGAACGAGAGTTGGAAGTTTATGAGCAAAAGTTATGGAAGTTTATGAGCAAAAGTTATGTTTATGAAATATTTTTGTTAGTATGTACTGAGTAGTATGTTTAATTTTATTGAATGATGATAAATAAAGTGATACATGGTTATGTTTTTTTTTGTTAAGTAATATGGTTAATTTTATTGAATGATGGTTTGGAGTTTTATATGTAAAAAGTAATTATAATGAAATATATTAGTATGTAAATTAATATAAATATTGTTGATTAATATGTTTAATTTTTAAAAGTCAATAAAATGTTAAACAAAAAAAAAAAAAAAAACATGTTTGTTTCATTTAGATTTAAAATGAAACTAAAATTCTAAGAGCAACCATGTTAGAAACATTAAATAGACAAAAGTAAAAGGAAAATGATATATATTAGACCAAAAAAAAAAATAGAGTATTCATTAGCAAGAGAAAATTCTTGGTAAGAGGTCACATTTGAGTATTTCTTGTCTAAGAAACACTAATATTGACTTGGTGGAAGACTAGTAAGTTACAAGTGAAAATGTAATTCCTTACTATGAATATCTTTGGTTTACACAAGGGCGCTGCATTGATAGCCAAATATGAGGGGTGGGGGATTTTTCTTTTTAAAAGAGAATCACTAGTATGGATAATGAAGGAAGAATCATTTCAAACTAATTGTTAGTGATTCATAATTGATCAACTATGGCTAGCATGATTCACCAACATGAATCCTAAAACTATTTTTAAGATATAACCTGTTTTTTTTTATTGTGCTTATTACTATTATGTGATTACCAATCATTGTAAATTCAAATTCAAACAAGCTTGGTGCTGCAAATGACCAAAGTCAATAACATGCGAAGGATCTGAAATATAATGACGTAAAACAGAAACATGAAACGCATCATGCATACGTGCTAAAGATGGAGGTAAGGCAAGCCTATATGCCACCGACCCTTTCCTTTCTAAGATTTCAAAAGGTCCCTCAAACCGTCCCATTAATACTCGATCCTCTAGTCGGTCCCAACTGAGAGGTGTTCTGCAGAATCTTCCATATAAAAACCCAAATGGTGCCCTCTTAATGGAATTCTGATAACTACTTTGGAGGACACTAAAGAGATGCGTCATTGTTTTCCTTACCTATTCCAAGGACTTCGAGACGAAATCCATTATTAAGAGGGGGTGTATGTAGTGCCCCGCTCTAGTTGACTGACAATGATATGTCATTAACATTTATTTAGCCTTAAGGCCCACACTTTATTCTTTGGGGACCTCAGGTTGGGGATCCAAACACTTAACTCTACTATTAGTGGATGTGATGGATGTGTTTATTTCCTATTCGATGTTATGATGATGATATCTTTGATGTATATGTATTATTTCTACTGATGTTATGTTGATGATATCTATGATGGACGTGCTCCTTACGTTGGCTACTTATATTAGTTCTAGTTCACGATGAACAATGATGTGAATGACTAGGAGTTGTTAATGATGCTATTATGATAATGACTAACGTTGAGAAACCTTGTTACTGATGACTATTGAGTATGGCAGGAAACCATCAGAGGCACTCGCATATGACGAGTTGATGACACCTGGTTTGATGAAAATTCATATTATTTTATCTTTGAAATTCTAAGTTGATCTTGAAACCTGCCATATATGTTTAACTATATTATGATGATATGTTAATGGTTGCAGGCACAGATTAGTTGCTTGACCGAATGACTCACATATGGGTGATGGGGTTGTACAAGTGGATGGAACTACATGGGAGGGGTGGGACAGTGTCCCTGATCTCACCCACTAGCACTCCCACTGTGACTTGGGCTGGAAGGGTTGAAACACCTTCGCCTTGAAGATCACGATGCCATGAGGGCAGGTCCCAAAGTTGGGTCGCTCATGAGGATTTTACCGGGGGGGCGCGCATCAAGGCGGATTCCTTGATCCCCGACACCATTAGTCTCACTATAGTAGGAAACATAAGAGATGATAGTGGTCTATGACGTTGCACTATACTTTCCCCTCGTAGTCACTGGATGCTTGAAGGGCAAGTGGTGTGGCACCCTTGGAACTTTTGGGGAATTTCTTGAAGGGCACGACCAACTTGGCACCCTTGGAACTTTTGGGGAATTTCTTGAAGGGCACGACCAACTTGGCACCCTTGGCATCACAAATAAAATGTTAGGCGTGGCACCCTTGGAACTTCGAGGGAATTTCTTGAAGGGAACGACCAACTTTGCACCCTTTGCATCACAAATAAATTGTTAGGCGTGGCACCCTTGGAGCTTCAAGGGAAGTTCTTGAAGGGCACGACCAAACTTGGCACCCTTGGAATCATTAAAAATAAATTAATTGATAAATATAATCAAGAAATGAAAACTAGGTAAATTTACATCAAGGGTAAATGATGTTAGAAACCAAGGTAATTAAATCAAAAATAGAACTTGGGTTAAGAGGATCATAGGTAGAAATAAAATAGATTACCTTAAAAACTCTACCCTTCCCATGTTGGAAAATATTAGGTAGATTATGTAGTTTAATTAGGGAAAAAGGGGAAAGATGGGACATAATTGTAAGGATAAAGATTAATCCTAAACTAATTAAACCTAATTAAGAGAAGAGGAAGGTGAATTAAAATAAGAATAATAAATTAAATTTAGAGAAATGTAGAGAACCTCCATGTGGCAAAAACCAACATAAGAATATCCATCTAAGAGATAACCTGAGTTAAATTAGGGAGTAGATTGGGGATAAAATCTTGACTCATTAATTGACTTCAAGTAATGAACACAATTTAAGGAATAAAAGGGGGGGATAAAGAGACAACTAGGAGAAGAAATAGGAATCTTGTGAGGTGAGGAAAATATTAGTTTTAAATAAAAAGTTAAGTAAATAATTTTGGGTGACCCTTGATGAGAGAGTGACACATGGGTAGGTGAATAATCAAGCTTTTAAATAATAATAAAAAAAATATAATTATGCATGACATGCCAAGTGTCATCTATGAGGACTCTTATAAAAGAAGGGGCAAGCCATGGGAGAAGGGACTTTTGGGAACCCTATTGTTGGATGGATGAGATGATGTCAGAGCAGTGATTACGAAGCTATAGTGAGTTTGGTGAGGTAGAGGATTTTTTAGAGGGGACTCTTGAGCCAAGGTATGCTCTCCTCTACCAGCTAGTGCTTCCTCCATTGTACAACCCCATTGCAGCTCGGGGGTCCGCGGGGAAGAAGAGTACCCAAGGAGTAGGCTGGGAGGTTAATCAATGGGTCTTCGTATTTGGATCAAGTGCGTCATCATTCACTCGCGGAGGTGACCGGCTACAAGGGAATACCAGTAACAGCAGAGCAAGCGGAGTCTCGCCTTCTAGTGAACGGTACATATGTATTTCATTACTATTGATCTTAGTTAAAAGTATGTAAATGTTATGATATGTTCTCTGAAATGAGTGTCAGGAATGTGTGTGCTAAATAAATTTGAAATTTCAATGCGTTTCTTTTCTGGTTGTATTTGCTGTTAACACAAAAAAAAAAATGTATATAGTCTGAATTTGGTCCTTACAAGAAACATATCCAATAGGGTTGTAAAATAGTGGACAAAACCCTAATAATTAGAGGTTGAAAGTTTTGTACCCTAGACTCCTCAACTCAACATATCTCTTCCTTAATTATGGAGGTGTACTCTAAACCCTAGGGAGGATTTTTCTTCTTCAATGAAAAATAATTAAGAGAATCTAGGCCTAGGGGTGACTCTAGAAATAACAACAACCCTCCTCAGTACACACACAACACAATCAACAAATCTAAAAAAAACAAAAAACAAAACAGACATAAAAAAACAAACAAACAAACAAAAACAAATTAATAATAATAAAATAATAAAAATTAATTAAAAAATTAAAAAAAAAAAAAAATTAATTAATAAATAAATAAACAAACAAAATTAATTAATTAATTAAAAAAAAATGCAGAATGTGGATTCTGACTTGAAAAGTGCGTTGGAATGTGGAAAAATGGAAAAAATGTGTGTTGTAGAATGTAGAAAAGGGGCCAAAAAGTGTGTTTTTATCACGGGACTCTCGGTTGGTAGATTTCACCCATATTGTGTCGTCTCCTACTCGGTTGGTACATGTGACCTGCGGAAAGATGAGAAAAACCAACAGAATCCAAAAAAAAAATCCAGAAAAGAAAGGAGATCTAAAAAATAAATTTTGAGGCTAAAATCACTGGAAAAAATATTGAAAACCATTGAGACAACAGCGACCAAGGATTTGAATTACTACACCAGTGGAGTCGCCTTTTGTTGATGACCATGTAACTAAAAACCCAGTGGAGTTGTCATTTGTTGGTATGAAAAATCTTAACAAGTGTACCAAAAATACTTCACTTAAGTCATTGGTGACAAGTGACCCTAACAACAAGATGTGTTTATTTACGCTTCAGGTATGCAATGACAAAAGAAGAAAACCTTGCAGCCTAAATATCATTTGCAATCTAAAAAATAGTACAATAAGAAATAACTAATGCAATAACCCAAAAGAATAATACTTTAAATGAATAATATTTTTATTACTAACACCCGGTGAAGGATATCTACAACATGGGTCTGGAAATCCCCTTGCGTGTGATGGGTCCTTTGATGTTTGGGATTCGAAACGTTGGTGTAAAAATTCCATTACTGTGGATTCTCCGGTCAAAAATTCAAAAAGCACAAACCACAGATCTCTGAAATCCAATGTTTCTCTCTCTCAATAAGTAAAAAACCCAAAACAAAGACAGAAATCAAGTGGGAGTTCAAATGGCATGATATGATAATGGTGACGATGATAGTGATCATGGTGAAGAATGAATGGAAACCCCTCTTATTTATAGCAATGTATTGGGTTAGATTAGAAATTGGAAAATAATAAAATATTATTACCCAAATCAAAATCTAACCGTCATGAATATTTTATCATATTTTTTGGAGAGGGAAAAGATATTCAAAATGGTCAAATATTTATTTAGAAAATGGTTGAAGTTGTTATTACTCAGGTTTTCCCCAAAGTTGTAAGAAAGGGAAGGATGTCGAGGTAACCACAGACCAATATTTTAGATACAGAATTTAGCCAATCTTTATCCAGAGAGGGCTCTCTCTTTATGATTTAGCTTTGTTTTTAAAGGTATTAAGTTAATTATGAAGTTCAAGGATTTTATTTTATTTTGAGTTTGGGTGGTGAGATTCAATAGAACAGAGAGATAAAATAGAGCAGTTCAGTCCATTGGGCTAATGGAGTCAAAGAAGATGGCTTTCAGGATTTGGTTTCTTAACAGAGGATGGCTTCACAGAGCAAGGTAGTCAAACAGAGAACAAATAAAGACTGGAAATAGATGGAATGGGCTCAAATTGGGTGAAGGGCAGTTAAGAATCCTTCAACATATTGAAAGAGAAAAAATGGATGATTAATGATAAGGAGCAGTTAAGAATTCTTTAACAAATAATCAACATGAAAGAATCAGGAAACATGAGCAATTAAGAGTTCACTACTTATCCAAATTTGCAGAAAACACAGAGAACAATAAAGACTGAAAACAGAGTGCAATCAAGCATATTCTGAAATTAACCTTTTCTTTATCATTCAGATCATGAAACACAGATGATATAATAAACTAAGAAAAATTGTAAAACACAAGATATAGAGGACTTATTGATCCAGTGGTTGATTCAAGAAATCTGTGACAAGTCCTCTGCTTCAATTCTTCATCCAGTAGGCCATACAACAGTTGATTCCAACAGCTCTTTATTCCAAAAATCAGTATTACAGCAAAGTCTAGGAATTCCCCTCCACCATCCCCCCCACAATACTCTAATGGAGGGGGTATTTATACAACAAAATATGTACAACCAATATCTCATAACAGTTGTGAGATAATATCTAGGTTTAACTAATAAGAGTTTACAAAAATAGAAACAGCTAGTCTCTATGATAGGAAAAGGGTAAACTGGTGTTGTGCTGGAGGCAGGCTCTTTAATTCGGCTGGTAGCTGTCTTCTGTAGTAACTCTGCGTCGGCTGCCTGTCTTAACTATGCTCTTTAATTTTGATATGCCCCTCTTTAATTCTGCTCTGACATCTTTATCGCTGATCTGATACACTTTAATGCTGAACTGATACACTTTAACTGTGTTTTGACTCTTGCTCATTATTGTCCATCGTGTTCTGGAAAACAAAACTGCGAACATGTCGTCTCATCGCTTTTCTCTAGAAATTCATGTCTCTGAAGGTCCACTGGTTAGGGTAGCAAGTATCCCTGTATATCCTTTTATTTCTTTTTTGTGCGAGCTTGGAAGTCCCTCGGTGTTGGTTCGAACTGTATTAAAGAGGAAGACTGCACTATGCAGGTTGAATGGCAGGGTGCAGAGCTCGCGTTGTAGCTTTTCTGGTCGGGCGATAGTTAAAAAACTGGAACTGTGAACTTGGAAGTTTTTAATGCCTAGAATGCTGTATGCAGAAAAATGTAGCAAAAATGACGATTTTACCCTTTTTATTCGACAAAATGAAGTTTTGGCGAGAATTTTTTATTTGAAGGACGGATGACATCAGCGGGAGTACGAGGGCAGGTGACGTGACGGTGACGTGGCGGGTGACGTCATTAAAGGGACAGATGACGTTAGCGGAGGGCGGTGGTAAGTAGTTTTGCCCGCATCGCTTTTGGGGCTGGGCGGTTTTGGACGAAGGGCAAGCGATCACCCCGAATGGGCGACGCGTGGCAGCGGTACAGGGGCAAAAACCGTCGGTCCCCCGCGAGTTAATGTTCGATGGAAAGGCGGTTTCGATATGGTTTATCGATCGTTGGATGTGAATGAGTGGATCGGACGATGGACGGGCTTGGAACAAGGCGGAGGTTTAATGTGCGGGCCCGAAACAAATAAACTGTGTTTTTAAACGTATCGGGGCGGTTTTGTTAGGTTTGCGGGTTCAGTTATTAATTAACCCAGGTGGTTAATCAACCCTTTATGGCGTGCGGGGAGGGTTCTTAATAAGTTTCAAATAAACTTATTAATTCCCAAAGAACATGCTTATGGTTATATTTCAACTGGGGCGGGATATATATTATTTGGGGTTTTTTATTATATTTACATAATATGGGATGGGAATAAGTATATGGGAATTATATAGTAAGTGTTAGAAGTTAATATGAAAGGATTTTGAAAATAAGCGCTAAGTAAAAAACAATTGGCTTTTGTAGTTAAACTTAGGCTTAGGATGGAAAAAGGGGTTTATATGAGAAATGTAGTCATTTTCCTAAGTACAACAGGGTTTTACAGAGGCAATGTTTATGAAATGGAAGGAGTGGCTTTTTAGTGATATTAAGAACAGATTCTTAATATTTTAGGGGGGAAATTAGTAAATGATTAGGGAAAAGTATGAAGGGGAGTTAGTTATTGAATCTTGTCTTGCTTGAGCTGCTTCAAGTATACTGTCTTCCTTGCACTTGTGACAGGAGTGAAAGCTAACACATTTTTAGAAACATAATCCATCACAAGTATCATTTTGCAACACCATCTACCTACCCTGCCTATTTTTAGTCCTAGCATTTTTTCCTTCTTTCTTTGGGTGCACTTAGACTAGCAAACCCTCATCAACTTTTCTTTTCTTTGCATGGCACGCCTACCTAAGTCTGCACTTATTACATCCAAGGGCTCAGATTAAACTGTTGAGCTCCTTTGCTTCTCTACCTATCTACTTATCTGCCAAGATTAAACAGTTTGGCTGGATTTTATTCTCTATCTCTAAAACAGGAAATTCAAACATGAACTAGCCAAGATTGAGTTGTTTGGCCATTCATCAATTGTGGCAAAGTTTTTAACAAACTACACACAATGCTTATTTACAGAAAATGAAAAGTAGTGGCATTTTGGACTTGCACACTTTCCTGGTCTTTCTTTATTTGGGGTTCATTTCTTTCATTTTTTGACCATTTTATTCTTATTACCCTTTGATTTTTCTTTTAGGGCATACCCTCTTTACATTTTTTACTTTTTTATTATTTTTGATAATATGGAAACCCTTTGCAACAAGGAAATGGATGAACATATTACAGAGCTCATCAAGTCAATCATGAAATATGACACCTATTGGTATAGGAGTATAACAGAAGTAATTAACAAATAAAATGATTTATTAATCACTTTGCAAGGATTAAGAAAAGTGTGAATTTGAAATAATTATTAAATAATGGTTTAACAATTATTCCAAAAATAAGATTAAGGAATAATAAATAAATAATGATTTATTTAATTATTCCAAGGTGATTTAGTCAAATGTGTTAAGAAATAATTATCAAATAATGATTTAATAATTATTTATAGAGAAAAATAAATAAATAATGATTTATTCAATTATTCTCATGGGGTTTTCTTTATTTTAAACAGAAATAATTTAATAAAAATGGTTTACTAAATTATTTCCTATGGTGAAAGTGATTTTACTATGGTAAAATTAATCTTACATGGTGTATTTCGATCCACCTAGTTAGAAATGGCTAGGTGATCATTTTTTAGGTGATAACAGTACATTCACCCAAGAAGCCAAAAGGTCTTTGCTATGTCATTTGACCAGGTGTGAATGGCCCTGGGAAATTACAAAAGTGGACAGATCTACTCCTGATAAGCTAGAAGGACTTGGTTGGGTCATTCTTATTTGACCAAAGGAGATAGATGAAAATTCACCCAAGAAACCATAAAGGAATTTGATTGGGCCATGCTAATTTGGCTAAGGATGAATGGTCCAAGGGAAGATCCCCTCTTGAGAAGCCAGACAAAGTTGGTTGGGTCATTTTGATTTTTATCAGAGGGGATTGATATGTTCACCTGAGAAGCCATCAAGGACTTTGGCTAGGCTGATTTGGACAAGGGTAAATGGCCCACGATACTCACTATTTCTACTCTAGGATGGAGTGATCTATAGACATGCATACATCAACATAGCAAGCTCATGAAATTTTCTTAAGGAAGGAGAAATTTCAAGTAAGGAGAAATCTATTTGTAGCTAAGGATAATACCTCCATGACTAAGTGGGAGTGTTGATTTTTTTGTAGCATCAGGAGGTATTTCTGCATGCCAAAGAAGTCTCTAATTTGGCCTAAGAAAATAAAAAAAAAAATTATCTTTTTTTTTTTAGTGCAAGTTGGCCCAAGAAATCAAGTCAGGCCCAGCCAAGTGAACAAGCGTGTCCCTTGGATTATTTTAGCCCATTCAATGAGTATAAATACATGATGTGACAATTCATTTTTATAATCAATCAAGCAAGTTTATTCTTCATTTCTGAGGTCTCTTTGATATTTGCAAGTGAGGAGGAAACAAGGACAAATTAACAATTTTTTTTCAATTTGTTTCTCTCTTTGTTTGACCGATTTTAACTAGGGTTTACCAAGTTTTAGGAGGGCTAATATTGGTTGTAGTCAACCACAAGTTGGCAATAGTTGACGAAGTTTGAAAATTTTGACACAAACAACCACATGAGTCGCGCATTGAAGTTTAACTATATTAACCACAATCAACTGTAGGTTGACCATAGTTGATCGTAGGATTCCCATTTTAAGGTTTGACTATATTTAACTGAAGTTGACCACAGGAGCCGCATGGCTAAATTTGACCAGATTTTATTGGTTTGACTAGTTTTGACCAGTGTTATCTTATTGTTTATTTTGACCAGGTTTGACTGGTATTTTTTTGACTTGGACATTGGCACAGATTTCTAGACAATTTGGATTTACAAACCTTGTTGATGAATAGTTTCTCTTAAAAGAAAATTTGTTGGGTTCTCTCCTAAGGTTGGGTTTCCTAGGGTAAAATTGGTGTTTCTATTGCATGGTTGTCATTCTGTGATCTTTAATGTTTTTGTTGTATTTACTGCTGAGATTTTCTATATATAATTGCTCAATGATATCAGTGGCATGAGATAAATTGTTTGAAGATCATTAGGTAATAATTATTAAATCAAAAAATTGGTTTATATTGTGGATCTTGTAGAAAATTTAACAATGGAAATGGAAGAAGGGATGACATGGGATGAATTTTGAACACGTGCAACATTGATAAAAAGTTGTATTTCAAAAATCACTAGTATTATTTGAGAGTTATATTTGTGTTGAACAATCCATGTGAGAGCCCACATTTTTCCCTAGAAAGGTTTTAAAATCTTACATGTATATGTTAGAGAGGAGAGGTATGTTGCTATGATTAAGGGTTCGTGTGTCCACCCTATAAGGGGTTTTACAATCCTCACGTGACATGTTTAGAGGGAATTATCATTATTGAAGATTCCAATGTTCACTTGTGTTGGCCGGATAAATCGATCTTGTGGACAAGGCCGATCTCCCTAGTATCAAAAGATATTTAGCAACAAGCAGGACAAGCAAATCTACCTTTCTCTAAATATATTGCAATTCATTAATAAAAACTATAGAGGTGTTTAGACCCTACCTTAAGTCCAATGCTAGTTTGTAGCAGCCATCCTTCAACCATCCAAAAGAGTTTCCTTTTGAGAACTTGCAATCACAAACAAGCACACATCAAATAACACCTGCATAGCTAATATAATAAATCATGTTCATCATGGTGATCAAAGAATCCATAAAATAAACCATAAAACACAGCTTATTGAGAAAAATAAACTTGATTGTATTAACTTTGAAAATAGAAGAACTTTACAACCTTTGGTGCCTTGATGTTGTACAAGCTCCTCCTAGGGTCTGAAACAGGAATCTCCTCTACTTTGACAAGCCTCACACTCTTCCAAATGAGATCAAAGAGGTATGTAATCTTTCCTCACAAAAGCTCAATTAGGAAGACTAAGTTCCAGCAGCATTTCACCTAAAAAATATTCAGCTTTCAACCTCCTCAGTAACTAGCCCAATGCTTCATTTTATAGTGCAAATGAAGGAGGTTACAGGTCCACCTATGAAGGGATAGAGTCCTCCTTCAAAGGGATAAGCTCCTCACATCAAGGGGTTAGCTCCTTAAGGTATGGGATGCATGAACCTCAAAGGAGCGAACTTGCCACCTCAAGATTCCTTCCATAAGCTTCTAGAAATGACTCAAAGTGAGTTTTTAGGAATATACTTGTGCCTTTTTTACTTTTACAGGGGTCCTCACCCATTACACAGAAACAGAGCAGTCAGGTGTGCAGGGGACATGACCTTTAGGTGCAGGACCGCAGGTAATGCTAAGAGAAATTGCGGAACCAGAGTTTTATAGACTTTTGAGGGCTTTCTCTTATTTTCAAGGCTTGATATGAAGAGCTGAGGCTTAAGACTTGCAAAGGAGGAAAGTATGAGTGGTGATAGTCTCACACAGATTGCAGAATGTCATGGTGACAATTTTTGTGCAACAAATTGCCCCCTAAAGTACGAATTCTGTAATAGATGAGGATAGCATTTGTCATCTAAGAAGACTGAAGTACTTTATCATTTCAAGGATCATCCTGTGGACACCCCAGTCGAAACCTGTAAAAACATTCAATGCAAAATATATATATATGTGAACATATCATCGCTGAGGTAGGCATTCCCATGCTCAGATCAAAACTGACTAGAAAACTAACTAAACTATTCTGATACAGGAATGATTTTGTAATACATCATGAGTATAGACATATGTAGACACAGTATGGGCGTAGCCATCTGTTTATGAATAGTCCACTGTATAATGAATAACAAAATTTCTCGCAGCCTAGATGGCAGAAACTAGATCCAGGTTCTTGATTTCTGCTTCCCGAACTAGTACGATTCTATCCATGTGAATGAATGTGTCGATGTCGAACATAGTAGAAACCACTTGATTACCAGTCAATGATGTGAACTGTTAACAAGTGTGAGAGAAACCACCAATAATGTCAATGGCTCTCAAAGTACTCAATACAATCCATGAAATGTGAATAGATGAGCTGATGTCGAACATGTCATAGAATCCTTTGATCGAAGTTCAATGATGCAACCTGTCGTCGAAGGTGAGAAACCTGCCATTAGGGCATGCAGATTCCAAGGTACTGACGATTTCTAGATCATCTTTCTAGATAATGAGCTGAAGTCGATAGAAAGCGATCTGTCGTAGGCAAGCCCACAACACGAAATCATAGATCAAGTTTGAAGAAATATATTTGGCAAGGACTAACTCATGGATGGTCAAAATGGATGACAGATATTTTGTAGATGAATGGTTTATTTGAACTAACCTTTTTAACACATAACGACACTGCAGATGGTTTGGTGACAATTGACCCAAAGCTAATACCCAAAAATCAGCTGAAGACTTTCAATATGGTTTGATTAACTGTTAGGAAAAGGATTTCCCAACCCAGGTGAACAAAAAGTGTCGTGTTCAAGAGTGGTTAACTGCTTTTCTAAAACACAAAGTGTAACAAACAGGTTCATTTTCCTCTCTTTTCCCCCACCATTTCTGGCAAGTACCTCTTTATTTTTGACAAGCTTGAGGAGGATAACATTTGCTTGGTTATAAGCTCATCCTTCGGATGAGTCCAACTTAGTTTAAAATTCGAACCCTAAGAAGGAGTGGTTCGTTCTTGTTTAAAATTGAACAGGTCCTTTACTGTTAAATTTTAACGAGTCCAGTATAGGAAAAACTCGGTGTTTTTCAATTTTAGGGAGTCAGAAGAAAAACTTAAGAAAACTCCATGGATGTCCTTTTTCGTAAATTTGTGTCTCCCAAGCCCGAAAAAGTATAAAATAATACTTGAGAGAACCGCTTGACCATTACGATCAAGGAGTACTTTTCATAATTAGTGGCTCCGATCTGAAAAAGTAAAAAAGTGATCAAAGACACGTCATTTTATAACCAATATCGAACTTGAAACGACAAAAGTCCAGCGATATTTTCATGTTTATACGGTCAGAAAAGAGTTGTAAGTGGACCATCCTTTTAATTTCGTTTTAACGAGTTTAAAAAAGAAAAACTCGGCAATCTTTTCATATTTTACGAGTCAGAAAAGAGCTTAAAGAGGACTCCAATGTTTTTTGTTGAAAATGATCAATTTTCCCTAAAAAATCCAATATTCTGCACAAAAACTCAAAACATTACTCATACCTGTTTAAGATAAATAAAAATGCATCAAAAAGTTACCTTTTTAAAGTAAAAAATAAATAAATTAAAAATTCATTTATTCAAAAAAGCTTATAAAAAGGGCTTTTGTAAATTCATTTTTACTGTTTGACTTCAGAGTGAGAAGAGAGAGCTTTTGGGTAAGAAACTTCCTATGAAGATTGCGGAAAATCCGTCCGTTGGAATCGAAAACTGTCAGCTCTAGGTAATCCACATCATCCTTATCTTGCATTTCAACCGTTTGCATTTCATTTTAGGGCTTTAAATTTGATTTTTTAAGGAGAATTTGTTTTAGAAAAACACTCGCGGGGGTCCGCAGGTGCAACATGCGGCCCCTGCGGACCCCGACTTTTTCTTACAAAGTAAAAAGTCGTGGGTCCGCACCTATTGCTTACAACAAGTGTGGACCTACGCACTGTCCCTAACCAGCAGGTGCGGACCCTGCGAAATAGGTTTTAAAATTTGAAATTTCTCCATTTCCGCCCAAAAATTTTTGAACTAAATTGTTCTAATATGTCTTTTGTGCAATGTAGGACATACAAAATGCTTATTTGGCGGGAACACGAGCACGAAGATGTGGACCTAGCCACAATAAATCATCAACCCACATTGGATGCATTGAGGGCATGCGGACTGTTTAAATTCTGGGCCATACCCGGCATGAGGGCCCAAGTAGACTTCTTGCAATGGCTGGTGGACAGGTGGAACATACAGGACCAGTGTTTCATGATTGGTGGCCACCGGCTCGAAATTGAGCTGGAGGACATATATTTTTTGACTGGTTTTCCCAAGAGAGGCGAACAATTATCTCTTTTCGGGACTAGGCCAGGTGGCCAGTCTGTCGCTAGTCTCGATTGGAGTTTTGCAATGATCAAACAGCGGACAAACGGATCGATATTAAAACTATCGCCCGTCCTGAACTTAAGGTTATCGCGTTCACTGTCACCAGACTATGCGGGAGTGCAGCATTGCATGTAGCTACCGGATCCCAGATGCGAATGGCAGTAGACTGTTATCGAGGTACCATCTTCAACTGGTGCGAAGCTGTGTTGGCAAATGTAAAAGGCCAACTAACTAGAGCAAAGAACGAACAACTAAAAAACTTTGGATATGGTTTCCTGGTTGTGAGCTTTGGTCTAGAGAGGGTCCCAAAGCAGCTTTCCATTGAGGCTGGACTTCCTTGAGAGCCTAGGATAATGCGTTGGGTTGCAGTGATGGCCCGTCATCCTGAGGAGGGTTCAGAGGTTGTTCGATTTCCGCCTAAGTATTTTCGTTGGTTGGGGAACCAACTTTTTGTGATTCAGGATTTTCCATATGTTGGGATGGATTATCGTGGTGACCCAGACATGACTCTTCCACCAGGAGAGCAATGGGATGATTTAGGTAAAATCATTCTCAACATTTCCTAAGTTTTAACTAATTTTATTTTTATTTATTTATTTATTTATTTATTTATTTATTTTTTATTTTTTATTTTTTATTTTTTTTAAATCGTCCAAAATTGATAATAAAAAGTTTCAAATGCAGATGTGGGTCCACGGCGACCAGCCGCTCTCCAGCCCTATGAGAGGAGACACCTAGTTGTAGCAGTACCGGCCCCACAAGACCAATCTACAGAGACCCTGACCGAATTGGAGAATCATCTAGAGCGTTTGACAGCAGATATCCCAGAGACTGACATAGATGATATCCCACTTAGGTTACAGCGATATGTGATTAGGTTCCCAAGACCTTTTAGGAGGTTCCTTTGTAGGGTGGCCCGAGCAGTGGTTTCTTATCGTGATCATCACCAGGGATAGGATGATCGCTTTTGTAGACTCACACGACATTTTATGTCTTTTTGTATTATCATTTTTGCCGATCATAAGGTGTTTTTCAACCTATGATCGAAGACGATGTATATTTGACACACTTCTATGCTATGATATATCACTATTACTGGCTACCTTGTATAACATGTTATGGAATGTTTTAAATTTACTTTTTTTATTATTGCAAATGTCTATTTAACATTCGAGAAGCAATTGCATCTGCTAATGTATTTAAATATCTTGGAATATGTTGATATTCAATGTAGTCAAATTCACGTTCCAAGAGACGAACTCTCAAAAATAATCTTAATAACACTGGATTTCTAATGGCATAAACCCTGTTAAGCTGTAATACAACGAGTTCAGAATCTAACCTAACAATCAAACTCCAAATCCCAAATGAGATGGATTCAGATAATAACTCAATCACTGCACTATACTCTACAATGTTATTCGTTGTTTGACCGAGGCTTACCCCATGCATAGATACTAACTCATCAGAGGGTGAATAGATAACCCAAGCTGCAGAAGAAATGTTCCGTGTATTACGACAAGCACCATCAGCAAAACCAATGTATGTTTGAAGAGACGTCGACATCTGCAATATCAAGAGTAAAATCAAGATAAGCAGGAATAATGATAAAAGCACTCTCTAAACTAGGCACACATTTCTAATCTAAAACACACCAGCTAGAAAGAAACTAATCTAACAAAAATCTCCACACCAAAATTTAAGCATAATATCTCTTTAGATAAAGCCCATTTCTGGGTTTACCCAAAGAGACACCGTCAAAATCTACCAATTCATAGGCCCCTTTTGCCAACTTTCACTTAACAATATAAGGACCATGCCACATAGGTACAAATTTTCCAGCCCCTAGCTTATCGTTTGCTTGATCATATAGTAAGACTAGGTCTCCTTCCGAAAAATTACGTGTAACATTTTGATCGTACTGAGATTTTATTCGTTTTGCATGAGTTTCGATTGCTAATGCAGCATTGCGTCGATTCTCATCTAGCTGAGCTAAATACAACAAACGTTTCTCCTCTTCGGAAGTGGCTAGGAGTAATTCTATGGCTATTTTCAATGACGGGATTTCTCATTCAATGGATAACACTACTTCCAAACCGTAGACCAATTGAAAAGGAGTGAAACCAGTTGATGTTTTTACTGAGGTTCGATGCGCCCAAAGTGCTGAAAATAACATGTTATGCCAACTCGACCTATGAATACCAATGATTTGTTGGATCATAGTGACTAGAACTTTATTGATAGCTTCAACCAGACCATTTGCCTGTGGGTAATATGGAGTAGAACTATCGTGACGCAGGCCAAGTTGATCTGTCAATTCAGTCATCATGATGTTTCGAAAATGACTCCCATGATCAGTAATAATCGCTTGAGGAACACCGAATCTAGCAATTATATGATTGAAAACGAAAGTTGCAGCAATTTGTCGTCTGCCGAAAATGTAGGCATCGCCTCGGCCCACTTAGTAAAATAATCTACCGCAATGATGATATACGCATGCCCCCTGGCCGAATGAGGGTTACATGTAATAAAGTCGATACCCCACTTTGCAAAAGGATCGACGGCAATTATAGGGTGGAGAGGAGCGGATGGAGCACGCATCTTACGATCAAAAATTTGACAATTGTAGCATTTCCGGACTGCATAGATACAATCTTTGAATAAAGATGGCCAGAAATAACCAGCACGCAATATCTTTTGGGTTGTGGCATACCCAGACATATGACTACCACATGCTCCAAAGTGACAGTCATTTAGAACCTTTTCAGCTTCTTCATGAGTTAAACAATGTCGGAAAACAGAATTCGCCCCACGATGATAGAGTGTATCACCAATAATATTGTATTGTTGGGATTGGAAACGTATTTTCCGTCGCTAAGATCGTGAGATTTCAGGCCGAAAAGATTGGGTTTGGAGATAAACAATGATATCTCCATACCATGGATCAAGAGTACTGATAAGAAACAAGGATTCGTCTGCAATGGGCTCTTCCGCCACAGTTTCAATATCTGCACGCAGGAAATCACACATCAGTTCCGAAAAAACCAAAGATTTCTTTGCCTTGGATTTTTCAAATTCCAAGTCAAATTCCTGTAGGATAACTATCCATTTGGAATACTTGCCCCCTAGCAATTGTTTGGTCAGGATATAGATCATAGGGTTACAGTCAAAAATTACCGTGGTTTTACGTAATAAGATGTAGTGACGGAATCTTTGGACATCTTGAACAGCTGCCAATGCCAATTTCTCCACATGTGAATATTTAAGCTCAGTCGGATTCGAAGTTCGACTAAGATAATATATCACATGTTCACTGTTGAATTCATCTTTCTGAACTAAAACCATCCCAATGGTGGAATGAGAAGCGGCGAGGTACAAAAAGTAATCCTGGTTGTAGTTGGGAGGATGCAATAACGGTGCATAGTTCAACGCGTGTTTAAGTGCATCAAAAGATTTGTCAGCTATCTCATCCCAAAAGAATGGAGTATTCTGTTTCAACAACCTGGTAAAACCTTTCGTTATCTCGGCGTAGTTAGGAATGAAACGACGTAAAAAGTTTGCTTTCCCTTGCAAACTTTGGAGTTGGCAAAGAGTTGAAGGAGGAGGTAATTTAACAATAGCTTCAACCTTCGAGGGATCGACACGAATTCCAGCTTTCAAAATGACGAATCCCAGTAAACGACCCGTTTCTATACAGAAAACACATTTGTGTGGATTCAGCCTAATTTGATAATGCCTACATCTCATAAAGATCGCTCGTAAATGAGTGAGATGATCGGCTCTATGTAATGAATGAGCAGGTAAATCATCGAGATAATGCTGCACAATGTGCTTGATGTCATGAAATGCATAAGACATAGCTCTTTGAAAAGTTGCTCCAGCGTTCTTCAATCCAAAAGGTAATTTGCAATAAGCAAATGTACCCCATGGACAAATGAAAGTCGTTTTTGGTTGATCCGGGTAAGTTTTAATTTCATGGACAACAATTGATGGATCGACTCCTGGAATTTCTTCATATGACCAGGCAAACACGTCTCGGAATTCTTGAAATAGGGCTTTATAAGTTTGGATTTCATCGTCCGTACAGGAAGCACCTATATGAATGTTTTCAATAATTTCGGGTTTAACTGAAATGTCAATAGGAACCGTTCGAGAGATATTTCCCAAATTTAACTCAGAATTAGGATGTTGCAATGGATTCTGTGGTTCTTTGACATAGTCAGCGGTAAAAATAGATGAAAAATCATTTTCAAAATGATCAAGCTCAAGTAAAAACGAAGATCGATGATGAAGATTTTCCCATGCTAAATTATCAATAGACAAAAGTTCATGAATCTGCTCATCAGTATGAACAGGTTCAGAAAAAGTTGTTGAAGCTGAGGTTGATATTGAAAGTGATTCTCCATGGACCACATTCATTGGATCAATTTTGGTTGAACAAGGGTCAGAAAACAACTGTACAGCCTGATATGCAATTTCAAAGGGACTCAAAGGCATCGCGTCACCAAATGAATCCACCTCAGAATCGAAAGGTACGATCCAAGGATCATCAAAAGCAATAGTGTTTGATGAAATCATATGAATAGTTGCAATAGAAGGCGATACGTTAGGAGGAAAGGAAAAAGTTCCTAGTAAACCAGAATCTTTAATCAATCCTACCCCAACATCCTTGTAAGGGATAGTTGTTTTACCGACATGTTGAATACTATCAAAAGAGGCTGGGTCGGACGAAAAATAAGTCAACTGGTCTATGGTAACGATCTTTCCATTATGAGGAAACTTGATAAGCTGAAAGACCGATGAAACAATAGCAGTCATAACGTAAGACCAACTACGACCCAAGAGAAGGTTGTAATCTAGAGGGGCATCAACCACTTCCACATCCAAATTTACAGTTTTGCCTTCAACCCCTATAGGTAAATCCTGTAAAATGCCAAAAGGATGGAACCCTCGGCCATCAAAAGCCTTTAGAATCGTCGGGGACTGATTGAGTGTCGAAGAACCAAGCGATATCCAATACTGGATCGACATAATACACGTAGAAGCTCCCTCATCAATCACAGTCTGAAAGCAAGGTCTGTTTTTTACTAACACTGGAATCTGGAAAGCCATTTGATGAGGTAGGCAAGGTGTACTATTCTCTAAATCGAAGATTATAAGGTTCGAATCCTGAATATCAACAGCTCCTATAGCCGACAATAGTAATTTACGTTGTGCTGGGCATGATTGCAGCACCTCCAAAGTCGACATTGCTGAAGGGAAAATAGCTAAGTCTTCAAATTTGTTATAATTCTGAGCAGCGCTCGCATGTGGATTGAAAGCTTACTTTCGAAGTATACCTTTTGCAGGCGGTTTGATTACTAAGTCAGGGTTAGGTTTCTCGATCTGTAGCGGATCAGAACCAGAAGGAGTTGAAGTTGATGGGTTTGAATGAGAAGATTTTTCTTCCTTACCACCAACAGGACTTTTACTACCATAATCTTGTGATCGCGTCGCAATCCTGACATGAGACATCATCATAATGGGTTCTTCTGAGGCATTTGAGGAAGAACCAATCATCTTACTATCTTGGTTAGGAAAAGGATCCTTCAAGACAGCAGGCGTTTGAGAACCTTTGACAATTTTCGAAACCTCAGCTCGATGTGGGCAGTCTCTTGTAAAATGCTCCTCGTCACAAATGAGACAAGGATAGCGAGGTTTACGTTTCTCGTCAGTAGATTCACTTTTATCTGATTTCTCTTTTGAGTTTTGTTTATTTTTCTTCTTCCCCTTCTTTTTACCACCGGATTTTGATTTGGCCGTAGATGATTCTACGACATGGATATCGGCAGGAATTTCAGCGGAAGAGTCTCCTGTTGGGGAATCTGGTAAAGTTATAATAGGAGAAGAATTCTTTGAAGATTTCTTCTTGCTTTTGGTACTAACTGAACCAATCATACCATCAGCGGCATGAGACCCTGAAGGAGCTGCAGTTATTTGATTGTGTTTCGGAAGGTCGAGGATTTTTTCATGTAAAGTACCCGACTGCGTATAAACAAGGTCAAGGTACTGAGCTTGAGCAATTACTTGCTCTTCAGTAACAACTCCTGCCTTAGCTACATCTTCAGTGATTTTAGGTAATAATGATTTAACGAACCATTCTGCTAAAATTTGATCCGGAATAAAAACTTTCACTAAACGTCGTCTACGTCGCCATTCATGAATATGATCTGAAATATATGTGGACGTGGATTTTTTTAATGAAGTTAATAATTTCGTGCCATTGTCGTATCTGACAGGCAACTGAAAATGAGTTAAGAAAGAAGTAGCTAACTGACTAAAATTATAAAAAGAAGCTCGTGGTAACTCAATGTACCATTTGGCAGCAAGACCAATCAAAGTTTGTTGAAAAAGACGTAAGCAAATTGAATCATCAATAATGGAATTAGATACACACCAGAGATGATAAGTCATCACATGATTTGACGGATCTTCTCCTGACTTACCCTCAAACTTTGGGATATCACTGGGAAACTTATTAGGCATTGGCAGCCAATACGAAAGATAGTAAATTGGATCGTTTGTAAGGCGCGACAAATCAGGTAAATCCAAAGTTGCAATAAAAGGTAACTAATGGTTAGGGTCTCAAAAACCTTGGGTAACAAGACCAGCCCCAGGAGGAGGATATCCAGGATAACCTAGAATTGGATTTGCATTTGGAATATTATAACCTCCTAGGAAACCAGGATTAACCGAACCAAACTGGGGTTGTTGAGGTTGCTGATAAGTATATCCAGGGTACGGTTGATACTGATAAACTGGGTTTTGTACAGTAGGACCAAATTGATACTATCCTTGGTACATATATAAGTGAATTGCAGTTGACTTGTGACAACCGTACTTAGACTAGGTTGTCCTACAGGCATCTGAACCGAAGTCTGAATTGTAGGTCTCGACTATGGTAAAGAGGCTTGAGGAGTTTGCACTGATGCAGGAACAGTAGAAACCGGAGCTGCTGATACTCCAGAAGTAGGTGGGGTAGATTGAACAGAAGCTGCAGTAGTTGCAGCAGCAGTTTGAGGCGGAGTTCGAGGTGAACTAGGCCCAGGCTGATGAACTACACTAGGTGCAGAGGTTTGAACAGTAGACTGGACAGGTTGCTGGGTTGAACCAGAAACCAAAGGTTGTCCAGATTGAGCTGAGAACTGCACGTTAGGTTGCAAAGTCTGTTGAGTTTGAGATGGATCCCACACCATGTTCATTCCGGGGTATGGACCCATAAAAGGTTGAGCATATGAAGGGCCATAACCGGGTTGAGCATAGGGCTGATAATTAAATGGTACATTTCCAGCTCCTTGTACAAATGATTGACCAGAAGGTGGTTGGAAACCTTGAGTTGGGTACTGACCTTGAGGTTGATAACCTTGAGGCACGTACTGAAACTGGGGTTGACCTTGAGGTATATATTGATACTGGGGTTGACCTTGAGGTATGTACTGAGTCTGGGGTTGACCTTGAGGTATGTACTGTCCCGAAGGTATGTATTGTCCTTGAGGTTGCCCCCCAGGCGGTAACTGACTACCTTGAGGTTTCCCTCCAGGCGGTAACTGACTACCTTAAGGTTGCCCTCTAGCGGTAACTGACTACCTTGAGGTTGCGGATTTGGAATAGTACCAGACATCATAAGAATCTATTCTACGCTCAACACTTGAGTTCCATTATTACCAGTTGATATCTCATTTTCAATTGGTTGAGGAGATGCTCCTGAAAAAGTACCAGTGAGAGACTGATACCCAGAAGGACCGCCATATAAAAATGTTTCCGGCTTTTGGGAAAACATGGATGACCGTTTCGACATATTCAAAGGAGGATAATAACCTTTGGGTGTAGGATGAAAAGGAATTCAAGGTGGTGAAAAACTAAGACCCAGGTTTTCTAAAAAGTTTGTCAAAGATACGTACCAAGCGTCACTCCTAAAAGGACTGTAGAAAATTGATTCACGCTCCCTAAGTTCTAAAGTTGGTTGATTTTCAGGGAGAGTTATATCTTCGTCCGGACTAACAAGTTCTTCAATAGAAATGAGTCCAGAAGGAAGATTTTGGGTAATGATACTTCCTACCCTGGGTGAACCAAGACCACTAGAAGTTGGAGAAGCAAATCCTGAAGATGGAGTAGCAGCAGGTTCGGTTTTAGGCTCAGAAATTTCAGGTTCTTCAACTAATTCACTAGTAGAAGAAATACTACCAGTAACTTCGGAAAATGAAATTGGTTCAGAAATATACTTTGTTGCTTGAACTTGATAATCAAGATGAACAATTAAAGATGACTCTCCGGCTTCCGGTGACCCAACTCTACTGTCACTAGGTGATACAAGAGCTCGTAGCCCTTCAAGTTGGCTTGGTGTATACTCGGGAGGTTGCCCCCGAAGTCTACGGGATTGTCTCGGTAATTCAGCCACGATTAAATATTTAATTACTCACACACAAATAAAGAAAATTTCAATAAAACCACCTAAATTCTCTAAAGAATCAAACAATTGAATCACACGCCTAAAAAATCTAAGAGTTCAAACCACACACAAACAGTAACTTTCTGTACCAAAAACACTAGTTGGTGATGAAATCCAACGTCGTAGAATTCAATACAGAAAGGGCAATTGGAACAGTTACCCCGACAATCTGCTTAATGAAACAGACTGGCACAAGTTTCTTCACAAAACTATCTCGAGTGAAGAGAACCCCCCAGAGAGTCCAAGTGAGTCTAGTCAACGTCTGCTCCAGGTACAATGAGACCCATCCTTCATCGTCACCTTAGGAAATAATCTTAAGTTCATGGACACTAAGGTTACCAACAGTAACAAATACAACTAGGGGAACAGTCTACTATCCGATCTACGCGCAAGGGCAGAGTAACAAAGCTCAATCCCCTTGAAGGCTCCTCGATATGATCAATCCGAGGTGTACCAACAAGTGACCCTAGGCTCCTCGACAATGGTTAATCCGAGGTTTATCATTTATAATACGCGCAAATCTTCTATCTTTCCCAATGAGACAGGCTTGATTGTCTCAAAGGTTCGGACATGATCTCGTGATTGACTCCTTTAAGAGGAGCTTCCTAGATTATATCAATTACAATTAGATTTATTTCCTACCGCAAGATATAGCTACTTGTTTGTTTTAACTATCTTGGAGAGTTAATTACTCCCTACTCCAAGATACTATCCTAAGCTATATTGGTGATAAGAGCCCTAGAAATAAAAAGATTGCTAGATCAATTTTAATTAAGCGTTACTTTTATGGGTTGTTTCTTAAGTCAATAGGTATGGAAATGAAACTTTGATGGTGTGAAGACTCGACTCCAAAAACATTAAAAATGCACCTAAAATGATAAACAATTCGTTTTTTTTCAATGAATTTCTAGCTAAAAGAAAGAGTTGAGAATGCAATTCTTTGAAAAACAAATCTTTCCTTCAACATGTAAATGAAAAGAAAATCTTTTTGTCTTTTTCAACAAGAACTCAAAACGAGACTACTAGTTATGCTCACAAAAAATCCCTTTCTTTTTCAACACTCAAAAACTACAAAAAACAATTTCTTTCAAAAGAGATTCTACAATTTCTAGAAAACACTCAAAACTATAAAAAACTAATCTTGAGATCTAAAAACCTAATTGAAATAAAAGCTTCAAATTCTTTTCAAGGACGTTTTACTTAGTTATTCAGTAAACTAAGGATTAATTCGTTCAGAATAACAAATCAATCAAAAAACATCCAAATGTGTTTTCTTTTATAAAAATGAAATTCAAAACTTATAAGCAAGTTCGTTCAAAGCTTTGCAAAGAGAAAACGAAATCTATTTCTCACCAAGGGCAGATTTCACAAACCAGTCAGACTCATCAAGAAGACAAAAAAGACCAGGGTAATCTAAGGTTTCTTAGGCTTCTAATCTCTGAGTCACTACAAAGACCAAGTGAAAACCAATCCAGGCACGCAAAACTTCTAGAAAATCATCTAAAACAAAAATGCCAATGGAACTCACTCACAAGAGATTTTTGACAGAACACATGCAGATCTGGGTAGACACTAAAAGTCGTAAATAAAACCTAAACTTAACTAGAGGAAAACATTTTAGGTTTTTCAAAAATTTTAACAGGGTCGCAGGCTTCCAGTAGAACCAGATGTGGTACCGCTTTGTGTAATAAAGGAAAATTGCGGGGAGGTCCGCACTGTCTGTAAAAAGAAAGTGCGTTTCCTGTAAACTTCGGAAAAAACAAAAAGAATCCAGATCCTAAAAACTACCCAATCCCACACACATCAAGCAAAAACCAGAAACAAGAACAAGTTTCTCAAGTCAAAGAAAAAGGAAAACCAAAAACCAAATTCAGTTCCCCAGTGGAGTCGCCAATTTGTTGGCCGGATAAATTGATCTTGCGGACAAGGCCGATCTCCCTAGTATCAAAAGATATCTAGCAACAAGCAGGACAAGCAAATCTACCTTTCTCTAAACATATTGCGATTCATTAATAAAAACTATAGAGGTGTTTAGACCCTACCTTAAGTCCAACGCTAGTTTGTAGCAGCCATCCTTCAACCATCCGAAAGAGTTTCCTTTTGAGAACCTGCAATCACAAACAAGCACACATCAAATAACACCTGCATAGCTAATATAATAAATCATGTTCATCATGGTGATCAAGGAATCCATAAAATAAACCATAAAACACAGCTTATTGAGAAAAATAAACTTGATTGTATTAACTTTGAAAATAGAAGAACTTTACAACCTTTGGTGCCTTGATGTTGTACAAGCTCCTCCCAGGGTCCAAAACAGGAATCTCCTCTACTTTGACAAGCCTCACACTCATCCAAATGAGATTAAAGAGGTATGTAATCTTTCCTCACAAAAGTTCAATTAGGAAGACTAAGTTCCAGCAGCATTTCACCTCAAAAATATTCAGCTTTCAACCTCCTCAATAACCAGCCCAATGCTTCATTTTATAGTGCAAAGGAAGGAGGTTACAAGTCCACCTATGAATGGATAGAGTCCTCCTTCAAAGGGATAAGCTCCTCACATCAAGGGGTTAGCTCCTTAAGGTATGGGATGCATGAACCTCAAAGGAGCGAAATTGCCACCTCAAGATTCCTTCCAGAAGCTTCTAGAAATGACTCAAAGTGAATTTTTAGGAATATACTTGCGCCTTTTTGACTTTTACAAGGGTCCACACCCATTACACAGAAACAGAGTGGTCAGGTGTGCAGGGGACATGACCTTTAGATGCAGGACCGCAGGTAATGCTAAGAGAAAGTGCGGAACCAGAGTTTTATAGACTTTTGAGGGCTTTCTCTTATTTTCAAGGCTTGATATGAAGAGCTGAGGCTTAAGACTTGCAAAGGAGGAAAGTATAAGTGGTGATAGACTCACACAGATTGTAGAATGTCATGGTGACAATTTTTGTGCAACAACTTGAAGCCCCTAATAACACCTTTAATTAAGACTTTTTAATTTGCTTGCACTCTTGTGAGGAAACAAGCCCCTTTTTTGGGTCTTTCAAAGGATTGGGCCTTGCATTCTAGGAACCTTTTTTAAGGGGTTATTTCATCATTAAATACCCACTTGTTCCATGTCGAGGAAGGATTGGTGTTGCTTGATTAGTGGATGTGATTGATCATTTAGAGACCCCATTAAAAGTGGACAATCCACTTTAGAGACCCACTCTTTCCTTCGGAGGGCCTTTGTGTTGGGTTCAAGGGCTTAGACCCAGGTTCAGAGTTAGTCTCTGCTAACCAACAAAACCCTATATGACCATCCCTTTCAGCAATGACCTGTTTGCGCAGACCGCAGTCTCACTCGAGGCGATATTGTGGATGCTAAAACCAGGTTTCTACATCCATATGGACTATGTAGTGTTGTTGTAAGGTTTCTTTCAGTTTAGGGTCTAATCAGACCTTCGCGAACCGTTAACCTTATTGTTACAGTCGTAGAGTGCTTTCATAATTAACAGAATTGTGAACTATGCATAACTATTCTAACATGAATTATTCATCATTTAAAACAGTATTTGAACCTTCATAATGCAATTACAGAAGGAATATACAAAATAAACCATAGTCAATCAAAAACATAGAAACTACGCGAACATATAAAATACACAGATTTGTTCCAAATTCTTCTTTATTAGCTCAAATCTTCATAGATACAATCCTCTTGACCCTACGTACACAGCTGCAGGGGCCTATGCACACAGCTGCAAACTTACCAGGTCTCCACACACACAGTTGTAGGAGCCTTCCCCTTCGCCGGAATACAGAAAGATATCTAAAACAAATTCACCACATTACATTTTTCATTGCCTTAGACTTGCCAATACATCCCTTTATATATCCTTTACCCTTACAATACCATGGTCCACAAGCCATGGGTGGAGCTCAAAATATTCTAAATAATCCCATCCATTTACAAAATAAAGGGCTTTGACCTACCCTATAGACCCTTTGACTCTTATAACTATGCGCTAATCGCGCTCCGCTCCTCAAAATGTGGAGACTTTACCTGACTTAGACAAAACTTGGACCTAGGGGACCCCTACCCAACATTTTGAAGACCAAATGTTGTGCTTTGAAGGTCCCACCTACCCACTGAGAAAAATATTTGGAGATTGCATTTGCTAACTTTGTGGAAGAAAAGTATTTTTGAAAGTCCTTAGTGTTAAAAATTGCGTAGCTTCAAAGGTACTCCCACAACCCTTGGGTACTAGGCTTGTGTGGAGAAAACCCACAAAAATGGAAATTTGTGGGCAAAGTACCCAAGACAAGGGTTTTGGACCCAAAGCAATAGGTTTAGAATAAGAAAATACCTTTTATTATTGATATTATTAGTGTTTAAGCATATAGGCTCAAATTGGCTAGGTACCAAGAAACATGACCCTTGGGGTAAATTAGTCACCCCATGAACACTTTAAATATGTGATACCATAAGAGGTCATTTCACCACAACATAGCAATCTCTCCTTATGAATAATAGCAAGCTAAAAAGGAGCATATATCATCAAGTGGAAGACAAAGAGATGTTCATTTTCTATTTTGCAAGAGGATTATGTCTTTGTTAGGTCCCTATACTACTAGTGTAGCCCCTTATTGTTATTAGAGAAACCCCTATTATTGTATTTTTGTTCCCATGTAGTCCCCATATTGTTATTAATGTGCCCATATAATCCCACTATTGTTGTGCCCTTATGATATTATTATTATGTAGGCTCTAATTATATTATGACCCCTTAGACTCCTATATATAGAAAAGATGTATTCTCATTTGTATCATCCAAGAATTGTTCATTTGTGTAATGTAAAGGAGTTTTCCCCTAAAAGAGGCTAATTTTGAATTCGTTGATCTATCTCTTCTTCTATTTTGTGAGTTGGTTGCATAACATTTGGTATCAGACCTTTGGATTCTACAGTTTCGCTGCCGCAAAGAGGCTGTCGTGGAATTTTCGCTATAACTTTTTTCTACGAAGGTTCAGAACCTGAAATTTTTATCACAAGAAGCTGAAATCCTGAAGAACTTCATGTACAAATTACAGCTCTTGGTTTGCTATATTTTCCTAGATATGATCCAATGAAGTTAGGGTTTTTGCATGATCCAGAATTTCATCTCAAATAGGTGACCTTGGGAAAATCGTCATATCATCATCTACGAGCATCAAATTTAAATTTCATTAAAAAATTCCAAAAGAAAACAGACTGTAGTATCTTTTGTATCGTTTCTAGGACCGAAGGTCGAAACAGTGACATGTGGCACTCCATATAAGTTCACTCTACTGAACCATTCTATAGTCAGGTCATCGTGGGAGATTGGACGTAACTTTATCTTGGAGAATCCAAATTTGTTCTGACTTGCTACATTGGAAAGAAGACTCAGAGGGATACCAAAGGACCGAATTTCAGACCTTGTGTATCCTAATTTGTAGATATACAATAGATTCAACATCAAAATCCTACAAACCAAGAAAAAGGTGTGTATTATTTTTAAAATTTGCATAAGTTTTGTTTGAAAAATCAGTTTGAAGTGATTCGAGGGGCATAGTGAAGCATAAATATCATTGTTTGATTCGAAAATGAATCAAAGCAAGAAAATGGAAAAACCTATTAATCAACTAGAAATCTCTATTATGGCACATGAAGAAGAGGAAGAAATGCAACATGATATATGAAAATTACGAGACCAAGTGCAACAAATTTCACTCACGCGAAGAGTAACCAAAAACGAAATGGAAGCTAAGATGGATGGTGTTGAATTTCCACGCTCTTGGGTCTAGGATAGAATCTTAAATTCTCTAATGCTACCAACCAAGAATCTCAATGATACTACTTTGCACAGTGGAATATAAACAATAGTAAATCACACATGCACACAATATAGACAACTTTTTAATTTTTCAACCCAACTTCGTCATATTAAACAACATATAATACAACATTCTACGGCTCCCATACCAAGGATAATGGCCCTCATACATACACTAGTACAAGATACAAACTGGGGCTTGGTGTCAATCAATCGACAACTAATCTACCCTTAATAAGATACTCTGACCATCTAGATGATGTAGTTGACTCTCTCAGCTCCCCTCGGTCGTACCCTATACCTGCCTGGTCCTTTGGCTTCCAATCTACAGCTCCTATCTCTATCAATGCTCCAAGTCCATCTGGCCACTGAATCTCGACTATCCAATCTGCTCAACCTGGTGCCTTTATATGATAATCTTATCACTTTGTGCCTCCTTCTGCTACCCTCCCTCCTACCTGATTATAAGAAATTACCTGAAATGTTTGTGCGAAGCGATTTGGATATAGAAAAATTATAGTTTAGGACCCAGTAATCAACACATCAACACATCGAGACTCATGTCAATTTTTTCACATCTCCACTTGTGAACAACTCTCAACTGTCCACTGCTACTCCTCAGCTACTCAAGGACTTCATCCCACTATGGTCTTCTTGCGCTGCACCGATGAAGACCAACATAGGGCATGGAGGGATGCCACCTATCACTGCAATATTTCCATCTCCCACAATGAAAATGGGTTAGGAGGATTTCCCATCATCTATTGTAGAAGTCCTTCTCCACACACAAGTCTCGTGCTCCACAACTTCTCCTCTTGTTTGTCAACCCTTGAGCTCAACAACTGCCACTCTAGCAACTACCTTTTTCCACCAAGGTATTGCACACCAAACTCCAACTTCGACCCTATCATAATGTCCTCTACCAGACCATAAGTGCCCAATCACATCCACACTTGGTCCACTCCCATGCTGCCCTCTAATAGTCCAAGAGTGATCAAGTCCACGTTGTAGCATTTTCACCAAGTTAGGGCATCCCTACACCTAGGAGACCCTTACATATGGTTTCCAATAGATTTATCATCAACTTCCCTTTGTTGTAGCAATAAACGAGTTATTGCACAAATCTAGGCTGCAAACTTCACTGTGAAACTTCCCACTAGTTAGGGCTTCTGACCTCCACATCGACCCTACCTTATTGGCTTCCAAAGGCTGCAAACAAAAGTGATCCAAAATTGATCCAATCATGGATCCAACACCTATAATAATGTTTGACCAAACATACCATAGCTCAATTTTTGAGGTATGATTTGTTTGTTGTAAACTAGGTCTGGTTGTGGCACACCACAATCCCTTTACCAGCCTTATTTTCTGTCCATATTTTCTCCAAGGTGATGCAGTTTCCCTTCCTTGATGGATGAGAACCTTCATTGTAATCCTAGGATTTTATAGCCCTTACAAATTCCTCAACCTGCCCTTAATTCCTTGCGGCATGCTACAGCAAGCCTCCACAAGCCTACAGCAACCTTGTTAAGGGTTTTCCCACCCTCAAACGCCCTCAAAATATTCCATCCTTACCTCGGACCTCTAGAAAAACTCTTGTGCTCTCCTTCCAGCAACTCTGTCACCTGAAGTGGCCTCAAAACAACCCTTCAAACCCTCGCTGGTATGTCTTCTTTGTTGTGGCCTACACAAAAGTATCCTCCTCTTATTCGGCCTTCCTGCAAAATAGCTAAGGTGCATAAATAGTCATGGAAGAGTGCTTCTACAAGCCTATTCCTTCTTTGTTGATCCCCCTTTCCTATTTGCAGCCAAAACAGAGAGATGATCTCCTCCAACGAGCTTCTACCTTGTGATGTGTTGCTCCAATGGATGACTAAAATGACTCCATAACACCTTCTATTTATACACTAAAATAAGGGCTCCTCCAACGTCATTCTAGGGCTTGACAAGTTGTCACAAGCCTAAATAACATTAAGCCAACCTTGACACTTCTTGTACAAACCCACACTTTGACTTCAAAAATTCATAACTTCATTTTCTAGAGCATCAATTTGAGTGATCTTCGAAGCACTAGAATCGGCACGCCAATCTCTATCACCTCAAATTTTATCATGCTCAAATTATTCATGGTTTTGGCCCAAATCCTGATGGGTGCAAAACTCCCAAGCTTGGGTTTCAATCCCACAATCCTACTTGTGGAACTTTTCCCTCCAATCCCCAAACACTAGGGCTTGGAGTACCTCCCAAGCTACACAAAAAACAATAGATGGTTTGAAGAATGGTTTAAAAGATGATATGGAAGATTTGAAAGATGACATAGAAGCAAAAATGAAAGGAAACATGGAAGATTTGAAGAATGGTTTAAAAGCAGACATAGAAGGTTTGAAGGAAGGCTTGAAAAAGGTGCTACAAGAAATGTTTCCTAATGGTGAAAAGGTATTAGATGAAACTCATGATGAGAACAAAAGGAATGTTAATCATGATTTAATAGACTCTAACTTTGGATTGAAGACCCACCATATTCAAAAGATCGATATGAGGAAGTTTGATGGCAAGGATCTGGTAACATGGATACTACAGATGGAGCAATATTTTGATCTCCATAATGTGCAACACACACAAACGTTATGCATTGCATCTTTATATTTAGAATCGAATCAGTTTGTATGGTATCAATGGCTTTGTTCTTGTAAACCACTTGTCACTTAATCAATTTTATGGAGGAAATGATAGCACATTATCAGGATACAAATAGCAACACCTTCTTTAGCCAATTGATAAATCTCAAACAAAAGGGTTCAATGGCAGATGTAAATGATATTCCAAAGGAGCATAGGATTGATGTCTTCATAGGGACTTTAAAGGATAGCATTCAACATGAGGTTCGCCTTTGGGAACCTGATTCATTAGAAAAGGTATTCAGGGTGGCCAGGAAAGTGGAAAGAAAAAATATGGAAACAATGAAGTCTACCGCTCATAACTATAAAGACGGAAGTGTTGTTGCTCCTAGATTTCCACAACCTACAAGGTTGACACCACAAAAGTTGGAGGAGAAAAGAGAAAAATGGCTTTGTTACAGTTGTGATAACAAATACACTAAAGGTCATAAGTGTGTTGAGAAGAAATTATTTTATATAGATTGTGAAGAGGAGGAAGAAAAGGATCAAGAAATGTCAAAAAAAGAGGATATACACCAGGAACCAACCCCAGAGAAAGAATAAATGAATCTTACCATATCTTGTAATGCATTGGCGGGAATTGTCACTCCTCAAACTCTCAAGATAGAAGGACATATCAAAAAGAAAAACGTAATAGTATTGATTGATTCAGGTAGTACCCATAATTTTATTCATTGTAAGATAGCCAAGGAATTGAATGGTTGCAAATGGAGGAACTATAAAGTTCTCTAGAAAGTATCATAATATCAATTTATCCATGGGGGAATATGTATTGAATAGTCCAATGCTTTCCATTCCAATGGGTGGTGCTGATGTTGTACTAGGAGTCCAGGTTACAATCTTTGGGGACGATAACTTTTGATTTTCAAGAACTTTTATTGATTTTTTGGGAAGGCAAGGAAGTTGAATTAAGGGGTATCGTAGGGAAAACAGAAAATATAATCAGTTCTAATGGCATGACAAAGATTATAAATAAATAAAAACGAGGCATAATTGCACAATTATGCTCACTAGATGTTCAAACATCAAAATCGTCTAATTCTCCAGATCTCCAAAAAGTCTCGGACAATCACTCCAAGGTATTTGAGACTCCCAAAGGTCTCCCACCATCCATCACATCATCTTTAGGAGAAAATTCTAAGGTTCAAGCAGTGGAAGATCACATCGATCATCAACAAGAAGTTCTCCAACTCTTAAAGGATAACCTCACTTTGGTGCAGAATCGAATGAAACAACAAGAAGATCAACATCGCACCGAATGAAGTTTTGATGTAGGCGACCGGGTATTTTTACAGCTACAACCATACAAAAAAATGTACCTCAAGCAAGCTAAGAAGGATAATAAATTATCACCAAACTACTATGGTCCTTAAAAGGTGTTGCAAAAGATTGGTACTATGGCATACAAATTGGAGCTTTCTGCATCTTCCCGAATGCACCTAGTTTTCCATGTTTCATGCTTAAATAAGGTTATAGGTGACAAGCTCCCAGTTTGAACAATATTTTTGGAACTTGAAGAGGAAGGAAAAATCATATTAGAACCTAAAGAAGTCATGGAAACAAGAACCCGACAGTTACGAAATTGATCAATTTCATAGTATCTCATCAAGTGGAAGAACTTACCCGCTGAAGATTCCACATGGGAGGATATGAATTTTATACAAACGCATCCAGAACTACTCAAGTATCGAGGACAACACTTTTTTGAAGGAGAGGGGCATGTTAGTTCCCTATACTACTAATGTAGCCCCTTATTATTATTAGTGCAACCCCCTTATTGTATTGTTGTACCCATGTCGTAGTGTAAAGGAGGTTTCCCCCTCAAAGAGGCTAATTTTGAAGTCATTTATCTATCTTTCTTCTATTTTGTGAGTTGGTTGCATAACAATCTTGAATAAGGAGGTTGAGTATCCTCCTAAGGTTAGGTTTGCTGGAATATGAAGAGAAGGATCTCGGGAATAATATTCAATTTGTTGCGTGAGGAAGTTTCTTAAAGGGTCATAGAGGGGCTGCAAATGGTTGTGTGAAGCCACAGAGAAGGTTGTGGTTTGTTCTAAGGTGGGTGACAGGCAGAGGAAGGGGGGCCAAAATGCCTGAGGGAGCTTGTGAATAGGGCTAAAGGGCCTCAGGTCTATGGAGAGGCTAACAAGCTGGGGAAAATAAAGGGTTTTTGTTCAAGTGTTATTGTTCATGAAAGAAGGTTGTTAATGTGTCATCATGAAGTTTGTTTGAGCTTCAAACAACATTAGTTGAAGGATGGTTTGTGCAGTGATTTAAAGGACCAAGTTTACTATGAGAAATTATTAGTGCGGGGCAAATAAAAGGATTTATCTCCTTGTGAGATAAGGTGGAAATGGACTGTTAGGATATAGGACACATGAGTAGATTCTTTGTGGACAAAAGGACTATAAGGATTGGAATAAAATGGACCTCAACTAGCAAGTAAGTTGATTTTTTCTTCTTTGATTTGTTAGGAAAATTGAGGGTCTAATGGAGTAGACCTTAAGCCCTAGTTGTATATAGTTCTATACTAGTCTTGTATCATGTTTCATAAAGGGCCATGATCCTTGGTACGAGATCCCTATGGTTGTTTATTGAAGGGATAATGTAACAAATTTTGGGCCATCTATATCTTGTGTACTATATTGTTTCACTAATGTTATAATTTCATTGTGCAAAGTTGTTTTGGTCGAATATTGCTAGTGTGTTTGTGTGCTAAGTCTAGGCTCAAACTAGACCTAGGGTGCAAGGGAAAAATCAATGCTTTGGAGCTTGGACATTGCACTAAATCCCCCTTTGTTGCTTTTTTTAGGGAGATATGTCATTTTCTAGGGTCATTTCCCTTATTTGTTGTATATGTGACATGAAAAGCCTCATATTCTATATTTTGGATTATTTAATTAATGAAGAGGGCATTTTTCCCCTCCATAAGCTAGAATAAGGATTTTAGCTTAGAAATTAATATTTTAATTGTAAAGAAAGTTGAACATTTCCTTTATAAATAGAGGTGTAATTCCTCTCTTTTTTTCATTTTTGGATTGAGTAAGAAATCCCATATCTATGTTGAAACTTTTATGATTTTTTTCTTCTTAAATATTTGGTTGTGCATGGATGAGTATGTAGGATTTTACAGGGTAAGTTCCTCAGAAAGAACACCAAAGGACACCGCTCACAAATAGATCGCAGATCAATACACCAGTACTTTTGACATGGTTAAAACCTTCAAAGAGGGAAACAGTCCACGGCCTAAGCCAACGCGGCCACTTCAGGCAATTTATTAATAAAAGAATGAAAATTTACATAAGCTTCTCTCATGAACGGTTAACCTACAAATGACCCTCCATGCTCTTTAAATAGAGATCATGGACCAATCGGGTGTTAAGACACGGATCAAGTGTCGGTAATACCGAGGAGAGAATGAACTGTCGAATCACTACATATCGTGACCGTCGGATTGTAAGTTACAAAATGTACATAGTAGAGAAACACACTTTACCTAACTCTATACTAGACCAAGTTGTACTTAACTATTTCCTATGTGTCGGAATATCCTAACATCCCCCCTTAAGAACAACTTGGGATAGGATTGAAGGATTTACAAATATGACACAATAGGAGAAGGAAGGAGGCACTAGAGCCTATCCCCCCTTAGTGACAACTTCCTGAACTCCAACCATAAATCGAAGTTTAGTGAACTTCGCCTCTGTGAGAGCCTTTGTAAAGATGTCTGCAACTTGATCATCTGTTGAACAATATTGCACTTCAAGAACATGGTCATGAATGAGCTTTCTGATGAAGTGCATGTGTAGTTCAATGTGTTTGCTGCGCTGATGTTGGACTGGATCTTTGCATAGTTGAATGGCACTTTGATTATCACACCAAAGTCTAGTCGGATGCTGCTGCTGAAAGCTAAACTCTGACAGGATCTAACGAAGCCACAAGGCTTCCTTACTAGCTTCTACGGCACCGCGATACTCTGCTTCTGCTGAAGAAAGAGAAATGGCACCTTGTTTCTTGCAAGCCCATGTAATAGGTCCTGAACCAAGAGTGAACACATAACCTGCAGTAGACTTCCAATCATCAGGGTCACCAACCCAATCGGAATCAGTGAAACCAACCAATAGAGGAGATGCTTCGGCACTGTAATGAATCCCAAACTGAACTGTACCTCGAACATAACGAAGTATTATTTTAGCTACTTTCCAATGACTTTCACGTGGGTTTTGCATAAACCGAGCAACAAGGCCAACAGCAAAGGAAAGGTCAGGACGAGTATGGGTTAGGTACAAAAGTTTTCCTACAAGTTGACGGTATAAGGTAGCATCAACTTCAAGAGAATTACAAGTGACTGGAAGTTTGACTCCAGACTAAAAGGGAGAAGGGGCTGGCTTACAGTCTTCCATGTGAAAATGGCATAGAATATCACAGGCATACTTGGATTGGGAAAGGGAAATACCTTCCTTGGATTGCAAGACTTGAAGACCAAGAAAATAATGTAAGTGTCCTAAGTCTGTCATTTCAAACTTCCTTTTAAGGCTAGACTTCACATGGTTTATAAGGTTGGGATCACTACCAGTCAGGATAAGATCATCAACATAAAGAACAAGAATGATAAGAGACTTGCCCACTTTCTTGGTGTAGACAATATTGTCAGAATGACACCTAGAGAAGCCATTTTCTAAAAGAAAGTTATCCATTTTGGCATACCAAGCTCGAGGAGCTTGCTTGAGACCATAAAGGGATTTCTTAAGCCGACATACAAGGCTGGAGTTTGTTTGTATAAAGCCAATAGGTTGTTCCATATAGATTTCTTCATGCAAGTCCCCATGCAAGAAGGCGGATTTAACATCCATTTGATGGACTTACCATTTGAAAGAGGCAGAAAGGGAAAGAACAAGGAGGATAGAGTTCATTTTGGCAACAGGGGAGAAGGTTTCAGTATAGTCAATTCCTTCAACTTGTGAAAAACCCTTAGCAACAAGACGAGCTTTATGTTTATCAACTTTCCCATCTGGTCCATACTTAGTTCTGTAAACCCATTTGCATCTAACAAGTTTTTGTCCCTTTGGTAGAGGAACAAGATCCCATGTATCATTTGCCAATAATGAATGATATTCTTCATTCATAGCTGCTTCCCAATCTGGATGGCCTAAAGCTTTTGCAAAGGTGTCAGGATCATAATTCACTGAAGCTTGAGCCAGTAAAGAAGAGGCTCTCTCGAACTGAGAACGTGTACGTCGCTGATCTGTAGGATCACCGACAAGATCACCTGCTGCATCCCAAGTAGCACGGACCCATTTTGGAAGCTGAGGAGCTGACGGAGGATCCTTAGAAGGTGGGGGAGGATTTTCATCCTCGCTTTCATCATCTGAAGAAGAAATATTTTCAAAAGTAGAAGAGATAGGGAGAGGTGGCACATCCACCGAACTAGGCTCACAGGCCAATATATTTTCAGCAAACTTTACATCTCTTCTAATGATAACATTTTTGGACTTAAGTGGAATAAGTCTATATCCTTTGACATCTTCAGAATATCCAACAAAAATACATTTTTCACTCTTAGGTTCTAAAGCTTTATGTTTCTCATCTGGAATATGGGCCCATGCTTCACTTCCAAAAACACGAAAGTGACTTACATTTGGTTTGATTGAGCTCCATGCTTCTTCTGGAGTGATATTCTTTAAAACCTTAGTAGGAGTGCGATTTATTATGTAATTTTCATAGTTAATTGCTTCTGCCCAATAATTAAGACTAAGTCCTTTAGATTGAAGCATACAATTAGCCATTTCCTTTAAGGTGCGATTCTTCCTTTCAGCTACACCATTTTGTTGTGGAGTATATGGAACAGTATGTTGCATTTGAATTCCATTCTCAGTGCAAAAGTTGATGAATGTGTTTTTAACATATTCTCCGCCATTATCAGATCTTAGCTTAAGAATTTGATGTACAGATTGTTTTTCAACAAAGGCCTTAAAGGCCAAGAACATGTTAAATACTTCACTCTTGAGTTTTAAGAAGTATACCCAAGTGCATCTGGAGAAATCATCAATGAAAGTTAAGAAATACTTGTAGCCAGAGAATGAAGCAACTGGAAGTGGACCACATAAATCACTATGTACGAACTGTAAAGGGGCTGAGGCGTGCCAAGAGGCACGTTTTTCAAAACTGTCCCGATGATGTTTTCCAAGTACACATCCGGAACAAACACCATCTCTGCAAGATACCATTGGAAGACCTGTCACCATATTTTCTTTACATAGATTCTGAAGAGAGCGATAGTTTAAGTAACCAAATCGCTCATGCCAAAGTTTGCTCACTTCATCATTATGAGCAACAAATACTAAGGGAAGTGTTACACAGTAATTTGTCACTGTCTCCCTGTCAGTCTCCCTATTGTGTCATGAATTCAAATTAATCATGCTCATGCTCTCTAATCTGGCCAAATGACCCACTTTGCCAAAGTTTTTTCCATCATCGCGACTGTTATTAAAATAACCGCGCTGACTGGCGCCTCATAGTGCAACTGATGCGCTGCCAGCGTGGAAGCACACGTGTTTTCCGCGCTGGTCGAATTTCATGAGCCAGCGCATCCTATGTTTGTATTGAGTTGCGCTGACACAACTTTCTCCGTTATTCAGATGCGATGTCAGCGCTCCAGTGCAGTTATACACCCGCGCTGATCCAGTTTGGGCGAGTTTGTTCTAACAGCCAGCCTTCCAGATGACTCCAGACCTGGTTGTTGGCCTTGTAAATGTCGCCCTCCCTTCTATGGCATGTCTGTTCGTCATTTGAGCCACCTTCCTTGGAGATAAGCTCATCCTCCCACCATTCATGGAGACTCCTTCTCCTATTTAAACCTCTACCATTGCCATGAGCAGCTAGTTTGGATAGTGTGGAGTTGATAGTGCTTAGAGTGCTGCTGCTAGTAGGTAGTTGGTGTGACAAGTGTGGGATTGCTAGAGCTTAAGGAAGGTTGTGGAGTGTTGCTTGTGTGAGAGAGAGTTCTTGTCTTGGGAGATCTACCTCCAAGGGTGAATGCTTAAGAGACTTGCTGGCTGGACCCTCTTGAGAAGGATTCAACGTCAGAACTTTGGTTGTACTCTTCTCTGTTATTGATTAATAATAGATGACTACTGTTATGGTTCCACTCTCATTTGTCTCTGTAATGGTTAATGTGAGTTATGTCCTTTCTGACTAATGTATAATTGCTTTTATTAGATTTCACGCTTGTGTTTGTCTTTCACTTCGTGTGTGCAGGTATCTATTCACGGGGATCGTGGAGGATCGTGACCGGCCAAAGCGAAGGAGCAAGAGCGGCATCTCTTCATCAAACAATAGCGTTGGAATCCAAGTAGGTGTTCATTGCCTACCTTTTATTTGCAATTAGGAACTTGCATAGTAGCATTGACTGATTGTTGCTAGACCCGTTCTGGGCTAGTAGGGATCGCCTCTATCCGTAGAGGGGATTTACCTCTCCAACAGGAAGATTTGATGACTCAAAGTTGTGAAACTTATACAACCTTGTAGAATCATCAGCAATGTCAGTAGCTAAAATCTGTCTAGGATCTCTTAGGTCCTTAATTACAACATCTTGAGGTGAAAATTCAACGATTTTACCTTCACCTGAATGGGTTATCTGATATACAGATAGAAGGTTGCAGGAAAAGGTTGGAACACATAATACATCATTAAACTGACCATTTTCTAGATGAACAGTTCCAGTCCCTACAACACTAAGAGATCTATCATCACCAACATATATATTTTTGGTGTTACAATCATTTAAAGAAGAAAACATGGCTTTGTTTTTGGCCATGTGATAAGAAGCTCCAGAATCAATGAGCCACTCATGAGAATGAGAAGAAGAAGATACATTTAGTGCATAGCCAGACCGAGATGCTTGACAACCACATGCAGAAAGTTCCATTCCTGAAGATGAAGTTGAAGTTGAAGATTGCTCCAAATGGATGTTATGCTTCTTCATTGCTGCTTCCAAGGCTTCCATCTTCTTAAAGCATTTGGATTCTAAGTGGCCATAGCATTTGGATTCTAAGTGGCCATCTCGATTACAAAAGTTGCAATGTATATCAGTCTTCTTCCATTTGTTTTTATTTGTCTTATCATTTTGTTGAAATGATTTTTCATTTTGAGGCAGAAATTGCTTAGGACCCTTGTTTGGTTTAGGACCATTCCTTTTAGGATACGACTTCTTAGGATTCTTTGAATTTGGTTGCTGCTGGGCGGCTAACGCTTTCTTAGAAGAGTTTCCAAGATGAAGAAGACCAAGGTGTAAGAGTTTTTCTTGTTCTCTTATTAAAGAATCACAAAAGGAATCAAAGGAAGGGGACTTGTAGGCTTTTCCTTGAGAAATGAAGGCTTCTCTTGTAGAATGAAAGGTGGAAACAAACACAGAATAGGTTGGTCCCAACTTAGTAAGAATGGAGTAGATAAGGCTACTATCTTCTTTCTTAACCTTAACACCTTCCAAGAGAAGTCTAAGGGTCTTGAACTTGGACAAAAAATCTTCAATGCAAGAAAAATTATTGGGGTCCAATGTAAGCAATTCATTTTCAAGTTGATGGGCTTTAAGTTCATTTTTAATTCCAAAGACTTTAGTAATCTATTTCATTGCTTCATCAGGAGTATCAAGTTCTGCAATATGGAATCTAAGATCTGGAGAAATAGACAACCCTATCAACCCACGTGCTTGGTCTTGCCTATTTTCCCATTTAGCTGCCTTGTCTTCATCTTTCGGTTTGGTCTCTTGGCCTGTGGCTATTCTGTAAAGACCTTTACTTCTAAGTAAATCCATAATGTAGGACCACCATTGGAAGTAGTTGGTGCTGTCAAGAATAACTTGGCATGGACTTTCCATTTTAAAAAAAAAACTGAAGCTATAGATGCTGAAACTAAGTGTTTCAATGGAAAGATCTCGAAAAATTAGGCTGTTTCAAAAAAAATGGTTCTGAAAACGGCTTCCCAATGAAGAAGTTATGAGAGAGAGAGAGAGAGAGGGGTTGATGCTTTGGGTTGCGTGCTTGCTTTGAGAAAGCTCTTTTTCCCTACAAAACAAAAAACACAAAACCCAACACGGATATACAAAAAAAACGAACCTTGCGGCTCGAAGTTAGCTTTAGCCGGAAACTAAATATTTTCCTCAATGTTTCTGATTTTCCAAGATCACACTAAGGCGCAGCGGAAAATAGCATACGCATGAGAAAAATCCTTCCTTTCTGTTTCTGATTTGCCCAGATCGCACAGAGTCGCAGGGCAAAGAGCATACGCAGAAATGAAAGGTATAGATATGGTAATAAAAAAAAGCTAAATAAACCGAAAACTGAAATAAACAGAGAAAAAATAACTGTAAACTGCAAATAAACACTGTATACCTCCAGATCTTAAAAATGACGCAGCTAGGGCTACCGGAAACCTTTTCGCGTGAAACGAAAGGGGTTCCTCACTGGAACAGATGCTCCCAACACAACAGAGCAGTCCTCTCGGCCCGAAAGTAGTTAGAAACAGTAGATCTAGGAAACGGTAGTCGGATGCAGTTCTACCGGCTTCAGATTTGGATCACCAACGGACGCGGCCCTCAAATAGCTCTGATACCATGTAGGAATTTACAGGGTAAGTTCCTCAAACAGAACACCAAAGGACACCACTCACAAACAGATCACAGATCAATACACCAGTACTTTTGACGTGGTTAAAACCCTCAAAGAGGGAAACAGTCCACAGCTTGAGCCAACGCGGCCACTTCAGACAATTTATTAATAAAAGAATGAAAATTTACATAAGCTTCTCTCATGAACAGTTAACCTACAAATGACCCTCCATGCTCTTTAAATAGAGATCATGGACCAATCAGGTGTTAAGCCACGGATCAAGTGTTGGTAATACCAAGGAGAGAATGAACCGTCAGATCACTACATATCGTGACCGTCAGATTGTAAGTTACAAAATGTGCATAGTAAAGAAACACACTTTACCTAACTCTATACTAGACCAAGTTGTACTTAACTATTTCCTATGTGTCGAAATATCCTAACAGAGTAGAGTGACATCTTGGAGAGGGCTTGTTGATGTGGATTTCGCTCTTTTCTTGGATGGATATTGGTGAATCTTGGATGAATGAATGACAATATAAGTAAGTGGAATTATTGTGTCTTGGTTATTTTTGTGGATGATGGTAATTTAGTATTAATAAAGTGGGTATTTTATTTGATTTTCTTTGTCCCTCTTAAACAAACCCCTTTTCTCAAGTCTTTGAAGAAGTAGCGAGTGGGCACCTTCCCTTATCTTGTCCTTGAATATTCAAATAGATAGGGATAGTGAGTGGACTTACCCTAGTATAGTGAACCTCAATCTATTCCAGATTTTTTCATGTGAGTTTATCCTTGACCCCATATGCCCAAAAATTACATTGGCAAGCTAAGGCATTGATCTTCTATCTTCCCATCACCTTATTTTCTTTGAAATTCCTTTATATTATTTTGTTGGGGTCTATTATCGACTGTTTTTCGGGATATTTCCCTTTGAACTCAAATATTGAGATTACCTATAATGACCTAAAACCATAGAAATCTTATCTTAGGGATAACCACCCGGATAACCACCCTTGAGTCGGAGGAGAGCTAGCTAGAAGTGAAAGAGGGTTGGTGAGGTGACAGTGGCCCCCTTCTTAAGTACAATGGTTTTCACACTTGAGCTTTAGGATTTTATTTGAATAAGTGAAATATTTTGTTGTCATATGGCCCATATAGTTGAGTATGGAAAAGTATTTCCCTAATTCCATAGACCATATCTTTGGAAACATACCTACATTAAAAGTAAAAGAGTTAATTAGATTGAGTTAGGTTTTGGAATCAATTACTAACCCTACCAAATTTCCTGTTTAAATTGAGGGAAATAAATTTCCAATCATTAGGAAGGATTAAAAATTTAGGCTTTTTTTTTTTCCTATCACACATCATCCCTTATATCAAAAGGATCTTTGGTTTTACTCGAGTAATCAATATTTTGAGGGCTAGTTTTTTTGAAGGCTCCATACCCCCATTGCATTCAAGGAGAGAATGATCATGACTGAACTTTCCTAAGGCACTCCCTTAGGCTAACTACATTGAATTTCTACCTACTACCTAGGGTTGTACAAGATATAATACCAACCCTTTTATTCCCTACTCTCAACTTCATCTTTCCTTTCCTAAGTCTTAATTTATGTTCAAATCTTTTAGCTTCCTTGTCTTCCTTCTAGTTTTATTACACACAACTGGGCTACTTTCTAAAGTTCTTTTCTCCAACATAAATAACTTATGATCCTCCTTTATGGAGATCAAGGATCCTTTTAATAGTATCTCTATTAGTAATTGGGTCAAACTACCTCTTATAGTGATTTTGTAAAGCATGAGATTGAGTTTGTCTTCCTTGTCATTTTGGAACTTCATTTGATCTAAATTTTGTATTTTTCTTTGATAATTTAAATTTTTTGAGAAGGGAAAGGAGGGTTTGATATATTCGTTCATACCTTTTGATTGAGCTTCAATAACTTTTCCAAGCTCCTCACAATTGGATCCCAATTCCATATAGATTCATTGTCCTTTAATTTATATAATACTATAATCATATCTAAAATATAAAACTACATTCAAACTTTATATGACATTTCATTGAGACTTATTCCTTACACTTTAAGCACATATCTTTTTAAATCCCCATAATTATATCTACCTTTTTCATGGTTAACTTCCCTTCCAATGCTTCAAAGCTTTTAGAGTTTTCCTTAGATTTCATATCTTCCTTTTCCTCAACTACTTTCCATTTCCATTTCCTTTCAGGTTGTGGGGACTCACTCACCATATTCCCTTGCTCTTATGTCTCAAACAATGAAAGGGTATTTTCTAGTATTCCAAAATTTGGTTATATTTATAGCTCCCTATTTCAATTTCAACAACATTTGGGATCCCTTCCCTCATATCTATGTCCACTAAGAGTTTTATAACAGTGCTAGTATTTCTCTTGTAAATTGATATACACTCTAAGAATATCACCAAACGCCTCTAGGATTTTTCCATTATGTATACCTTTGTTAGAGTATTCTTTGATGTTGGGCATGGAATCCCCCCACAACATTTTTTGGGGCTCAAAGCCCAAGTTTTGGTCAAATGTATTGAAAGACTCGAATTGCGGGCGCGGACCATGAAGTATAGGTTGAGTCATAGGGTTGTTCGCCCTAAAGTATTGTAATGTAATGTAAAGTCACGTCGGCCTACCCATGGTCCACACACCATGGGATTGTATAAATAGAGCGAGGCTCTAAGTTGTAAAGAGAGTGAATTAGAGCAAGAATATGAATGGTTCGAGCATAGAGTAAGAGTAAGTGTATTGGGTCGTAGTAGTAAGAAGAGGCTCTGTAGCTGAGTGCGCAGAGGCCTAGTAGAGTCCGCAGCTGAGTGCGCATGGCAGTGTCGAGTCTGTAATCTTAATCGAAGAATAATAAAGAGAAGTTGATTCATATTTATGTGTATATGTTTGTGCATTGCCTTCTTTACATTTATACTGTTTTATTTATCACAGGCATTGATATGATTGTTGGATATGCTGTAATAATCACTAGTCTTACACAAATAAGTTAAGTAATCAAGTAATAGCAGATTAAATAGCAAGGAACTTGGGTATAATACGAGTTGCGCCCCGTGTAGGGTTGCGTGGAAGCAACATCACGGGTTGCGAAGGAATAACAAGTGCGCGTAGTGACGTGCACACAGGGTCAAATTGCAGACCTTCAGAATCTCATCAGACATCCCGAGGGTCCAGAAACTTGGTTCTAGCACCCTACCATACTACTTCGGGTGAGACCTCAATCCATGTTCTGCGGACTGTTGCTGAAAGGGCCAGTAGTACCAGGATTTGCTTGGCTAAATCACCTCTGAACCTAGGTCAGGCCCATACAAGCCGACAAATGGTTCCGTTGCTGGGACCAGGATCTGCATAAGGAATGTCAAATGTCATGCCACTGGAATCCAACAAAGAAAGAAATTGAAGAGTTGTTGGACAAGAAGATTCACGAGTTCGTAGTGCAGGAAAATAGAAATCCACGAGTATTTAAGGAACAGTGGTTGGAGTGCTACTTGTATACAGAAATCCACGAAATTTTCTTTGCATCCTTTCCTTCTGAGCTGTATGAGTGGATTGCGAAGTTAGTAGACAGCCAAGGAAGGTGTAGGCTCGACAAACCAATAGTGTGGACTCCGGAATTAGTGCGCAGACTAGAAGCATCAGGAGATAATATCGCACGAGCTGTGGACCATTGGCTCGACCGAATAATAGGAGGATTTATCACTGAGTTCGTGGTAGACACGATCGTTAGCTACAGTGAGGCGGAGTGACGTTTCCTCAAGGGACCGCGAGGTAAGTATATTAAATCTTTGAACACTTGGATTAAGATGCTATTGTGTGAAAAGCGAGTTATGTGAATAAATTAATGTTTGGAGCTACGCGAAGTGGGAAGATCTACAGAAGCGGAGGTAGCGAAGAATTAGAAACCAGTCCCTTAATTTCACCCTCGCGGGAAAGCAAGGAAGAGCTCGCGAAAGTTTCTCCAAGAAGCGCAGTTAGTCTGATAAGGCAGCGCATTCCGCATTTACCACCTCCACCCACACCGCCACTTGTCTCACCCTCACCTCCATCTCCACCCACCCCACCTCCACCGCCACCATAGTTCAGTATGGCGAGTGCGATCAAACTACCGATATTTAGAGGAGTGGGGAATGAAGATCCAGACCAATTCTGGTTCGTGGTAAGAGCAGTATGGGAAGCACAAGGCATCGTGGATGACAATATTAAGAAGGCTACGCTGGTGAGTGCACTACAGGATCGCGCATTAACATGGTACATCAAGCATTCTAATGACCATCCAAACGCAGGAATCGCAGAAATCCAGGTTGCGCTGAATAGGGAATTGAGCAGGCCAAAGTCAGAAACACAATCAATCATCGAGTTTAAGGAGATTGCGATGCTCCCGGGCGAGACCCCCTAGGATCTAGACCAAAGGCTGAAGACTACAATTTGCGAAGCCAATATAACTTTGACATATGGACAACATTGCACATAGTTTGTAGCGTCACTTACGCCACACTTAAGGACGGCGTTGTCACAGCAAAAACTTTCCACCCAGGCCGAAGCTTTGGATATGTCAATTAGATTACATGAGGCCCATATACAAGACCCTGGGTTTGGAGTCCAAAAAATCCACACGCAACTGTAGAATCTGTGTTTCGAAATGAAAAGTTTGAAACAAGACAGGACACCTCGGCAAGAGGCACGCGAGGAGGTATGGTGCATAAAATGCAAAGGCTAAGGGCATGACAAGGACCATTGTCCAATGTTCGTGAATTACTTGGCAGGAGGAGGGTCGATGCCGTTACGACCTAAGGCAGAGGGCAGGACCGAGTGTGGCGCCTACATTATGGTGCGCGATCTGTTAGATAGGAGGAAAACACACTAGGGATAATTGTCATCTATTGCAGAAGTATACACAGACGTCCCAGTAATTGTTTTGTAATTTCTGCAGGTCGGTAGGCCATGATGAACGCACCTGCCGAAGCTACAAACTAATGAAGGATTGGACTCCTACCTATTGGGTGCACACTGAAACGCGAGCCCTCGGCCGAAATACAGGGATGGTGCGCGTTGGATTTCCGAGGCGCGGTGGAGGTCGAGGCGGAATGGGACCAGGAAGGGGTCACGGACAACTAATTTGTTACAATTGCGGAGGGTCAGGGCACTATGCCTGCGATTGTACAAACTTGACAAGGACATCATGTTGGTATTGTACTCAGTTTGATCATGAGGCAGAAGAATGCCCTTTGCTGATAGCGAGGATGTGCAAAAAAGGGGTACTCCAGCCCCCTCTGACTCAAAATTTGTAGATGATGAGGTCTAATTCGCGCGAAGAAGACCCAAATGTAAACATGATTCTCAAGAGCGGTATGACCACGGGCGATGATAAAGGGAAGCATCCATAAGAAATTGCGTGGGTTTGCAAGGCTCCTACAAAGGAACCCGAATTTGATTTAGAACGCGCAAATGAGACATTCATGGAAGCTAAGAAGAGCTTCACGGAGGCCTCCACTTCAGGTAGTAAGGATCAACTAGAACCAGGGATGGATCCTTCGATGCTCACTACCTTTCTGGAGACATGCATGAAACTGCTGCGCGACAGCAAGGCAATCAAAGGATTACATAAACTTGGAAAGCATGCATTGCGCACAGGAAGGGAAATGAGGTTGACTACGCAAATCGGCGAGTATGAAATGGATCAGGTAATCCTGGATATCGAATCGGACACAAATGTACTGCCAAAACAAACATGGGAACACATGGAAAGACCCGCGCTACAGTGGTCTCCTATCTAGTTGCGAATGGCAAACCAACAGAAGATTTTGCCCCTGGGAAGATTGCAAGGGGTAATAGTAGACATTAAAAGTGCAAGCGCACAGGCAGATTTTGAAGTGATAGAGATTGCCGATGACAGTAATCCATATCCTACACTATTAGGAATACACTGGGCCACCGATATGAACGTAGTCATAAATCTGAAGAAGCGCAAAATGATCTTTGAGAAAAATTCATTACGCGTAGTAGTACCGCTAGATCCAGCCAAAGGATCACGATACACTGAACCGGTGCGCGACAATGATAATGATGACTATCTTGATTGCATTACAAGATAACTACGCGAGAACAGGATTGGGTGAATCCAACTATAGATGGAAGAATTTCGTGGGAGTGCGAAAGCTCCTGCACTTCAAATTCAGACGAAGAAGTAGAATGATGGCAGAATCGGCTGCACGAAGTAACAACGCTTAATTGCAACATGATGATTAGATCACTGTGTTGTGTGACAATAGAGGAAAGGGAGCTGCTGACATATGATGGATTAACAGCAGTGGATGAATTTATGAGCAAATTTGAAAGCGCAATACCAGAACAACAGTGATTCGATGCTCTAAAATGGGTGTTGCGCGCAACGCCCACACGATGGTGGGGTATGCATCAAGAAAGTTTTGAGGACTGGCACAGATGCAGAAGGATGATGCACCTACACTTTGGGAAGCCCCAGCCCTGAACGCGAGCCAGTCAGCAAGGGCAGAACAACTTGCGCGACCACCTTTCCCGATGGGTACAGACATATGTTGTACATCCCACACAAGTGTACACCACCCCTAGAATAGAGAATCGGAACAAACCACAGCAACAGGAAAGGCGACGCACGCTACCAATTATCCATGATGAAGCATTCGATAGGGTGTGCGGAGCACTAAACAAGGTTCACCAGATAAGATGCATTGATTGGGACCTGCGCGTACCAACGGTTCAATGGGCCTATAGGACCATGTGAAAAACCCTGACCACAAAAACGATTCCGAAGGTACAAAATAGAGTAGGGACCATAATTTCTGCAAAGAATGCAAACAGGGATCCGCAAATAATAACTCCCGCAATTGTGACAGTACGTGAAGACCAGGACGAAGAAATCACACGGCTATGCGAGGTCGAACACATAGAGATTCAAGAAGCCATTCGGTGAGAGAACCTTAGACTTTGCGAACTCAAAAAGGACCGGGTACGACCGTGGAAGAAAAGCATTTTGATGGACGCTGAGATCAAAAGGCTAGAAAATGAGATCCAGCAAGCAGGTCTCGTCGATCAACCAAGGATAACAAGACAATGTGCGGATGATCATATCACTAGATTAGAAGATTGTCGCCGAGAATTTATGACTCTTCTTCCATGTCTACGATCGCACCTCACCAAACGCAGTAACCACGGGAGCACACTACATACAGTAGAACACACAGCGCCAGCTGTCACGAAGGCAATTAAGGAGTTTCCGCGGACTATACTGAAAGGCGAGTTGAAGTCTCACACACGTGGTACGACCACCTGACTAGCCGCAGGGAGCATAGGCGCAGTGCTCCAGGCAGTTGAAAGAGAGCGCAAGACTATAAAAGACTCTGTTTGGGAGCTGTGCGATGAGGGAGGTGCGCGCAGAATTAGCATGTCACAAGGGTCGCGACCGCGCATGGAGGACTGTGCTGCTGTGTGGGTAGGTTGGGAAGTGACCGTTGGTGTCACTATTCATGACAAGATGTCTGATTTAAGGAAAAAGGGAGCGGGTGACAGGCATTTAAGACACAAATTAACGACAATATTTTGGGCAATCTGTCGCCAAGAAAGCATTGATGGCCAAGAATTGCGGGGAACTATCGAATTTGAATTCAAAAGGCGCTATAATACTCCAGGGGCTAGCCACGAGACAACACTTGTTCACTTGAGATTTGAGGAGTTTATTAGAGCACAGATTATTGAGCGTCGAGCAATATTTGAGCCCCGAAGTTCGCGAATGACCACAGACAGTTCAAATAGGATGATGGCTACCACGAGAGGTTTGGGCTCTGTAGAAGGAACCACCAACGAGGTTGCGTAGAACCCCATGGTACATGATGTTCCCAGAGACACTGGGGTCACGCCAGAAATCCCAAAATCGCCTCAGACGCCGAGGCCCAAGAAAGATAAGCAAGCAACGGGACCATTTTGCATGTCCCTGAGGAATCTGTGGTTCGGTAAACTCTCAATGGAAGAAAAGGGAAAGGTTATCACCATTGAGACAGATGACGAGGAGGAGGACCTACAGGCTCTCGTTGATGAGATAGAGGAAGCAGAAGACATGGAAGAGGACATCTAGCCGGTGCGCTCTGCAGCGAAATTGCCCGAGTACGTCCCTCCGCGAAAAGGGAAAACTAAGATACCAAAGGACCTGGATGCCACTAAGAGCACACTCCAAACCCCGCTCCTCCCCGATGGAATTGTGTTTTAGGGCTCACACTTAGGTCGCGTGCCCACAATGAAGTTTGAAATTAGGACCTCGTGAACAGCGAGAATTTCCCACGCTTAGATACAGAGAGTCTCATGAAGCAGAGCACGGAGGGGCTAGTCACAACACTAGAGCCGCGAAAATGGCTGCGCGGTGTGGAGAAGGCCGGATTACTTCATCTGTTGTGGATTCCACACTTTCACCATGCACCTATCACTATTTTCGTCATCAGGCAGCTGCTTTTCCTGGTGCACGATGGGTACTTATGGTTGGAGGAGCCTATTCCCATCATGGCGGATCTCATCCATAGAATTTCCCAACTCCCCTGTAAGGGAAAGGACCCCGCGGCGATAGCAGGAAAAAGCAGAGATTTGGCGCTCGCGGAGGCCATGAAGAAAAAATACAAGCTTGAGAAGAAAAAGAGGGGTTACGCAATTAGCAGCATCAAAGATAAAGGGGTGCGCGTAGCCACCCAACTCCTGGTTGGGAAGGTAATGAGAAAATGTCGCGGCGATGAGGTACCAATGCCAGTAGTTGCGCTGGCAGAACAATGCGCAGAGGGGGTCCAATTCAACTAGGCTGAGTTCCTCTGCAAGGAATTCTTAACCAACTGCAAGGAAGCCCAGGAGCAGGGCAAGACCTTCCACTACGCATGGTTGCTCTTGTCCATTTTGCTGGTAACAGGAGAACTGCCCGAGGACAGTCAATTCCCTAGCATTGAACAGGACCTACCAGAGGCCGCAAAGTACACATCGCTCTGCGCCACCAAGGACACAAAGAGGATTCATGAGAAAAATATCTTATGGGTGCTCATGGAGGCAAGCATTCGAATGTGGATCAATAGACAGTCGCGCCTGTCCCCTACAGTGCACAACATTCTGTGGAGCTTTGCAGAGTTAAAGGCGGATATGCATAATGTTTACATTAAGGCGCGTAAGGATCCGGTGCAGCAATGGACCAAGCTCCCCTTCATCGCCATTGATTATGAAATATTTTCAGTGTTAGAATCATGGCCCCCCGAGTGGCGCACCCCGGATCTAGCAGAGCTGGATAGGACAGTAGCACAGAAACAAAAGGATGAGGCCAAGTTGCGCGTCACGAAGTTGGCCGAGAAGAGGCGCAATGAAAAAATGGCTGCGAAGGTAAGGGTTGTCTGCAAGGTAGCAAGGGTAGCCGCGAAGCAGGCAAAGGCCACCGAAGAAGTAGCAGCAGTGCAGGCAACAGGGGCCACCACAACGCAGGACGAGGAGGGCCAGGACTTGTCTACAGGATAGGAAGCAGAGGACACAGACCTCGCAGAAGAAGGCGTGGACCCGGGCACAACTTCCACCCAACTAAAAAGGCCATGCGTCACAGAGAGATCGGGTCCACGAAAAAAGGTCAAGGCATCCAAATTGGCCATCGACCTGATCACGTTAACAGAAGGTGACCTCTACGACATTGGTGACATGGTTCACAAGGTCACCAAGGAAGCGCTCTAAGAAGCCATGTCGGAGTAGCAGATTGTGTTGGGGGCCCTAAGGGCGCAGCTGCAGGAACTACAGGTGCGGCCCCCATAGGAAGGAATTGTAGCCACCTATGGCGCAGCAGGTACATCAACAGTGGAGCAGCTGCTACGTGCAAAGATGGCCAACACCATAGTGCTACCGAAAGGAGCGCTAACAGCAAAGAAAGAGGATGACAGAGTCGCGGTGGGCAGGATCAAGGGACTTGGCCTTAATTTGGATGCCCTTCCACGAGACACATTGTACCAACTATAGGGAGGGTCACGCGATTCGGGTGATGAGTGAGCAAAAGATCAACATCGAACATCTTAGCCTGCAGCGTGACGAACTGGTGTCAAAGAACTAGCAGATCGTGCAGACAGCTGATGAAGCATGTCGGCGAGTCCTAGAGTTGTCCATCGCTGTAGACATACCAACAAAGATGCAGATCCATTGTCTGGCAAGTGGAGTCTGAAATGCGCACAGAGAAACAACACGTGCGCAGCTGGAGCTGAATCTCCAGATTGCCGACCTGCGGCTGAAGGCGCAACCTTCCACTCCTCCAGAAGTTAGAGAGCAACGCGTTAGCGCTATTCAAAAAGGATTGGAAGAAATTGGACGGGCAGTGCAAGACTATATCGGTATGTTGGACCAAGCCTTTGGCATCCTCACATCCTTGCAGGAGGACCACCCCAACATACAGAGGCGCGCGAGCTTCAGGAGCAGTATGATAATGTAAGGGGAACTGCGCAGACAGATGTCCTCACCCAACGGCTAGCAAAGATGCAGCAAGGGCACTGAAAGAGCAGGTGGATCGCAAGACAAAAAGAGGCACTTCTCAAAGCGCGCGTCCATCCATGGATTGATGAGGCCTTCACCATTATGGCAGATATTGAGGGCAAGCTCGCATAGATGCAGGGACTCTACGCGCTAAGGCAAGCAGCTGATCCTCACAAAGAAGCATCGAAAGAGCGCATGCAGTAGGTCCAGCAAACTCCAGAACAGTGCGTCGTGGACCTCCGAGCAGTATGGGACCAGTTGGAGGGGCTCTGCGCGAAGATCACCACACCAATAGAGTGTCTCGGGACGAGTCACATTGATTGTGTTGGGGGCCTGTTGGGCATGGAATCCCCCCGCAACATGTTTTGGTGCTCAAAGCCCAAGTTTTGGTCAAATGTATTGAAAGACTCCGCGAATTGCGGGCGCGAAGCGCGAAGTATAGGTTGAGTCATAGGGTTGTCTGCCCTAAAGTATTGTAATGTAATGTAAAGTCATGTCGGCCTACCGGACCATGGGATTGTATAAATAGAGCGAGGCTCTAAGTTGTAAAGAGAGCGAATTAGAGGAAAAATACGAATGGTTCGAGCATAGAATAAGAGTCTAAGTGTATTGGGTCATAGTAGTAGGAAGAGGCTTTGCAGCTGAGTGCGCAGAGGCTTAATAGAGTCCGCAATTGAGTGCGCAGATGCGGTGTCGAGTCTATAATCTTGATCAAAGAATAATGAAGAGAAGTTGATTCCCATTTCTGTGTATCTGCTTGTGCATGGCCTTCTTTACATTTATACTATTTTATTTATCATGCGCACTGATATGATTGTTTGATATGTTGTAATAATCACTAGTCTTACACAAACAAGTTAAGTAATCAGGTAATAGCAGATTAAATAGCAAGGAACTTGGGTATAATATGGATTGTACCCCGAGTAGGGTTGTGCGGAAGCAGCATCACAGGTTGTGAAGGAATAACAAGTGCACATAGTGACGTGCACGCAGGGTCAAACCGCGGACCTCTAGAAGCTCATCAAACATCCCCAGGGTGCAGAAACCTAGTTCTAGCACCCTCCCATACTACTTCGGGTGAGACCCGAGTCCGCACTCTGCGGACTGTTGCCGAAAGGGCCAGTAGTACTGGGATTTGCTTGGCTAAATCACCTTTGAACCTGGGTCAGGACCATACAAGCCAACACTTGATAAATGCATTTGAAGTGTTTTTAAGAAATGCTTCAACCACAAGTTTTAGGCAAAGATATTTGCCATAAATTTAATTCATTATTGAACCATACAAAATGTTTGAAGAAATGCTTAAACCACCCAACTCATTGGCGAAGAAAATTTTTTGGTATGAATGTAATCCTTATTTGGATTATGAATCATGTATTTCCTTTACCATTAGAACTTTGAGTGGGAAATTTTTGTAAGGGTAATTCAAAACATTTTGGGGAAATAAGCTAAATTTTGTAATAATATTTGATGTGGTTAGTCTTTCTTCATGTGAATTTTTATGTAGTTCTGCAATCTGTATACGTATTTTTAGACTATTTTTCATCATGATCATGTGGATAGCCCTTTTTCCATGAGTAATGGGGGTTGACATGGCATCCCCTCTAATTATGGTGGTCAAAACAAGAATATCAACTTCCAAGTGGCATAACTTTTGCATACGGACTCAGATTAAGATGATTCTTGTGCCATTTGAAAGGTCTCTGTGTGTAAAATAGAAAAAAAAAATTGGTGCTAAAGCAAAAAACTTTAATATTGCAAAAAAAATCTTTTAATGCCTGAAATTGCTCCAAAAAAAAATTTCATACCCTAATTTGCCAAAATTGGTTCCGTTGGTAAAAATGGCCTTACGAGCTTATTCCTCCACTTTTTCCACTCTGAAAGCATTGAGACGAATGACAAAAAATATAATGAACCAATATGAATAAGTTCCATAAAATTTATATCAAAAATATCCTTTCCAAAAGAAAGAGAAGAGGTTTGAATGGACATAATGATATAAAGATAACATTCAACAATTTTGAAGAAATTACTCATTGATGCATCTAAGTTTGAAAATTGTAGATTTAAATGTGGTTTTTATTTGTTTGTTTAGATGATTCAATACAATGATTTGGTGGATGTATCATCCAAAATAGACTTGTGGTGTGTTATTAGTTTAGGTAGTTTAAAAAGCACAAAGTGGTTGCAATAAAAATGCGATGAATTTATTTAATATGAAGAAAATTTGCATTGAGAATTTGATCATAAAAGTGTCAAATTTATTTGATCAAAAAAATTTGAATATGTCAAAAATTTATTTGATCAACAAAATCTAAGTTTTAGGCAAGCAAAGTGTGAGTTTGGTTTTGGCATCAAGTACATAAAGGGAAAATATAATGAAGTCATTGAAAAAATCAACATAAGCTTACATTCAACTCATGTTATAGTGTTTAGCATATGTGAATCGAATTTTAAGAGCATAATTCTTGAAGTTCGTATGTTAGAGGATATATAACTTTAGATGAAGTGTTGCAAAACTAGGATGCTTAAGAAAAGTATGAAAAGTATAACACATCAACAGATGGAAGTCTCATGCACAAGATATAATTTATGTTCTCAACTCAAGTTGAAAACCCTTTCCTTGAATGAAATGCATATGTTCCATATTGTAGACCCCTTCAATACCAAAAATAGTTATATATGTAAGGAAAAAGTAAATTTTATCATGAATGAAAAATGAATTTGTTGAGTATATAGTAATATATATGCACTACAATGAGCTTTGTTTGAGCATTAACTTATGATTGGATTAGTATCAGCATTTACTATTTCATTATGGAAATGGGAGGTATTAAATATTGATTTAATCATGAGTTTCCAAGGATAGTGAGGTAGCATGGTGTTATTACGATGGTGGTTAATAAAATGATAAATGTTGCATATTTTGTCCCTATTAAGGCTACACAAAACAACAGTAAATGTAATAAGTGTTGGGATTATGACTAATGTGTTGTCCATGACGGAAACCTACTTGATAAAGTTGCCAACAATATGGGTATGCACTACAGAGCTCTGTTAGAGTGGTTGGGGCTCGCCAATCTCGAATGACTTGTATTGTGGATGGGTCCACATGCACACCCCGCTCATCAATGATGTACCCCAAATATTAAACCTAGGTCATACCAAAAGTGCATTGCTCCAAATTGGAACACAATTTGTGTTGTCGCAAGGTTTGGAGGGCCTATTGAATATGGTGGAGGTGTTCTTCCCAACTCTAGTTGAAGATCAAAATGTCATGCAAATACACCACCATGAAAGATTTGGTCAAGGGTCACAAGATGTCATCCATCAGCCTCATGAAGGTTGAGGGGGCATTCGTCAACCTGGAAGGCATGACCAGTCATTTGAAAAGGCCCTCCTTGTATTTGAAGTCAGTCTTCAACACATCGGAGGGTTCGATCAGTACCTGGTGATAATCGAACTTCAAGTCAATCTTACTGAAATATTTGGCCCCCTTGAGCTGGTCCAGAAGGTCATCAATCTGTGGGATTGGATACCTATTCTGAATAGTGATCTTGTTCAACACCCGATAGTCAATACAGATTCTCTAGGTCTCGTACTTCTTTTATACCAATACGATTGGGCTCCCACAAGGTGATGAACTTGGCCTGATGTTCCCTTTCTGCAATAGCTCCTAAATTTTCCTCTTGATTTCATCATTTTCCATAACATAGCATCGATATATTGGTCCATTTGGTAGCAACGCACTTGGGGTTAGATCAATGGAGTGCTTGACCTGATAGTGTGGAGGTACCCTTATGGGTGAGGTGAAAATGTCCCTAAACTCCTCTACAACCTTGTCCATCTGTTTCTTCCATGCAAAAGAGCCCTTTCTGGAGGTTGTGGCCACAATATTCTTCTACCCCTAAGGGTGAATCATAAGGAAAAAAAATTTCCTGGTCTAGGAAATGATCTTACTGCATTGTTTCACAGTGATCAAAGAAACAACGATAGGCGGTGCTACCTTCGGTATCATGTACAACTTATTGCCAAAAGTAATAATAACAGTGCAAGGCCTCGACTCATACACAACATGCCACTTCAAAAGTATGGTTGGCCTAATAAAAATCACAAACTTCAAGAGGATCAACATCACACAATACCTCATCTATGAAGGGCTTGATGTTATAGGGTACGTGGCACTGTTGGCTAACGTGGAGATCTCACCCTTGGTGAAGCCACCTGATGGTCTATGGTTGCGAGTGTAGTGTGGTCGGTAGGCGCAACCACTTCACGACCTCTATTGAAATGAGGTTCTTTTGGCTCCCACTGTCAAAAATGAACTACAGCGAACAACGCTTCACCCACATTTGTGCATGGAAGAGTCGTCCCCCCTCCTCTAGATCTTCAAGATCATCCTTTTGGATCTTGGTGGTGGAAACGGTGGCACTAGGCTCCGCATGGATATTCTTCCCTTTTCCATTCCCCTTGTTACTTTCTAACTCAGAGTGAGAACATGCATCTGATTCATAAGCCTTCAGCTTGGCCACCAGTGACTGTTGCACTTAGAACTCACTTGTGTTGTGAGTGGAGCTCTTAGGGAACTCACACCATTTCCATGTGTCCTTCTTTGTCTTTGTGGTGTTGTTATTTTCTTGTAGCTTTAGCAGGTTATCCTGGTTTTCCCTGCCTTGGTTTGTCCTTTGTTCTACTGTTTGGGGGTGCCTTTCCCTCGCTTTAGATTCACATATCCAAAGTCTCGCTTCTTCTGTTTAAATTTCTATTCGATCTTGACAGTGTATCAAAAGGTGGTGCCAAGTGAGGAGATGTCCAGAAACTCCATCTCGTATTGGATATACTTGTGTAGACAGACGCAGTACTTGAGTACCAAATCCTGCTCATAATCCTTGATACCCAGCTTCGTGTGAAGGGTATGGAAAACATTTGTGAACTTTGGCACATCTTGGTCCCTTCTCTTCTGCATCGTGGTCCACTTTATGTATTTATCTTCATAGCTCTAGACAGGATAATATCGTTCCTTGATGGCATCTCAGAAAGATTTCCAAGTGGGTGTGGTTGAAAACAGTGAGGACTCCCTCCCGCCCTTTTGTTCATGGTAGGTTTCCCAACAGTCCTTAACATGTGGGGTGGCTTTGAGGAGTGAAAAAGTAATATTTTCTCAATTGGAAAAGTCATGAACTAAAAAATATCCTTCCAATATATTTAACCATCTATTTATGGCATCTGCATCTATCTTTCTTTCAAATATGGGGATGTCAAAATTAACTTGTACCTTAAAAGGAGTGGTGCCTCCAGAGTGGTTGTTGGATGAAGATGCATCACCTGTGGGTAGCCACCGAAGGATTTGGGAAACGTTATCCATCATCGCATTCCTTTGTCACTCGAGGGCTTCCTCGACCAATATTTTGAAAGGATCTCCTTCTCCCTCATCTTTCTTTTCTTCTGCCATGGGAGGTCATCATGTTAGAAAATTATATATTACAAAGAAATGGAACACATAAAATATTACAGAAACATAAATACAAAAAACGTATAAAACAAAAGAGACACAGATATACGTGGGTCAACCAATTTGGGCTACATCCACAGAGAAACATCCAGTCCTTCCTTTATATTATCTAGCAAAATGAAGAGATACAACCTATAGTTGATCTGATGTAATTCCCTCTTTGCTCTCACACAATCTCCTCTCTCTTTCTCGTTCAAAATACACATATATATAGTTGCAATAAAATTCCCTCATATATAGAGAGGGGTTTCCTTCTAGGGAAAAAAACCCTAAATTAAGCATAACTTCCACCATCATATCATTCGCCTAATGAACGGCTCAGATTGACTACGAAATTACAATATTTTACAAGGAAATTTTACATCTATTTTTAGCTTTGGGGGCGCTACCCCTGAACCCCCGCCTGGGGGGCTCATAAAATCTTCGTCGCCCCCCATGGACCCCCTAGTGGTGATTAAACAACAGGTAGTGTTGTCGTCCCATTACGAAAGGGGGTCCAACACGACGATACCTCTGAATAAAGAAGATAATCAGGCTCCACACCCAACAATCTCCCACTTGGATACTGATTATAGCAACTCCATCGCTGCTTCATTTGCTGGACAATGACTCCACTTTGGACCTGGTTGTTTCTCATTTTCATCATCATACTTGAAGACCAATTGAAACTGATAAAAATCTTATTTTCTCCCTAGTTACAACTTTTGTTAACATATCTGCAGGATTCTGGCTTGTGTGTATATTTTCCATCTTAAATTGTCCATCTCCAACACTGACCAGGTGAAATGATACTTGAGTTGTATATGTTTAGTATTAGAATGAAATGTTTAGTTCTTTGCAATATGAATCGCACTCTGGTTGTCATTGTATAACCTACCCAAGTCCTGCTTCTTACCCAGTTCATCCAAAAACCTTTGTAACCAAATAATTTCTCTACTAGCCTATGTAGTAGTAACATACTTTGCTTCTATCATTGAGAGTGCAACAACACTCTGCAATTTTGAAACCCAACTGACAGTTGTTCCACCTATAGTAAACACATACCCTGTGGTGCCCCTCATGTTACCTCTATCACCTGTCATATCTTCATCAAAATATCCCTGTAGAGCAATATTTGAACCACCAAAGCATAATGCTTTATTTGTGGTACCTCTCAAATACTTGAGAATCCATTTCACTGCCATCCAATGTTCTTTTAATGGATTGTTCATGAACCTTCTTACAACTCCAGATGCATGTGCAATATTAGGCCTTGTGCAGACCATTGCATACATTAAGTTTCCAACTGCTAATGCATGTGGAACTTTAGATATATAAGCCATCTCTTCTTGAGTCTTGGGACACACCTCCTTTCTTAGTTTGAAATGGCTAGCCAAAGGTGTAGTAACTAGTTTTTCATTCTGCATGTTAAATATTTCCAATACCTTTTGTATGTACTCACTCTGAGACAATGTTAATTAGTTATTTTTCCTGTCTCTAGTTATTCTCATAGCAAGGATTTATTTTGCAACACCCAAATCCTTCATTGCAAATGAATTTTCCAATTTTCCTTTGAGCACATTTATTTCATGCATGTTAGAACCTGCAACAAGAATATCATCTACTTACAATAACAATATAATATAGATGTCATCATTTTTCCTTTTGAGATAAACACAATGATCAAAGTGACAACTAGTATAACCTTGTTCAGACATAAACCTATCAAATTTTAGATACCACTACCTTGGAGCTTGTTTTAATCCATACAAGATCTTCTTCAACCCACACACAAGTTTCTCCTTCCCTTTGACCTCATATCCTTATGGTTGTTTCATATAGATCTCTTCCTCCAAATCCCCATGGAGAAAGGTTGTCTTTACATCTAACTTCCCAAGATGTGAATCTTCTGCTGCTACTAGACATAAAATAGTTTTGATTGAAGTCACTTAACAACATGATAAATTATTTCATCAAATTATATACCTTTCTTTTGTGCAAACCCCTGCACCACAAGTCTAGCTTTATACCTTTTTCTAGCTTCGTCTTCTTCCTTAAACCTATAAACCCATTTATTCTGCAATGTTGTTTTACATGTAGGCAACCTAACTAAGTCCCAAGTATGATTATGTACCAAGACATCCATCTCTTCTTTCATGGCTAGCTCCCACTTCTTCCTGGTTTCTCCCTGCACTACTTCTTCATAACATTCTAGTTCACCAGAATCAGTCAACAATACATAATATAATGAAGGAGAGTATCGTTCAGGGGGGTCTACTTACCCTAGTAGATCTTTTAACACCACTTTCAAGTGTTTGAGGTTTCTGTTGATATTGTGGTTGTTGTTTTTGTTCTGGATGTTGATCATTATGATTTTCAGACACCTTTACATTTTCTATGATCTCATCAAGCACTATGTATTCTATGTTTTCTTTTTCCTGTTTCTTTTCTTGCATCTGATCCTTATACAAAACCTTTTCACTGAATATGACATCTCTGCTCCTAATGATTTTGTGATTTTCATAATCATATAAGAAATAACCAAAATCATTAACACCATATCCAATAAAGGTACATTTCTTTGATTTTTTCTCAAGATTTGTTCTATTTTATTTATTAATATGGATAAGGTCTTCACAACCAAAAGCATTTAAAAATGAGTAGTGTACCTTTTTACCTATCCATGCCTCCTTTGGAATACTACCATCCAAGGAACTTGAAGGCCCTTTGTTTATTAGATAAACAAAAGTATCTACAGCATCTACCCAAAATTGTAAAGGTAATATTACATAAAATCTCATGCACCTTGCACGCTCCATGATTGGGCATGTTCATCCTTTCTGACACACCATTTTCTTGTGGTGTTCCTGGAACTGTCTTCTCTCTATGAATTCCATGCTCTGAACAGTACTTATCAAACTCTTTTCTACAATATTCACCTCCATTTTCTGATCTGAGACACTTCAACCTTTTTCCTGTCTCATTTTCAACCAAAGCTTTCCATTTCTTGAAAGTATCAGATACATCAGATTTATTTCGAATACAATAAATCCAAGTTTTTCTGGTTGCATCATCAATAAAAGTAACATAATAATGAAAGCCACCAAGAGATGATACCTGAGCAAGTCCCCATGCATCTTTATGCACAAGCTCTAATTTTTCGCTCTTCCTTTCTTTCCCAACTCTGAGGAATCTAACTCTCTTTTGTTTTCCGTAAACACAATTCTCACATAATTCCAAATCAACATGCTTCACACCTGGAAACAAATTTCTTGAGTGAATAATCTCCATCCCCTTCTCACTCATGTGCCCGAGCCTATGATGCCACAATGTTGTATCTGCTCCTGTAGAGGTTAAAGCATTAAAAGAATTAGAAATACCATTGCATAAATACATTGTACCAACATTTTCTCCTTTTGCTATTATCGGGGCTCCTTTAGTGACCTTCCAAGTTTTATCTATAAAAGTAGTTACACAACCTTCACCTCTCAACTTCCCTGTTGAAATTAGGTTTTTCTTCAAATCTAGAACATGCCTTACTTCCTTCAATAGCCATTGGTTTCCATTCTGTTGTTTTATGAAAATTTTACCCATTCCAATTATTTTACAGGGTTTATCATCACCCAAACAAACTTGTCCAAAACCTCCTTGGACATAATCATGAAAATGTTTTCTATTAGGTATGGCATGGAATGAGGCCCCTGAATCTACCACCCAGGCATCAATAATATTTTCTAAAGAAAGAATCAAAGCATCTTGCAACCAATCCCCTGTCACATTCACTTCATGATTGTTGCGCGTCTCCTTCTTTTTCCTTCAGAGACTTACAGTCTTTCTCCAGGTGTCCTTTCTTCATGTGTTTCCAACACACTATCCGCAATCTAGACTTGGATCTACCTTTCCTTGACTTACTGTGATATCCTGGGCTCTTTCCTCTTTCCATTTTTCTTCCCCTAGTCTTTGTAGTTAAAGCATTACCTGATGTCTCATCGGAACTTTTCCGTCGCATTTTCTCGCTAAGGATTGCAACGACAACATCATCAAACTTTAAAGTACTGGATCCAGAGACAAAGTTACTAATGGCCATAACTAAACCATTCCAACTTTTTGGCAATGAGCACAGAAATAACAAAGCCCTAACATCATCATCAAAAGTTGCCCCTACAAAACTTAACTAACTGGTAACCGTATTAAATTCATTTAAATGTTAAATTCATTCAAATGATCAGCAACAGATCTACCTTTTGACATCTTCATATTAAATAAACGCTTCATAAGAAATACCTTATTTGAGGCTGAGGTTTTTTCATATAATTTGATCAATGTCGACACTAAACCCTTTGTTGTCGTTTCCTTTGAAATATTAAATGTTAACAATGCCGCTAGGCACAACCATATTATTCCAAGTGCCTTTCTGTCGAGAATATCCCATTTTGTGTCTGTCATACTTATCAATTTCTTTGTATTTCCTTTCAATGGTAGGTACAGATCTTTCTGATATAGATAATCTTCCATCTGCATCTTCCACAGCTAGTAGTTTTGGCCATTAAATTTTTCGACCCTAAACCTACCATCTTCTACCATTGCTCCCTCTCGAACCAAGAACCCTTCTCTCCTACGAGTTTATGAGCCAAATAGACCTTCAGCTCTGATACAAGTTGTTAGAAAATTATATATTACAGAGCAATGGAACACATCAAATATTGCAGAAACATAAACACAGAAAACACATAAAATAAGAGAGACACAGATATACGTGGTTCACCCAATTTGGGCTACGTCCATGGAGAAACATTCAGTCCTTTATCATATGACTACACAGATCTCCATGTTGAGAAACTAATACTCAGGTGACCTGCACACTCCTCCTAGAGTCCCATTCTCATTTATCGCTCCATGGATCTTAATAGTTTTTAGAGGTGACCACTATGTTCTCATTTATCTCAACCATTCGTGCACACAAAACAGTCGATCGCTTCCTTCATTCTCCCAAATTTATCTCTGCCACAAATTTCATCCTTGATTTCTTGTCACAAAATCTTTTACATGTTTAGCCCCTTTCAACTAGTAACTCCTTTGAGCCTGCATTCAATTTCACAGTTGTCGACCTATACATCCTTTAACTCATTGTATTGTGTCAGCAGAGACACTCCACATTGTAACTTCACAAAGGTGGAATGTTACGATATTTCTCAGCCCCAATATCCTTGGCTCTTGTGACACTTAGCTCCTTGAGAATTTCTCCTCCATGGGACTGAGATTTATGACTATGGATTAGCGTTTAGGTGCTAAGGCATTTTGTTCCTCTCAGGGGTATATCTTCATTTGCTAGCTTCTCTATGCTCTTGGTTCTTCAGATTCTCATGACCATAGCCAACCCAATATCAGAAGCCCCTTTCATCATAACTTTTCAAAATCATATACACTGAAGTTACGGGGTCTTCATCCTATGATATGCCAACCTCCAATATGACATTATTACTCCACGTGGCATCTTCATTGCGATGATAGGTGTCACCCAAATCTGGCACATTAGGGCACCCAATAACGTTGAATCATCATGCCATGTGTCCTACCATACTGCCACATCATGTTGATGTCAGATGACAATGCAACTTCTCAGAACCAATCTTCTACCACCATGTTTCATACAAGAGAAGAGTGAAGAGGGCTCGTCAAACCTTGGTTTTGCAATAGGATCAATCATTAATATTATTCGCCATTCCTCAACGCTTTTTAGTACTATCGGAATTGTTGGACATCATAACCTCTTAGAATACCTCAGTTAAGAAGTTATGTTATTCCAATGTCTAGACCTCTGATATTATGGTATTTTGATGCCTCATTCCTTTCGATATTCCAAGGTTCCAACCTTCGATGTGCCACCTGCTTCAATTGTTTGAGGTTTCGATATTCGATGTGTCAATGTCCTGATGTGCTAACCTTTGGGGTTCCAATATCCAATATGCCAATGTGTTGATCTCTGATATCCCGATATCTAATATGCCTTATATGTAATATGTTGACCTCTAGGGTTCTGATATTCCTTCCTTCCTAAGGCTTCAAATCCATGGACTTCAAAAAACCATATCTTTTGATCTAGGAATCCATTTTTGAACTTCCACATATCATTCGAAAACTCTTCCAAGGAAATTTACATTGGATAGGGACCAATGTAGGCTTTGAGTCCATTTACTACCTATGAAATGGCTGCAAAATATCTTCCACACTTTTCTCCTTAACTCTTCTTCTTGTGCTTGGAAAGTTGAACTCTCAACCACCATTGTGATCATTTTATGGCTTCTTGAGTGAGCCTGCTATTGTGATGATTCTCTACATGAAGCCTACAGCTTCCATGTAATTTCATCACGGTAGTCATCATTTTATGGCTTTTTAGTAAGCCTACTACTATTATTATTTTCTAGAAAGCATTCCAACAACCATGGTATACCTCCCGAACACCCAATCATCATGATCACACTTGTTGACATTAATGCCAACACTTACACAACCACCAATACACCATCAAATGTCCAACAATCTCCCCCTTTGGCATTGATAGCAACATCATAAGCTCCCCCTCAGGTTATGCATGGTCTACTCTGATGCCAATCTTCTACCCCTTTGACATCAGTGGAAAATAATACTTCTTGAATACTCCCCCTGAACCATTACAGCCTACTCTCCCATGAGTTCCACATGCTGAGTAACTTCCACCACCTACCAAAATAAATTCATTTGGAGGAGTCGTCATAACTCCTATCTGTTTCCTGAGATATTCAAATGGTTCTCTTGCCATTGGCTTGGTAAAGATATCTGCCAGTTTCTCTGTAGTGGCCACATACTCAAGTTTGACAGTGTTAGTTACAACTTGTTCCCTCAAGAAATGGAACTTGATAGGAATATGCTTAGTCTTTGAATGCATGACTGGATTTTTGGAGATGTTGATGGCACTTATGTTGTCACACATTATTGGAATGGGATCAATCATCTCTACATGTATATATTTCAAGGTTTGCTTCATCCATAGAATCTGCGTATAGCAGGTAGCAGTAGAAATATACTTTGCTTCACCAATCGACAGAGAAATGGAGGCTTATTCCTTGTTGACCCATGACACCAAGCATTTTCCCATGAAGAAAGTTGCACCAGAAGTAATCTTCTTGTCATCAAGGCTTCCAGCCCAATCTACATCTGCGTAGGAATTCAAGTTCAATTCTTTGCTTTTCGCATACCACAGTCCATACTTTGTTGTTCCTTGAAGATACTTAAAAACAAAAACATGACTGTCACGTGGGAAAGCATAAAATCTGGCCACAAGCCCCACTTCTTGAATGATGTTTGGCCTTGAAGATGTCATATACAATAATATTCCTATCATTCACCTGTATTCATTCTAATTTATCGGCGGTGTTCCATCTTCTTTGCGTTGTTTCCTTGAGATATTTGGATCGGGATATAAACACTCCTTGTGGAGACTAAGTAATTTGGAGACCCGAGAAGAAGGAAAGTTCTCCAATCATGGACATTTCAAATTCTTTTTGCATACATTTTACAAATTGTTGCCCCAATTGTTCCATATAGCTGCCAAATATTATATCATCCACATACACAACTATTATCAGTAGATGGTCACCTTCAGACATTACATAAAGGTTGTTGTCAATTGTGCCTTTCTTATGCCCTTGTTATTAAAGGTAATTATCCATCCTTTCGTACCAATGTATGGGGGCTTCTTTTAATCCATACAGGGCCTTCTTCAGTTTGCATACAAACCCTTCATCAAAGGTGAGAAGAAATCCTTTTGGATGCTCAATGTAAACTTCATCTTCTAAATCTCCATTGAGAAATGCAGACTTCACATCTATTTGATATACCTTTATATTGCTATGGATGGAAAGAGAAAAAAATATCATGATATCTTCCGGTCGAGCTACTGGTGCAAGGTTTCTTCGAAATCTACCCCTTCTATTTGGGCATACCCTTTGCAGATCAATTGAGATTTGTTCCTGATTACTTGACTTTCTTCATTTAGTTGTTCTTGTAAACCCATTTGGTTCCAATACAAAAATTCTTTCTCAGCCTTGGAACAAGCTCCCAAGTGTCATTCTTTTCCATCTAAGCAAGTTCTTCATTCGTAGATTTCACCCACAACTTGTCTTCACTTGCTTGACAGAGGTTCTTGGGTTCTATCTGTGATAACAGAGCCAGATTCACATAACTTATACTGCCAACATGTTTCCTCCTGGTTTGGACATCGTGTCTTCTATCTCCAAGAATCTAACTCTCAGGATGTTCCTTTTGTACATACCTAGAGGTTGTCTTTGGCCTTGAATTCATGCCTGATTCCTCACCTTCACTATCTTAATCTATTTCCTCCATATCTGCAAACCTCAAATCCAAACTTTCTTCATCATCTAAGTTCATGCTTCTTTTAGAGGACCCAAGTTGTGAACCTACTTCATCTACTATTACGTCGATGTAATCCTCAATCTTCTGTGTCCACTTGTTGTAACACTTATATCATTTTCTTCGAGTAGAGTACCCGAGCAATATCCCTTCGTCAGCGCGTGAATCAAACTTTCCAAGATTATTTTCATTCCTTTTAATGAAGCACTTGCTTCCAAACACCTTGAGGTGTTTGACTGATGCAGGTTTCCCCTCCATAATTCATAGGGAATTTTATCACTATTAGGCCTGAGTTGAGTTATGCTTGACAGATATACTGCTACTTGGGTTGCTTCTGCCCAGGAGTTGTGAGACACTCCTGCTTCATCCAACATTGCTCTGGCCATTTCCTGGATTTTTATGGTCTTCCTCTCTATTACTCCATTTTGCTAAGGAGTTCTAGCCACTGAGTATTGCCTCCTAATGTCGTGCTCTTCACATAATTCCTCAAATTCCCTTGAGGTGTACTCTCCCCCTCTGTCTGATCTTAAGCATTTTATCTTTAAGTCTTTCTCATTTTCTACTTGAGCTTTGAACTTATTGAAATTCTTGAATGCTTCCGATTTTTCTTTTAAGAGGACAATCCAAGTGGCCCTGGTGAAATCATCAATGAGAAACATGAAATATTTCTCTCCTTTTGAGGTTTTTTCTCTAGTTGGGCCACAAATGTTTGTGTGAATGAGCTTCAGAGGTCTGGATGAGGAGAACTCTTTTGACTTGAAACGAGTCCTAGTATGTTTTCCAAATTGACATGCCTTGCATATTGAGTTAGGGGCCTTTACAGTCTTGGTAATCCTCTCACGACTCCCATCTTGCTCACTTTTATCAAATTGTCAAAATTCATATTCCCAAGCCTCTTGTGCCACAACCATGTTTCACTTGTTTTGCTTAAGTAGCACTTGACCCTTGAATCAGAAAACACATATACATTATTGTGGGTTCTGATTGCTTTTCCCACCAATTTTCCATTCTTCATGTTGTGGATCTCACAGTATTTAGATTGAAAGGTCACATCGTATCCATTATCACACATTTGGCTAACACTAAGCAGATTGTGCTTGAGACCTTCTACATACAGCACATTTTGTGCTTCTATTTTTTTATCAAGACTAACTATGCATTTACCCTTGATTCTTGTTGGAGCATTGTTTCCAAAGGTGACATTGTTTCCTCTATCCTTTTCTTTTAGAAATATAAATTTTCTTTTGTCTCCATTTATATGTTTGGAACAACCACTATCCACATACCATTTTTTTCTTAATTATGTGCTGATAAGGCGAGTCCACACTGCATGCCCTTTTTATTTTTTTCATTTACAACTCCCCTTATCCTTTTAGATGGTTGACTGTCTAAAATTTTGGGACTTGGATAGGTATTCAAACCTGCATCTACACTCCCTGGCTTTGTGCCCAAAATTATTACATGTGAAGCATTCTCCTTCACTTAGCAAGGGAGAGAAGACATTTTGTTTCCTAAGAGAAGAGTTTTGAGATTTAGAAATCCGATGAGTATTATATCTGGGATTTTCATCTCTTTCAACTTTTATCCTTTTACAATCAATATATTTATGTCCAAAGATATGACACTTACAACAGTGACCATAAAATAAATAGGCATGCCTATTGTTGGAAACATTATGAGATTGCACAAGAAAATATCTTGGTCGTCTAACTGATTGGTTCATTCTCCATTGACGATATCCTCTTTGCCCTACTGCTCTTTTGTATTCATTAATTCTTTCATGATGCTTCTTCCCATGGCTTTGTGTTTATTTGAATCCTGCGGACCTGAAGTTTATCTTCCCCATGGAATATTCTTGTTGAACCCGAAAATTGCCTCTTTTTTACCACCTTACACTCCATCCTCCTTCTCTTTTACTATAATAACTCTAAATTGGGCATCAGTTTACAAGGTTTATGGCATAGCATGTATCTAATCATATTTTCTTTCATAAGCTTCATTTCTATTTATAATTTAGCTTAATATTTTCGTGATCTACTGAATCACACCAATTCTACAGCTAATGACTAATTCTGCAGCAAAATCAAAAGTTTGACCGGTTCTGAAACTCTAACTGAGGAACGAGACATATGGCCAAGAGACAAATATCTGGCATGTATATTTGTACCTATCTTCATAACCTCGATCAATAAGGAATTGTAGTAGTTTAGTCAAAGCGAAAGTCAACCACCGAGGAAAGCGAACAAGGCGAGAGAGGAATTAGTGAATGCAGATATTCAGCCTCATGATTCGCTTCGTTGATAGAAAATCATGAGGAAATCACGTTATGTTATCTTTTCATGTTAATTTTAGTCACTGTCGTGTATGGTAGGGTGGTAATACTCTGAAACAGTTATTCGTAAGAGATTATAAATCTGCCTCTCAGCATGACAGTCACAGACTTGGATATTTTTTTTACAACTCTGTTTTTTCAATTACAAACTATGTTTCATTTCATCCTTTTGTTGTGTGATTTATCCTTGTGTTTATAATCTTGTGAAGGAATCGTGTTGTCACCTACTTCTCGTAGGAGGGTCCCCTCTAGTTGTAAGGTCTTAATATTTACAGTTCGCATTTTAATTATGTGTTCTCTATAATATTTCATTATTTTATCTAACTTCTTACGTTTTGGCTTTGAATGAATGTTTAGGATTTCTTTTAATTCATTATTTCTTTAATCATTTTGTTGTAGGAAGAATAAGTAAAGTCAAGATCTCTTATGCACATGAAGGTAGCATAACAGGGTGTGTATTTATATAGATTTGTAGTATGATTTTACGTTACATTAGTGTGAATAAGATTTCAATTTAAGTATAGATTTAATTTCTCTTTCTGTCATAATAATTTAGATCTTGTATCATTATCAAGTTTTCTTTATAGCAAGTGTGTGTGTGTGATTTAATTTCAAGCAAGTGCGATATTTTCTTTCAAGAAATTGTTTGTGTGATTTCATTTCAAACAAGAGTGAAGAAAGTGTGATATCTATTTCAATAAGAGATTGATCTTTCTTTTAAGCAAGAGAAATAGTTTTTATTTCATATTTACTTTCGTAGTTGTTAAAGAAAACATGTGCATTTCAGTATCTCAATTTAATTTAAGAATTGTTTGAGTAATAAGGAATCCTATCACAGATAGTGCACATACATTTCATCAGTTTACTAGCCCTGGTTGATAATTCATGTAAGTAATTTAACACCAATTAAATTACCAAACAATTCTTGTGTCTTAAAGTAACCCAGACCGATTTTGATTCTTGAGGGCCTTTGACTACTCAGGATCTGATCTAGTCTCCTTGTCCTTTTAGTAAATTTTTCATTTAAACCCTTCTCGGTCTTTGTTCTCTCAAGATCGGTTCTCAGAGAGACAACCTCTGCTTCAAGACTCTGACAGTTCTCTTCCCATTCTTCGATCAGTCTTGAATAACCTCTTCTTTTCATTTAGCCTCCTCCAATTTAACTTTCAAAGACAGAATATCATCTTTGCATATTTGTGAGATCGTTTCCCTTTTTAACTTAAGCAACTCCTATTTCAACTGCTTGTTCTCCTCTTCTAGTCTCTCACAGGTTCCTTATTTTTCTTCTAGTAGAAGGACTAGACTATATTTTCTCTTGATAGCTTCCTCAATCTTTTCTTTTTGATAGGAAAACTCCTCATTGTCAGAGTTATACATACCTTCCTTTGCACGTTGTAACTATTCCTTCAACTACTTATTCTTTTTCCTTGTTTTATTTAACTCATCGAGGGCACTGATGAGTTCCCCTTCAAGGTCCACTACTCCTTCTTCTTCTTCCTCTTCAGATTCCATAATACCTTATTTCTTGGATTATGTTTCGAAGTCCATAGGAAAAACTTATCTTACTCATTCTTCGACATGTTTTCACTTTCTGACTCTAGTGCTGAGCTACCTTCTTTGGAGTAGAACCCCTTTTTCTTATAGAGATTTTTCTTCTGATGTGTCTGATACTTGTTTCCAAATTTTAGATCCTCTTCCCTTTCAGCCTTTTCTTTGTAAGGGAATTTGGATGAGAAATTTCCAACTCTTCCACACTCAAAACACTTAAAGGGGAACTTCCCTTTATATTTTCCTGAGCCACACTTCAATTTTATGTCTACTTGAGCTAGCTCCTGATCAAATTAACGGTTGGAGTAGTCTTGATGATCTTTATGTTCCTTGCCCTTTTTAGACACTTTGAATGTTGCTTCCTTTGGTTCAGACTTTTCTATTCCTACTCTCATCTCATAATTTGTGAGAGTACCATGCAGCTAGTCCATCTTGAGATCCTTCAAATTAGCCATCTCTTCAATAGCTGAGACTTTGGCATTAAATCTCATGGGTATAGATCTTAAAATTTTCTAAACAATCATCTCTTCCTTGACCTCTTTACCAAGTCCTCTAATCATATTAGTCACTTCATCAACTTTGAGGAAGTATTATGTTATGCTTTCACTCTCGTTCATTTTTAGGCTTTCAAACCTGATTCTGAAAGTTAGAAGTTTCACCTGTTTGACTTTGTCATATCCTTCATGACTCTGATTAAGATTTACCCACACTTCCTTAGCATACTTATAGAGCATAAATTTTACAAGTTTTTATTAACTAAGGTCAAAGAGAATGGAATTCTTGGCTTTAGCATTGTTCCCATATAATTTTTTACTATCTGCATCAGTGGGAGGAATATCAGGGACATTGTAGTCTACTAGTACTGAAGTCCAAACATCTACTCCCAAGGACATAAGATACGCTTCCATTCTCACTTTCCAAACAGCATGTTTTGTCCCATCAAAGATTGGCATTCTACTTGAGTAAGCTTCTTGACTCTCTTGCCTAGACATAATTCCTTATAGATCTACCTTCCAGTGATTAGACTGTTGTTGAAGGAACTTGGCTCTAATACCAATAGTTCAAATAAGTAATTGATGAGACAGGGTGGGGGGTGAATCAGTAATTATGAAACTATTTTATTTTTCTTGTTATGCTTATAGTCCCTTATTATATTCTTTTACTTATGAGAGAATTCATTCACAAAATTAGTGAATAAACAATATTTCAAACACACATGTTCATACAGCAATCACATGAGCAGCACACACACATTTGACACAGTGTTTTTCATGTGGAAACCCAGAGAGAAAAAACAACCAAATTTTTTGTTTGTTTATGATGTAAATCAATCACCCACTTAATTACATTGTTTGTTTGTGAGCATTGTTGGGCACATCCCAACTTGGTATGATATTGTAAAATTTAAATGGTTTTGGACCATAGTCCCTTGTATTTTGGAAACCATGGTATTAGGTCCATGGTAATGTAGCGATGTAATCCCTCAATGTAATAGTATATATAGGGTTGAATAATAAAGAAGGAAGGCATCACCAATTGGATCTAGATCTATGTTTATGATTGTATTTTTGTGATATGTACTTCAGAGAAAGGGGGAAGGCTCCACAGCTAAGAGCGCGAAGGCCTGGGTCTGCTGCATAGTGTGTAGACCACCTATAGCTATGTGCGCATGTGAATAACTATTTGTTTTAACAAATTATCTATTATAAGCAACAATTCTTGTGGATGTAGTCTCACATTGGGATGAACCACTGTAAAATTTGTTTCTTCATGCATTCATTTTCTTATTATCTGCACTTTATTTCATTACTTTGCATTTTATGGATGTTTATGATATGTTTAAGTAATGAATGTAATTATGTGAAGTAATATATAAGTGTCAATTAGTTCATGAAGGCAAAGTAGTTTATAAGTGTTAAAGAATAAGAAAATACAAAATTTCCACATCGTAGTATCCCTCAAAGCTGTAGAAGCCTGGTTCTACAACCTCCCATAGTCACTTCGAGTGAGACTACAACTTACTCGCAAGTCATTATCGAAAGGGCCAATGATTGAGGGTTTTATTGGTGCACAGTAAAATTCGAACCTCGGTCAACCCAACATAAGCCAACAAATGGTTCCCTTTCCCAATCTAAGATCTGTTTGAGGGATATGTTTATGTGCCATCCATCAAATAAAGAAATTCAAGATTGGGTAGAACACAAGGAAAGAAAATTTTCAGAACAAGAAAATACAAGCCCTCATCTGTCAACTGAAAGGTGGTTGGAGAAGTAAATTTTTGAATATCAATACGAAATATTCTTTGGTTCATTCCATGTGGAGCTATATGAGTGGATATCAAGGTTGACCAAGAGAAAAAAATTGTTTTAAAGGAGATGAACCTAAGGAGTGGACTCCTGAATTGATATAGCAACTTAAGAACATCGACAATAGGATCTCAAGAGCTATTGACTTCTCAATTGAGAGAATCTTGGGGGGATCCATTACTGAGTTCGTGGTAGACTCGATTGTGTCCTACAATGAAGAAGAATGGAAATTTTTCAAAGGACCGCGAGGTAAGTTCTTGAGATCTCTAAAACTTTGGATTAAGATGATTTTGTGCGAAAATGGAATTTTACGAAATGCAGACAGAATATTAGTTACTTATGTTTGGGAGAATGATCTGATATTTTATCTAAGACAATTAATAAGGTATTACAGACTCATGTGCATGGATGTGTCTATTTTATTTTGTGCAACGGATCGATAAGATTGCGAAATACATAGACACTGAAGCAGTTAAAGAAAACACAACAGGCAACACATATAAACACAACAAGTTTAATAAGGAGTTCACCCAATACTCCTGAGCTACGTCTCCTGGTCCAGCCTTCAGTGGTGGCCTCTCTATTATGTTTTCAAAGCAGAGTTTTTACAATAGTGAGCTAAATTTGAGTCTCACGCACAGATATAGATTAGCAAGACTGTACTTGGATCCCCCAAGTCTCTAGAGTACACAGAGTCTCCCTACTGAATCTTGACCTCTATTGGTCACAATAGTATGAGTCCAATCTAAGACTCAATACATGACAGGCATATACAGAGGAGTTCGCTTGAACCTCTCAAGCCTTCTCTAGAGTACACAGACTCTCTTGCTCTCTCTGGCTCTGTCTTAACTCTAGCTCGATGCTACCTTTTCTTCTATAGGTCAGCTCGTCTTCTTCTCTCTGCTCTCTGCTCTAACTTACTGCTTCCCATTCTCTCTCTATCAGTTTGTGGCTCTAAAGCCAATCTGCTTCTTGACTGTTCATTTCTGCTTCCCAGCTTTCCGGTTCCCCTGCCTTTATCCGTTTGAATCCCTCTGTCCTGCATAATCAGTCACTGTATAACGCTTCACAAGGAGGTGGCCACCCATTTCGTAACGGATGACTGTCAGTTCTCTTGGACATCTCGAAACGATCGTTTTTACCGTTGGCTCCAAGAATGCCCGCGAAACACGACCTTCTGCCAACACATCGTCCATATCGGACTTCAAATCTTATACAACTCTGCCTATTAACCCCATCAAATCCGGTCATCCATCGGAACGCATCTCCATCGTTCATCTGGGGGCCCCAGATCCTATGGTCATCGTTCATATCGGGCGGCTAAGTAGCATGATGTTTACCCGTCTGATGTGAACAGTTTTCTCTCTCTTCTGTCGGACACATGGCACTCGCTGTATGGCATCGGGCGGAACTCAGTTGAAACCACTTACCGCTCGTAGCCCCTATGATATTCTGTCGGTTTTGTGGAATCCCGCTCCGATTAACCGAAACAATATTTTCCGCGTTTTATAAATATTTCGGGTCCGGGTGCTCGAGGCTTCTCTTCACTGAGTGGTTTTCCCTGCGATATGCAATTAGCGACTTGTCACTAATCACATATCAGAAACTACCTCCGCTGCTTAAATTTTTCCCTGCATTTGTTGGTTGGTGTCAGCGCGCGTTACCATGGTTTGCCGCTCTGCGCGCTAGATCAACGGCCCTCGTTGATCTGTGTTGATCACCATTACAACTATCTGAGGATTCCTTCTGATAGCTTGATCTTTATAATAATTTGAATCTTTGGCATAATTTTTAAAAAGTTCCTGAAAACTTAGACAGTGTTCTAGGATCCAATTTGGATCACAGCCTTCCCACTGAAAAAGCTTTTGGACCACCAAAAGTTGGTTTTTAAGCATCAATCGAGGATATAGATTCCTCGCTTGCCCAATTTCTATCCATCTTGCACTGTTTGGTTTTGAACCTTTGAGTCCAGTCCTGAGGTACTAGACATCCCCTCTGCGCGTAGTTCTTACCTTCTTGTCCAAAATTGTATCTTCCCGCAATTCATTGAGATATTCAGGCAACAAATCATCAATAGAAGGCAACTGGATTTGCTCTTCAGGATCTTCAATCAATGAAGGTTCAAATAGTCTCAAGCTTTCTGCATTAACTACTGAATAAATGTGCATGTATGCTGGAAAATCAAGGCGAACAACATTCTCACCGATTTTCTCAAGTATCTTGAAAGGTCCATACCTTATCAGCTTCAGCTTCTTACCTTCACCTTGCATTCTGTCTTTGCTGATATACAGCCAGACTTGGTCACCAACTTGGAAACTATGCTCAATTCGATGCTTATCATGCCTTGCCTTGTACTTGGCTTAGCTCTTTTCCAGCTGTTCCTGCACTACCTGGTGAATTTCTTGGATTTGTTCAATGAACCGGGTTGCCTTGTCCATATCACTATGTCCATCAACCGCTATGTCTTTATCAAAGACAAAATCTAAGGGAGACCTTAGTTTGAAACCAAAGCAGGTCTCAAAAGGAGATCTTTGTGTAGAAGAATGTTTAGCATGGTTGTACGCATGTTGCACATAACACAAATGTTCATCCCAAAGCTTGGGATGCTTGCTGCAATATCCTCTGAGCAACTGGATCACTGTCCTATTGACCACCTCTATTTGGCCATCTATTTGTGGGTGAAAGGATGTGCTCTTCTTCAGTCTGGTGTCCATCAATTCCCACAGACTTGACCAAAACTTCCCAACAAATCGGGAATCTCGATCGGATACAATGGAAGTGGGTAATCCAAAATGAACCCATACATGCTGAAAGAACAACTTGGTTGTTAGTTCAGTTGTAATCTGTTTGTTACAAGGTATTAAAATACACATTTTGCTGAACCTATCCACAACAACATATAAATAGTCATGACCTTTTCTAGATTTAGGCAGTCCCCCAACAAAGTCCATGGAAACACTTTCCCAATGATGAGAAGGAACTGGTAGTGGAGTGTACAAGCCTAGTTTTCTATTGTTGGGCTTCCTTTTAGCACACATGGTACACCCTCTTACATATCTAGAAATTTTTTCATTCATTTTTGGCCACTAACAAAATCTTTGCAGTTGTGCAACTGTTTTACTTACACCGAAATGACCTGATATCAGGGAATTATGTGCCTCCCTAATTATGTTAATTCTCTTCATTTGTGGGATTCATAGCTTTCCCAAATGATACAAGAGTCTGTCCTTAATATAGTAATCCAATTCTTCTACCTTTTGGCCATTACTTAAAGTTGCATATACATCTTTAAAGTCTATATCTTGAGCATATTGTTCAATGTAGCTTTCATGCATTACTGAGTTATGCTTAAGTATAGTAGATGCATTTATGATTGGTCTGGACAACATATCTACAACTTTATTGTGTATGCCCTTTTTATATCTGATGACAAGATGAAAATCTTGTAGAAAACCCATCCACCTATAGTGTCTTGATTACTGCAACTTAGTTTGTGAGTGTAAATATTGAAGTGGTTGATGATCAGTATGTATAACGGTCTCTTTTCCCATGAGATAATGTTTCCACTTTTTCACACTCTGTACTAATGCATACAATTCTTTATCATATGTGGGATAATTAACTACTACAGAATTAAATGTCTCGGAATGATAACATATGGGTTTACCTTGCTGCATCAACATTGCTCCCATGGCATAGTCATTGGCATTGGTTTCAATCTCAAATGGTCTTTGAAGATCGGGCAATGCTAGTACTGGTGCTGTACTAATCTTTTCTTTTAAGGTGTCGAAGGCTTTCTACTGTTTGCCTCCCCACTAAAACACCTTGTTCAATCTTGTTAAAGCATGTAAGGGAGCTGCAATCAAGGAAAAGTTAGCAATAAACTTTCTCCAATATTGTGCTACTCCTAGGAAGCTTCTAACTTTTGTAGCAGATTTGGGTTTAGGCCAGTTTATAATGACTGCAACCTTAGAGAGATCTATCTTCAATTCACCATTCCCTACAATGTGACCCAAATAATTCAAATATGTTTTGCCAAATTCACATTTTGATAGTTTAACATAAAGATTTTCTCCTTTCAAAACATCTAGAGTCTGCTTGACATGCATCAAATTCTCTTCCCGTGTTTTACTAAATACAAGAATGTCATCTAAATATACAATGACAAAATCATCAATAAAAAGCCTGAGTACATCATTCATTACTCTCATGAAAGTAGCAGGAGCATTAGTTAAGCCAAAAGGCATAACTAACCACTCATACAGTCCCTGCTTTGTTTTGAAAGCAGTCTTCCATGCATCTTGTTCTGTGACTCTGACCTGATGGTAGCCACTATGCAAGTCCAACTTGGAAAAGTAAACAGCTTCTTTCAACTGATCTAATAGATCATCTATGCGAGGAAGAGGATAACGGTTTTTTATCGTTATCTTATTCAGTGCTTGGTAATCAATGCACATTCTCCATGAGCCATCTTTCTTTCTCACCAAGACAATTGGAAACCCACATGGTGATGTGCTAGGTCTTATGAACCCTTTCTCGAGCAGCTCTTGTACCTGCTTCTTGATTTCTGCATTCTCTAAAGCAAATAACCTGTACATTCTGATGTTAGGCAATGGAGCCTCTTGCTGCAAATTAATATCATGTATTATTTCCTTTTTGGGTGGCAAACCTTTAGGTTCTTGAAATAGCATATCATATTCTGAAACAACCTTTTCTAAATCAGCTTGTTGTTTAGCATCACAGCCTTCAAATACATTGGTTTTATCAAGTTTTTTTTCCTTTACAACCATCAGTAAAAATTGTTTGCATGAATTTACAATTATTTTCATCTGCCCTGAGTTTATGAGAGTATAATTATTCTTGAGTTTATGAGCTCTTACAATATATTCAATTCCATATTTAACAAGTTGATACTTATTTTCAGCTCTATAGAAAATTGCTTTTCTATCATACAAGTAAAAACTTCCCAAAACAATTCCACATATATCCAAGGGAATTACATCTAACTCAACCTCATCTACAAATGATGAACCAATGGCAAACCTAAGTTTACATTGTCTAGTCACTTGTAGCTTTGTTTTATCACATGACCAACCCAATGGATATGGCTTCTTGAGAGGTGTGGTTAGTAACCCCAGTTTCTTTACAATTGCTTCAGAAATTAAATTTACTTGTGAGCCACTATCAAACAAAGTATCAATCTTTTGATGCTTGGAAATAAATCTCATGTCTTTTCCTCTCATTTTCTTCATTATCAGTAGATTGTGCAGAATTACTAGTAGATGCTTCAGAATTTTTACCTTTTATACCTGTGGCCATGATTGTTGTTTCATCCCTGAGTCTGACCCTAAATCCCTCTGAATTGTTGCAGCAGTGTTCTTCTTTTTGCCATCGTACTTCTTGGGTTTCAGCTCCGGATGCAGAATCCAGCAGTGTTCATCATCATGCTCATCCTTCTTGCAGTGAGTGCATGAAGGTTTGGTCTTTTGTACAGCATTTTCCTTCCTCTCTTTCCATTTCTGCTTTTTCTTTTCCTTGTTCTTGTTTGCAGTGGGTTTTGATGATCCCCCAATCTCTGGGTTCACATTCTTGCCCCTAGCCTCTAGATGGGTAGCTTGAATAGATACCTCATCTATGCTGGTAGGGTTAAACATGAAAATGGTATGTCTCAAATAACTATGTAGACCACCTATATACTTTAGCAAGGTTTCAGGTGAGTCTAAAGAAATACCTACAATCAAAGCTCTTTTTCTAAATTCTTGGGTGTAACTTTGTACACTTTGCCCTTTCAATTGGCGAAGATTTTGCCAGCTCATCATAGCTTGCTACATATAAGCTAGTGGATAGAATTGTTTTTTAATTGCAAAAACAAATTCACTCCAGACAGAAAGGATTTTACCATGCTTCTTCATGCCAGCTTGTGTTCTGCCTTCCCACCATACCAAGGCAGTTCCTCCAAGGTGTAGGCTAGCCAACTGAATCTTACTTCTGTCTGAATCAATGCTCTGCACCCTGCAATACACATCAATATGTCTAATCCAATTATCCAGCTTCTCTATATTCAACTCTCCATCATATATTGGCAAATCAAATTTAACATCTAATTTAATCAAAGATGTCTTCTTTTTATTTTTAGGGCTATCAGGAGGTGTGGGAAGATTTTCTTCTTTCCCTTTGCCTTTAGAATGGTCATTGATGAGAGATTCTTCTGCTCCTTTGTTATGCTGGGAAGTTGAAGAATCTTCACTTCGACCTTTCTTAAATTCTCTATACATTTCCTCTACCATGGCTCTCATAGTCAAGAAACTGTCCATGAACTGAGGGTTTGATTCCAGGGGAATTTCTTCTGACATTTTCCTCCTAGTATAGACTCTACCAATTTCTGGATTAAATTCAACCAATTCTCCTCCTCCTAGTTTAAGCTTTGATCTAGTTATCATTCACTAACAGTCCAGCACAAGTTTGTCTAACCTTAGCAACCTAGAGCTCTGATACCACTTGATCTGATATTTGATCTAAGACAATTAATAAGGTATTACAGACTCATGTGCATGGATGTGTCTATGTTATTTTGTGCAACGGATCGATAAGATTGTGAAATACACAGACACTGAAGCAGTTAAAGAAAACACAATAGGAAACACATATAAACACAACAAATTTAATAAGGAGTTCACCCAATACTGTTGGGCTATATCTCCCAGTCCAGTGTTCAGTGGTGGCCTCTCTATTATGTTTTCAAAGCAGAGTTTTTACAATAGTGAGCTCAATTTGAGTCTCACGCACAGATATAGATTAGCAAGACTGTACTTGGATCCCCCAAGTCTCTGGAGTACACAGACTCTCCTTACTGAATCTTGACCTCTATTGGTCACAATAGTATGAGTCCAATATGAGACTCAATACATGACAGGCATATACAGAGGAGTTCGCTTGAACCTCTCAAGCCTTCTCTGGAGTACACAGACTCTCTGACTCTCTCTGGCTCTGTCTTAACTCTGGCTCGATGCTACCTTTGGTTCTGTAGGTCAGCTTGGCTTCTTCTCTCTACTCTCTGCTCTAACTTATTGCTTCCCCTTCTCTCTCTGTCAGTTTGTGTCTTTAAAGCCAATCTTCTTCTTGATTGTTCGTTTCTGCTTCCCAGCTTTCCGGTTCCCCTACCTCTGTCCATTTGAATCCCTCTGTCCTGTGTAATCAGTCATTGTATAACGCTTCATAGGGAGGTGGCCACCTATTTCGTAATGGATGAGTGTCAGTTCTCTTGGACATCTCGAAATGACCGTTTTTACCATTGGCTCCAAGAATGCCCGCAAAACACGACCTTCTGCCAACGCATCGTCCATAACGGACTTCAAATCTTATACAACTATACCTCTTAACCCCATCAAATCCGGTCATCCATCGAAACGCATCTTCTCTGTTGATTTGGGGGCCCCAAATCCTATGGTCATCGTTCATATCGAGCGGCTAAGTAGCATGATGTTTACCCATCCGATGTGAATGGTTTTCTCTCTCTTCCGTTGGACGCATGGCACTCGTTGCATGGCATCGGGCAAAACTCGGTTGAAAACCGCTTACCGCTCGTAGCCCCTCTGATATTCTATCGATTTTATGGAATCCCACTCCGATGGAACTGAAACAATATTTTCCGTATTTTATAAATATTTCGGGTCAAGGTGCTCGGGGCTTCTCTTCACAGAGAGGTTTGCCCTGCAATATGCGATTAGCGACTTGTCGCTAATCGCATATCAGAAACTACCTCCGCTGCTTAAATTTGTCCCTACATTTGCTGGTTGGTGTCAGCGCGCGTTACCATGGTTCGCCGCTCTGTGCGCTAGATCGACGGCCCTCGTTGATCCGCGCTGATCACCATTGCAACTGTCTGAGGATTCCTTCTGATAGCTTGATCTTTATAAGACTTTGAATCTTTGGCATAATTTTTAAAGAGTTCATGAAAACTTAGAGAGTGTTCTAGGATCCAATTTGGATCAGAGAAGATCCAAAGAAGAAATTTGAACAACGCGAAGTGGAAAAAGATATAGAATAGACACTAGGAAGAGATCTTGTAGCCAAGATCCAAATACTTTTATAGAAACTGACTATAGTCCTCTTTTAAGTGTGGTCTGAAAGTGAAGAAAACCGCCCTGAGAACCCTAAAGTAACTCTACAGTATTCACCCTTCCAACCTGAAAGTTCGTTGAAGCCAGAATCTAGTAATCAGGGTGATTTTGGGTTTCCCCGTCCCCCTACCCCCCTCCCCTTATGAATCCTTATCCCCCCCCCCAACCCCCTCCCCCTCTTAAAAGAACTATGGTCAATAATATTAAGCTACCTATCTTTAAAGGGACTGATCAGAGGATACAGAGCAGTTATGATTCTTATGTGAAGCAGTATGGATAGGGAAGCAGGTCCATGACGAAACTATAAACAAAGCACAGCTTGTCACGACATTCTGAGATAGAGTGTTGTCGTGGTACATGAAGTATTCGAGAAATCAGATCAGATCATTTGTAGAAATTAAAATAACGATGGTAAAATAATTTAAGAAGCCAAAGTCTGAGTCCCAGTGCATCACAGAGTTAAAAGAAAACAAGCAGAGACCTACTGAGTCTGTTTGGGAATTTGATCAAAGATTCAAGATATTATTGGATCAAGTGAGTTTCGAAATAGCTCTGCAGCAACATAAAGAATGGTTTATAGTTGCGTTGCTTCCACATATAAGATTTCCTTTATTGCAATAGAAGATAGAAACTCAAGCTGAAGCTTTAAAACTTGTGATGAAATTAGAAGCTTCACCTATAGTGATACCAATGCAAGTATGCAGCAGATCCAGAGTCAGCTGGAAAAATTGACTCTACAAATACAAGATATGAAGAAAGTTAAAGAACTCAGAGAAGAAGTGTGGTGTACAAAGTGTAAAGCAGAAGGCTATTCTAAATAACCATGCCCTCTCTTCAGAAACTACATGGCTAGTGACCACCGAATCCTTTGAATCTTGAATCCAGTTTATGGTGTGAGATATGTAAAAATAGAAGTGAACATCGAGCAGAAGATTGTTATTTGTTACAAAAGTATGTCTAGACTCCAAGAAACCTATATTGCAAATTCTACAAATTAGTAGGGCATGATGGGAACAATTGTCGATCTTATGAATTGATGATGGAACACAATATTGATGCCTATAGAATCCAAGCTAAAGAACATGGACATGAGGAACATGGATAACACAGTGGTCGAGGTGGTTATCAAGGCCGAGGTCGAGGTGTTGGTCAAAGTGGCCGAGTTGGTCGAGGATGAGGACAAATTATATGATTTAGCTGTGGCTAGGCAAGTCACTTCGTAAGAGACTTTCATAATCCTACTATGACATGTAAGTATTGAAAACCATTTGGTTATGTAATTGAGGAGTGTCTGGTACTTATGGAAAAAATGCAAGAAAATAAAAATCAACAGCCGACATAGAACATTCATATGATGATTGCGGAACCAAGGACCGATGAACCTCGCATTAGTATTGTAACAAGGAGTGGAGTTGTTGCGACTAGAAATGATAAAGTAGATGGAAAGAAGGAAGCTGAAGCTACATGGGTTAGAAATACTACTGAAAAATCCCTTGTGTTTGATATTCAAAAGGAAAAATAAGTCTTTATGGAAGCAAAGCGAAGCTTTCATTAGGGGAATTTCGAGGTCTAAAATGGGCCTCCTACGAAAAATGTACAACCAATATAAACTTTATAAGAACCAATAGGATTCAAGATGATGGTTTCAACCATGGGGGATGATTCACCATTTTAGGAGTAAAAATGTAAAAAGATTAAAAAATAATAAAATAAAAAACTACTTTTTCAACTCGTATTTTGAACTTATCTCCCTAAGGTTTTACTCAAATTTCAAGCAAGAGTACTCATTAGATGAAAAAAATAATTCATCATCATCCAAGGAGTACCCATGTTGCATACTTTCAATGGACCCTGTTATACGAAAAATGAGAAATACATGAAAAGCGTGATTGCAATCACATTTTTCATGTAGGTCCATAAAAACTATGCAACATGGGTACTCCTTGGATGAGGAATCAAATTTTTCATCCAACGAGTGTTTCCGCTCAAAATTTGAGTAAACCCATAGGGAGATAAGTTGAAAATATGAGTTGAAAAATTAGTTTTTTCCTTTTTGTCTCTAAAATTTGATGATGTAATCTAATCTTATTTTATTATTTCCACTAATATTTATAATTTCCTTAGGAATCCCATTTTAGACCTCAAAATTCCCCTAATGATGGATGCAGGAGCTTTGACATCTAGTGCGCAGCAAGATCAGAGAATATTTGCAGTGTAGCATCTTCAACACAAGGCCAAGATTTGACAATACAAGAACAAGATGCACCATATAAGGAAGATACTTTAAAAAAAAAAATCTTCAAACCTGTATGAAATTGTTAAGAGATCAAATAGTTGTAGAACGACTTTAGGAATTAATAAATTCCTACGCATCTAAAGAAGTACTGTGGAGTGAGATGTGCGAAGTTAACAATTTACATAGACAAAAGAGAATTGGAAAGGAAATGAGGCTTAGTGCACAAATAGGAGAATATGACATGGACCAAGTTATTTTAGATCTGGGATCTGAAGCTAATGTCCTGACAAAGCAAACATGGGAGTTAATGGGTAAACCGAAGTTTCAATGGTCACCTATTCAGCTAATAATGGCGAATCAACAAAAGATATTTCCTCTAGGAAGATTATCAGGCATTACAGTGGACAATGAAGGGGTGTGCACTACTATTGATTTTGAAGTAATAGAAATTGTGGATGACAGTAAACCATATCCTGCATTACTTGGACTGGATTGGGAATTTGCCAACATGGCTATAATCAACTTAAAGAAGAGGAAAATGATATTTGAAAGCAACAATATGAGAGTGTCCGTTCCATTGGATCCATCAGAAGGAGCAAGGTATATTGAACCAGTTAAAGAGGAGTACAGTGCGCCGATATAGATAACATCTATCAGATGACAGCAAAAGAACAACACTATGTTAAGCCTACTGAAGGCAAGTTGAGTTGGGAACATGACAGTTCGTGTGCTTCAGATTCAGAAGAAGAATTAGAAAATTGGCAAAACATGTTACATGAAGTATCTACAAGGTGATGTGCAAGAGTTACTAAAGCAGTTCATTGTATGATAGTTGAGGTATGTGACTTACCTTTTTATGATGGTTTGGGTGATATAAATACTTTTCTTGAAGAATATGAAGAACAGGTACCAAAGTGTCAAATATTGTTAGCTATGGATATATCCTAAGAGCTACTCATGCTAGATGGTGGGGGGTACACATAAGAAGAATATACGAACATGGCAAGAATGTCGAAGGTTGATATTGATAAGGTTTGGTCATGCAAAATAGAGTTGGAAGATAAATATGATGTTCAAATTAATCCTAGAAAGCACATCCATCTTTGCATGACAGCATGGAAGGAGATTCCACGACAAGAATGGGTGCATGGGTTCATCCATACATTGGAGACAATTCCTCAAAACTGGTACCTGGAAACAAAACTTTGACATGGTACTACGAACTGGGAAGAGATGGTTGATGGGTTTATATTGACATTTAGCTTTGAAGATGATTGTCCATATATATATTCATCCCTTTAGATAGTTAAAAAGAATATTTTTGAGAATGAAATTCCACTCACTTGGCAGCCTGATTAGGTTGCGCAGCTACAGAATGTATTGTAATGCTACAACATCACTGCAGAAGAAGATGAAGACCCTCACAATATTGACATAACAGGATTTGAAGGCTATCGTGAAGTGAATGGGCTTGAGTTAGAAATTCATAATATAACAAAGCCATTGAAGAGAAAGAAGGTGAATATATGATTAGAAGAGAAGCCAAAGTTTGCAACAATAGGATATTATTGGATGAAGAAACATTCAGCAAAGTAAGAGATCTTCTGCATGAATACTAGGAGTTATTCCCCACTAATTTTTCATATATGAAGGGCATAGTAGGATATTTAGGAATTATGAAGATTCCTCTAAAGCGTGATGTGAAACTAGTTAAGCAAAGGTCTTATAGACTGAATCCAAAATACAAAGAAAAAGTGAAGAAAGAACTTTACAAAATATAGTAGATGGAATCATTGAAACTGTGGGAGAATTAGAGTGGGTAAGACCTATGGTGGTACAAGAAAAGAAAACACAGGGAGAAATCAGGATTTGTCTTGACTTAAGGAATTTAAATGATGCATGTCTACATGACCCATTCCTACTCCTTTCGCTGATGAAGTATTGGGAAATGTAGGAGGTCAGGAAGCCTATTCATTTATAGATGAATTTTTAGGATACCATCATATTAGAATTGCACTAGAGGATCAACATAAGACCACCTTCACTACTGAATTGGGTTCATATCAGTATATAGTGCTGCCTTTGGGACTAAAGAATGCCCCTGCCATATTCTCAAGAGTGCTGGTTGCAAATTTCAAGGAATATATTCACAAGATTTTATAAGTATACTTCAATGATTGGAGAGTATGGGTTATTGATTGAAGAAACATGTTGCAAGCTTAAGATTGATGCTCGACACCTGCAGGAAGTATCAAATTTCTCTGAATATCAAAAAGTGCATATTATGTGTACCATTTGGTATATTGTTGGGAAATATTGTTTGCAAGCAATGATTGATGGTGGATCCTATGAAGATTTCTATTATTGTGAATTTTCCTCCACCAAAGACAATGAGACAGCTTCGCACCACATTGGACATACAGATATTACATAAAATTCATCAAAGGATATGCACAGATCAATGCGCCTATGAAAAACTATTGAAGAAAATGTAAATTCCTATGGAATGAAGAATGTGAAAAGATCCTCGACACACTACAGGAAAAGATGGTAACTACTCTTATACTGG